>CM057348.1:542857958-543457958 GCA_030015575.1 Agapanthus africanus
GATATGATATGCTAGGATATTGATACTAGGCCGTATTGGGCGATATATACCCCTTGATGATGATATGTGCTGATGATATCGGTTTGTACGAGTTTGTCGATCAGTAGTCAGATCATGAGTATATTGAGGATATTAGTATTTTACTAGACATAGGTCAGTACCCTAGACTATGATCTTGGATAAAGAGGATACCAGAGAAATAGTGTGAGGAATATGATATTGACCTGTACCGAAATTTGGGATGCCGTATGACGGATTTACGTACGAGCAATATTGATGATTGATCCGCACTCTTGACTTGGGATGACTGATTATAGATATGGTATCGGATATGATATTATTGAGGCAGGATCACCGACTATACATATACAGGTATGTATATGTATCGACTCAGATGATAGGCGGTTTCCTTACCTGTAGTTCAGCTTGTTAGTTCAGCTGTATAGTTTAGCGTAGTTGTTAGATTAGATTAGACTCCTACCTATTTCAAAACTAGCGGATCGTGGTTATTTTAAAAGATAGGTCAAGGGATCTACGGATATTTCAAAAGACGTATCCTTTCTTAAAAAACCACCGTAGCCCCTATTTTCAAAACCCCGCGATTCGTGTTATTTCAAATGGCACCATTGTTTAATATTTAGCTCCCGCTCATTATGGTTGCTCGCTCCGCATCGCATACTTACATTGTTATTTCATATTGCATTGTTGATATTATGTGGTTAGGACACCAGCACCATTACCGATGATGCGTATGTACCACGTACACTTACTTGCCGGCTCACACACATCTTCATCGGTAATTGCCATGTCACGCACACCCTAGAAAATATTATTGCTAACTTCACTTGATAGCTAGTAGTTTGACATGATATTAGTGTACTTACCTTATATGCCAGCTTAGATATTGTAGTTATTACTGTCGCTTCATGCATACCGTTATTCATTGTTATGCCGCATTCATGGATTCTCATCCATATATTCACTTTTTACGTGCTATTGAGGTTTTGGATTCTGATTTCCATGAGATTTTCTGGATTTGGGGAAAACCGCAAAACATATACAAACTTCTTCTTTCTCTTTTTAAATGAAAAGCGCGGTTTTTCCCAAGATGTATGAGCCGTCCACCATGAGTTTGCTGATGGATTTCAAGACCCGATTCGAGGAGTTGGATGAACCGTTTCGGGTACATGGTGGACCCGGTAAGGTACCCCGGGGCAAGAAGCTCATGGTGATGACGATGAGCCTGGCAGGGGGAGACTACCTACCGTTGATTTTACCCGACGCGTCGGATATCCGGAGGATACCGTCGTGGTCTTGAGATGGATGGTAGGGGCCGGTCTGGACTGACGGCGCCCTAGATATTGTGATTGAGACATTGAGATTTCGAGATATTGAGGTACAGAGACTGTGATACAGAGATATCGAGATATTGGGATTACGTTTTGTGCCGATGCTAGACACTGTTTTATGCTGATTTCATTATGATACCTCATTTTAAAAATACAAAGGAAATCTCACTAATTTATAAAAACAATTTCTTCATTTACATGTACTCTGTTTTCATGCATTCATACCTCATTCATATGATATATTGCTACCTGAGGCACTGACACGGGCACATGAGATCACACTCGGGTTAGATATTACCCTAGCCATTGTTATAGGCTACATGTTATTCATATATTTGAGGATATATTATGATCATTGACCTAGGTTGCGTTATTTATGCGATTTCTGTGCGTAGATATTTTTCTATTCACGAGTTGGCAACTCACCCCCGTTGTGCCCCAGTTTCTTGCAGGTTTGCCGTACAGGTTTCATTACGGCTTGCGGGCATAGTTTCCTTCGGATGATTTGCTAGTAGGTGGGTTTACTTGTATCGTACCCCTATTATATATCTTGTTTATTATTATTCTGTTGTATCTAGAAGTTCCATCAACCAAACATGTATTTATTTTTGAGATAGAGACCAGTGAGGTTATTCTTTCGACCTTAGAGTCGCGCGTTGTATTTCTGTGGATTTCTTGTTGTTTTGAGTTCCTTTTGAGTTTTGATCCTCGCCCTTGGCGTTGTATATTATATTGCTTGTGTGGTTGTGACCGTCGATTGACGAAGAGCTAGCTCCCGCTTGGGGATGCCTTTTTATTGATTTCGTATACTATTCATGTTGTATCCCGTTTGGGAGCCAGTATTTACAAAGGAGACTCTGCTGAAATTTTCAGGAAATACTTGATGTTTTTTTAAAACCGCATAATTCGGCTTATGCTATTAAAATTACTTGATTTAAATTGGTTTTCCTTCACTCTACTACTTTTCTTGGTTTGGATTTCTGGGTTTTCGGCTTACTTAGATTACGTACGCCTCGAGACGTTTCGTAGTTTAAGTGCCGGTCATGTTCCATCTTTTCGGGACGTGACAGCCACAAAAAACCACCCTCCTTTTTGTAAAAGCCAATTTTACAAATAAGCCCCTCCCATCAATTTTCAGCCAAGAAGGAATAAAGAAAAATGGCCGAAATGGAATGCAAACTGCCAACTTCAAAAAGTGATCCCGTAATAAATTATAGGAAAACCCCGCGACTGTATACATACCCGCATTTTTATTCCGACCGAATACAAATGAAATGAGACAAAATCTACACTGTATAATACAAGGATCCGGCTTAAACCAAAGCCCGCTAGTATTATCCGTCCGAACCATAACACGTGCACAAGTGCGCGCGTACGTTCGAACCCTGCTATAAATCCATACGGCCTCTACAGCGTTTCACCCGAAACTTGAGAAACTGTCTGTGGGGGACTCTAAAGACTCGTCAATATATTGGCTGTGGATTTAACTACTAGCACGTCAGAGGTATTAGCCGTATGTAACGCGCTACCAAGTATTGACCAAAATGGAGGTCGATGAGCGAACTCATCCTGATACCCTACTGAGCCTGTCAGTGTCAATATCCATACAGTCCGGTCCGTTCGTCTATGAGCATCGCATGTCGGGCCTAGGGGGTTGGTCAAAGTCAGAGCCCCAAAAGCGGTACAAGTCATGTCGGAGTGTAGCCCAGAACACCCTGAGATACTACTGGAATACCTACCAGTAAATCTCCTGCCTCGGCCGAGGGCTTTGTGTAATGGCTCTCCTAGACACAGCGCGACCTCACCCCTAATACCGGGAGAGACGAATCCACTGCCGATCCGCTCACTGCCTCCATGTGGCTCGGGACTGTACCCAACTAAAACCTGTTTGCACGACTCCTTTGAGCCGTGGTAGGGTAGTAATCAAAGTACAGTGGGAACTCACACTAGACAAATGACGATCTCAGGTCGATGAACTAATCTGTACACATGTCACCAAGGAAATACTATCTGACGCTAGGTATAATACCAACTAGCATGTTCCCGGCGAGTCCTGTCCGGTGTACTCATAACCCAATGAGCACCTGTATACATCTTAGGTGAACCAACTGACACCAATGGCTTGTGAGACCGGCCACCGCCCTTCGTCGGGGTCTCGACTGTATACACTAGTCTACTAATGGAGTATTGATGCCCTGTCTCAAAACTCGCATGACCAGGGACCATTTAAGGATGTGCTTATAGACCCCAGCTCCCACGTATATGATCGCCATCATACTGCTGGTCGTCAAGCAAGAATCCTATAGGTTCTACCAACGTGCAATAGTGACCTGTAATGTCACCTAAAGCAGTGCACGATGATAAAGATGAACCACGGTAGCATACTATTCTCTATCAACGTGTAATAGTGAACTACAATGTCACCTAAATCATGTACACGATGATAAAGACAAACCAGGTAGTATACAATCATTCTGAGTAAGACTGTCTTGCCGGTATAGGTCCTCCCTTAATCATTACAATCACGTGCCTGTGATCCAATAATTGACTCTGATGGCACTATATCATACTAGTGGGGACAGTGTAGTCGCTAAGTACATCCTTCAAATATTCCTAGTCATGGGTGTATCGAGATAGGGCATCGATACACCAGAGTAGACTAGCGTATAGCTTCTCGACCCATGTAGATGGGCAATGGATGATCCCATATCCATTGGTGTTTGACATCAGAGATAGTATACGGGTGCTCAGTGGAGACTGGATACAATGGATGGACTCGCCGAGAACTCCCAGATGGTATTATACTTATTGTCAGATGGCAGTTCTCTGGTGACACTGGTACAGGTTAGTCTGTAGACCCGAGATCGTCATAGAGTCTTGTGTGATTCCCACCGTGCTTTGATTTCCACCTTACCACGTTCAAGAGAACGTGCAAAACGGTGGCTTTTGGGTACAGTCCCGAGTCACATGGAGGCAATGAGCGATAGGAGAGGTTTCGTCTCTCCCGGTATTGGGAGTTGATGTTGCGCAGTACTCGATTGGCTATAACAGGAAGTCCCTGGCCAGGGCTGCTTTAGAGATATACCGGTAAGTGTTATCAGTAGTTTGTCGACCCGTTATAAGCCTCACATCGGCATGACTTATCGAGTTACTGGGGTCTGACGTTTACCACCCCTAGACGAGATATGCGACATATCAGACGAAGAGACCAGACTGTACGGTAGTGTTACTGATTGGATTCGCAGGTGTGTGAGCAGGCTTGCTTGTTGATCTTCTGATTGCTCAATACCCAGGTGGCCGTTACATTTAGCAGACCACTTACGGCTTGTGGGTGTTTGATATGATCATCACTTACTGCCGGCGTATTGACGAGTCTTTAGAGTCCTACACAGGGGTTTCCTGGCTCAAGCGAAACGGAGTAGGAGCACATATGTGATATGTGCGGGACCGAGATTGATACGATATGAGATACCGTATTCTATTCTCGCGAATTGTGACATTGGTCGGGTATATGCTATATAGCCGGATTATCGGATTAAGTGTTGATTCGATAAGTTGTTACACATGATATTAGTCGGTTATATGTGATTTAGCCGGATTATTAATTCAAGAGTTGATTTGATAATCTAATGTATGATTATATATTTGATATATTACATTACATTAACTAGTATTAGCTCACTTATGGTTTCTTTTCTCACTTGATGTGCATATTGTATATATGTTATATGTATATTTGTGTACATGTATTGTGTCATACTTGATGATACATGCAAGATGGGTGTATGAGACTTATACCATGCTAGGGTTAAGTTAGGGTTTTTATTTATTGCTTAAGTTATAACAAAAGAGAAAGACTTGGTCAATATTGTCAAGCTTGGATGAAGCTTGTAGAAACATTGACAAAGTCCACTCTTTTGTCATTCCTTAGGATATTTGTTAACCCAACCCTTAACCTTATCTCTTGGTTAATTCTCTATATGAGTTAAGCATGAGTGCTTAACTCACCCATGGTTGCAACAATTCATTTGGATTAATTATTCATATGAGTTCATAATCTTCTTCTTCTTCCTCAAAGCTTTCTTGCTTCAATAGAGATGTGAGAAAATGAGTGAGAAAATGATATCAAAAGTGAGCAAACTTCATACTTCATCATCCTCTACTACTTTCCATTTAGTATAGGGAGTTCTCTTCACAGAGTTCTTGACCTAGTGAAGAAATAGCTTGGGTTAGTGTCTCCTCGACGTAGATCATCTTCGGCCTCGAAGACATCGAAGCAAGCATGTTCGTTTTTTCATGGGAGCCTCTCTAGAGTCCAGTGTTCACGATCGCAGCGAAGGGACTACTACACGGAGCTATTGAAGTAAAGGACCGGTCTACAAAGGTTGTATTCCATGCTCACTTCTTATTGCAAAGTGTTTGCATTTGATATTCCGTCGATTTCTAGTTTACGATTAAAAGTTAGGGTTAGCTAAAACGGCAAATTTTTGAATTTGGCATAGACGATGCCTCCCGAAACCTTGCTGCCGCCTTAGGTAACCCTGCAGTGTGAAAAAGTGGTATCAGAGCCATGCTAGAAATTTATACGGATTTTGTTAAGATTACGAAACCGAAATACTCCGAAACTTGAAACGCAAAATTGAAGTTTCTATCGATTTTAAATAATTGTCAAAATTTTTTTTAAATAAGTACAGAGTGCTATATGTGATATAACATGAACACTGACAAAATTTGAGGCAATTTGGTGAAAAAGTGGCCGGCCCCATACATGGTGATCTCGGCCAAATCCGAGCACCCCCCTCCCCCCTCATTTTTTCCAGTGTTCAAGTGACTTGGTTTTGGTGTTTCAGGTGTTGTTTGTCTTTGCTAATTTTGCATGTGATGTAATCTTACACTATAAACAATTCGGAGTATTTCGTATTCGTATTTTTAACATTATTTCGGGTTATTCACATATTGTTTAGGCAAAATTTAAAAGTTCGATCGAATGTCAAAACCCCAATTTTCCAAGTTTAACGTATTCGGAAAAATATGCAAGTGATTCTGTGGACCCTCTAGAAGAACGAAACCTTAACTCGATTATGTGACCGTCAGAACCGCTACTAAACCCTAAGGTTTGTGGTAGTTCAGAGTTGTCACATGTGAGGCATTGGTTTGACCCTTCTATGGCTGGTTCATAGGCACTGTGGTATCTTCTGGGTATTATTGAACTGTGCTCAAATGTTGAGCTGTCGGGAAATTGTGGGACTTTGATGAATCGATCGGAAAGTTTAACGTCGTCCAGATATTATGTGATGGGATACAATATTTGGAATCCACAAGTAGTTATGAGATAACTAGTTTGAATGTTATAAATCTAGCAGTTTAGTCTCATTTGATCGGTTGCCACGGGATTTTGATGTGATCAAAAGTCCGTCGCAATCACGTAGCGTACGCGGATACTCACCGGGTAAACTTAATAGATAGCCACACCCCATAGCCCCGACCAAGTGACTGTAGGAGAACCCCGTCGCCAAAAGCATCCGTTCGGGTGCTCACGGCAGCGGTGTTCCGCCTTAGTGCACTTCATCGACGGCATCGGGGGGTGCGGCCGTCTACTAAAGTTTTCGACGAGCATTCGATCAGGATGTTGGGAATCTTGTTGAATTGCCCGACTAGATATTGAAAAGTGTTTTCGAGATCGAGACTAAAATGCGGGGTTTATAATTGTTAGGCATGCGATGTCTAAGGAATTCATCTGGTTAGGCATGCGATGTCTAAGGTGGTTGCGGATTCCAACTGTTGTAGTTTTTCACTTTCTTTTCTGCGACCGTAAGTGTAATATGTGGTGTATCGCCGATTTTCTTGCTATATGTCAATGACAATTAGGATACGCATATTTACTTACGTTGATGACATGTGATGTTATGTGTTGCATGGATATATTATATTGGATCGTCGTGTTGTGAATAGCCGGGGGTTTTATGTGAGATGGGAGTTTTTCATTTTCATTCATGTAAAATTCATTGTATGTAATATTCTTTTATTGGGGAACTTCCGGGTTGAGGATGATGTCACCATTGTATATTATTTACTTTTCCGCATTAGGATAGACCCAAGGCGGGGAGCACAAGTAACCGGGTTCTAGGGTCCAGTGGGAGACCCTCTCGAGGAGTCGAGACCGGGTCTCCTAACTCTAGAATTGGTAGGGTTGCTTACCTCTCTCGTAGGGGTCTAGGGGTGAGGGATTGGCTATTCATCACGACCATGGAATCCGTGTTTTATACATGCCTAAAATAAAACACGGAAATCCTAGTATATCCAATATTTCATATGTTGTTTTCTGCTGCGATATCTGTGATATGATCATTTGATATATGTTGAGATAGATACTGGATATAGTATATGTGATATATTATATAGAAGTTGCTTATGTTTTACACCCACGCTATCACTGCCCCGCTCTGCCGTTAGTTACCTAACTTAACGGTGCACGAGGGGACATCGAGGCGAATGCGGATGGCATAAGCGTACGTTGTATTTATCTGTGATGTTTAGGTAACTTAAAATGATGGGACTTCATTAATGAGATTAATGAAATAAAAGAAACCTAAAGATGTTGTGGAATCGAATTTTCAAAAATAGGTAGCTCTAGTTGTTGCTTTGCATAGTGGTGTTCCTTGTAGAATATCCAGCACCTTATTCGATAAGGAAAGAGCCGAGATCACTTCACCGGGAGTGACCTCTTTAGCAATAACTGGCAGATGCTACAACCCTCGGTTTCGTCTTTTGATTGCTTTTCTAGTTCTTGCTTTGCATAGTGGTATTTGTGAAATATCCTGCACCTTATTCGATAAGGAAAGAGCCGACGATCCCTTCACCGGGAGTGACCTCTTTAGCAAAACTAGTAAAAACCTAAAAAACACTCCATTTTAAATCATTTGATTCTACAACGATTTCAAGTTCATTACGCTCATGGTTTTCTTAAAAACCTGCGTAGCCCTCCGTTATTTCAGATAAGTACTACTTAGTATTCGTGCTGCGGTAGTTTGGCCTCCGTCAAGACGTAGTGTACGGTAGCTAACTAGTGCTTATCTGCTAGCATACGATGCGATTGGATTATGGTATTCGTACGGCGTAGTTTGGCCTCCATCAAGGGTCGTGCGGGTGGGTCTAATTCAATCAAGAAATGTATGGGTTGAACTTAACTAGCAGCCTATGGTTTGTTGGCCTCCATCAAGGTCATATGACTTTAGGGGTAAAATATTATTGGGAGTTTCAAGTGTTGAAATTTGCAATGAGATTGCATACTTTCTACGAGATAGTTGGATCCCGATACCCACTGCGAGTAAGAGTTACTCCTGGGATAGTTTTACACATTACAATTAGCCGATCAAATAGGTGTCTAGAAAGGTATCAACGGGGTTATGCCTCTGGGAAAACAAGGTTTACTTTAATTAGGTCCGTGCGAAAGCACGCGGAACCTCACTCAAAGTACCAACACTGGCCTGGCTGAAAGATTGGCGAAGTTGTAGGGTGTAATTAATCTCGGGTAGTATTTCCTTTTAAGGTTTGAAGGAAGATGACTAAAACAGTGGGAGCCATCCTGATTAGATATATTAATAACCAATCTAATCTTGCAAGAGCATACGCTGAGTGTTTTCTTCTCTCTCTCTCCAGGTAGCGACCATGTCACGCCTTAATCAAGATAATAATACGGATGTATTGACCGAACCCGCTTGTTATACTGAGCTGGAGAACGTTGGTCCTGCTCCCACTTATAATTGTTATAAGATCAAGCAGTAAATAGGGGATTACCAGAATTCCCGTGCCGCCCAAACGAAGAAAGTGCATGCTGATGCATCATCTTCGGGTGTGTTCATTACAGAGAACTGTTTCTCAGTATCCTTTACATCCTGGGTATGAGATACCGGATTAGGATCCCGCAAATGTAATCTGTTACATGGGCTACAGATAGGTAGAGAACTGAGAAAGGATGATAAGTTTTAAGAGTTAAAAATGGTGCAAGTGTTGCAGCCAAGTCTGTTGGCAGTTATCACCCTGTATTACCAAATACATTAATTCTGAACGAATGTTATTAGATACCGAACCTGATATACAACATCATATCAAGTCTCTTTATTTAGTAAAGAAGGATATAATTTTGTATTGTTGGATAATGTTTTGAAAATTTCCTATATCAAGAGTTGATCGGTTCAGGCACGTTATCTAAAAACATATACGTTCTAAATCAAACTACAGTTCTTAACGTACAGAACACACACAAGAGGCAGAGTTCAGAAATGAACGAATCCTTCTTAAGGCATTGTAGACTAGATCATATCAATGCGACCCGACTAGCTAAGTTACATAAATATGCATATTTAAATTAGTTTGAATTTACATTTTGTGAAACTTGCCAGTCATGTCACAAAGATAAGGATGAACATAGCTCCGTTTATTGGAAACAGAGAAAGAGTTAGTGAACTCTTGGGATTGATACATGATGATATATGTAGGTCCCCTGTCTACACATGCTAGGACCGGTTCTTTGTACTTCATTACATTCATTGATGATCTCTCTAAATTTGAACATATGTTCCTGTTGAAACATAAGTCTGAAGCTTTTGAGAAATTCAATGAATATAAGTTAGAAGTAGAGAACCAAAGAGGGTATAAGTATTATGTCATTTGATGAGATCAGGGAGGAGAATACTTGAGTACGGAATTCCTGGACTATTCTAAAGGAGAATGAGAGTCTCTCTCAGCATTACTCTTCCGTATACACCATAGCACGTCGGTGCATCGGGGCGGAGCAATCATACCCTATGTGATATGGTGTGCTCTATGATGAGAACTACTGAGTTGCCTATTTCCTTTGGGGGTTATGCACTTGTGAAGCCGCATACCTATTGAATAGGGTTCCAACTAAATCAGTTGCCTACCACTCCATATATGATATGGTATGGGAAGAGCCCATCTCTTAAGGTTGTTAAGATTTGGGGTTGTCCGGCCTATGTCAAAAGAAAAATCCGAACAAGCTCGAGGCAAGGTCAGTTCTGTGGAAGTTTGTTGGATATCCCAAGCATTCGTAAGGCAATATCTTCTACCACACTGAGGAGCAAAAGGTGTTTTGTTTCTCAGCATGCCATCTTTTTAGAAAGGGAATTTCTTGTAAAGAAATTAGTGGTCATGAGATAGAACTGGAAGGAGTTCCAGCTATACAAACTACAGCTGATGATTTAGTAGAACCGAAGGATTCAATAGTTCCCGACGAACCTCAGCCTCTCCGCCGATCTGGTAGGGTTCCTCATCCACCTGAGAGATACTTCGGTTTTTTCTCTATGACAGTGGGAGCGAGGATTGCATCATGAGATGATGACCCAACTAGTTTCGAGCAGGCCATCAAGAGCGGGGACTCTATGAGAATGGCTGGGTGCTAAGCGATCTGAGATGGAATCCATATACACCAACAAAGTATGGACTTTGGTTGTTTTATCTGAAGGGTTAAATCCCCATCAGGAGGAAGTATATCTTGAGAAGATTACTTGGTGTACATGGCAAAGTTGAGACTTTCAAAGCTAGGCTTATTGCAAAAGGTTTTCGTCATCGACCAGGTGTGGTTTATGATGAAACCTTTTCTCCAGCGGCTATGCTTAAGTCCATCCGGATCCTACTTGCCATTGCTACATACCATGACTACGATATCTGGCGGTAGGGTGTCATGACTGCTTTTCTAAATAGTGATTTAGAAGATAGCGTTTATAAGTACACAGCTATAGGGCTTCGTAGACAGTGCGAGCAGCGGAAACGTGTACAAGTTGCTTTATGGGTTAAAGCAGGCATCGCGGAGTTGGAGCATCTGTTTTGATGTGGTAGTTAAAGAGTTTAACTTCATCAAAATGGTAGATGAACCTTGTATATACAAAAAAGGTAGTAGGGAGTATGGTGATGATCCTCGTATTGTACGTGGATGACATACCCTTGATAGGGAAGGAGTTTCCTATGCTACGCTCGGTCAATCTCCTCTTATCACAAGGATTCTCCATATAGGATCAAGGTGATACCTCCTAAATCCTGGGTTTTGGATCTATGAGATAGATTTAAGTGGATGTTAGCATTCTCACTAGGTGTAGTGAGATGGTATCAGTCGATCCTGGGGAGAATCACTGGATAGCTTCAAGGGTGGTAAGGTCGACTGAATGTCAGTCACAGGCAGTGTCTTTACCCTCAGTGGAGGGACGGTATGTTGGAAGAGTTCCAAGCTAGATACCGTGGCAAACTAGACGATAAAGGCATGATACATCGCTACCTACGATACTACCAAAGAGGCAGTCTGGTTGTATATAAGTTCTTGAGATGAACTTCGTTCCTACCATTGTATGACAATGGAGTTATGGCTTTGGCCTAAGAACCCCCGTCCCATCAGTGATCCAGACATATTCTTAGGCAGTATCACCTCATCATGGAGATGGTTGATCTCCAGGAAGATCGAGGATAAGAGAGTAAAAACAGAGGACAACAGCGCGGATCCACTCACAAAGGCATATTTCCCAGTAGAGACTTTCATGGGATGGTTGAGTATGAGATACTTCAACCACTGCTGATTGTTGGGTATGAGATACTATAACAGATGGCCCTTGTGCAAGTGGGAGATTTTTAGTGATATGTATGCCCTAGAGGCCATTACTGTACATACGATGTATATTGTAGTGGATGCTTGGACATATATATGGAGGATTTTCTTGCTCGACATGATAATATGCTATCTGGTTGCTCTTTATCTTAACGTGTAAACTGATTGTCTCTATGTTACATATTGATAAAGCCCTTAGGATGAGTACTTAACTACTAAGACTATGATGCAGATCAACTAGTGGGGACAGTGTAGTCACTAAGTACATCCTTCAAATGTTCCTAGTCGTGGATGTATCGAGACAGGGCATCGATATACCAGAATAGACTAGCGTATAGCTTCTCGACCCATGTAGATGGGCGATGGATGATCCCATATCCATTGGTATTTGACATCAGAGATAGTATGAGGGTGCTCAGTGGAGACTGGGTACACTGGACGGACTCGCCGAGAACTCCCAGATGGTATTATACCTAACGTCAGATGGCAGTTCTCTGGTGACACCGGTACAGGTTAGTCTGTAGACCCGAGATCGTCATAGAGTCTTGTGTGATTCCCACTGTGCTTTGATTTCCACCTTACCACGTTCAAGAGAATGTGCAAAATGGTGGCTTTTGTGTACAGTTCCGAGTTACGTGGAGGCAATGGGTGATAGGAGGGGTTTCTTCTCTCCCGGTATTGGGAGTTGATGTTGCGCAGTGCTCGATTGGCTATAACAGGAAGTCCCTGGCCAGGGCTGCTTTAGAGATATACTGGTAAGTGTTATCGGTAGTTTCTCGTCCCGTTATGAGCCATGACTTATCGAGTTACTGGGGTATGACGTTTACCACCCCTAGACGAGATATGCGACATATCAGACGAAGAGACCGGACTGTACGGTAGTGTTACCGATTGGATTAGCAGGAGTGTGAGAAGGCTTGCTTGTTGATCTTCTGATCACTCAATACCCGGGTGGCCGTTACGTTTAGCAGACTGCTTGCGGCTTGTGAGTGTTTGATATGATCATCACCTACTGCCGGCGTATTGACGAGTCTTTAGAGTCCTACACAGGTGTTTCCTGGCTCAAGCGAAACAGAGTAGGAGCACATATGTGATATGTGCGGGACCGAGATTGATACGATATGAGATACCGTATTTTATTCTCGCGAATTGTGACACTGGTCGGGTATATGCGATATAGCCGGGTTATCGGATCAAGTGTTGATTCGATAAGTTGTTACACATGATATTAGTCGGTTATATGTGATATAGCCGGATTATTAAATCAAGAGTTGATTTGATAATCTAATGTATGATTATATATTTGATATATTACATTATATTAACTAGTATTAGCTCACTTATGATTTCTTTTCTCACTTGATGTGCACATTGTATATATGTGATATGTATATTTGTGTACATGTACTGTGTCATGCTTGGTGATACATGCAAGATGAGTGTGTGAGACTTATACCATGCTAGGGCTAAGTTAGGGTTTTTATTTATTGCTTAAGTTATAACAAAAGAGAAAGACTTGGTCAATGTTGTCAAGCTTGGATGAAGCTTGTAGAAACATTGACAAAGTCCACTCTTTTGTCATTCCTTAGGATATTTGTTAACCCAACCCTTAACCTTATCTCTTGGTTAATTCTCTACATGAGTTAAGCATGAGGGCTTAAGTCACCCATGGTTGCAATAATTCATTTGGATGAATTATTCATATGAGTTCATATTCTTCTTCTTCTTCCTCAAAGCTTTCTTGCTTCAATAGAGATGTGAGAAAATGAGTGAGAAAATGATATCAAAAGTGAGCAAACTTCCTACTTCATTATCCTCTACTACTTTCCATTTAGTATAGGGTGTTCTCTTCACTGAGTTCTTGACCTAGTGAAGAAATAGCTTGGGTTAGTGTCTCCTCGACGTAGATCATCTTCGGCCTCAAAGACATCGAAGCAAGCATGTTCGTTTCTTCATGGGAGCCTCTCTAGAGTCCGGAGTTTACGATCGCAGTGAAGGGACTAGTACACGGAGCTATTGAAGTAAAGGACCGGTCTACAAAGGTTGTATTCCTTGCTCACTTCTTATTGCAAAGTGTTTGCATTTGATATTCCGTCGATTTCTAGTTTACGATTCAAAGTTAAGGTTAGCTAAAACGGCAAATTTTTTAGTTTGGTATGGATGATGCCTTCCGAAACCTTGCTGCCGTCTTAGGTAACCCTGCAGGAATAAAGTAAAGTAAGACATCAAACCCACCAAGCGAACATAAAACCCATCGCTCAAGTCTCGCAACTACAAGTCTTGCTAAGTCTTACTACTTATACAAATACTAGTTTCTGATTTGGTGGAGTTGACTAGATACAATAGGAATAATAATAGAAGAGTGGCATGATCCAACATGTACCACCTAGCAAAGCAAATCACCCGAATACAGCTGTGTGCCAGCGATGCCGCTACTGATCCATGCGGTCAACCTGCAAGAACTGTGGCACAACGGGGGTGAGTTGCCAACTCGTGAGTAGAAAACATCATCAGGTAGAAATCGAAATAAACAATGATTCTTAGGTCAACTATATCATAATGGTAATACTATGATATCTAGGGTGACCGTATCTGCATATGTGCCAACAACATGATCAATGCCTATCAGCAAGTGGATATCATCCAACAATATAATCAAATGCCTGTATGCATGTGGATCTCATCCACGTGTCAACCACTGACACAACAACTCATGAATGTAAATATCATAAAAGCATATGCAGGTAAATATGAGGATATAAATCAACGTGTTTCTCTCGCAACACATCAAATCATGGAACCAGAGTGTCCAACATCGACACTTGAAAACATCATGAATTACTCGTGTCATACATCGACACGTAAATCCACATATCATATATGTACATCTCACGGAACCTGAGTGTCCAATATCGACACTCGCAATTGTAACATTTCAAAAAAATAAAATATTATTTTTAGGAATTTTTATAATTAAATAATATTATATTGAATATTTTAATAGTGCGGTATAATTAAATACCGATAAATTAGGAATTTTTTTGAAAATTATGGAAAATACTAAAAAGAGGGTGTTTTATGTGAATTATGTAAATTATGAAAGTTTATGATGTATTTGACACTATTTTAGTGCTAATCGCGATTAAAAATCGCGATTAGGACTTTAAGTGTGTTTTTTGCACATGTCTTTTTGTTTAACACTTGTTACGTTTTTCCTACATGTTTTGGGAGTATGGTTATTGTTTTGGGTCTACTATTGCAAGGAGAAGAGAAGAAAAGAAATGAAAATAGAAAAGAAAAGAAAACATTAAACAATGGAGGGATGGGCAAGAGAGAGAGAGTGAGGTGAGGGGTCTCCTTGACCAAGAGCCATTGCATTCATTCATCATCCTCATCATCCTCTCTTCTCTTTCCTTTTACCATGGCAGCACCCTCTCCTCCCTCCTCTTCAAGCCCTCATTTCATCATGAAAAACTCCTCAAAACTCCATCTTCATTTCACAAAAAGCTTGCACAAGCTCACAAGCTTCACATTGGACCAAGAAAGTTTGCATTTTGGTGCTCTAGGGGATTCATGAGTTCCAAGTGAGGTAATTTCTGAACCATTAGTGTAGTATTTGGTTTACTTTAGCTTCCATGCATGTTTAGAAGTGATTAGGCGATGTTTAGTGGGGTTTGGAAATTCCTAGAAAAGGATTAGGGTTTGAATTGATTCCAAAAGCGTAATTGAGGTTATTAGTGACCCTAAACCCCCTCTAGTGATATCGTATTGGACCCATACCTGAGACATAACCCCCAAATACGAACTTTGAAATTCTGCCGATATTGAAATTATGGGAATTCTGTAGGGATATTGAAATCTGCTAACATTCGGGGACCTGAAAAATTATATTGCAAACACAGAGAGACCAGCAGGCACCTAGAAAGCATCACCCAAGACCCCAGCCCCTATACCCTAACCCAGGCCATAAATAAATCCCTTCTGGCTGCAATTTGCGGCCAGACCTGGTCCAAATGGCTTCGTGTTTGTTCTGTAGCTCCATCTCTTGTAAATTAGACCCCTGCTATATGCAAAATTGACCAATTTGACCTAGGGTAAAATCTGGGACCATTTTCAAGAGTTGCTGTTTTGATTCGGGGTTTCGTTTTGCGTATTTTGAATTTTGGATTTTCGTAATTTGTGTTGTATTCGATCACTTGACGTTTGTACGCCGAAATCGAGTGTTATTTGGTGGTGTTGAAAGCTTAGACCATCGGTTCTAACCTATAGGCTTTTAGCATGTCGTTTTGGTTTTGAATTGGGTTTTAATGCGGCACGATACGTTTTGATGTGTAGGTACCCCATGAAGACTTCGAGACGACAAGCAAGCGCGTGGCTACGTCGGCAACGGAAAGCGAAGAGCTAGGTGAGTAGATCTATATCTACCGAGGAAGTCGGGTGGATGACGTATAGCACCCCCGCAAAGTTTTGATGGAAACTGATTTATAGAATATGGTTAAGGAAACCTAAATTAGGAAACTAAGGTTGGAGTTAATTGATAGTTTGTGAAACCATATTAGAAACTAAGGATAGTTAGAAGGGTTATACAGCTAAATTGTGATGACGGGACTTGAGGATGATGTTTGACGATATTGCCGTTTAGGATACTATAGGACTAGATAGTCGACATAGATGTGTCATTCGAACCATACATATTTCTAAACTGAAGAATCGCATGCATCTTTTAAATAGATACCTTGAGGGACGTTACGGAATTTCAAATGATATCTTTTCCTTAAAAAAAACACCGTAACCCCCTATTTTCAAAACTACGATTCCCTTCTTTACAAATCTGATTTTATATTTCGGGTGTGTATGTTAGATTATATCCTTATACTTATAGTAGAGATAGAATGTTATGTAAACTCGACTTGATGTGAGATATAAATGCGATGAAAAGAATATAAGACGAATATGATGATTTCATGATATGTTGGTATACGGATGCGAGTCGATTGAGATGATTGATATCTTGTCGGTCCCCTGATATAAGATCGTTATGGATGTGACCTGGGACATAAGTATATGTGTGTGTGTGTGTGTGTGTGTGTGTGTGTGTGTGTGTGCGCGTGTGTGTTTGTGTAGAATGTGTGAATCATGGATGATAGGCCGTACGTGATATTAGGTCGTACCCTCATTGTCTTAAGGGTTGATAGGATCCCTAATGTTTTAAATGCCGCCGTACGATGATCTTTTCCGTACGTGATGAGGTTGACTTGATGATTTGATCCATACCCTTGACTAGAGGATGCCGTACGATGGATTATACTATACGTGATGTTGTGAGGCTGGATGCCGATTGATAGATTCACCGACTTGGTCTTGTAGACACGTATACCTTACAGCTTTTAGCTGATGATTTACCTTATGCTGCATTCATGATATTATCATTGCATTGCATATACCTGTGTTAGTACACTTACACCATTATCGATGATGCGTATGTTACACGTACACAGATTTGCCGGCTCACACACATCATCATCATAATTGCCATGTCACTACACAGTAGGACTGCTGCATCATGATATGACTTCTTGCACAATTTACTTGCTATTGTTGCATATGCACCTTTATACGATGTTGCATTTGACTTTGGAGAAATTAGGAACCGCAGTACATATTTTCAAAACTGGAATCATTTAAAAGTGCGGTTTTCCCTTAATATGATACATCACTGTTCCATGTTGCATGATACACGGATATGCTCGCATTTCTCTTATATGTCGCATACATCATGCTCTATTATTTTACGCATCGAGATATGTTGTTTCCATAATATTTCTGGATTTGGGAACCATGGGTATTTAAAAAGAGAGTATGTATTGTTTTAAAAACCCGGTTACCCTTGATATGATATTTCAGTGCGCCCACCATGAGTTTTATCGGTTCTGATGTATATATATACCCCATGCAAGGAGGAGCCATGGGCCGTGTGCGGGTACATGGTGGGGCCCGGTATGGTACCCTGGGGCAAGAAAGGGATGCTGTGTATATAGACGATGAGCCTGGCAGAGGGACTACTACCTACCGGTGATTGGTTAAAGCTGGCGGTTATCCAGAGGATACCGACCGAAGTCGAGAGATGGATATGGGATGACCAGTACTGCCGGGGCCGGGGGCCGATTCCGCAGACGGAGTCCGAGGGCCGATCCGGATTGACGGAGCCCGATATATATGAGGATTTACGTGTCGATACTGGACACGGGTTTCATGATGTTTTCGAATGTCGAGGTTGGACACTCCAGTTCCATGATTTTGATGTGTCGCGAGGGACACACGTTGATTTATACCCTCATATTTTCATGCATATGCTTTTATGATATTTACATGCATGATATTGCTGTGTCATTGGTTGACGCGTGGACGAGATCCACATGCACACATACTTTGAGTATATGGATGGACGAGATCCACATGCTTACAGACCTTGATTATATTATTGGATGATATCAGCATACCTTTAGACTTGAGTTTATTATTGGCACATATACGACCCGTTCACCCTAGATATCATAATATTACCTTTATGATATAGTTGACCTAGGAGTCGTTGTTTATTCGATTTTTTCTTGTAGATGTTTTTCTACTCACGAGTTGGCAACTCACCCCGTTGTGCCACAGTTTCTTGCAGGTCTTGCCGTACAGGTTTCTTTACGGCTCTCTGGCACACTGCTTCCATTCTGGGTATTTGCTTTGGTAGGTGGGTTCACTCGCATAGTGACCACCATTGTATTTATTTTCATTATTGTATCTAGAAACTCTATCAACCAAACATGTATTTATTCAGACTTAGAGACCAGTTGTATATTCTTTCGACCATAGAGTCACGCGTTGTATTATTGAGGGTTTCTTGCTGATTTGAGTTTCCTTTGAGTTTTGATCCTCGCCCTTTGGCGTTGTATATTATATGCTTGCGTGGTTGTGACCGGTGATTGACGAAGAGCTAGATCCCGCTTGGGGATGCCTTTTATCATTCATGTATATATATTTTTCTTGTTAGACTTAGTCGAGGGGGTATTAGACCCGAACTTTCATCGCATAGGTTGACCTTGGTTGATGGAGTAGGTGACTTAAGGAGAGTGACGTACCGTATGTATGTTCCGCGACATACTTACGATACGCCACTCCGCTTAAGGAGCCTTAGGATGTACATTTTCTTGCACAGTATTATATTCATTCCTATGATCTATCCTCATCGATACTGGTTATGATTTTGCTGCCACGATTACACGGGCAGAGAGAGCTGCGGCTAGAGTTGCGGTCAGCGCGAGCTCGTCACGAAAGAGGACTGACCAGGGCGTGATTCCAGAGATATACGATTGCATAGAGGTGTCGTTTTATTGTGTTTTCGCGCCATGAGCGTTGACAGATCGCTTTTACGAGAATTCTCGGACGTGCAGATCAGCACCAGAGGATCAGGCTACTGCTAGAGGCCAGCCAGAATGTGATGACCATTGATATATTGCTTATTCATGATGATTGAGGCGTTGTTCAGCGTACAGACGAATGAGCCAGTTGCTGCTGCAAATGACGAGATATCGCCCAGATGTTGGAGCTACTGCAGCATGAGTATATACTTAGAGATATGATGGAAGGTCGCTAGTCACCCGATGATGAATGACTAGGACATGTGGTTCATTCTCTTACCCCGATGCGAGGTCATCAGATTGATTGATTCCAGTTAGAGACGACTTCATACAGGTTCGTTGGTAGTCGATAGAGACGATCGAATGTCAGGAACCCATTTCCAAGTTTAAAGTATTCGGAAGACAATGCAAGTAATGCTATGGACCCTCTAGAAGAATGAAACCCTAACTCGACGTAATGACCATGGAAAGCCTTCGAACCTTAGGGATTACGGCAGTTTAGCGGTGCCATTTGTGAGGCTTGGGTTTGCCCTTCTACGGTTGGTCCACAGGTGTTGTGGCATGTATTGGAATACTGTTAAACTGTACTCAAGATGTTGATCTCTTGGGGGATTATGAGGTTTTGACAAATCGATCGAATGGTTCGACATCATTCGGATATCATGTGATGGGATACATTGCTTAGGAGACTCCGGATATGAGTATAGCCGTTGGAGCGCAGTCCATGCAGCCATATAGGTATGCGACATATAATAGAATGTAAGCATATCCGTATATCATGCAACGTGGAACAGTGATATGAACATAGCAAGTATATCATGCAACATAGCATAGTGATGTGAGCATAGCAAGTATATCATGCCATGATGTAGTAATTCTACTATGTAGTGACATAGTAATTATCGATGATGAAGGTGTGTGAGCCGGCCAATCTGTGTAGGTGTAACATACGCATCATCGATAACGGTGTAGGTGTACTAGCACAGGTATATGTAATGCAATGCGAATATCATGAGCGTAGCATAAGGTACATTGTAAGCGAAACGCTACAAGGTATACGTGTCTACAATATATCCGAGTTGGTGAATCTATCAATCGGCATCCAGCCTTACAACATCACGTACGGTATAATCCATCGTATGACATATCATTCAAGATTCACCACATTATATATGTTTATATACCTATATCCCAGGTCACATCCGTATCAATCTCATATCGTGGACCAACAAAGGTATCAACTATCTCATATCGACTCGCATCCATATAATGACATATCACACTAAGTCATCATATCACATCGTATACTCATTCTCTTTCAATTCATACCTATCATGATTCACTTCTCATTTCATACTCTCAAATGTCACTATGTTCATCTGTGCCAACTTTTATCATATTATCGTTATTAAATCCTATAATCATGTCCGTCGTATATCATTTATCAGGATATAATAATCAAACGATCTTCCATATCAATGTTTGCGGGGGTGCTATCCGCCATCCACCCGACTTCCTCCATAGATATAAATCTACTCACCTGCTAAACTCCTCGCTTAGCTGTAGTCGATGTGCTTCGTCGTCTCGGAATCCACGTGAAGGTACCTACAATATCAACACATATCGTAATACCATTAACATCAAGTTCCAAAATCCAATACGGCATATGGATCGCCTATTGGTTAGAACCCATAGCATCGCATGAAAAACACAACCAAATAACCCTCGTCGTTGACGTTCAAACGCCACACGACGGAATCCAAATCAAATCTAAAAACCACGTTTTAGAAATCGGAAAACGAAATTCAGCAACAAGGGAAAACACCTCCAGATTTTGACTCAGGTAAAATTAGCCAATTCTGCACATGGGGTTGCTCTAGGTATAGGATAACAATGCTATAGACCAAAAATCATAAGGTTTCACTCCGACATGGCCGCAAATTGCGGCCAAACCCAATAAATCTGCGGCCTGAACAAGTGGTATGGGCTCGGTTTTCTAGGGTAGGTTCCTGGTTTCCTGCACGTCTCTCCGTGTTCGCTAAATATTTTTCAGGTCCTCCGGGTCATAGCAAATCTCAGAATTCTATCACAATTCCCACAAAATACGATATCGGGCAATTCTAACTTCCGTGTTTTGGTTTCTATTCTCGGTCTTGGCCAGTAAAATACCCTCTAAGGTCAAGTAAAAACTCACTACACCTCAGCTTATCATTTGACAACAACTTTCAATATTCTAAAATCCAAAAACCTAATCAACTCAATTTCTAACTAAAAGATACGATATTAAGCAAAAATTCTAAACTAAAGTGAAAGGATTACCTTAATAGCAACCAAAGAACTTTCTTGAGTTGTCCAAGTCTTCAAAATCCAAATTTGGTTGGTCCAATGTGTTTAGAATGGGTGTATGCATGTAACGTTTTGAAAATCGTTTCGGTGAAATTTCGGAAAATCGGTAAAATAAGGGGGTTTTCTGTAAAAAGTCAAATTACAAATATCTTTATTATAAAATTAAATAGACATATTCTAGCTATGAATTTGCTAGTATTTGGTGTTTATTGAACCACTGGTGAAATTTCAAAATTTCTGAAAAATTTTCCGAAATTAATTATTTTAATATTATTTTAAGCCGTCACTAATACATTTAATTAGGGAAAATTACAAATTGGAATGAGTTAAAACAAATTTTGTGTATCATAACACATTAAACAAAAATTTATCATGTGGTTTTTGAAATGAAATGGTTTGCCAAAACGGTTTAGAAAATATTGAAGAAAAGAGGCTTATTTGGTGAAATTAGTGTAAATGGTTTTTGGGGTATAATATTTATCTTTTTTTTCCCACACCCACACTCAAACCCCACATTTTTCCTCCCCTCCTTGGCTGAATTTTCAGCAGCCCCCTTTCCCCCATGTCCCCGCTTCTTTTGGTATAAGGAAATGAATAGAATAAAGAGAGAAGGAATAGATATATGGGTATTGGTTTGACTTTGACTTTCTCCCCCCCCCCTTTCTCCACCTCCCTCTCTCTCCTCACTCCCCCAACCTGGCCGAGAATTCTCTCCCCCCTCTACAACAGCAGCCCTCCCCAAATCCCCTCCATCTCCCTTCAAAAAAATCAACAAAAATCACACAAAAAGCCCACAAAATCAAAATCTAAATCCTACCCATTTTTACTTGACCATTCTAGTATGGATCTTGGGATCAAGATGACATTTTGGAAGGCTACATCTTGAGCTTGATCTCAAACATGGGAGGTATAATCTCATGCTTTTGTTAAATTTGTTGTCTAGTTGCTTTAATCTAAGTTAACTAAGTGCTTAATTAGGTTTTGATGAGTTTAATTGCATGATTAAAGATTTCAAGTTAGGGTTTTGTTGTGGAAATGGGTTGTGATCGATTGTGCATGGTTTAGTGATATGGATTAACATCTTAAGTTTTGTAGAAAGCTAATCTAGTTGTTAATTACAAACCCTTACTTATAAAATGTCTTAATTAAGTTATTTTGCTAACTAGAGTTTTTGAAAAATTATCAAATGCTTAGATTAAAATATAATTAAGTTTTCATGTCATTATAAATATTATATTGAGTGGTTTAATGCTTTTAGTTCATGAAAATCCAAGCTAAATTGTTGTTTGTGCATTTTTGCTTTAAATTGTTAAAATTTGGGTATATCGTAAACTAGAATTTTGGGGTTAATGAAAATTATTGGGATTAAATTATGGGAATTATTTTTATGACTTATTTAAGATATTTAGTGAATATTGTGGCCGCTAGATTCGTTTATACATCGAGTTTTGTACTAAAACGGTGATTTGTGCTTGCTAGATTTTCGAAAAAATGACTTTTTAAGTGAGATTGGGGTTTTTGCGAATTTTAAACTATTTTATATTATAATTAGTGCTTGTAACTGTACAAATGAGTGTGTTTGGTGTTTTTCTCGATATTTTGACGTTTGTACATCGACATCGAGGGTTGGTTTGGCTATTCTTGCATGTGTAGGCGATAGGTTTTGACCTATGCATGATACGCGTGCCGATTTAGTTTTCGTATGCCGTTTCGATTTTGAATTGGGTTTTTATGCGATACGATACGTTGTGATATGTAGGTATCCCATGTGGACTTCGAGACGACAAGCAAGCGCGTGGCGACGTCGGCACCGGCGAGCGAGGACCAGGTGAGTAGATTTATATCTACGGGGAGAAGTCGGGTGGATGGCGTATAGCACCCCCGCAGTTCGTGGTGATGTATACGAATACGTATACACACATAGTGATTATATGTATTGTTTGGTGTTAGCAATGATATAGATGGATTTAGGGTGTGATCGGATTAGTTAGTGTTGCGAGACCCTAGAGTAGAGGTTACCCCACTTTTACACACATATACTATACTTGCATACATTCTTCTTTCACATGTGCTTATATCGGGTTATATTGTTATGTGTTCACATGGGTATGGGACTATGTGTTCACATACTAATTTGAGGATAGTAATTGGGATTTGAGATGAGTCGATAAGATTTGATTGAAACCGCGAGAACGGTGATTTGGCAGGGTTCGTATTTGATATACGACCTGATGTTTTAGCGGGTCCTTTGACGTAGTTTTCACACACGTGCATGCATTCTTAGGTGGTATCAGTATTGTACTAGACAGAGATCAGTACCTGGATTAGGATCTTTGATAAAGAAGATACCAGATGAATAATGTGATGAACATGATATTGACCCGTACCCAGATTTGGGGATGCCGTACGACGGATTTACGTACGAGCTATATATTGATGATTGATCCACACTCTTGACTTGGGATGTCTGATTATAGATATGGTATCGGATATGATATTATTGAGGCGGGATCACCGACTATATATATACAGGTATGTATATGTATCGACTCAGATGTTAGGCGGTTTCCTTACCTGTAATTCAGCTTGTTAGTTCAACCGTATAGTTTAGTGTAGTTGTTAGATTAGATTAGACTCCTACCTATTTCAAAACTAACGAATCGTGGGTATTTTAAAAGACAGGTCAAGGGATTCTACGGATATTTCAAAAGGCGTATCTTTTCTTAAAAACACCGTAGCCCTTATTTTCAAAACACCGCGATTCGTGTTATTTCAAAAGGCACTATTGTAGGACTTATATTAGGGTAATGCAGTTTAGTTATCGTTGTGTCTAGTATTCAGCTCTCGCATATTATTGCTATTGCTCCGCATCGCATACTTTTTGAAATTCATATTTCATTATTGATATCATGCTGTTAGGACATCATCACCATTACCGATGATGCGTATGTACCACGTACATTTACTTGCCGGCTCACACACATCTTCATCGGTAATTGCCATGTCACGCACACCTTAGAAAATATTATTGCCTAATGTAACTTGTTAACTAGTAGTTTTAACATGATGATTAGTTGCTGGCCTTATATGCTAGTTTAGACATTGTAGTTGTTACTTATCACTTCATGCATACTGTTATTCATTATATGCCGCATTCATGGATGCTCATGCTTATATTCATGGTTTTACATGCTATTGATGATTCGAATTTCTATGATACTTTCTGGATTTGGAGGAAAACCGCAAAACATATATAAACTGCTTTCTCTCTTTTTAAATAAAAATGCGGTTTTCCCATGATGTATGAGTCGTCCACCATGAGTTTGCTTATGGATTTCGAGACCCGATTCGAGGAGGTGGATGAACCGTTTCGGGTACATGGTGGGCCTGGTACGGTACCCCGGGGCAAGAAGCTCGTGGTGATGACGATGAGCCTGGCAGGGGGAGACTACCTACCGGTGATTTTACCCGACGTGTCGGATATCCGGAGGATACCGTCGTGGTCTTGAGATGGATGGTAGGGGCCGGTCTGGACTGACGGCGCCCTAGATATTGAGATTGAGACATTAAGATTTCGAGATATTGAGGTACTGAGATTTGATGATACAGGCCAGTCCGGATAGCCGGAGCCTGAGGTTTTGAGATTTTGAGATTTATGTTTTGTGTCGATGCTAGACACTGTTGATGCTGATTTCATTTATGATACCTCATTTTAAAAATACAAAGGAAATCTCACTAATTTATGAAAACAGTTCCTTCATTTACATGTATTCTGTTTTCATGCATTCATACCTCATTCATATGATATATTGCTACCTGAGGCACTGACACGGGCACATGAGATCACACTCGGGTTAGATATTACCCTAGCCATTGTTATAGGCTGCATGTTATACATATATTTGAGGATATATTATGATCATTGACCTAGGTTGCGTTATTTATGCGATTTCTGTGCGTAGATGTTTTTCTATTCATGAGTTGGCAACTCACCCCCGTTGTGCCCCAGTTTCTTGCAGGTTTTGCCGTATAGGTTTCATTACGGCTTTGCTGGCACTGCTTCCCATTTTCGGGTGATTTGCTAGTAGGTGGGTTTACTTGTATCGTACCCCCATTATATATCTTGTATATCATTATTCTGTTGTATCTAGAAGTTCCATCAACCAAACATGTATTTATTTCAGAGATAGAGACAAGTGATGTTATTCTTTCGACCTTAGAGTCGCGCATTTTATTTCTGTGGTTTTCTTGTGGTTTTGAGTTTTTGATCCTCGCCGTTGGCGTTATATATTATATTGCTTGTGTGGTTGTGACCGTCGATTGACGAAGAGCTAGCTCCCGCTGGGGGATGCCTTTTATTGATTTCGTATACTATTCATGTTGTATCCCGTTTGGGAGCCAGTATTTACAAAGGAGACTCTGCCGAAATTTTCGGGAAATATTGATGTTTTTTTTAAAAACCGCATAATTCGGCTTATGCTATTAAAACTACTTGTTTAAATTGGTTTTCCTTCACTCTACTACTTTTCTTGGTTTGGATTTCTGGGTTTTCGGCTTACTTAGATTACGTACGCCTCGAGACGTTTCGTAGTTTAAGTGCCGGTCATATTCCGTACTTTCGGGACGTGACAAAGTATGTTTTTAATGAAGGGGGTATAGGATTTTGGTGAAGGATTGGAGATGATGCTTGAGGTAGTGGAGGTTGAAGAAGAAGAAAAGAGATGAAGAAATAATGGGGGAGATGAAAGAATGGCAGCTTGTAACATTTCAGAAAATATAAAATATTATTTTTGGAATTTAATATTAAAATAATATATTTCCCGAAAACTGCCTGATTTGCGAAATTGGGGTTTTCGAAAAAGGGTATAAATATATACCAATAATCGTGAAATAAATTGAAATTAAAATGATTTATTCATTTAAAAATATATTTAAAGGATTTGGCATTTTAAAATTTATTATATGCAATTTGGATAAAAACCCGATTAGTGCACTGCTAATCGCGATTAAGCCAAATCCGTGTTTCTACAGTTTTCATGGTTAGTGCATCATGACACGTTAAATGTCATTTCATTTGTGTTGTTTTATTAGGCTGTATGTGTTTTTGGTGAAAAAAGAAAGGGAAAAAGGTGTAATGATGATTTGGAGAGAGAGAGGGAACACAATGATGAGAATAAGCATGCTAGGAGAGAGAATGAGAGTGAGAAAGAGAGAGAGAGAGGGAGAGTGCTGCCCATATCTTTTCCCCACACCATTTCTTTCATCTCCTTCTTCATCCTAAAGCCCCTCATTCTACCCTCATGACCCATCTCCAAAATCTCACCAAAACCCTATACTCCCTTCACAAAAGATGATTACCTCCCCACCCTCATCACAATGAACTAAGCAAAGTGGGATTTTGACAACATTGGGACTTTTAGGGTTTTGCTTGGGTGTAACCATGAGGTATATCTCTTTTCTTTTAGGGTAGCTTGATTTCCTAGCATTTTGTTTAAGTTTAGAAGTCGTTTAGTGAAGTTTTGTGAACTTTGAAGTTTCCTAGAGAGGGTTAGGGTTTAATTTGAGTTGTGTTAGTGTAATTAGGCTTTAGTGATGACCTTAAACCCCTCTATGATGTTTGAAACCCAGACCAATTTGATGCAAACCCAATTTACTGAAAACAGAAAATTCCAATGTCGGTTTTATGAGTTTTTTGGGGTGTGCAGGGAAATCTGGGATGACCTGGGATAATTACGAGATGAGGAAACGACCCCAGTGGACTAGAATTGACCCTAGGAAGACACCCTGAGAGCATGATCCTAAGAGGAGACCCCCTGGCAGGCGAGCTCGGAAATTCATAGGTACGGGCTGGCCACTATGTGGGATTTGGGGTCCAGTATACTTCACCCCAGTATTGTTCATTTACCCTATATACTTCACCCCAGTATTGTTTGTGCAACTTGTCTTGCCCTAAATCAAAATCTGGGAGCACTTTGGTGTGATTTGGGCTATGTTTTCCGTACTTTAAAATGTTTGGTTTTGATATGTGGATTCGTATTTGGTTGTTGGATGTTCGTACATCAACGACAAGAGATGGTTGGTTATTTTTGCACGCATAGGCCATAGGTTCTAACCTATGAACGCGCCGTGTGCCGTATCGGTTTTCTAGATTCGATTTAATAGCAATTTCGATTGTGTATTATTGTAGATACCTTCGCGTGGATTCCGAGGCGACGAAGCATGGCGTCACCGACATTGGCAAGCGAAGACCACAGTGAATAGATCTATATCTATGGGGGAAGTCGGGTGGATGGCGTATAGCACCCCCGCAATGTTTTGGTGGAAACCGATTTGTAGCATATGGTTAAGAAAACCTAGAGTAGCAAAATAGGGTTAGAATTAAAGGATAGCTATAGAAACCATATTAGAAACTAAAGGATAGTTAGAAGCTATATGATACGGCTAATATGTGATGACGAGATTTGAGGATGATGTTTGACGATATTGCCGTTTAGGGTACTATAGGACTAGATAGCCGACGTAGATGTGTCATCCGAACCATACATATTTCTAAACTGAAGAATCGTATGAATCTTTTAAACAAATACCTTGAGGGACGTTACGGATTTTCAAATGATATCTTTTCCTTAAAAACACCGTAACCCCTACTTTCAAAACTACGATTCGCTTCTTTTAAAAACTAATTGTATGGTTAGAATGTGTATGTTAGATTAGATACTTATGCTTATGGTAAAGGTAGAATGTGTATATTTATAACATTTGATTCGATGTGAGATATAAATGCGATGAAAAGAGAATACGATTGACATGTGATATGATAATATGTTGGTATACGGATGTGAGTCGATTGAGATGATTGATACCTTGCCGATCCCCGATATGAGATTGTTATGGATGTGACCTGGGACATAGGTATATAGGTATATATAGAATGTCGTGAATCATGTGTGATATGTCGTACGAAACGTTAGGTCCATACCCCTCATTGTCCTATAGGTTGATAGGATCCCAAATGCTTTAATGCTGTCGTACGATGGATTGTACCGTA
This sequence comes from Agapanthus africanus, assembly GCA_030015575.1. Classification (NCBI taxonomy): domain Eukaryota; kingdom Viridiplantae; phylum Streptophyta; class Magnoliopsida; order Asparagales; family Amaryllidaceae; genus Agapanthus; species Agapanthus africanus. Next base: position 542,886,726 of record CM057348.1, read on the forward strand.
CGCGATGTTGTGTGGCTAGATACAGATTGATAGATTCACCGACTCGGTCTTGTAGACACGTATACCTTATAGCTTTTAGCTGATGTTTTACCTTGTGCTACATTCATGTTATTCGCATTGCATTACTTATACCTGTGCTACTACACCTGCACCATTATCGATGATGCGTACGTTACACTTACACAGATTTGCCAGCTCACATACTTCATCATCAATAATTGCCATGTCACTACATAGTAGGATTGCTGCATCATGATATGACTCTTCACATAATTTACTTGCGTATATATACCCACTTGTACATCTATATTAGCGCACATACATATTGTACACTCATACTTGCGTATATACCCACTTGTACATCCATATTAACGCACATACATATTGTACACTCATACTTGCGTATATACCCACTTGTACATCCATATTGGCGCACATATATATTGTACACTCATACTTACGTATATACCCACTTGCACATCCATATTGGCGCACTTACATATTGTACACTCATACTTGTGTATATACCCACTTGTACACCCATACTTGTGTGCATATATATATATATATATATATATACATATATATATATATATCTTGTGCATCCATGCCTACGTACATACACGTTTGTACATTCATAGATGATGCTGGCTTTGATTTTGGAGAATTGGGGACCGCATGTTATATTTTAAAAACTGGAATCATTTAAAAGAGCGGTTTTCCCTTAATATGTAATATCACTGTTTTATGTTGCATGATATACGGATATGCTTACATTCCTATCATATGTCGCATACATCATGCTTTATGATTTTACGCATTAAGATATGCTGTTTTCATGAGGTTTCTGGATTTGAGAACCGTGGCCATTTCAAAGAAAGTATGTACTGTTTTAAAAAAACCTGGTTTCTCTTGATATGATATTTCAGTGCGTCCACCATGTGTTTTCTCGATTCTGAGTATGACATGTGAAACCCGATTCGAGGAGGCGGATGATTTTGTTTGCGGGCACATGGTGGACCCGGTATGGTACCCAGGGGCAAGAGAGAGATTTTTTATGGATGACGATGAGCCTGGCAGGGGAGCACTACCTACCGGTGATAATATTTAGGCTCGGCGGATATCCAGAGGATACCGACCGGAGTCGAGAGATGATATGGGCCGATCCGGACTGACGGAGCCCGAGATATGAGGATTTACGTGTTGATGCTGGACACGGGTTTCATGATGTTTTCGGGTGTCAATGTTGGACACCCAGGTTTCATGATTTTGATGTGTCGTGAGGGACACCGTTGCTTTATATCCTTATACTTACATGCATACATCCATTGATTATATGGTTGGACGAGGTCCACTTGCATACAGACATTGGTTATATTGTTGGATTATATCCGCATACATATAGGTATTGATTACATTGTTGGCACATATGATGACCCGGTCACCCTAGATATCATAGTATTACCTTTATGATATAGTTGACCTAGGAGTCGTTGTTTATTCGATTTCTACTTGTCGATATTTTTCTACTCATGAGTTGGCAACTCATCCCGTTGTGCCACAGTTCTTGCAGGTTGACCGTATGGATCAGTAGCGGCTTCGCTGGCACACAGTTGCATTCGGGTGTTTTGCATTGGTAGGTGGGACATTTGTATCGTACCCACTCTAGTATCTATATTTCATATTGTATCTAATTAACTCCATCAAATCAAACTAGTATTTGTATAAGAAATGAGACTTAGCAGGACTTCTAGTTGCGAGATTTGAGCGATGGGTTGTATGTTCGCTTTTGGGGTTGATATCTCGCTTTATTCTTTATCTTTTGTGGTGATCTTCGTCGTTGGGCGTCGTATACTTATTTATACTGTCTTGCGTGGTTGTGATCCGCCGGTTGGCGAAGAGCTAGCTCCCGCTTGGGGATGCCTTTATCATTATTATGTATTGTGGTTTTGGATCAAAAAATACAAAAGAGGTGCTGCCCAAATTTTTTAAAAGAAGAAATATGTTTTTCAGTTAGTAAAATAAACTTGCATTTTTCATGTTCCTTTTTTATGCATTTAAGAAAACTTGAATTTATTATACTTTCATTTCAAAACTTCACCTCTTTTATTTTCTTTAAAAGGTTTAGATTTCTGGGTTTCAGCTTACTTGAATTCCGTTACGCCTTTAGACGTTGTGTGATTCAAGTACTGGTCACGAGCTAATATTTCGGGTCGTGACACAGCCCCCCTCTCTCCTACCCTTACTCTCTCTTATTCTCACTCTCTCACAAACAAATATCCCTTTTGTTTTACTCACAAATATCTCATGACATCTAAAACTATTCCATTCACACTCAAACTCTTTATTTCCTTGCTTTCTCTTTTCCTTTTCATTTCCTTTCTCATTCTCTATCTCACAAAACTCACATACACACACATGCACACATGCACATGACATGGTGAAAAATCATGAAAAAGGTAAAAACACGGATTTTATCCAAAATCTGATAAATATCATTAAGATAAATAAATCATTTTATTCTCCGATTAATTTCCAAATATTGGTATACACTTATACCACTTTACGAAAATCCCAATTTCGCAAATCGGGTAGTTTCCGTGAAATATATTATTTTAATATTAAATTTCCAAAAATAATATTTTATATTTCCGAAATGTTAAAATCTCTCACAAAAATATCCTAACTCTTAAATACCCAAACCCAAACTAAAAACCAAGCTTTCCACCAAGATCTTCAAGTAGAACCACTTGGAGACTTCAAGTGGGGTCTTTATCAATCTCAAACCCTTTGAAGCTCCATCAAGAGCTTGGATCCTCACTTTTCATCACTCCAATTGGTGAAAATCCCTCTTTTATTCAAGTTCATCAAGTTTCAAAAGTATTAGCTATGGAAACGTATAGTTTTTGTATAAATATGGTATTCCATAGGTTGAACTCTTTCAAGTTTGGTTTTTGAAGTGATCCCCTGGTAGTGGTGAGAATTAGTATGGCTTACTTGGTGACTACACCCTATTTAGGGAAATAAAGAGTATTTTGATGTAAAAGAATGAATTTTTAAGGTTTTGGGAATTTTCAAGTTTTTCAAAATTTCGATTCAGTAGAATCCTTCTGCAGACGTCTGGACATCAGAGCTGCAGATGTCTGCCTTTAAATTGCTTTTCATTATTTTTTTTAGAAGATGTCTGGGCTCAATGCTTTAGACGTCTGTCTTGAACTTGCTGGTTTGAAATATTTTCCAGGATAGACGTCTGATGCTTGATGAGACAGACGTCTGCCCTTTTATTTGGATTTCTTGATTTTGGTCTTCAGACGTCTGGTTTTGCTCTCTGTGCGACAACAACATTTTAGCTAGACGTCTGCCCCTGAGAGCTGCAGACGTATGCCCTTCATGATTTTTGACAGTTTTGAGTGTTTTCATCGTATTTCGTTTTATTGGGTTTGTATTGGTTTTAATGGAGTTTTCTTACATGTTTATGATTACTTTAGTTATAGGGAAAATTGCGGGAACTTCAAAGAAGGCAAGGAAGGGTAAGGTGGTCGTTGGCTTCGACTAGCTCGAGACGGAGTTCGGTGAGTAGATTTATATCTATGAGGGTGTTGGATATAGTGCCCTCTAAGTCAATTATTGGATCGCAGGTACGTGATTGCAATGATTGAGTGAGGACCTATACCGATAAACAGTCTTACTCGAGATGATAGTATGCTATCTGGTTTGTCTTTATCGTCATGATAGAGCCCATAGGATTCTTGTTTGACTACCAGCAGTATGATGGCGATCATATATGTGGGAGCTGGGGTCTATAAGCACATCCTTAAAGTGTCCCTAGTCGTGGGAGTTTCGAGACAGGGCATCGATACTCCAGAGTAGACTGGTGTATACAGTCGAGACCCCGACGAGGGGCGGTGGCCGGTCTCACAAGCCACTGGTGTCAGTTAGATCACCTAAGATGTATACAGGTGCTCATTGGGTTATGAGTACACCGGACAGGACTCGCCGGGAACATGCTAGTTGGTATTATACATATCGTCAGATAGCAGTTCCCTGGTGACATGTGTACAGGTTAGTTCATTGACCTGAGGTCGTCATTTGTCTCGTGTGAGTTCCCACTGTGCTTAGATTACTACCCTACCACGCTCAAAGGAGTTGTGCAAACAGGTTTTAGTTGGATACAGTCCCCAGCCACATTGGAGGCAAGTGAGCGGATCTTCGGGGATTCGTCTCTCCCGGTATTGGGGGTGAGATCGCGCTGTGTTTAGGAGAGCCATTACACGAAATCCCTGGCCAGGGTAATCGAGATATACTGGTAGGTATACCAGTAGTATCTCAGGATGTTCTGGGCTGCTTTCTGACACGACTTATGCAGCTATTGGGGGTCTGACGTTTACCGACCCCCTAGGCCTAATATGCGATACTCATAGACGAATGTTCCGGACTGTACGGTTATTGTCACTGTCAGGCTCAGTAGGGTTTATAGATGAGTTCGCTCGTCATCTTCCCTTCCAATCAATACATAGGCAAAACGTTACGTACAGCTTGTACCTCTGACGTGCTAGGGTTATACCCAGTGCCAGTGTGTTGATGAGTCATTAGAGTCCCCCACAGACACTTTCCCAAGTTCGGGCGAAACGTTGTAGAGGCCGTATGGGTTTATGGAAAGGTTCGGAAAAGGCACGTGCGTTTTCGCACGTGTTATTTTTCGGGCAGATAATACTGGTAGGCTTTGGTTTAAGCCGGATCCCAGTATTATACTGTGTAGATATAATATCTTTGTCTCAGTTGCATTTATATTCGGTCGTAATATAAATGCGGGTATGTTTATACCAATACGGGGTTATCCTGAAATTCGTTTCGGGATGATTTTTGGAAGTTGCCAGTTTCCAGTTTTCTATCAGCCGTCTTTTAACATTTGGTTAAAGACGGATTTATCTTTTCTTCAGTTGAGGTGAGTCAGTGTTCTAGAAGCATCTAGATGAGGTGACTAGGATTAATTGGTGTTGAGTTTTCATTGGTTGCATTAATGGTTAGATGATGTGTTATTATGACTCATCCTTTGACATTAATGATTCTTGTTTAGCTAAGGATATTTGTTCATGATATTTAGTCTTATGGTTACTCTCCCCTCTCCTACACTCACCTCCCTCTACCTATATATGGCCGGCCCTCTCTCTCCTCTCTCTCTCTCACTCACTTGATGTTTCATTTTGTGAAAAAGATATGATAGATTTTGGGGTGTATGGAATTTCACAGTTCATTTCATTCCATCACCCGATTCCAAAGGCAACTTCTAATAACCGTTCGTCCGTGACCTTGGACGTAACGAGACAAAGTATTCTACTCATTCTCTACTTCATCTTGGTCGTCTCTTTTAGCAAACTTGACGATCGAGTTGCCTCGGTTCAGAGGCGGGAGCCCGTTTAAAGATCCGTCGACGTGGTGCCACCTGGACGATGAGAACGGAGATCAAGCAAGTTCGGATCAGTTGCAACATAGCGTGGGATGATGGTTGAAGACCGAAGGACTCGGATCATTCGGTATAACAATTCTACCCTCTTTACAATTTGTTAGTTTAGCTTTAATGGACGATCCGGGATATAGTACGCGATAGCGCCAGTCGTAAAAGTTTTGTTCCGCATATCGGCGTCTGTTAGACGGCCGGGGCGCCGCCGCGTACTTACAGTGGTATCAGAGCCTCACCATTTTGCTATACTAACTTGTGCTAACGCGTTTAAAACATCGATCGAACCGAAAATAAAAAATCGCATTTTTCTTGCTTGACAGTTTCTGTTGATTTTAAACGGTGTCCTAAAAATATTTCACACATCTTAAAAATCTGTGCAGGCTTTTCTAAGAACCACGACCAAATTTGGGCACGTGACTCCACCAAACCGCCGCGGAAACGCGGCCAAACCCATGGTTTGGCCGCGCATCCGCGGCCATTTGGTGAGCTCATGCTCCCAAATTTGTACAGTGGGTTCTCTGTTGGATTTTGGGGTTTTTGGTATATATCTTTTAGGCCTAGATTTTGTTACTGTACACCAGTTGTTCGTGGGGCCCACTTTGTGATATTTGGTCGATCGAAATTTTAAACTTGTTATTTTTCAGTACTTTCATTATATCTCCGACCGGGAATGTCATTTGATCGGTAAACCGCGTCTGATTGCTATAGTTCTTTTAGACGGGTTTGCGAACGTGACATTCGCGTTGATGTTCTGTGTTGTGCTGTAATGTTGCGGATTTGTCGTGGTGGATAGCAGGGTGCAATGATAGTGTTGTTTAAATTTATTTGTACATTTGATATTGCGGGGCGAGCGTCCGACTTGTGGACTGCCGTCACTGCCTGTTTGTATAATATTCTTTTAGGGCACGACCAGGTTGCGGTCGATGTACCTATTGTACTATTTTTATTTCTGTACTAGGTTTACCCCGCGGTGGGGTGCACGAATAGCCGGGTTCTGGAGGGCAACGGGTTCGTATCTCATGGCATTGAGAGGCAAAGGGACCTCACTCTAGAATTGGCAGACTATTCGCCGCACTCGTAGGGGGTACAGGTTGACCCAAGGTGGGGTGCTCATTTTACCGGATTCCGTGAAGTGCCGGGTATTCCATTCACTATGTTGTGGGGACTACCTCGCTTCAGGTTTTGGCGGGTAACTTGCCGCACCCGCAGGGGTCTAGGTTTCATTGCACAGGCTATCCACACGACCAGGGGAACATCGGGTTTCAGTAGCAGCTCTGTGAAATCCGGGGATCCCAGTTTATCTGTATTGTTCTGTGATGCTTATTACTTTTCTGTAATGTTGCATTTTATCACGCCTGGAGCGATTACTGTATATTAGTATATATACTATTAGATGTTGTATATGTTTTACACCCGCGCTAGTCCAGTCCCCGCTCTGTCGTTAGTTAAGTAACCTAACGGGTGATGACGGGACCCAGTGACGAATGCGGATGGCATATACGTACATTTTATTTTCGTTCTTTTCTGGTGTGATTGATTGATGGGACTGCGTTGATTCTTATTAATGCAAAGATAAAACAAACCTATATTTGATGTTGTTGGAACAAATTTTAAAATTATTACAAAGACGTTTCCTTTTGTTTTGCGTAGCGGTATTCAGTTGGAATATCCTGCACCTCATTCCACGAGGAAAGAGCCGAGATCCCTTCACCGGGAGTGACCTCTTTAACAAAAGGTTTTCGCTACTATATATTTTTATAAAGCTATCAGGTTCCTTCAACGAGATCAGGTTCATTACGTTAAAGGTTTTTCGCCAAAGACCAGCCGTAATCCTCCGTCGTTTCTTATGGATGGTCAGTAGTATTCAAGCTATGTTTGTTGGCCTACGTCAAGGCATAGTGTTTGGTAGCTGCTGGGTATTCATTTGTTGCATAGATAGATGCATTAGTTTAAGTCAGACGTACACCTTGTTGGCCTACGTCAAGGGCTTGTACGATGACTTAAGTTGATCAGGACAACGACGGGTAGAACTTGACATGTTGCTTATGATTTGTTGGCCTACGTCAAGGTCATAAGAGCATGGGATAAAAATTACATCGGGAGTTTCAAACATACAAGAAACTTGCCAGACTTGCGCATACCTTCTGGAGTGTGTTAACTTGAGTGGCTTCCATCAAGTTATCATGCGATGATAGTTGGATCCTGATTCTCACTGATGAGTTGGTTTACTCTTCGGGTGACCCCGACTAATTCTTCTTTCAGGTTTGGAGGAGAATTTGAGAAAACAGTGGGAGGTTTCCTAATTAGATAAAATGATAACCATTCTGATTTAGGCTAGAGTGCACGTAGAGTGTTTCTTCTCTCTCTCTCTCTTTGGCAGCGACCTTTGACCGACCCTAGACTATAACTCAGTGACCAAAGTTGACCGAACCTTCTTAATATACTGACTTTTGGATTGTCTATAGTTGCATAAGTCATTGCAGCTCCTTCTTTTACCCTTTGTATTTCTCAGAACAACCCGTATTACTACGGACATCCACTTCCATTGGATAGATCCATCGTATGGTTATATATGAACTCGAAGGGACTTCTTCGAGGATGGATCCAGGTTCAGGAGAAATAAAATTGGTTTATTCTGTTGTCTTTTATTATCACCTTCTCTCAGGTTGCGAGGGCTCCTTGGTTTAGGAGAGTACACCTATTACGCTTATTGGATAGTCTTATTCCAAACCATAGGCAGGTGCCGAAAGGTAGGGAATGAAGAAAACCAATTAGCCTAAGAAAGGTGTGCAAAAGGTAATATGTAAAGACAAGATAAAGGAACTAGAAAGAGGGCAAAGTAAATTGTGACTATTAACATTCACGACCAAACCACGTATTTCATCGCCACTCCTACTTCACCTTTGATTTCTCCAGAACAACCCATATCACTACGAACATCCAATTCCATTGGATAAATCCATCGTATGGTTATATACATACTCGAAGGACATTTTTTCGAGAATGGATTCTGGTTCAGGAGAAATAAGAATAAGGTATTATTCAGTTGTTTTTATCATCACCTTCTCTCAAGTTGCGAGTACTCCTAGGTTTAGGAGGGTACACCTATTATGCTTACTGGATATTCTTCTTCCAAACCATAGGCTGGTGCCGAACGGTAGGGAAGGAAGAAAACAACTTAGCCTAATGATGGTGTACAGAAGGTAATGACTAAAGACAAATTAAAGGGAATTGGAAAGATGGCAGGGAAATATACGGTTAAAGTCATGATTTGGATTATGGAAGAGGCATTACTAGGAATACCAGGAAACCCCTACAAAACATATTTATGTTTCATATTCACTGTGCATTGTTAATAGAAAACTGATTTCCCGATTGGATACTTACTCCAGGGTATGTATTTACCAAGAACGATTCTCACATCTGCATGGTTTTACAGATGTTGAGTGGGAGCGAGTTATTGGGAATTAGGTGATCATCCTCATTATATCGGAATTCGTTGTAATTGGTGATATTTGAGGAAATCGCCTGGGAACAGTTTTCAACCTACAACGCACAGGTTTTGAGTTATTCAAACTCAGAGGACTTATACAGAGTATTGTATGTTGTCCAGTGTCCATCAGGACGAAGGGGTTGGTCCTCATACTATATTCTGTTTACTTGTAACTTCTCTAGTTTTTAGACAAGTGTTTCGTAGAAATACAATGTCTAAGTTTTGAGAAGTTGTGGGTATAGGAATAAAGTAGAGAACCAAGTGTCACAAGTATCGGGATTCTTCAAAGAAATCGAAAATATAGATTCTTGTGATTAGTATTCAATTGATTGTAATGGTTTTTGAGAAACTTGTTTCTCTTTCAGGTTACTCATAATTAGGTAGATTCCTAAGTTGAGTAATACTGATCCGCCTCTCTCCATTAAGTTGATATGCACTGAAGACAGCTGCATGATTAGAATTTGGTTCCAAATTAAAATAAGTGCCTATGTTTCTATATTGGATATAGATTGCTTCATATCTTAACGATGTTAAGGTAAAGGGGAGTTGTCCAGCTTATGCTTTAAAACAGACACTGGAAAACTCAAGGCACGTTTCTGTAATGGCAGTTTGTGGGTTGACCCTAGCTTCGACGAGGGTTGATTTTCTACCATCCGGAAGATCAATAGTGATATTGTTCTTGGCTCGCCACAGTTTTATTAAAATGGATTTTTTTAGAAAAACTGTAGTGGGAGCATGGTAGAACTGGAAGTGATTCCAGAACCGCAAACGATTACGGAAAGTTTTAATAGGACCTATATATTCAATCAGGTTTGACATTCCAATAGCCACTCCGCTGATGTGGTGGGTAACCTCAGACACCCGAGAGGTACTCCGGTAGCCTCAAGGACGGTGACAGGGAGGTTCTTGCTTACCCAGACTTGACACTACTGTTGTTCAAGACTATGAGACCGGGCAGGAGGATATGTATAGCGTCGTTCTAAACTAGTTTTAGAAATGTACGTATATATTATTCTGTCAGAGGGTTGTCGTAGTCAGTTGGAGCAGCGGAAGCATAGTAGACAAGAAGCTAGTGTCTATTTATAGACTTGAGCAGAAATAGCAGAGATAGATCATCTATTTTTGATGTGACAGTCATGGGTTTGACTTCATCAGAATAAGGGATGGATCTGTTAAGAAGGTAGTAGGGTGTGATGTCCTGGTATTTGGATGACATACACAGAGTAGGAAGTAAAATTCCTATACTGAGCGGTTGTACTGAGATCGTCACACAGTTGTTTCTCCACAAAGGACATGGATGTAATATCCGACATTCTGGATACAAGATCTATGGTTTTAGATCTAGATTTGGGTATTTTCCCAATATGGGTACTTTGACAATATTCTAATAGTATTTTAGAATAAATGACTCCTGGCATGATGGTGTACCTACAGGTAATGGAGTCACCCTCTCTAAAGGTGTCTTACAGACTAAAAGGGAGAGGGATGTGCATGATTGGCAGATCACTTGCTTAGGCAATTGAGTTAATCGTGAGATGTCAAGTACCACACCAGATGTTGTTATTGCACTAGATGCGATAAGTTTATATTAATCCAATCCTGGAGAAACATTAGGAAGCAGTTTTTAGAACATAAGTGGATGTTCTACGGATTTGATAACGGCGGCCTCCTTCGGGAGACGGTTATCATTCCAGGCTTCAAAGGTGACATAGATGACAGAATGATTGTCAAGGTTATAGATTTTCCTCAGACGAGGGACAGTATTATGGACAGGCGGTCCAAGAGGATACTGTGGGAGGCATGGTGCTGGACACTGATTAGTTTCAGTGATCGATACAGTCTAAGAAGTTTGGATTTTGAGTTCATTTATGAACTAGGTCCCATCAGATATCCAGACATATTCTAAGAAACGTATTACTCAATTCGGGAGATGGTTTTCTCCGCGAACTTGAGATTAAGAGAGACATAGAAAGAAACATCATGGCGGATCCACTCACTTAGGCTATTTCTCGAACACATTAGTTTCGCAAACAGGTATTGTGAAACTGATTAGTAGAGGAGTTGGATGATGCTCGGTATCGCACGAGCTGTGAGTACTCGACATCGCAATAATTAGCCTTAAGTGCAAGTGGGAGATTGTTGGATATAGTGCCCTCTAAGTCAATTATTGGATCGCAGGTACGTGATTGCAATGATTGAGTGAGGACCTATACCGATAAACAGTCTTACTCGAGATGATAGTATGGTATCTGGTTTGTCTTTATCGTCATGATAGAGCCCATAGGATTCTTGTTTGACTACCAGCAGTATGATGGCGATCATATATGTGGGAGTTGGGGTCTATAAGCACATCCTTAAAGTGTCCCTAGTCGTGGGAGTTTCGAGACAGGGCATCGATACTCCAGAGTAGACTAGTGTATACAGTCGAGACCCCGACGAGGGGCGGTGGCCGGTCTCACAAGCCACTGGTGTCAGTTAGATCACCTAAGATGTATACAGGTGCTCATTGGGTTATGAGTACACCGGACAGGACTCGCCGGGAATATGCTAGTTGGTATTATACATATCGTCAGATAGCAGTTCCCTGGTGACATGTGTACAGGTTAGTTCATTGACCTGAGGTCGTCATTTGTCTCGTGTGAGTTCCCACTGTGCTTAGATTACTACCCTACCACGCTCAAAGGAGTTGTGCAAACAGGTTTTAGTTGGGTACAGTCCCGAGCCACATTGGAGGCAAGTGAGCGGATCTTCGGGGATTCGTCTCTCCCGGTATTGGGGGTGAGATCGCGCTGTGTTTAAGAGAGCCATTACACGAAATCCCTGGCCAGGGTAATCGAGATATACTGGTAGGTATACCAGTAGTATCTCAGGGTGTTCTGGGCTGCTTTCTGACACGAATTATGCAGCTATTGGGGGTCTGACGTTTACCGACCCCCTAGGCCTAATATGCGATACTCATAGACGAATGTTCCGGACTGTACGGTTATTGTCACTGTCAGGCTCAGTAGGGTTTATAGATGAGTTCGCTCGTCATCTTCCCTTCCAATCAATACATAGGCAAAACGTTACGTACAGCTTGTACCTCTGACGTGCTAGGGTTATACCCAGTGCCAGTGTGTTGATGAGTCATTAGAGTCCCCCACAGACACTTTCCCAAGTTCGGGCAAAACGTTGTAGAGGCCGTATGGGTTTATGGCAACGTTCGGAAAAGGCACGTGCGTTTTCGCACGTGTTATTTTTCGGGCAGATGATACTGGTAGGCTTTGGTTTAAGCCGGATCCCAGTATTATACTGTGTAGATATAATATCTTTGTCTCAGTTGCATTTATATTCGGTCGTAATATAAATACGGGTATGTTTATACCAATACGGGGTTATCCTGAAATTCGTTTCGGGATGATTTTTGGAAGTTGCCAGTTTCCAGTTTTCTATCAGCCGTCTTTTAACATTTGGTTAAAGACGGATTTATCTTTTCTTCAGTTGAGGTGAGTCAGTGTTCTAGAAGCATCTAGATGAGGTGACTAGGATTAATTGGTGTTGAGTTTTCATTGGTTGCATTAATGGTTAGATGATGTGTTATTATGACTCATCCTTTGACATTAATGATTCTTGTTTAGCTAAGGATATTTGTTCATGATATTTAGTCTTATGGTTACTCTCCCCTCTCCTACACTCACCTCCCTCTACCTATATATGGCCGGCCCTCTCTCTCCTCTCTCTCTCTCACTCACTTGATGTTTCATTTTGTGAAAAAGATATGATAGATTTTGGGGTGTATGGAATTTCACAGTTCATTTCATTCCATCACCCGATTCCAAAGGCAACTTCTAATAACCGTTCGTCCGTGACCTTGGACGTAACGAGACAAAGTATTCTACTCATTCTCTACTTCATCTTGGTCGTCTCTTTTAGCAAACTTGACGATCGAGTTGCCTCGGTTCAGAGGCGGGAACCCGTTTAAAGATCCGTCGACGTGGTGCCACCTGGACGATGAGAACGGAGATCAAGCAAGTTCGGATCAGTTGCAACATAGCGTGGGATGATGGTTGAAGACCGAAGGACTCGGATCATTCGGTATAACAATTCTACCCTCTTTACAATTTGTTAGTTTAGCTTTAATGGACGATCCGGGATATAGTACGCGATAGCGCCAGTCGTAAAAGTTTTGTTCCGCATATCGGCGTCTGTTAGACGGCCGGGGCGCCGCCGCGTACTTACAGAGGGAAGTCGGGTGGATGGCGTATAGTACCCCCGCAACCAATTAGCTAAAATACTTATACTGTATACTTAGGCTATAATGTAGTTAGTATATAGTTCGTAACTAGTAGGCATATATATATATATATATATATATATGATTGATGATTATATATCGTACGCGACTATAGGTCCGTACTAATATTGATTGGATGATTGGTTGAAATCGTACGATGGAGATTCCATACTTGATATGATGATGATAGATTGCCGAATGCGGCTTATGATTATTCGACTCGTGGAGTCTTGCTAATAATCCCGATAGGGATATAATGGTATGCTAGATTATACTATTTGTAAAACTAAAGATTCGTTTCCTAAACTCTAATGCCGAGTATGTGTTGCTAATTTCAAACGACTAATTATATTAAAAATGTCGCATCCTTCTCCTTTCCAAACAACGTTATGTTCTACTTTAAACTGTATAATCTTATATATAACGCTTGTTCACGTTACGTTTATTCTACTCGTTATACACTCGCATTTCATTTAATTTGCTAAGTTACGCTACGCTAATTATATTTGTTCATAGATGCTTCATATAATTAGTTACGATACCATGCTGTATGAATACACTTATAGGACACTGCACGACTACTAATGATTGCCATGTGGCGCCATCACAGACTTGCATGTTACAGTACACATCATTGGTACTGCCATGTCACTGTAAGATTGCCATGCTTACTCATGCAGTAATTATATCCATGTTGACGTTAAATATTGCCTACCATGATTATATTATATGAATGTGACCGGATTGATATATCCATATATATTAATCGTCAACTAAGGATGATACATGATGCATTATTGACGATTATGATATTGATGACTCTGATGGTAATCGAGAGCTATTCTTGTACGAATACCCTTGATAGAACACTTGCACAATTACTAATGATTACCATGCTGCATAAGCACAGATGCGTATGCTATATTACACATCATTAGTATTGCCATGATATGGTAGAAAATGCCATGCTTATTCATGTTCAAGTTATCCATGCTAGTATGCAGGATACTTGATGATTTTGATATACGAATACCATCACCATGGATATTCGTATATGATTGTAGCCAATTATGACGAAGATGAATGCTAAATTGTGTTCTTATGAATATGAAATGGATTATGGATTTCGAGATACTGCAATATGTATTATAAACTTGATTGTGTTTGGAAAACTGTGGTTTTCTCTTAATATGATGATTTGGGACGTCCACCATGAGTTTTCTACGTAAATATCCGATACCGAGGGGGACGTAACCGGTTACGGGTACATGGTGGACCCGGTAAAGAGACCGAGAGGCAGGAAGTCCGCAAAGGAAGGGCGATGAGCTTAGCAAGGTTACTCAATACCGGTGATAGTATTGAGCACGGTGGATATCCGGGGCATACCGACCAGTGTAAATCATGGACACGACAGATATTCTGGGGATTCCATAGATAAACGGTGAAAGAAAGAGGGCTGATCCTAGGGACAACGCCTAAAGAAACACATGAGATTTACGTGTCAATGATTGACACAATTTTATGAAGATTTTCTTGGTGATGTGTTTCCATTTGCGCGATCCGATTATGATGCACTTTATTTAATATGTTATGATATATGTGAGGGATCAATATAGATGCCCTGCATAGATTGAGATGGTTTATGCTATATTCTAGCCGAACAGAACTGGTTCTACAGACAATACCTAAAATAACATTTTCATATATTGATGTATATTAAAGAGGTTTTCAAAGGAGCTATAGTCTCTCTATTTTCCACGTGTTTATGACGACATAAGAATCCTTCAAAAGAAACCCCCCTTTAAATCATTTTCAATAGGCGTGACGTATACTTTAAACAAAATTGCATATATTACTTTATAAATCAACGGCCGCTACTTGTGCCGTGACACACACACACACACACACACATATATATATATACATACAATATACGGCTATTTTGAAACGATTTACATACATACATATTTCGGCTACTTTATATGCTTACTTGGATGCATGCTATATATGAGACGTTTATGCAATCCATTAGGATGCGCTTATATTACATATACAGTAGATACATGTTTTATATAGTATGATAGTACTATACTTTATGATTTAGGTAGATTATTATGTATTCGATTTCTACCTTATGATATCGTTTTATTCACGAGTTGGAAACTCACCCCCGTTGTGCCTTAGTTTTTTACAGGACCGACTGCTCGGATCGTTGCGGCTTGCTAGCACACTTCTTCTACGGGTGATTGCTTTGATAGGTGGGTTACACGGTTGTATCGTAACCGCCTCTTGTTTTGTATATATATTCCTTCTTGTATCTAGTTAAAAACTCCATCAACCATTTCTATTATTCACGACTTAAAGACGAGATTTAGATATGTATTGTTTTGGGTGTCGGACTCGTTTGGAGTCGACTTGAGTTGTTTATTTGCATATCTATTGTGATCTTCTTATGATTCTTCGCCTCGGGCGAAGTATATATTTTTGCGTAGATTGTATCTCCGCCATTGGGCGTGAGCTAGCTTCCGTTGGGGATGCTTTTATATTATATATTATTGTGCTTGTTTTACTCAAAATTTACAAAGGAGGCGCTGCCTGATTTTTAAACGACGAAATTATTTTAAATCAAACTTTACTTTATTTATAAACAACCTGATTTCATATTAGAAATCCTTTTTAAAACCACACCTCCATTATTTTCCTATAAATGGTTTAGATTCTGGTTTTTGGCTTACACAGGTTACGGTGGGTTCGTATAGACTTCACGTGATTCAAGTGCCGGTTATGTGTCATTTCTGGGTCATGACAATGTTGGTATAAGAGTACTAGGTTTAACCTTTGTTGAGTCTAGGTTTGATTATGCGGAGTTTAGGGTTTTATTTTCAGAACCTAGGCTTAACCTTACGGAACTTAGACTTGACTTTGGGGATATTAAACCCGAAATTTCGTAGGTTGACCTTGGTATGATGGAGTAGATACTAAGAAGAGAGACATACCATACGTATGTTTTGCGGCATATTTACGATACGATACTCCGCCTAAGTAACCTTAGGAAATATCTAGAGATCTTCTTTTCTATTTCGATCCTGTTGATCCATCCTCATAGATTCTTGTTGCTTGTTCCTGTCACCATGTCTACGCGAGCCAAGAGTGTGGCTAAAGAAGAGATCAGGGCAGACTCGTCTGAGACGAGGACTGATCAGGGTGGTATCCTGGTGACACAGGAACAATTTCATTTGCTTTTTCCTGGTAGGATTTCTCGTTTTGAGAAGAGTTTTCAGGATTTGCACTAGATGGTTGGGTCATTGATTGAGGCCAGTCAGAATCAGAGGCCTGGTGCCGTTCAGCTTGCTCTGGAGGTCGTTGTGCTGCTTACCGTTTAGACAATCATACTAGCTGTTGATGGAACTATCGAGGTATCGCTCCCAGAGTTCATGAAGCTGAAGCCACCTGTGTTTACGGGTATGGATGTGGCAGAGGATCCTCAGTCATTCCTGGATAGGATGGCTAGGATATTTCATTCATTGAGATGCTCTGATGCGAGATCGATGGAGTTGGCTAGATTTCATTTGGAGGGTCTTACTCAGATCCGGTGTGAGTCGATCAAAAGAGGCCGAGCAGTAGGTGTAAGTCGATGTCGCGCATCCTGCGGGTTCGCGGGGAGGCGGAGTTTGCAAAAAATGATTTTTATATGCTTCACAACACTGACTAAACTCCAGGATCGATACTAAACCCTAGCTAACAAAACAACTAAGAGGTTTAACTACTATGTGAGAAAGTTATACCTCAAGTATCAAGTCCTTCTTCTTCTTGTACTCTTCCTCCTCTTCTTGTGCTCCTTGAAGAGTGTACGGATCGCGCCTCCTCTTCGGCCTCCTCGAGTCAAAGAAGATCCACCCGAGAGTGTCTACTAAGAGCTCCTACCTCTATGATGAGGTAACGAGGGTACCTAGTTTGCTAATCTAAGTAGCCTAGAGGATGTAGAGAATGATTATGGATAGATTAGTCTAAAAAACCCTAGGTTCTCAACACATGAGACAATTAGGGTTTGAGGAAGAAGAAGAGAGAGCTTGAGGAGAGAGAGTGTTTTAGATAATATTGAAATGAATATGGCTACTTGTGATGACTATGAAGCATGCCAAAATATCTCAAAAAATATCTCACCAAATATCTCACAAAATATCACAAAATATTTAAGTCCACTCTTGCCTCAATAGTCATCCATGAGTCACCAAGTAGCCATGCTTCATTTATCATAAAAAATAACACCTCATACCTCCACCTCATTAATCATTTAATGTAAATGGTAATACAAGTAATGAGGTGTCTTCTTCTAGAAGAATTCTTGAGTAAATTACAAGAATATCCATTACCGTATATACATACCCGTATCCGTATTCCGAAAAACACGAATACAATGAGAGGAAACTAATCTAATAAACTAATACTAGGATCCATTTTAAACCAAAACCCACTAATATTAACCGCCCGAACATCATACATGCACAAGTATATGTATATGTTCGAACCCTGTCGTAAAACCATATGACCTCTACATCGTTTCGTCCGAAGCAGGGAAACCATCTGTGTGGGACTCTAAAGACTCGACAGTACGCTGGCAGTGGGTTTAACCACAAGCACTTCAGCGGTACTAGCTGCACGTAACGGCTACCCAGGTATCTGTCGATAAGAAGGATGATGAGCAAACTCATCCGAACTCCTACTGAGCCTATCTATGACAATCTCCGTACAGTCCGGTCTGTTCGTCTAAGAGTATCGCATATCGGTCCTAAGGGACGGTAGCCGTCAGACCCCTAATAGCGCAATAAGTCATGCCGAAGTAGAGCCCAAAAACACCCTGAGAAACTACTGGAGTACCTACCAGTAAATCTCGCTTGCCCTGGCCAGGGACTTTGTGTAATGGCTTTCCGACCACAGCGCGACATTAACCCCCAATACCGGGAGAGACGAATCCTATCTAACCGCCACTGCCTCCAAGTGTTTCGAGACTGCACCCAACTACTACCTGTTTGCACGACTCATCAGAGCTGTGGTAGGATAGAAATCTAAGAACAGTGGGAACACACTCGAGGCGAAGTAGCAGTGTCAAGTCAACGGACTACGCTGTACTCATGTCACCTGGGAACTGCTACCTGATGATAGGTATAGTACCAACCAACAGTCCCCCATGAGTCCATCCAGTGTAACTCATAACACAATGAGCACTTGCATACTATCTCCAGTATGACGTACTAATGGCTGTGGGACATACCATCTCCCCTGCTGGGATGAGAAATATATACACTAGTCTACTCTGGAGTATCGATGCCCTGTCTCGATAATCCTACGACTAGGGACCTGTATAAGGATGTGCTTATAGACTACCCAACCCCCACTAGTGTGATTGCCATCACAATGCCGGTAGTCAAGCAAAGATCCTAAGGGCTCTACCAATATGTATTAGCGATACGCTAAAAGAAACATATATACATATTAAGATAGAAACAAACCAAGTAGTATGCTACCAAATTGAGCAAGACTGTCATAAAATCCGTGTATATCCCAAGCTTCCAAAATGTAATATACAAACTAGTACTATACAATAATGGCCTCTAAGGAATATATCACTAACAATCTCCCACTTGCACTAAGGCCATATGTTGGCATATCGCAGACTTATCATCTCGAATAGACTCTTAAACTGCGTCTGAGGAATGGCCTTTGTGAGTGGATCTATAGTGTTGTTCTCCGTATCAACTCTATGTACCTCGATCTCCCGGCAATCCACGATCTCCCTGATAAGGTGATACCGCCTCAAGATATGTCTGGACTTCTGATGGGACCTGGGTTCCTTCGCTAAAGCTATAGTCCCATTGTTATCACAATATAGAGGTATTGGATCAACAATCGACGGACCCACCTGAAGTTCTGTTAAGAACTTCCTCATCCAGACTGCTTCTTTTGCGGCGTCACATGCGGCGATATACCCCGCTTCCATCGTCAAGTCAGCAACGGTGTCCTGCTTGGAGCTCTTCCAACAGACTGCTCCTCCATTGAGGGTAAAGACATAACCCGACATGGACTTGGAGTCATCCTTGTCACTCTGGAAGCTGGAGTCAGCAAAGGCCTCGATCTGGAGGTCTTTTCCGCCGTACACCAAGAACATCCCCTTAGTCCTTCTCAGGTACTTGAGAATGTTCTTTACTGCTATCCAGTGCTTCTCCCCAGGGTTTGACTGATACCGGCTTACCACACTTAGTGCGTAAGCAACATCGGGTCTAGTACATAACATCGCATATATTATAGAGCCTACCACAGAATCGTAGGGTATATTTGACATGCGATCCCTTTCCAAATCATTCTTTGGAGAGGGTGATTCCGTGACAAGCTGGTAGATTGCCGTGCTTAGAATCTTCCATACTGAATCTTTTCAGTATGGTGTCGATATACATGGACTGCGAAATTTCCAACATCCTCTTAGATCTATCACTATAGATCTGTATCCCCAGAATGTAGGAGGCATCACCCAGGTCTTTCATGGAGAACCTTTGTGACAAGAATCCTTTAACTGATTGTATCATAGAAATGTCATTTCCTATCAAGAGAATGTCACCCACGTACAAGACAAGGAATATAACAGTTCTTGCTACAATCTTATTATAGATGCATGGTTCATCTAGATTTTTGATAAAGTCAAATTCTTTGACCGTCTCATCAAAATAGATGTTCCAACTCTGCGATGTCTGCTTTAATCCATAAATGGATTTAAGCAACTTGCACACTTTCTCGCTGCTCCCACTCTGAATGAAACCTTCTGGCTGATCCATATAGACGCATTCTTCCAAATTTCCATTTAGAAAAGTGGTCTTTACGTCTATATGCTAAATCTCATAATCATGAAAGGCAGCAATGGCAAGAAGGATCCGAATGGATTTGAGCATAGCCACTGGAGAAAAGGTTTCATCATAGTCCAAACCAGGTCTTTGACGAAAACCATTTGCAACAAGTCTAGCCTTATAGGTTTCAACCTGTCCATCTACACCGATCTTCTTTCTAAAGATCCATTTGAAGCCTGCGGGTTTTACCCCTTCTGGAGCAATGTCCAAAGTCCATACTTTGTTGGTGTACATGGACTCCATCTTGGTCCGCATTGCATCTATCCATTTTACCGAATCTCCACTATGAATGGCTTGCTGGAAGCTAGTTGGCTCATCATTGTCAATGATGCAATCCTCTCTATCCCCGTCTATGAGAAAACCGTAGTATCTCTCGGACGGATGAGACAACCTACTACTCTTGCAGAGTGGCGCGGGGATGTCCTGTTCTTTTGAAACTTATGGTTCCACCATGCTTTCAGTAATAGCTTGTGGTTCTGGAATTTCTTCCAGTTCTATTGCTCTCCCACTTATCTCTTTTTCTAAAAATTGAGTTTCCAAGAAGTGGGCATGACGAGAAACAAAAACCTTTTGTTCCTCTGCGTAATAGAAAAGATACCCCATGGAGTTCTTTGGGTATCCCACAAACTTACACAGTACTGAGCGTGCCTCGAGCTTGTCCACATGCTGCTTTTTAACAAAAGCTGGACATCTCCATATTTTCATATACTGAAGGTAGGGTTTCTTCCCACTCCATATCTGATATAGTGTGGTAGGCACAGTCTTGGTAGGAATCTTGTTCAAAAGATATGCAGCTGATTCTAGTGCATAGCCCCAGAAGGATCGCGGTAACTCAGCGTTACTCATCATGAAATGTACCATATCTAATAAGGTTCTGTTCCGCCTTTCCGATACACCGTTGTGTTGTGGTGTGTATGGAGGAGTAAGCTGAGAGAGAATTCCACTCTCTTTTAAGTAATCCAGGAACTCGGAACTTAAATATTCACCAACTCGATCAGATCTCAGTGTCTTGATACTTTTTCCAGTTTGTTTTTCCACTTCATTCTTATATTCTCGGAATTTCTCAAAGGTCTCGGATTTATGTTTCAACAAGAAGACATGTCCATACCTATAGAAATCATCCGTAAAAGTAATGAAATAGAAATAACCACTTCTTGCATGTGTAGACATTGGACCACACACGTCGCTGTGTATGAGTCCCAAGAGCTCGCCCGCTCTTACTCCGTGTCCAGTGAACGGAGTCTTTGTCATCTTTCTTTTGAGACATGATTGACAAGTTGCATAAGACTGATATTCGAACGGATCCAAATATCCCTCTTTATGTAACTTGGTCAACCGTGTTTCATTGATATGACCCAGTTTACAATGCCATAAGAAAGCTTGATTTAATTCTGGAGACTTTCTTTTGTGTGTGTTCTGGACGTTAAAAACTTGTAGTTGGTTTAATACGTATATACCGTTGTTTAATGTACCCGACCCAATCAAACCATGAATTAAGGTGGATGTTTATGATATCGCTTACAAATGTAAAATCATAACCTTCTTTGGATAACAAAGATACAGAAATGATATTACAAGTCAAATTAGGTACACAAAAACAGTTGCGAAAAACCAAAATATGTCCACTTGTCAATCCTAAGTGATATTCCCCTATGGACACAGCATCCGCGCTCGCTCCGTTAGCAACCCTGAGGGTCATATCACCCGCCTTCAAAACTCTACGTCTTCTCACTGCCTGCAAAGAATTACAAATATGAGATCCTGATCCGATATCCAATATCCAGGAAGTAGAGTTGATTGACAGAAAGTTTTCAATCACAAACACACCTGAAGCCGAAGCCACAACCTGCTTCGCACCATGGTTCTGGGCTTTCCAGGCCCTGCAATCTTTCTTCCAATGGCCCTTCTTATGACAGTAGAAGTATTCTTCCTTCCCTACCGTCAGCCCCCAACTTTTTCTTTGCCCCTTCCCTCTACCTTACTAACACCGCCTTTCGGCGTGGTTGGGGCCTTCTTCTTCTTCTTCTTCCCCTTGGCTTTCGCCTTGGATCTAGAAGAGGAAGATCCCCCAACGAGCAGAGCGGGTGTCTCCCTGGACTTTTGCAGGGTGCCCTCAGCGCTCCTCAACATGTTGAGGAGTTCTGGAAGTGTAACTTCCTTCCCTTGAATATTAAAATTCAAGATAAACTGGGCGTAGGTAAAAGGGAGGGACTGTAGAATCAAGTCTGTATACAGCTCGTTCTCCAACGTGGTCCCTAGGTCCGCGAGCTCTTCAATCAACCCGATCATCTTAAGGACGTGGTCTCCTACAGATGATTTGATGGCCAATCTCGCTTGAAATAGTTTCTTCGAGGTTTCGTATCTTGCGATACGAGATTGCTCTCCATATAAATTTTTTGTATGGAGGAAGATGGATTCAAGATCCATCTTCTCGTGCCGCCTCTGGTGTTCATTGTCTATAGAGGCCAGCACGAGGCACTTGGCTTTCGCACTATCAATTTCCTATGTCTTACGGATCTCTTTATCCGCGATGCTGGAATCTGGACCTGGGATGGCGGGGGCTTAGTAGTAAGAAGATAGCCCAGTTTGTCATATGTGATGGCCATCTGGACATTCCTGAGCCAATCTTTATATTTTGGCCCCGTCAATATGTTTTTATCTAAAAGTAACTTAAGGCCGGTCATCTTGGTCTCTGCAATTAGGAGAGAGAGAAGAAACACTTTAGCATGATGCTCTTGCAAGTTTAGATTGATTTTTAGTTTATTTAAACAGGATGGCTCCCACTGTTTCTCGAATCCTTCCTCAAACCATAAAAGAAGAATTAGTCAGGATTAATCTCACTCTACAATACTTGCTTAACCTTTCAGTCAGGCTGGTGTTGGTACTTCGAGGTAGGTTTTCCAACGCTTTCGCGAAGTTCCTTAATTACCTAACTTATTTTCCCTGGAGGCGTAGCCCCGCTAACACCGTTCTAGACACCTACATGGTTCATAGCATTGATCGTTTAGTGAAAAAATCTCCCGAGGAGTAGCGGATACTCACAGTAGGATCAGGATCCAAATATCATTGTGTGATAACCTTGAAGGAATCCTACCAAAATTATCATACTCCATATGATATGCAACACTAGCAAGTTTCAGTTTCTTTAGAAACTCCCGATGTGGATTTTTGCCCCAAGCTTTTATAACCTTGACAAAGTTCAACATATCATAAGTCGCAAGTCAACTTCTACCCGTCATTATCCAGGTTAATTTGTGTAAGTCCATGCTACCTCTCCCGGTACTTTCGGGCATGCGGAATTTGATGAAAAACAATTTTCTAGAGGCGGTAACATGGACTCAAAACCGGATCTTTGTTAAACATCTAACTAACAACCTAACTAGGAGTTGTTAACTACTCGGTTAGGGGGTTATACCTTTCTTTCTTGAACTCCTTCGTCTTCAAACCTCGATGGTTGTCCGGATCGGTTTCACCCCGTCGTCTCCTTGCGCTGAAGATCGATCCACCTGAAAGCTTCTACCTTTGGCTTCTTCTTCGAACTTTGAAGAAACTAGTTAACTCGGTTTGCTAAACCTTGTGAACTAGAGTGAGTAGAGGAGAGTGTGTTGGGATTTTTCTCTATGGTTCTTGCTTCTCAACACATGAGACAAGTGAACCATAGACTAGAGAGAGGGAGAGCAAGAGGAAGAAGATGAGAGCTCAAGAACACAAGAGAGAGAAAGGAAAATGAAAGAATGAGCAAGACTTTTCTCTCTTGGCTCTCATAATCCAAAGCCATCATAACCAATAATAGCAATCAAGTATTAATGATGGTTTAAGCTACAATAGCCATATCATTTCATGCACTCATTTTGCACAAGAGAACAAGCAAGCAAAAGTCTTTGCCATGAAATGATAGCCATTGTCATCATGATGGTCAACTAGTCCAACCTAGTCAACCGGTCAACAAAGTCAACAAGTCAACAAAGTCAACCCGTCAACAACCATGTCACTATAATACTTAATTAATATTATTGTTAATTACATATCATATTCTCATTAGGGTTGAGCAAAAAGTCAAAAGTCAAAAGTCAATGGTCAACAACCCTAATGAGAATCCTCTGCCTCTGTCTCTCCGTCAACTGTGTATACACACCCGCATCCGCGTTCCGAGGAACACGAATACATACTGGATAAAACCAATCCCAAAACGTACACTAGGATCTGGCTTAAACCAAAGCCCGCTAGTGTTAACTGTCCGGACACTGTACGTGCATAAGTGCACGGATGTGACCGAACCCTGTCGCAAAACCATGCGACCTGTCGCAAAACCATGCGACCTCTACTCTTTTGCCTAAAGGCGAATAGCTTTCTGTGTGGGACTCTAAAGACTCGACACTACACTGGTAGTGGGTTTAACCACAGACCGCAAGCGGCACTAGCTGTGCATAACGGTCCCTAGGTAGATGCCGACAAGAAGACTGACGAGGTGAAACCCATCTGAACTCCTACTGAGCCTGAATGTGACATTCGCCGTACAGTCCGGTCTGTTCGTCTGATACATCGCATGGCGGGCCTAGGGGGCGGTAAACGTCAGTCCCCTAATAGCGGTACAAGTCGTGTCGGAGTGAAGCCCAAAATACCCTGAGATAACAATGGAAGCCTACCAGTATATCTCGCTTGCCCTGGCCAGGGACTACTCGTGTAATGGCTCTCCTAGACACAGCGCGATGTCAACCCCCAATACCGGGAGAGACGAATCCTGTCTAACCGTCACTGCCTCCAAGTGCTTGGGGACTGCACCCAACTACTACATGTTTGCACGACTCCTTTGAGCCGTGGTAGGGTAGTAATCAAAGTACAGTGGGAACACACTCGAGGCGAAGTGACAGTGTCAAGTCAGCGGACTAAGCTGTACTCATGTCACCTGGGAACTGATAACTGATGATAGGTATAATACCAACCAAGTAGCATACTACTATTTTGAGCAAGATTGTATATACAAGGTGAATATCCCAAGCTTCCATTAAGTAATATACAAACTAGTATGATACAGTAATGGCCTCTAGGGCATATACACTAACAATTTGAACCCACTCGTATATACCCTTGACGAAGGCCAAAATAGTAGTACGACTGTCCCAAACCAACGCATCTATCTATGCAACAGATGAATATTCAGCAGCTACCAATCACTGTGCCCTGGCGAAGGTCAAAATACATAGCTTGAATACTACCGAATATCCATCTGAAATGACGGAGGGCTACTAATGGTTTTGGCTAAACCGTGAACGTAATGAACTTGATATGATCGAAGGAACCATGATAGCTTTTTAAAGGCGTGGTTTAGGCTCCGTATTTAAAAGTTTGCTTTTTGGAAAAAAACCGAGTAGTTTTTGAAATTGTTCCAACGATTCAGCTTTGGTTTGTTTGCTTTGCATTAATCAATGCAGTCCCATCATTTAACCTACCATTGCAGAAAGAAACGAAAATACTACATATGCTTATGCCATCCGCATTCGCCACTGGGCCTCGTCTAACACTGTTAGGTTACTTAACTAATGCTAGAGCGGGGGCTGGACTAGCGCGGATGCAAAACATAAGCAACGTCTATTATATAACATATATAATATATCCATTCGTCTCACGCAATAATAGGCATTCCAGATCACAGATGAATATATTGGATATACTTGGAATTCTACGTATCATTTAAGACTATAACAAAAGACGGATTCTATGGTCGTGATGAATAGCCAAACCTCACCCTAGACCCTTACGGGTGCGGCAAACTACCCGCCAAATTCCTAAAGTGAAGCAACCTTCCTCAGTAAAATGAGTAGGCCGCTCAGCACTTCAAAGAACCCGGTAGTTTTTGCACCCCACCTTGGGTCTATCCTAAGAGCAAAAACAGTAAATGAAATAATACAATGGTGGCTACAATCTCAACCCGGATGTGCCCCACAAAATAATATTACATCAATATTACAATTTACATCGAATGAAAGAAAGAAAAATCTCTTCTCACATCCCCCGGCTATTCATCATCGACGATCCAATATTCCATATCCACAAACCAACAACAACAGCAACACAAATATATGCAACCCCTAACTAACCGACATATAACAATTAGCGGAAGTTTACGAACATATATAACAACTTGAAACTATAAACGACGTTAAAACCGCGACATCGAAATACTCCGTATTGCCATAATAGAAAGATAACAGTCTAAGCAATCTTGGCAAAATCAAACATAACTTGAAATCCTAATTCCATGAGACTAGAACACAGAACAAAACACGAGAAAAAATCCCCCATGGGGTCGGCGAGGCCGGGAAAAATGCTACTTTGGCCGGCCAAAAAATGGAATCAGGGTCTCGTTATCTGGTGGTGTTCAAGATACAAGTAATAGAACACTCTGCAATTGTTTAAAAATTTTTAAGAGTCTCTGAAAAATTCAACAGAAACTTGGAATCATGATTTCGTGTTTCAGAGTTATTTCGGTTTCGTGGTTTTACTTGTCGTTTAATCTGTTAGTTAAGGGTTTAGTTGGCTTTGATACCACTATAAGTCGATGTCGCACACCCCGCGGGTTCGCGGGGAGGCAGAGTTTGCAAAAAAATGATTTTTATATACTTCGCAACACCGACTAAAATCCAGGATCGATACTAAACCCTAGCTAACAAAACAACTAAGAGGTTTAACTACTATGTGAGAAAGTTATACCTCAAGTATCAAGTCCTTCTTCTTCTTGTACTCCTCCTCCTCTTCTTGTGCTCCTTGAAGAGTGTACGGATCGCGCCTCCTCTTCGACCTCCTCGAGTCAAAGAGGATCCACTGAAGAGTGTCTACTATGAGCTCCTACCTCTATGATGAGGTAACTAGGGTACCTAGTATGCTAATGTAAGTAGCCTAGAGGATGTAGAGAGTGATTATGGATAGATTAGTCTCAATAACCCTAGATTTCTCAACACATGAGACAATTAAGATTTGAAAAAGAAGAAGAGAGAGCTTGAGGAGAGAGAGTGTTTTAGATAATAATGAAATGAATATGACTACTTGTGATGACTATGGAGCATGCCAAAATATCTCAAAAAATATCTCACCAAATATCTCACAAAATATCACAAAAAATCTAAGTCCACTGGTACCTCAATAGTCATCCATGAGTCACCAGGTAGCCATGCTTCATTTATCATAAAAAATAATACCTCATACCTCCACCTCATTAACCATTTAACCTAAATGGTAATACAAGTAATGAGGTGTCTTCTTCTAGAAGAATTCTTGAGTAAATTACAAGAATACCCCTCACCGTATATACATACATGTATCCGTATTCTGAAAAACACGAATACAATAAGACGAAATTAATCCAATAAACTAATACTAAGATCCGGTTTAAACCAAAGCACACTAGTATTAACCGCCCGAACATCATACATGCACAAGTACACGTATATGTTCGAACCCTGTCGTAAAACCAAACAACCTCTACATTGTTTCGCCCGAAGCACGGAAACCCTCTCTATGGGACTCTAAAGACTCGACAGTACGCTGGAAGTAGGTTTAACCACAAGCACGTCAACGGTACTAGCTGCACATAACGACTACCCCGGTATCTGTCGATAAGAAGGCCGATGAGCAAACTCATTCGAACTCCTACTGAGCTTATCTATAACAATCTTTGTACAATCCGACCTGTTCGTCTAAGAGTATCGCATATCGGGCCTAGGGGTGGTAGCCGTCAGACCCGTAAGAGCGAAATAAGTTGTGCCGGAGTAGAGCCTAAAAACACCATGAGAAACTACTGGTGTACCAACCAGTAAATCTCGCTTGCCCTGGCCAGGGACTTTGTGTAATGGCTTTCCGAACACAGCGCGACATTAACCCCCAATACCGGGAGAGACGAATCCTATCTAACCGCCACTGCCCCCAAGTGCTTCGGGACTGCACCCAACTACTACCTGTTTGCATGACTCATCAGAGCTGTGGTAGGGTAGTAATTTAAGAACAGTAGGAACACACTTGAGGCGAAGTAGCAGTATCAAGTCAACGGACTACGCTGTACTCATGTCACCTAGGAACTGCTACCTGACGATAGGTATAGTATCAACCAACAGTTCTCCACGAGTCCGTCCAGTGTAACTCATAACCCAATGAGCACCTGCATACTATCTCCAGTACGACGACTAATGGTTGTGGGATATACCATCTTCCCTACCGGGATGAGAAGCGTATACACTAGTCTACTATGGAGTATCGATGCCCTGTCTCGATAATGCTATGATTAGGGACCTATATAAGGATGTGCTTATAAACTACCCAGCCCCTACTAGTGTGACTGCCATCACAACGCTGGTAATCAAGCAAAGATCCTAAGGGCTCTACTAATATGTATTAGGGATACGCTAAAAGAAACATATACACATATTAAGATAGAAAAAACCAAGTAGCATACTACCATATTGAGCAAGACTGTCATAAAATCCGTGTATATTCCAAGCTTCCAAAATGTAATATACAAACTAGTACTATACAATAATGGCCTCTAGGGCATATATCACTAACAGCAGGTCTTCCTCCGATGACTCGGGACAAGTTCTCGAAGGTCTTTCTAGCCAGATTTCTTCCACAAAACGTCAGAGATTCCCGAGCTCGTAGTTTTGAGTCTTTGCGTAAGACTCCAGATATAACCGTAGCCGAGTATGATTTGCAGTTCACGTAGCTATCGCGATATGCTCCCTACTTGGTCGATACCGAAGAGAAGTGATTATGAGATTCGTGCGAGGTCTCGATGCACAGTTGTTCCTCTCCGTTGGTGCCTAGTATTTCGATATGTATGAAGAGGTTTTTGATGCATCAATACTTATAGAGGAACGTCTTGATGAGATTGCAGCTGTTCCGGAACCGAAGCGGGTTTGTTTTGACGTGCCAGTTTCCGGGCAGTTCGTGTTGGATATAGTGCCCTCAAGAAAATTATCGTGATCGTAAGTAGGCGATTATGATTATTGAGGGATAACCTATATATGTATAACGGTCTTGCTCGAGATGATAGTACGCTATCTGGTTTGTCTTCATCATCGATGAAGCCCGTAGGATTGTTGCTTGATAACCAACATTATGATGGCGATCATATATGTGGGAGCTGGGTTGTCCATAAGCACATCCTTAAATGTCCCTAGTCGTGGAAGTATCGAGACTGGGCATTGATATTCCGGAGTAGACTAGTGTATACGTTTCTAGACCCCGACAAGGGGTGGTGGCCGGTCTCACAAGCCATTGGTGTTATGTCATCTAAGATGGTATAAATGTGCTTATTGGAGGTGAGTACACTGGACGGACTCGCCGAGAACTTCTAGATGGTTAGTCCTTTGACCTAAAGTTCTCATTTGTCTCGTGTGAGTTCCTACTGTACTTTGATTACTACCCTACCACGGCTCAAAAGAGTTGTGCAAACAGGTTTTAGTTGGGTATAGTCCCGAGCCACATGGAGGTAGTGGTCGACTGTCAGGGATTCGTTTTTCCTGGTATTAGGAGTCGATGTCACGCCGTGTTCAGTTGGCTATCACCAGAAATCCATGGCCACGGTGGATTAGATTTACTGATAGTTGATCAGTAGTATCTCTGTTGGTGATGAGCTTGACTCAGACACGACTTATCGGGTTAGTAGGGGTCTGACGTTATCCATCTCTAGACCCGATATGTGATACTCTTTGACAAAGAGACCAGACTGTACGGAGATTGTCACATTCAGTCTCAGTAGGGTAAGGACGTACTTGATTGTCGATCCCCCTTTCGACAAGTACCTGGGTAACCGTTACGTTCAGCTAGTGCCGCTGACGTGCTTGTGGTTAAACCCATTGCCAGCATATTGTCGAGTCTTTAGAGTCCTACACAGAGGGTTTTCTCGGTTAAGGCGATAGATGTAGGAGCCGTACGTTGGTATATGCAGGGGTCCGATTAAATACGTGTACGGGATACACGGATTTTAATCGGGCGGTTGGTAATACTAGCCGGCTTAAGATTAAGCCGGATTATTAAATCAGGTTTTGATTTAATAATTTATATATATTTTTTGATACATATAATTTAGTATTATTGTTCACTCTTCATTTTCTCTTTTTGGTGCTATCCGTATTTTTACCCGGATACGAGTATATGTAGCGACACATATACCGGCTGAAGTATTCCGTATTTATACGGGAATGCTTCTAGAAGGACACCTCATATATGATTTTCTTTTCAGAAAATTAAATGGGAAAATGAGGTGGAGATATGGTGACATGAGGCATGTAGAGAGGAATGGCTTGGATTGTAATGTACATTTATTGGTGCACTATTGCATCATGGTTGTTATTTATGTAGCCATTCTCTTTTCATTTAGGACTTGATCATTATTTTTTCCATCCTTCATGCCTCATGCCTCATAGAAGATAAAAAAAAAAGACTTAGCCATTTTTCTCTTCTCCTTCTTGCTCTCATGAGCATGGATTCTTGAGGGAAAATTTAGTAGAACCCAAAGATTCAATTAGACTTGACAAACCATTAGCCACTCCGCAGATTTTAGTAGGTGATCTTAGACACCTGAGAGATACTTCGGTTTTCTTGTAGATGGTGACATGGAGGTCAGCATCATGGTGATGATGGTCCTACTAGATGTCAGCAGGTCATAAGAAGTGGTGACTTCCAGATGACCAGATACTTCATATCCAAGATGGACTCCATGCACTTCAGCAAATTATGGATTTTGAACTTTGCTGGGTGCTCCTGAAGGGGTGAGGCCCATTAAGAGCAAGTAGATCTTTTTGAGATCTATGCAGGTAGAAAGGTACTAACCTAATAAGGCTAGACATATTGTAAAGAGTTTTCATCAAATACCCGTTGTGGATTGTGATGAGATTTTCACTTCAGTGTCTATGCTGAAGTCCATACGGATATGGCTTGACACTGCTATTCTCCCTACTTGTTATCAGCAAGTCATAGGAAGTGTTAACTTCCAGGTGACCGGATATTTCATACCCAAGATGGACTCCACACATTTCTACAAATCATGGATTTTGGACTTTGCTGGGTGCTTATGAAGGGGTAAAACCTATTATGAGCAAGTAGATCTTTCGAGATCTGTGCAAGTGAAAAGGTACTAACCTAATAAGGCTAGACTTGTTGTAAAGAGTTTTCGTCAAATACCCGTTGTGGATTATGATGTTACTTTTACTTCAGTGTCTACACTGAAATCCATATGGATATGATTTGGCGCTGATGCATTTCATGGTTATGATATCTGGCAGGTGGGTGACTATAACGTCTTTTCAAATGGGAATTTGGAAGTGCACATGTATATGACTCTGCCAGAGGGTTATCGTAGTCAGTGGGAGCAACAAAAGGTGTGCAAGTTGCTTATGTCTATTCGTAGGTTGAAGCATGGATAGCAGAGATGAATCATCTGTTTTTGATGTAACAGTCGAGGTGATTGACTTCATCAAAAAATATATGAACCTAGTAAGAAAGATGTAGGGAGTATTGTCCTGGAATTTGAATGACATACTCCATATAGGAAGTGATGTTTCTATACTACAATTAGTCAAATTTTGGCTGTCATATAGTGTTTTCTCTACGTTGGATATAGATAATATATTTGGAATTCTGGTGACTAGATCTAGAATTGGGAAGTTTCCCAAATCGGGTACTTAGACATCATTCTAAAAAGTATTTTAAAATGGACAATTCCTGGCGTGGTGGTGTACCCGCAGGTGATGGAGTCACCCTCTCTTAAAGGATGTCTTCTAGACTGATGAAGAGAGGGATTGGCATGAATGACATATCATTTTCTTAGGCAATTGAGTCAATCATGCAATGTCTTATACAAAACCAGATGGATAATGTATCAGGGATTCTGGTTTTAGATTTAGATTTGGGAAGTTTCCCAGTCGGGTACTTAGACAACATTCTAAAAGTATTTTAGAATGGACGAATCCTAGCATGGTGGGATACCCGCAGATGATGGAGTCACCCTCTCTAAAAGGGATGCCTTCTAGACTGATAAGGACAGGGACTGGAATGAATGACATATCATTTGCTTAGGCAATTGTGTTAATCACGCAATGTCTTGTACAACACCAGATGTTCACCGTCGAAAGACCGGACCGAGACGTTAGGACGTCTAGCCTGAATTTTAGGGGTAAATGCTATTTGGACTTCTCCATCAACCTTTCCGAAGATACCAAGTTGATTTATGGCACCATATATCGGTGTTTTGGACAGATGTGACCGTTTTAGCAGACTATATCAAATCCCCCCTCGTTTGTGAGGGGTTTTTGATTGTGGGGACGCTCTTCCGTGCAGGCGCAGGCCCCTACAGTTAATTACGTTATCACGTTGCAATAACCACTTTCTCCTGTTCCAACAGTTCACTTCGTGTGGTGTGTATTTTTGTTTATTTTGGTTGCCCGTAGATTGTATACGGAGACTGGTTTATGTCGTCACCCGTAGGGCGCGGATTAGTCCAAATCCGTATATTTTATATTTGGGTTTGGGTTTTGAACTTAGGTTATATATTCCTCTAGTTCAAAAATGTTTGGTTTTATTTAAAGACCGTTAATCTAGTTTGAGATTAAGATCAACTTAAATATATGAGCATTTGAGCTCAATTTATTTCTAACTAAGGATACGTTAGCCATATTTGAGACTAAGATCAACTTAGCAATATTTTAAGGATCATTAAATTTTAGATGAGATCCAAACAACAGAGCATTTGGGCGAGCTACAAGAAAACTTTTCAGATAGACTTAGCCAATTTGGGCTTAGTCCACTCAGTCTTTTTATTGTTCAAACGTGCCAAGCACTTATTTAGGCTATGTTTGTCTAGCCCCTTTTTTTTTTATGCAAAAGTGCTAAGCACTTGTTTGAAACTCTGGCACTCACATGGGTGTCATATGAAGCCTTCAGTTATGGGCGCTGCCCAATAAGTGTTAAGCACTCAGTCATTTAGGCTGAATATATATATATATATATATATATATATATAGTGCTAAGAACTTTTTATATGGCGTCCACGTGAGGAGCACCTGCGGTGCTATATCATTTATTTTGTCAAGCGCCCACGTGTGTTTCACGTGAGGCGCCGAGCGCTGCCCAATCAGTGTTAAGCACTCAGCCGTTTTGGCTGCGTATGAAGTGCTAAGCACTTTACTCTGCGCTCATGCGTGTTTCAGGTGAGACGCTGACCCTCTATTTTGGACGCTCGCATGTTTTTCACGTAAGGCACTGGGCGCTGTGGGGGGTGCCCACGTGGGAAGCACGTGAGGCGCTAATTCCTTTTCTTTTTTGGAGATTGAATCTCATTAATGATCATCAAAATCCTTATTTTGAAGATCCGGGATCGGTTTTCTTTCAGAACTAAGTTCTTATATTTTTTCTTTTATAAGAACTAAGTTTCTTTTAGGGTTAAACGCTATTTTCAGCGGAATCAAGTTCATATAGGATAGATTATTTTCCTTTTTCTTTCTTTTTAACCTAGTTATTTTCTGAATCTTTGATTCTCAAGAACAAGATCTTCCCGATGAGAATTAAATTCTCAACTTGTGGGAGACATGTCTTGTGGATCTCTGATCCAGAGAAAGAACTAATTCTTGAGAAGGGTTAAACCCTTAGATATGTTAGGTAAAGGAGTTGTTTTGATCTTGATATTTTTTTCTTTACCTAGGGTTTGAGAGGAGAAAATTCTTCTTCATTATTGAGAATTAAATTCTCTTCTTATTTTTAAAGCTTTATGTATTTTTCAGGAGCTTATGGGGCGGTTCCCTCTCTATCTGTCTGTCCTTCTGAGACTTGAAGTCTTGAGTTCTTTATATAATAGAGGCAAATTGTTAATTAGTTTAATAAAATCTCTTATTAAGAGATTCCAATTGATTTAATTGGTCTCAACATTGTTCAGAGGATTTTATCCACCGTTGGATCTTTGATCCAGTGATTTTTTGTTTCACAGAATATATCTTCTTGTTTTTAACAAGATTAGGGAGATATTTTCCCATATATAGAATTTTATTCTCTCAAATGGTGATTTTTAATCACCATTGGATCTTTAATCCAAGGGCTCTCTGTTTTACAGAGTGCAATCTTTCTTTGTTTAGAAAGATTAGGGAAATATATTCCTAAAAATAGAATTTAATTTTATCATTAGATTTTTGATCCAACCGAGAATATTTTTCTCACTTAGAAAGATTTGGGAGATATTTTCTCCTGATAGAATTTAATTCTATTGTTTGATAATTTATCATCACCATTAGATTTTTGATCCAACGGCTCTGTTTAACAGAGAGTATCCTAATTTTTTAAGGAAATATCCTCATGTAGAATTTAATTCTACCTGATTTTAATTTGGGCGCCAGCGCTCACATGTTATGCACGTGGACGCCACTTAAGAATTTAATTCTTATAGATGATAGGTGCTCCTGTGCTTTGCACATTGGCGCTCTTGTGAGCTTCACGTGCAGCGCCACCGTAGGATTTAATCCTAAAGGGGTTAGTGCTGGCGCCGGTGCCCTTGTGGGGAGCACGTGAGGCATCGCCTCATTAAAATTTAACAGAGCTTAGCTCTTTTTATTATGTTTAAATATTAGGGGAACAGATGTCCCCTACCGTTGTTCTCACGTGGCTCACACGTGAGTGCAACGGTGTCACTTTTACCACTGTAGGATCTTCTAGGAAGTCGAATCGTCCTCCCCATGTTCTATAAATAGGGCCTTTGGCCCTTGAGATGATTGCTGTCTCTAAAGGGTTCGCTTAGCACCCTCACTAGGTTTCGGCAAGTATCGAGTATGCAATTTCAAAAAAATCTAGAGTGCTAAGCAACCCGAACCAAGGATCTAACTAGAGAATTAGGGTTTTATATGCATATAAACAAACTTTACACTAAGTGAATAAGGAATAAAACCTTTGTAGACTGGTCCTTCACTTCTAAAGCTCCGTGTAGTAGTCCCTTAGCTCTAAGTAGCGGTCCCCCGAACTCTTCTTAGGCTCCACTAGGCGAAAGGAACAAGCTTGCTTAGGGATCTTCGAGGCCGAAGATGATCAACGTCGAAGAATCTTTAACTCAAGCTATCTCTTGACTAATTGATGGATTAGTGAATCAAACAACCTATAATAAATGGCTAGTTTGGTATAGATTGATGTAGTAGGAATTTTGCTCACTTTAGAATTATTTTTCTCTTTTTCTTTTTCACCTCAGTAGAAATCAAGAGAAGAAAAATGAGATGAAGAAGAAACTCAAGTTATGAACCATGGTGTGAAAAATATCTCATATATCACTTGTAGAGACTTAATCATGGCTAAAGATAATGATTGGGTTAATAAGTATCTAGAGTAAAACAAAATTAGTGGACTTAAGTCAAGCCTTCTACATATTTCCACAAGCATCTTAGCCATGCTAATTTCCACCTAATTTTGATTTTTCCCTTAATAATTAATCACCCAAATTATCTTTAGTTAAGTATCAGTCTTATACATCCAAGTCCAATGTATCATCTAGCCTGACACAAAATATAAATACATTGATATATATCATATATATATTTAAATGTATTAGTAGAAAAGAAATTCTTAAGTGAGCAAATATTAGTTAATATATATTAATATATCAAATATATAATTATATATTAAATTATTAAATCAACACTTGATTTAATAATCCGGCTATATCACATATAACCGACTAATATCATTTATATCAACTTATTAAATCAACACTTGATTTAATAACCCGACTATATCTCATATAACCGACTGTTATCATATATCACGAGATTATAATACGGTATCACACACATATTAATCTCGGTCCCGCACATATCACATATGTGCCCTACTTCGTTTCTCTTGAGCCAGGAAACCACTGTGTAGGATTCTAAAGACTCGTCAATACGCCAGCAGTAGGTAATGATCATATCAGTCACCCACAAGCCGTCAGCGGTACTAGCTGGACATAACGGCTACCCAGGTATTGAGAGATCAGAAGATCAACAAGCAAGCTTGTCCATACTCTCATGAATCCAATAAGTAATACTACTGTACAGTCTGGTCTCTTCGTCTGATATGTCGCATATCGAGTCTGGGGGTGGTAAACGTCAGACCCCAATAACTTGATAAGTCATGCCGATATGAGGCTCATAATTGGTCAAGAAACTACTGATAATATTTACCAGTAAATCTCATCATCCGCCCTGGCCAGGGACTTCCTGTTATAGCCAATCAAGCACAGCGCAACATCAACTCCCAATACCAGAGAGACGAAACCCCTCCTATCGCTCATTGCCTCCATGTAACTCGGGACTGTACCCAAAATCCACCTGTTTGCAAGCTTTTTTGAGCGTGGTAGGGAGGAAATCAAAGCACAGTGGGAATCACACAAGACTCTATGACGATCTCGGGTCTACAGACTAACCTGTACTAGTGTCACCAGAGAACTGCTATCTGACGATAAGTATAATACCATCTAGGAGTTCTCGACGAGTCCTGTTCGGTGTACCCATTCTCCAATGAGCACTTGTGTACAATCTTTGATGTCAAACACCAATGGATGTGGGATCATCCATCGCCCCATACAGGGTCAAGAAACGTACACACTAGTCTACTCTGGAATATCGATGCCCTGTCTCGATACTCCCACGACTAGGAACAATTAAAGGATGAACTTGTGGACTACCCTGGCCCTACTAGTATGATCTGCATCATAGTCCTGGTAGTCAAGTACACATCCTAAGGGCTTTATTAACATGTGAGAGAAAAGACAGTATCACAATACTAGTTTACATGTTAAGATAAAAAGCAACTAGATATCATACTATCATGTCGAGCAAGAAAGTCCTCTCTATATATGTCCAAGCATCCACTATAATATACAATCATGTACAATAATGGCCTCTAGGGTATACATATAACTAACAATCTCCCACTTGCACTAAGGCCAGTGTCACGACCAGAAATATTAGCTCGTGACCGGCACTTAAATCACGCCACGTCTAAAGGTGTAACGTAAATTAAGTAAGCCGAAGCCCAGAAATATAAAACCTTTTTAAAGAAAATAGAAGAGGTGAAGTTTTGAAATAAAGGTATGATGAAAATCAAATCATTTTCTTAAATGCATAAATAGTGGGACATGAAAATGCAAGTGAATTTTACTAGTTGAAAAACATGTTTCGTCTTTTAAAAATTTGGGCAGCACCTCCTTTGTATATTTTGATCTAAAACCACAAATACATGATAATAAAAAGGCATCCCCAAGCGGGAGCTGGCTCTTCGCCAAACGGCGGAGACACAACCACGCAAGTCATAATATAAGTATACGATGGCCAACGGCGAAGATCACCACAAAAGATAAAGTAAAGCAAGACATCAACCCAAAAAGCGAATATATAACCCATCGCTCAAGTCTCGCAACCACAAGTCTTACTACTTATACAAATACTAGTTTCTGATTGATGGAGTTAACTAGATACAACAGGAATAATAAATACAAGAGTGGTACGATCCAACATGTGCCACCTACCAGAGAAAACACCCGAAAGCAACTGTGTGCCAGCGATGTCGCTACTGATCCATGCGGTCAACCTGCAAGAACTGTAGCACAACGAGGGTGAGTTTCCAACTCGTGAGTAGAAAACATCATCAGGTAGAAATCAAAATAAACAACGATTCCTAAGTCCACTATATTATAAAGGTAATACTATGATATTTAAGGTGACCGTATCTGTATATATGCCAACTATATAATCAATGCCTATCAGCATGTGGCTAACATCTACGTGTCCACCAATGACACAAAAACATCATGCATGTAAATATCATGAAAGCATATGTATGTAAATATGAGGATATCAATCCGTGTGTCCATCAACGACACATCAAAATCATGGAACCTGAGTGTCCAACATCGACACTCGAAACATCATGAAACCCGTGTCCAATATCGACACGTAAATCCTCATATCTCGGGCTCCATCAGTCCGGATCGGCCCACAGGCTCCGTCTGTCCGGATCGTCCCTCAGGCTCCGGCAGAACGGATCGGCCCATATCCATCTCTCGACTCCAGTCGGTATCCTCCGGATAACCGTCAGGTCCAACCAATCACCGGTATGTAGTGCTCTCCCTGGCAAGCTCATCGTCATCCCCACGAAATCTCTCTTGCCCCGGGGTACCATACCGGGTCCACCATGAACCCACAAACGGATCATCCATCTCCTCGAATCGGGTTTCTATCACACGTCTCAGAACCGAGAAAACGCATGGTGGACGCACTGAAATATCATATCAAGAGAAACCGGGTTTTTAAAACAATACATACTTTCTTTTGAAATATAACCACGGTTCTCAAATCCAGAATCTCATGAAAACAGCATCTCAATGCATATAATCGTAAAGCATGATCTATGCGACATATAACAGAAATGTAAGCATGTCCGTATATCATGCAACATGAAACAGTGATGTGAACATAGCAAGTAAATCATGCAAGGAGTCATATCATGATGCAGCAATTCTACTGTATAGTGACATAGCAATTATCGATGATGAAAGTGTGTGAGCCGGCCAATCTGTGTAAGTGTAACATACGCATCATCGATAATGGTGTAGGTGTACTAGCATAAGTATATGTAATGCAATGAGAATAACATGAACGTAGCATAAAGTAAATCGTAGGCGCAATGCTATAAGGTATACGTCTCTATCACATATCTGATTCGGTAAATCTATCAATCGGCATCCAGCCTCACAACATCACGTACGGTATAATCCATCGCACAACATCCTCTAGTCAAGGGTATGGATCAATCATCAAGTAAACTCATCACGTACGGTATCCATCGTATGGCGGCATTAAACCATCAGGGATCCTATCAACCTATATGACAATGAGGGTACGGACCTAACGTCTCGTACGACATATCTTTCATGATTCACAACATTATATATATATCATATACCTATATTCAAGGTCACATCCATAACAATCTCATATCAGGGGACCGGCAAAGGTATCAATCATCTCATATCGACTCGCATCCGTATACTGACATATCAATCAAGTCATTATATCACATCGTATATCCTTTTCATCACATTAAGTCATCTTACATATACATTCTAGCTTATTAATCTCATATCATACTACTATAAATCTCCTACTTATCCTCTTATAACTACATATCTATAAGTCGTGATTCACATTCACTTTTCACATCCTTAAATATCAATTCGAGACATTATTTCTATCATATCATGTCAAAGAGTCATATCACTATAGCTTTCATCTCATATCTCGATCATTCATATCATCTCTAACTATCTTTTTAACCCTATTCATAGTTTTCTAATATAGGTTTCCTTAACCATATTCTATATATCGGTTTCCATCAAAGTTTGTGGGGGTGCTATACACCATCCACCCGAATTCCCCCGTAGATATAAATCTACTCACCTACGGAACTTCTTATTCAGCCGTAGTCGATGTGCTTCGTCGTCTCGGAATCCACGCGAAGGTACCTACAATAAATACACAGTTGAAGTGCTATTACAATCAAGTCCGGAAAACCAATACGACACACGGTGCGCTCATAGGTTAGAACCTATAACCTACGCATGAAAAAACATCCAAACAACCCTTGTTGTTGACGTACAAATGGCCAACAACCAAATACAAACCCAAATATCAAAACCAATAATTCCAACATCGGAAAACATAACCAAAAACACCCCAATGTGCTCCTAGATTTTGGCTCAGGTCAATTGGAACAAAACTAGCAAGTATAGGGAGTTGTATATGGATTATATGAGCTACTGAACCAACCCAGACACCAATTTACATAATTTGGCCGGCTACACTCACCCAAAATCCGGCCAGCTCGGCCAAAGGTGCTCCGTTGGGGTTCGTCTTCTCAGGGTGGTCTCCTATTGGTCTAACCAGGTCTCTGGAGTTGCTAGTTTTTCTCAAAAACTTCCCGGGTTGATCCAGATTCCCTGTAGGCCACTACAATGTCATAAAACCGACATGGGTATTTCCTAAGTCCGTATTCTCTGTTCTAGGACATACAACCCACAATAAGGTCTTGTAACAGCCACTACACAACATGATTCCACATAAACACCCAAACCCTCTCTTGAATTTTCCAAGTTCACAAACCCATACGTAATCAAATTCTAAACTAAACTAGAATGCTAAGAAAACTTAAAACTAAACTAAGTGAAAGGAATTATACTTCATTTGGGCAACTCATGAAAACCCCAGCTGTCCAAGTTCTCCAAAATTCAACTTTGATTGGTCCAAAGTGTTGAGAATGAGGTGAGGATCAACTTTAATGAAGAGGGTGTAGGGTTTTGGTGAAGAAATGGAGGTGATTCTTGGAGGTGAAGGTGGAGGGAGATGAGGAGGAAGAAGATGAAGGTAAATATTGAAGAGGGGAAATGAGTGGCTGCCCTCTCTCTCTCTTTTTCTTATTCTCACCCTCACCAAACCCATGCCTCACACTCTCTCTCTCCAATAATACACTTTCTAACCCTTTTCTCTTTTTCTCACAATAACTCACATAATTCCAATAAAACCATACAAATGAAACAACATACAACAAAATGCAACATGACATGGTGCACTAGCCATGGAATACTGTAGAAACACGGATTTGGTTTAATCGCGATTAGTAGTGTACTAATCGGGTTAAATTTTAAACTGCATATAATTAATTTTAAAAAAATGCCAAATCCAATAAATATATTTTTAAATGAATAAATCATTTTAATCTCCAATTATTTCATAAATATTGGTATATATTTATACCATTTTACGAAAACTCCAAATTCGCAAATCGGGTAGTTTTCGCGAAATATATTATTTTAATATTAAATTCCAAAAATAATATTTTATATTTTCTGAAATGTTACAATCTTCCCCCTTAAATAAATTCAGTCCCCTAATTTAAATTTCAATCCCCAAAAGCTAAAACATTTCGACAATCAGCTCAAATCAACGGGGCTCCGAAATCATGGAAGATATAGAAATAACACAGCGCATCGCGTGCGCCTGAAAACGAGTATGAAACTCAAAATCGAACTCCGTCAAGCGTCACGCAAATCATCGGATTTGCACGCGTATCATCGGAGTTACAATGGAGATACAGATCTCGAAATCCAGTACTGAAATCCAATATGCCCTAGTCAAATACTATAATACGTATATAGTATGCATCCTTGGAAAAGTCTTCAAAAACTAACTAAAACACATGCAAAATCTTTTCGGAATCGCCGTATGATGTGTAACTCACAGCACAAGTGATGGACGCTTATTTGTAAAGTAATAATTATATGTTCGTATATATTTTGTTCAAATATACATTCCGTCCGTTTTAAAATATCCCAAAAGGTTTTTCTTTATAAACGTTCGTGCCGTTCGCGGACACGTAGGAAATAGCGAAACTATAGCTCCTCTTTGAAAACCTCCTGGTAAACTTTTAATGCATGCAAAGTACTCAGGTACTGTCCTCAGATCAGTCCTATTCGGCTACTACATAATATAGTGCCCATCATGAAAACAAAGTGCTCAAGAGAAAAATCAGCCTCAAAAGGCGTATCCAATAATCACGTGCGTCTGGTGCGCACGAAAATCAAATCCAAATCCAAATGCCTCAATATGCACAAAAGCAAAACTAAGTGTTACGGGTGTGCACGAAAGCATCTGTCCAGTGCAACAGGTGTGCACGACAACATCTGTCCAGTGCAACGGGTGTGTACGACAACAACATCTAGTGCATCTATTGTGCACAAAAATCTCAATCCTGTGCAACTAACATGCACGAATGAAAATCCCAATCGAGTGCATCCGGTGTGCACAAAATCACATCTCACATCATGCGCCCAACATGTGCGAAAATCCCAAATCAAGTGCATCTGTCATGCACAAATGAAATCTAAATCAAGTGCATCTGACATGCACAAATCCAATACCAAGCGCCTAATATGCGCAAAAATCCAACCCAAACGCGTCAGGTCCGTATAAAGCATCTAGTGCAGTAAAGCGCACGAAAACGAATTTCAAGTGCAAACGCGCACAAAAACAAAAATATGGTAAAACGAATGCTCAAAAATATAAATCGGGTGCAACCAATGTACGGAGTATAAATCTAGTGTAACCAATACACGAAATACCCACCTGGTGCAGCAAACGCATGAAATGCAAATCTAATGCAACAAATGCACGAAATACGAATCTGGTGCTTCCAGTGCACGAAATACAAATACAGTGCAACAAATGCACGGCGTAAAAACCTAGTGCAACAATTGCACAAAATACAAATCGGGTGCAACAAGTGCACGGAAACTCGTCAAATAATTCAAATGCGTATAAAAAGCAACATCGAGTGTACCGAGGTGTATAAAATCGTAAACGTGTGCAACTACGTGCACAAAACACGTATCAATGCACTGCAAGAACATGTAAGCTATACCGAGTGCAAAAATCAAATCGAGTGCGTACCACATGCACAAAATCGAATCAACCGTATGAAATCCACGAAATCATAAACACGTGCAGCCAAGGCACAAAACCGATATCAAGTGCAATAAATATGCACAAATCATAAACCAACACAACGGTGTGTAAAACATATGTCAAGTGCAATAACTATGCACAAAAATGTAAATACCCAGCAAGTGCAGTTATGGTGCACGAAAACAATATTATGAAATTCAATCATCAAAACTCAAATCCAAGCGATATAAGAATGATACTCAGATCGCAAACGCAAATCGCAACAAATGACATTGAGTTACACCTCCTACAATGTCGAAAAATGTTGGTGCACCCAAAACTGGCAGAGCAAGAACATCCGCCTGCCTCCTGCTCACGGTCTGGCGTCCTCTATCTCTGGGTCCTCATTTTCTCTATGGATTACCAATCTCGCAATCCGTCGGCTCGTCGGCCCGGTCAGGTGTGCTAACGGAAATGATTCCGCTCTGGCACTTCTCTGGTCATCTCTCGGCCAATTATCACGACCACTCGTAAAGCAGCACGTTACTAGCGTCGGCCTCTGGCCCTCTGAATACACGTGACACAACTGATCCTGGATGAAAATCTTATTGCAGTAGTGTCCTGGAAGGAACATGGTCAAGGTCTCTTCCGATCTCGCCTATGCCGAACTATACGAAGGCTGGTACTCTTGCATAATCTTTTCTCGTCTTCTGGACATCTGCGTTCTAAGCACGACATTTTCTCGGGAACTGGCCGTATCCCAACGCCTCTGTATACATATCAGATCTATAATCTCAACGGGGAGCAACAGCTGCTCGTTAACATCTCACACGAACCTCTTGTCCCACTCGTCTTTATTATCGTCCATTTCGACATCACATCATGCTATCTGCGTACTGCAATTGTTCTCGGCTACAGTCAATCCGGAATCTCTCACACGGACTCGAAATTACAAACTCGGTATCTTCATCACTCTGTAGAAGATCTTTAGCTGAACACGTCCTCGGGAACTCATCCCAACCATCGGAGGTATACTCTATATTCGGCCATTCACGATCAACTCACATCGCATCTGGGTGAGGTCCT
Source organism: Agapanthus africanus (assembly GCA_030015575.1). Taxonomy (NCBI): domain Eukaryota; kingdom Viridiplantae; phylum Streptophyta; class Magnoliopsida; order Asparagales; family Amaryllidaceae; genus Agapanthus; species Agapanthus africanus. Next base: position 542,930,434 of record CM057348.1, read on the forward strand.
CTATCCGATGCTGGTCAACTTACTGATCTCTTATTGGATCATCCAACGAACAACGTCATCTATGGATTGATCTACTCTAGATCTGAGTAAGACTCTCCACACTGGAAATCTTCAACTCAACTGGGCCTGCGTCGGCGCATCAAATCAGACGAATCATCTCAGCCGCTCAACTCTACTTAAGATAGAGTAGCTATCTACCGCCGCATCTCTGCCTGAAAGCTCCAGCGATCTCAGCTCATAAGCTCTAGAAGCGACATCCCATTGATCTCAGCAACAGCTGGGTCATCTGTCTGCACGGTAGACGACATCACAATCCCTGAGGTAGGCTGTACATCAACAGTCCTCTCACAACAGGCAGCCTCAAACAATGGCCCGATCATCCGGTGCAAAACCGAACACTTGCCTCACACGAGAGGGCACAACACAACACTAAATCGATACGTTTCCTTGTCACCAGAAAACACGATGGTCAGTCCTCGTCCATGACGAGCTCGCCCTGACCGCATCACTAGCAGCAGGTCAATCTGCGCTCAAACCATGGTAACAGGAACCTCAAGCAAGTATCGACGAAAATAGATCAAAGGGATGAAAAGAATCAACAGATCCCAAAATGGATACATGATCATAAGGAGGAACGGAATCAGTGAGAGTGTGATTATAGAAAAGAATATAATCAAGGATCCCAAATGGATGTATGATCAAGGGGACGATGAGAATCACATATCTCAAAATATGTACATCCTAAGGTTTCTTAAATGGAGTATCGTATCGTAAATATGCCTTGGAACATACGTACGGTACGTCACTCTACTCAAGCTACCTACTCCATCAACAAGGGTCAACCTATGTAACGAAAGTTCGGGTCTAATACCCCCATGTTCAAGTCTAAGTTCCGTAAGGTAAAGCCTAGGTTCCGAAATATATATACGCCCTAGACTCCGCATAGTCAAACATAGACTCGAACTAAGGTTAAACCTAGCGCTCTGATACCAACTTTGTCACGACCCGAAATATTAGCTCGTGACCGGCACTCAAATCACGCCACGTCTAAAGGCATAACGTAAATTAAGTAAGCCGAAGCCCAGAAATCTAAAACCTTTTTAAAGAAAATAGAAGAGGTGAAGTTTTGAAATAAAGGTACGATGAAAATCAAATCATTTTCTTAAATGCTTAAATAGTGGGACATAAAAAATGCAAGTGAATTTTACTTGTTGAAAAACATGTTTCGTCTTTTAAAAATTTGGGCAGCACCTCCTTTGTATATTTTGATCCAAAACCATAAATACATGATAATAAAAAGGCATCCCCAAACGGGAGCTAGCTCTTCGCCAAATGGCGGAGACACAACCACGCAAGTCATAATATAAGTATACGACGTCCAACGGCGAAGATCGCCACAAAAGATAAAGTAAAGCAAGAAATCAACCCAAAAAGCGAACATATAACCCATCACTCAAGTCTCACAACCACAAGTCTTGCTAAGTCTTACTACTTATACAAATACTAGTTTTTGATTGATGGAGTTAACTAGATACAACAAGAATAATAAATACAAGAGTGGTATGATCCAACATGTACCACCTACCAAAGAAATCACCTGAAAGCAACTGTGTGCCAGCGATGTCTCTACTGATCCATGCGGTCAACCTGCAAGAACTGTGGCACAACGGGGGTGAGTTGCCAACTCGTGAGTAGAAAACATCATCAGGTAGAAATCGAAATAAACAACGATTCCTAGGTCCACTATATCATAAAGATAATACTATGATATCAAGGGTGACTGTATCTGCATATTGCCAACTATATAATCAATGCCTATCAGCATGTTGCTAACATCTACGTTTCCACCAATGACCCAACAACATCATGCATGTAAATATCATGAAAGCATATGTATGTAAATACGAGGATATCAATCCGTGTGTCCATCAACGACACATCAAAATCAAGGAACCTGAGTGTCCAACATCGACACTCGAAACATCATGAAACCCGTGTCCAACATCGACATGTAAATCCTCATATCTCGGGCTCCGTCAGTCCGGATCGGCCCATGGGCTCCGTCTGTCCGGATCGACCCTCGGGCTCCGGCAGAACGGATCGGCCCATATCCATCTCTCGACTCCGGTCGGTATCCTCCGGATAACCGCCAGGTCCAACCAATCACCGGTAGGTAGTGCTCTTCCTGGCAGGCTCATCATCATCCCTATGAAATCTCTATCTTGCCCCGGGTACCATACCGGGTCCACCATGAACCCACAAACGGATCATCCACCTCTTCGAATCGGGTTTCTATCACACGTCTCAGAACCGAGAAAATGCATGGTAGACGCACTGAAATATCATATCAAGAGAAACCAGGTTTTTAAAACAATACATACTTTCTTTTGAAATATAACCACGGTTCTCAAATCCAGAATCTTATGAAAACAGCATCTCAATGCATATAATCGTAAAGCATGATCTATGCGACATATAACAGAAATGTAAGCATATCCGTATATCATGCAACATGAAATAGTGATGTGAACATAGAAAGTAAATCATGCAAGGAGTCATATCATGATGCATCAATTCTACTGTGTAGAGACAGCAATTATCGATGATGAAAGTGTGCGAGCCGACCAATCTGTATAAGTGTAAGATACGCATCATCGATAATGGTGTAGGTGTACTAGCACAGGTATATGTAATGCAATGAGAATAACATGAACGTAGCATAAAGTAAATCGTGGGCGCAATGCTATAAGGTATAGGTCTCTATCACATATCCGAGTCGGTAAATCTATCAATCGGCATCCAGTCTCACAACATCATGTATGGTATAATCCATCGTACGACATCCTCTAATCAAGGGTATGGATCAATCATCAAGTAAACTCATCACGTACGGTATCCATCGTATGACGGCATTAAACCATCAGGGATCCTATCAACCTATATGACAATGAGGGTACGGACCTAATGTCTCGTACGGCATATCACTCATGATTCACAACATTATATATATATATATATACACCTATATTCCAGGTCACATCCATAACAATCTCATATCAGGGGGCCGGCAAAGGTATCAATCATCTCATATCGACTCGCATCCGTATACCGACATATCAATCATGTCATCATATCACATCATATATCCTTTTCATCACATTAAGTCATCTTACATATACATTGTAGCTTATTAATCTCATATTATACTACTATAAATCTCCTACATATCCTCTTATAACTACATTTCTATAAGCCATGATTCACATTCACTTTTCACATCCTTAAATATCAATTCGAGACATTTTTCTATCATATCATGTCAAAGAGTCATATCCCTATAACTTTCATCTCATATCTTGATCATTCATATCATCTCTAACTATATTTTTAACCCTATTCATAGTTTTCTAATATAGGTTTTCTTAACCATATTCTATATATCGGTTTCCATCAAACTTTGCGGGGATGCTATACGCCATCCACCTGACTTCCCCCGTAGATATAAATCTACTCACCTGCAGAACTTCTTGTTCAGCCGTAGTCGATGTGCTTCTTCATCTCGGAATCCGCGCGAAGGTACCTACAATAAATACACAGTTGAAGTGTTATTACAATCAAGTCCGGAAAACCAATATGGCATACGGTGCGCTCATAGGTTAGAACCTGTAGCCTACGCATGCAAAAACAACCAAACAACCCTTATTGTTGATGTACAAATGCCCTACAACCAAATACAAATCCAAATATCAAAACCAATAATTCCAACATCGGAAAACATAACCAAAAATACCCCAATGTGCTCCTAGATTTTGGCTCAGGTCAATTGGAACAAAACTAGCAAGTATAGGGAGATGTATATGGATTATATGAGCTACTGAACCAACCCAGACACCAATTTCCATAATTTGGCTGGCTACACTCACCCAAAATCCGGCCAGCTCGGCCAAAGGTGCTCTGTTGGGGTTCGTCTTCTCAGGGTGGTCTCCTATTGGTCTAACTAGGTCTCTGGAGTTGCTAGTTTTTCTCAAAAACTTTCCGGGTTGCTCCAGATTCCCTGTAGGCCACTAAAATATCACAAAACTGACATAGGTATTTCCTAAGTCTGTATTCTCTGTTCTAGGCCATACAACCCACACTAAGGTCTTGTAACAGCCACTACACATCATGATTCTACACAAACACCCAAACCCTCTCTTGAATTTTCCAAGTTCACAAACCTATACGTAATAAAATTCTAAACTAATCTAGAATGCTAGGAAATCTTAAAACTAAACTAAGTGAAAGGAATTATACCTCATTTGGGCAATGTAACAACCCTAATTTTCCTATACAAATTTTTCAAATATTTTTTTTCAAAATCCATAAAGAGGTATTTTAGCCTGAGCACAAGATATAAGTAATTATTTTGATTTTTAATTTCAAGTTAAAAGAATGTAACAACTCAATTTTTAGTGTATAAAATTAGCTTAAAAATTAATGTATACTTGGAGTATTTATATTTACCGTTATTACTTTAAGTAATTAATTAGCTCCATAATTACAAGAAAGATCTTGTAGCTCATTAGTAATACCTTGCACTGCTGAACCAAGCCACCTGATTTCAAATCCCATACCCCACATTATTTTTAATATTGATTTTTTAAAACCTTTAGAATACCAAGGGTTTACACGTGCATATCTCACAAAAACCCCACTACACCCAAAAATATAACATTGCCAGGGGTTAGATGAACCATCGGGGGGATCCCGGCCGCCTGACTCGGCCGGGAATCGACCAAATCGGCCTCGACTCGGCCGACTCAGTCCTCCGACCGAGTCATGGCCGAGTCACTGCCGAGTCGGCCAATTCCGGCGACGACCCCAACACAAAAAATATGTCTTTTGGTCTCCCCTGTACACCTGCAAAATTTTATCCTCTGACCATTTCCAGAGCTCTTTTAAAACCCATTTACTAAACTTTTATTACATTTTAATATATTTTAATACATTTTTTAAATTAAAACCCTTCATCTACCCTAACCCTAGCCTAACCCTATAAATACCACCCCTACCCTCTACCTTCTCACCCAAAAACTCTGAGTCAACTCTCTAAAATTCTTAAGAAAACTTGTGTACTTTGAAATCGAGCACGAAGCGAAGCTACGACGAATTTCCCGGCGAACTTACGACGATCATTCTAGGAGCTCCCAGCGACGAAGCGACGCACCGGCGACTCTTTCCTATCAATCTCCCTCTTCTTGTTTTCTTAAACCCATAAGTCCCATTTTCTCTCTCTCTCTTTTCTATTCTAAAAATACGGAGTTACAAAACCCGACGGAATTGGCACAAATCCGATTTCCGATTCGGTTTTCTTATAAACTTCACTTCTCGTTATTTCAGTTATGTTTAAACACTCTCATGTTGACTATTAAACACTAATCAACTAAATTGATCAAGTTTAAATTCATAAAATGATAGCTATTTCCATTTATCGTATTTTTCACTTAAATACCACATTGTTTCAATTATACATTTAACTCCATTAAACTTGCTATACCTTTAAGTAGATCATGAGGTAACGACCTACCTCCTCACACACTCATATTCAAACATAACATGATACCTCAAGAACTTAGAATACGGGAAAACAAACATTTTCATTTAAATAGCCTTTACTTAATAAAACCAATTCTAAAAAATTTAGTATTGATACATCTTTACAAATAAATAACCTTTGAGCTAATAAAAAATATCTAGACTCAGCCAATTAAGGACTATCGCACTCATTAGGACAGAGAAAGGTTGTGGGCATTCAGTTGTTTATTTAAACCTGACTTTGTGGTGCCTAGGCTAGACAAGTGAGAAAAGTAACTTTAAAAGGCCCGTCTCACGGTGATTCGTGAGTGGATCCCTCCTTTCTTCACTCGTACTTACCTGGCCACAATTGGCGGTGAAGAGGCGATTTGAGGTATCTCACAACTTGTCGCTTTGGACTAGTTAGGAGCAGTCTAGTTGACTTAGGAGATCCTAGAACAAAGAATACGGGAAATCGACATCTTTACAAATAATTACCATAATTAATAAAACCGTTTTTCCTTAATGATTAGTATTTATACAAATCTTTGCAAAGCGCCGCTACAACCCAATTGGGGAACCCGTTCGGGATGGTGCGGATTATCGCACATCCTCGGGCTTAGTAGTGTGAGATTCAGACCTCCGTAAGGAGCATTCAGTCTCGAAAGATTTAAAATACGACAACTTAAGAAAATGAGATTTCATATAAATATATGTATATGTAACATAAACGTATCTATTTTTGAAGTATTATAAATATTCCACCTTTTCTACAATATCACAAGAATCAATTTTAATTTTCTGACTCAGAGCGAGTCTCATTATAATCTTACTTGAATATGATTCAAGTACAAATCTACAATCTACAATCTACAAATCTTCAATATTACAATTCAACACGAATCCATGAATACAATTATCAATTTATACAACTTGACTGAACCGAACCATGGATATAAATTCCATTTACATGATTCTAAAGTTACATCCGTTTACTGATATTATGGTTTCGGTCAGTCAATCAATTATACAATCAATATAATTTACAATACAACAATACGATCAAGCTAATACGAGGTTTAAGGGGTAGATTGGTATGGAAGGTGTTAGAAGTGGCACGAGACTGTAAGACTTAATACACCTAACATGAATCCAATTGCTATTGTACCGTGGCATAAACGGTTCCTTGTACTATACTTGCCTCTAGTCTCTGGCATATAGAGACTCCTCTTGTATACACTGGCATTCTTCTGTACCAAGCTGCAAACAACAGTGTTAATACAACATTACCATAATATAATACAACTTTAAAAGATACCTTCTTATTCTGTCTATTCTACTTTTCTCTTATCTTTGGGACTTACCGAGCGATCTGTTCGTTGATGAAATTCTATTTCTTTCTTCCTTGAATGTCGTTAGGTGATTTGGACCCGTCAGAGATTGAGCCCACTGCTGAAGACTTGGACCAGTTCAGTGAAGACCCCGAGCTCTAGTCATTATACACATTTCCATTTCAGTACTTTTCTTTTCTGTTATGCCATTGTTTAGGCATTGCTTTTTATTCAGTTGTATTTACTTTTCATGCATTGTACAAAAGAATGTTAATAAATAAGGTTGCTGTTCATTTTATATCTCTTGTCTCTTGTGCTTATTTTTATATTGCTTAGATACGCTTAACGTATTTACTTCACAGTAAATACGTAGCGGACCAGTCGCGTCCCCTTCGCCGTACACCGGGAAGCGGGCCGTGATAGGTTTTTTTGGTGGCCCATGTAGGTCAGGACTGTATTGAACTCTAAACAATATAAAACACAAGAACCAGCAACTAAAACATTCTTTGCAATCATGTTCTTTGAATCTTATCATTTCATATTCTTTGAATCATATACTTTGAATCTGTCCTGGCCTAAATTTTTCTCACCTCTTTTACAATCTTACCGAAACCTTCGCATCCTTTCATTCCTTCACATTTTTCATACACTATCAAGTACTTCTAACACCATGTAACACCTTAGCAGCCATAGAAGCCAATACAGTTGACCAAGGTAACACTAGTAAGACTCTTTCACATTTTTAAACACTTGCACCACCTTGTTATTTTTCATACACTTTTAGTACTTTAGTCATAAAACTTTCCTTGAATCTGTTACACTTTCCTTTTATAAATTTCGAGGACGAAATTTTTATAAGGAGGGTAGAATGTTACAACCCTAATTTTCCTATACAAATTTTTCAAATATTTTTTTTTCAAAATCCATAAAGGGGTATTTTAGCCTGAGCACAAGATATAAGTAATTATTTTGCTTTTTAATTTCAAGTTAAAAGAATGTAACAACTCAATTTTTAGTGTATAAAATTTGCTTAAAAAATTAATGTATACTTGGAGTATTTACATTTGCTGTTATGACTTTAAGTAATTAATTAGCTCCATAATTATAAGAAGGAGTTTGTAGCTCATTGGTAATACCTTGCACTGCTAATCCAAGCCACCAAAGTTCAAATCCCATACCCCACATTATTTTTAATATTGATTTTTTAAACCTTTAGAATACCAAGGGTTTACACGTGCATATCTCACAAAACCCCACTACACCCAAAAATGTAACATTGCCAGGGGTTAGATGAACCGTAGGGGGGATCCCGGCCGCCTGACTCGGCCGGGAATCGGCCAAATCGGCCTCGACTCGGCCGACTCAATCCTCCGACCGAGTCACGGCCGAGTCGGCCGATTCCGGCGACGACCCCAACACAAAAAATGTGTCTTTTGGTCTCCCCTGTACACCTGCAAAATTTTATCTTCAGACCATTTCCAGACCTCTTTTAAAACCCCATTTACTCCACTTTTATTACATTTTAATATATTTTAATACATTTTTTAAATTAAAACCCTTCATCTACCCTAACCCTAGCCTAACCCAATAAATACCACCCCTACCCTCTACCCGCTCACCCCAAAACTCTTAGCCAACTCTCTAAAATTCTCAAGAAAACTTGTGTACTTTGAAATCGAGCACGAAGAGAAGCTACGGAGAATTTCCTGGCGAACTTCCGACGATCATTCTAGGAGCTCCCGGCGATGAAGCGACGCACCAGTGACTCTTTCCGATCAATCTCCTTCTTGTTGTTTTCTTAAACCCGTAAGTCCCATTTTCTATCTCTCTTTTCTATTCTAAAAATACGGATTTACAAAACCCGACGGAATCGGCACAAATCCGATTTCCGATTCGGTTTTCTTATAAACTTCACTTCTCGTTATTTCAATTATGTTTAAACACTCTCGTGTTGACTGCTAAACACTAATCAACTAAATTGATCAAGTTTAAATTCATAAAATGATAGCTATTTCCATTTATCGTATTTTTCACTTAAATACCACATTGTTTCAATTATACATTTAACTCCATTAAATTTGCTATACCTTTAAGTAGATCACGAGGTAACGACCTACCTCCTCAAACACTCATATGCAAACATAACACGATACCTCGAGAACTTAGAATACGGGAAACAAACATTTTCATTTAAATACCCTTTACTTAATAAAACCAATTCTAAAAGATTTAGTATTGATACATCTTTACAAATAAATAACCTTTGAGCTAATAAAAAATATCTAGACTCAGCCAATTAAGGACTATCGCACTCATTAGGACATAGGAAGGTTGTGAGAATTCAGTCGTTTATCTAAACATGACTTTGTGGTGCCTAGGCTAGACAAGTGAGAAAGGTAACTTTAAAAGTCCCGTCTCATGATGATTCGTGTGCGGATCCCTCCTTTCTTCACTTGTACTTACCTGGCCACAATTGGCTGTGAAGAGGCTATTTGAGGTATCTCACAACTTGTCGCTTTGGACCAATTAGGAGCAGTCTACTTGACTTAGGAGACCCTAGAACAAAGAATACGGGAAATCGACATCTTTACAAATAATTACAATAATTAATAAAACCGTTTTTCCTTAATGATTAGTATTTATACAAATCTTTGCAAAGTACCGCTACAACCCAATTGGGGAACCCGTTCGGGATGGTGTGGATTATCGCACATCCTCGGGCTTAGTAGTGCGAGATTCAGACCTCCGCAAGGAGCATTCGGTCTCAAAAGATTTAAAATACGACATCTTAACAAAATGAGATTTCATATAAATATATGTATATGTAACATAAACGTAACTATTTTTGAAGTATTATAAATATTCCACCTTTTCTACAATATCACAAGAATCAATTTTAATTTTCTGACTCAGAGCGAGTCTCATTATAATCTGATTTGAATATGATTCAACTACAAATCTACAATCTACAATCTACAAATCTTCAATATTACAATTCAATACGAATCCATGAATCCAATTATCAATCTATACAACTTGACTAAACCGAACTATGGATATACATTCCATTTATATGATTCTACGGTTACATCCGTTTACTGATATCATGGTTTCGGTCAATCAATCAATTATACAATCAATACAATTTACAATACAACAATACAATCAAGATAATACGGGGTTTAAGGGGTATATTGGTACGGAAGGTGTTAGCAGTGGCATGAGACTGTAAGACTTAATACACCTAATATGAATCCAGTTGCTGTTGTACCGTGGCATAAACGGTTCCTTGTACTATACTTGCCTCTAGTCTCTGGCATATAGAGACTTCTCTCATATAAACTGGCATTCTTCTGTACCAAGCTACAAGCAACAGCGTTAATACAACATTACCACAATATAATACAACATTAAAAGATATCTTCTTATTCTGTCTATTCTACTTTCCTCTTATCTTTGGGACTTACCGAGCGATCTGTTCGCTGACGACATTCTATTTCTTTCTTCCATGAATGTCGTCAGGTGATTTGGACCCGTCAGAGATTGAGCCCACTGCTGAAGACTTGGACCAATTCAGTGAAGACCCCGAGCTCTAGTCATTGTACACCTTTCCATTTCTGTACTTTTCTTTTCTGTTATGCCATTGTTTAGGCATAGCTTTTTATTCATTTGTATTTACTTTTCATGCATTGTACAAAAGAATGTTAATAAATAAGCTTGCTGTTCATTTTATATCTCTTGTCACTTGTGCTTATTTTTATATTTCTTAGATACGCTTAGCGTATTTACTTCATAGTAAATACGTAGCGGACCAGTCCTGTCCCCTTCGCCGTATACCGGGAAGCGGGGCGTGACAGGCAACTCATGAAAACCCTAGCTGTCCAAGGTCTCCAAAATTCAACTTTGATTGGTCCAAAGTGTTGAGGATGAGGTGGGGATCAACTTTAATGAAGTGGGTGTAGGGTTTTTGTGAAGAAATGGAGGTGATTCTTAGAAGTGAAGGTGGAGGGAGATGAGGAGGAAGAATATGAAGGTAAATAATGGGGAAGGGAAATGAGTGGCTGCCCCCCCCCCTCTCTCTCTCTTTTATTCTCACCCTCACCAAACCAATGCCTCACTCTCTCTCTCTCCAATAATACACTTTCTAACCTTTTTCTCTTTTTCTCACAATAACACACATAATTCCAATAAAACCACACAAATGAAACAACATGTAACATGACATGGTGCACTAGCCATGGAAAACTGTAGAAACACGGATTTGGCTTAATCGCGATTAGTAGTGCACTAATCGGGTTAAATTTTAAACTGCATATAATTAATTATTAAAAAATGCCAAATCCAATAAATATATTTTTAAATGAATAAATCATTTTAATCTCCAATTATTTCATAAATATTGGTATATATTTATACCATTTTACGAAAACTCCAAATTTGTAAATCGGGTAGTTTTCGCGAAATATATTATTTTAATATTAAATTCCAAAAATAATATTTCATATTTTCTGAAATGTTACAGCCAGTTGTTGTAGTATCTCATACCCAACATCCCAAAAAGTCTCTCAAATTGCGTCTGGGGTATGGCCTTTGTGAGTGGATCTGCCGTGTTATTCTTCGTGTCAACTCTCCTTACCTCGATCTCTCGGCGATCAACTATCTTCCGGATTCGGTGATACCGCCTCAGAATATGCCTGGACCGCTGATGGGACTTAGGTTCCTTGGCTAAAGCCACAGCTCCATTGTTATCATAATACAAAGGTATTGGATGCTCAATGGATGGAACCACACCAAGTTCAGTTATGAACTTCTTCATCCAGACAGCCTTTTTGGCGGAATCGTTGGCAGCGATGTATTAGGCCTCCATCATCGAGTTTGCCATGGTATCTTTCTTGGAACTCTTCTAACATACTGCCCCTCCATTGAGGGTGAAGACAAAATCCGAGACCGACCTACTGTCGTCCTTATCACTCTGGAAGCTCGAATCGGTAAAAGACTTCACTTGGAGTTCATCGTTAACATACACCAAGAACATTTCTTTAGTCCTTCTCAAGTACTTAAGAATGTTCTTCACAGCTGTCCAATGATTCTCCCCAGGATCCGATTGATACCTACTTACAACACTAAGTGCGTACACTACATCCAATCTGGTACATAACATCGCATACATGATAAATCCAACTGCCGAAGCATAGGGTATCCCTTGCATGCGAGCCCTCTCCTAATCAGTCTTAGGGGACATCTCTTTGAAGTGAGTGATTCCTGAGATCGTGGGTAAATTTCCATGCTTGGAATCTTCCATACTAAACCTCTTTAGTATGGTGTCAATGCACCTGGATTGGGACAATCCCAACATCCGTTTAGATCTATCTCTATAGATCTTAATCCCCAGGATGTAGGAGGTATCACCCAGATCCTTTATAGAGAATCTTTGTTATAAGAAGAGCTTGACCAAGTGCAGCATAGGAACATCATTTCCTATCAAGAGTATGTCATCCACGTACAATACGAGGAAGGCAACTTTACTCTCTGCAACCTTTTTGTATATACACGGCTCATCTACGTTTTTGATGAAGTCAAACTCTTTGACTGCCACATCAAAATAGATGTTCCAACTCCGCGATGCCTTCTTTAATCCGTAAATTGATTTAAGCAGCTTGCACACCTTTCCGCTGCTCCCACTATCCACTAAGCCCTCTGGCTGTGTCATGTACACGCTCTCTTCTAAATCACCATTTAGAAAAGCGGTCTTGACATCCATCTTCCAGATTTCGTAGTCATGGTATGCAGCGATGGCAAGTAGGATCCGGATGGACTTAAGCATAGCCACTGGAGAAAAGGTTTCATCATAATCCACACCTGGTCGTTGACGAAAACCTTTTGCTACAAGTCTAGCTTTGAAAGTCTTAACTTTTCCATCTACACCAAGCTTCTTCTTAAAGATCAACTTGCTTCCAATGGGTTTTACCCCTTCAGTACCAACTTCCAAAGTCCATACTTTGTTGGTTTATATGGATTCCATCTCAGATCGCATTGCATCCAGCCATTTCACAGAGTCCCCACTCGCGATGGCCTACTCGAAACTAGTTGGGTCATCATCTTCCATGATGCAATCCTCGCTCCCACCGTCAATGAGAAAATCGTATTAACTCTCAGGTGGATGATGAACCCTACTAGATCTGCGGAGTGGCTGAGGTTCATCGGGGACTATCGAATCCTCTGGTTCTACCAAATCATCAGTTGTAGTTTGTATAGCTGGAACTTCTTCCAAATCTACCTCATGACCACTAATTTCTTTTTCAAGGAATTCCTTTTCTAAAAAGGTGGCATGCCGAGAAACAAACATCTTTTGTTCCTCAGTGTGGTAGAAGATATACTCTCGCGAATGTTTAGGATATCCAATAAACTTACACAGAATTGACCTCCTCGATAGAATCCCATTCTTTTTTAAATAGTCACAGAATTCCGTGCTCAAGTATTCTCCTCCCCAATCTGATTGAAGGATTTTAATACTTCTACCCGTTTGGTTCTCTACTTCGCACTTATATTCCTTGAATTTCTCAAAAGCTTCAGACTTATGTTTCAACATGAACACATGTCCGAATCTTGAGAGATCATCGGTGAATGTAATGAAGTATGAAGAACCATTCCTGGCAAGTGTAGACATAGGACCGCATACATCACTATGTATCAGTCCCAAGAGTTCAATAGCTCTTTCTCCGTGTCCAGTAAATGGAGTTTTGGTCATTTTGCCTTTGAAACATGACTGACAAGTTTCATAAGATGTAAATTCGAACGGGTTCAAATATCCATCCTTATGTAACTTTGCGAGTCATGTCGCATTGATATGACCTAGTCTGCAATGCCACAAGAAGGATGTTCAGTCGAAAATAGTGCACTTTTAACATGACAATTTCCTTACTTTTCTTAATCATCTAAAGGTGTTTGTTATAAATATAACACATATTAGAAGTTCATCTGCAAAATATCATTTACCATGTATTTATATATTATAATCAACATTATGAAGGAAATTGTATGTTTAATATTTTACGCATAATAAATTGTATCTCAAATATAACTAACATTCTTCATTGAGATATTGTGCAAGTTTAGCCCAGGTCAGATATCCGGAATCAAGAATCTGTCGATAAAGTAAAGAAAGTCGAAGAATCAAATACTGGCAGAGACTCAGAAAAGATAAGAAGGTTCCAAACATCAAATAAATACCTTAATATTAACAAGAGAAGATTCCAGAAGAATGAAGCCAAGAACCTACCAAGTCGCGGCCAATCCGCGGCCGAGTCAACCGAGTTGACGCGGTTCAGCGGTCAAGAAGAGGAGTTAGGGTTCAAGATTCTTCTGGAAGCTTCCGTGCTACAAACTTAGTTTGTTGGGATTTTCTGTTACTGGATTTGGGGCTATAAAAAGGACCGAGGACTACATCCGACTTTGATCCAATCTCTTCAAATAAAATCAAGAAAAGAGCCAACAAATCTCTACATCAAATCCAAGATCAAATACAATATCAAAAAGGGGATCTAAGATCTAAGATCAAGAATCTTCGATCTTAAGATCCAAGATCAAGAAATCATTGAGAAATTCATCAAGCGACATCAATCAAGTCTCCTTTACACGAAGCCAATCATCGTCAACGAGCAAGCGATCCAAGAGAGGTCTAAGACTCGAGGTGATCAAGCGACGTGAAGATCGACGGAACATTTACTTCTTCGAGGCAGAGATCGAGATCAATTCATCTTCCTCTTGTAATCTAAACTTAAAGAAATGTATTGTGAAGTTGAGTAATAAAGGTAGATTATCAGTTTTATCAATTAGCTTTCTTTTAATTTCCACATTATGAATTCTTTCTCTATTCTTTCTTTTATTTTCATGATGCGCGAGTAATTCTCCGCTTGATAGGAATCGTAGGATTATGGTAAATCAATGGGTGAGAAAATTCTATACTCCTTTTAAGTCTTATGAAGTTTATAAAATTTAGCAAAAGAATCGTCAACATCCTTATCGGGCGCGATATCAATTTCTTGATAATCTCGACCACGATTTGAGATTAGATTGACGATCTTTTTGTTAAGGGCTGGATATCAATGGAGATCAATGAAAAGACAAGGGTCAATAGAGGAGAAACCCTAGTTTCTTCCAAAGAACCCTAATCCTCATTCATCGCCATAAATCTAGTTTTAAATCTATCAATAGATAAGAGGAGTCATCTTTATTAGTCATCCAGGGCTACTAAATCCAATCGAATTCTACAAGCCTTCTTCATATAAAATTTTCTTGATAACTCAATTAGATCTTGAACCATTTTCTTGATAATTCAATTATATCTTGAAACTATTTTCTTTAATTTCCTGAAACTATTTTCTTGATTTTCTTGAAACTATCTTCCTGATTTTCTTTATTTTCTCTTTTCTATTTCTTTCAACCGATCTAAAGCAAGAACTATAAAATTCCACGAATCCCAGAGGACGACCCATACTCACTAAAGGTTCGCTACACGCGACACCGTTATTGATTGCGGTTATTTTACTACTATGTTTTCTTTCACAAAATTATAGATCAATCAAAGGATTCGTTCATTTTTGAACTTTTCCCCTTGTGTGTGTTATGTACGTTAAGAACTGTATTTTGATTCAGAACGTATAAACTGTTACATAACGTACCAAACCCAATCAACACTTGATTTAGGAAAATGTTCATAACATTATTCTCTACTACAAAGTTATATCCTTCTTTATCTAACAAAGAAATCGATATTAAATTGCATATCATAGATGGTACATAATAACAGTCGTTCAAAATCAATGTCTTCCCATTTGGTAATACAAGGTGATATTCACCAACTGCTTTGGCTGCAACATTTGCACTATTCCCTACTTTTAGAGAATGATCACCTATTCCCAGTTCTCTACCTTTCTTTAGCCCATGTAACATATTACATATGTGGGATCCCGATCCGGTATCTAATACCCAGGACGTAGAGTGTACTGAGAAACAGTTCTCGGTAACAAACACACCTGAAGAAGATGCATCAACATACTCATTCCTCGTTTGGGTGGCGTGGAAATCCGGATATTCCCCTATTTCCTGCTCAAACTTATAACAATTATAAGGTAGAGCGGAACCAATTTTCCTCAGCTCGGTATAACAAGCGGATTTGGTCAATACATCAATATTATTATCTTGATTAAGGCGTGTCATGGTCGCTACCTGGAGAGAGAGAGAATAAAACATTTTAGCGTATGCTCTTGCAAGATTAGATTGGTTATTATCTTATCTGATCAGGATGGCTTCCTTCAAACCCTAAAAGGTAAGACTAGCCGGGATTAATTACACACTATAAGTTCGCTAACCGGTCAGCCAGGCCAGTGTCGGTACTTTGAGGGAGGTTTCCCGTGCTTTCGCACGGACCTAATTAAAATAAACCTCATTTTCCCAATGGCATAACCCCGTTGACACCTTTCTAGACACCTAATGGATTAGTTAATTGTATAGTGTAAAACTCTCTTAGAAGTAACTTTTACTCGTAGTGGGTATCGGGATCTAACTATCTTATAGAAGGCATGCAATCTCATTGCAAATTTTTCAACACTTGAAATTCCCGATAATGTTTTTGCCCTAAGTGTCCTATGACCTTGATGCAGGCCAACAAACCATAGTTCGCTAGTCAAGTTCAACCCGTACATTTCGTGATTGAATTAAACCCACCAGTACGACCCTTGACGTAGGCCAACAAAGTCGCACGACTATCCTAATCCAATCGCATCATATGCTGTAGATAAGCACTAATTAGCTACCGCACACTACGCCTTGACGCAGGCCAACAAACGTAGCACGAATACTAAATAGTACTTATCTGAAATGACGAGGGCTACGACAGGTTTTTAAGAAAACCTTTTGCGTAATGAACTTGATATCGTTGTAGAATCGAGTGATTTAGAAAAGGAGTGGTTTAAGCTCCGCTTTTAAAATCGAGTTTTTCAAAATAAACCGAGTGGGTGTAGCATCTGCTAGCTTTTTCTAAAAAGGTCACTCCCGGTGAAGAGATCTAGGCTCTTTCCTCATCGAATGAGGTGCTGGATATTCATCAAGGAATACCGCTATGCAAAGAAATAACTAGAGATACCTTTTGAAAATTGGATTCTACAACATCATTAGGTTTCTTTCCTTTTCATTAATCTCATTAATGAAGTCCCATCATTTATGCTTCCTAAGCACCACAGATAAGGAAACAAAAATACAACGTACGCTTATGCCATCCGCATTCGCCATGGGGTCCCGTCATGCACCGTTAAGTTAGTTAACCGACGGCAGAGCGGGGGCAGGACTAGCCCGGATGTAAAACATAAGCAACATTTATTATATATAATATATATAATATAAAGCATTCGTCTCACGCGGTTATATGATCTCATCACAGAACATTTGCAGCAGAAGTCAACATATGAAATATAGGATATACTAGGAGATCCGTGTTTTAAATTAAGCCAGTAAAAAACACGGATTCCACAGTCGTGATGAATAGCCAAACCCACATCCCTAGACCCCTACAAGAGCGGCAAGCAACCCTACCAATTCTAGAGTTAGGAGACCCGGTCTCGACTCCTCGAGATGGTCTCCCACTAGACTCTAGAACCCGGTTACTTGTGCTCCCTGCCTTGGGTCTATCCTAATGTGGAAAAGTAAATAATATACATCAATGGTGACATCATCCTCAACCCGGAAGTGTCCCAATAAAAGAATATTACAAAAAAAAATTTACATGAATGAAAATGAAAAACTCTCATCTCACGCAAAAACTCCCGGCTATTCAAACACGACGATCCACTATAACATATCACAGCAACACATAACATCACATGTCATCAACGTAAGTAAATATGCATATCCCAATTGTCGTTGACGTATAGCAACGAAACTGGAAATACACCACATATTACACTTACGGTAGCAGAAAAGAAAGTGAAAACTTCAATAATTGGAATCAACAACATCCTTAGACATCATAAACCCGAAATATCACATACTTCGGATTTCATACCTAACCATATAAATTCCTTAGACATCATAAACCCGGAATATCATATATTCCGAATTTCATGCTTAACGTTATAAACCCGGCATTTTAGTCTCAAATTGAAAACACTTTTCAATATCCAGTTGGGCAATTCAACAAGATTCCTAACAAATGATCGAATGCTCGTCGGAAATATTAGTAGACGGCCGCACCCCCGATGCCGTCGACGAAACGCACTTAGGCGGAACACCGCGACCGCGAGCACATTAGAGGATTCTTTTGGCAACGGGGTTCTCCTACAGTCACTTAGTCGGGGCGATGGGACGTAGCTATCTATTAGTGTTACCCGGCGAGTGTTCGCGTACACTACGTGATTGCGACGGAGTTTTGATCCGAATCAAAACCCCGTGGCAACCGATCAAAAGAGACTAAATTTCTAGATTTACAAAATACTAACTAGTTTTCACAAAACTAATTATTGTGGATACCAAATATTGTATCACAAATCACAGATATCTAGACGATGTTAAACATTTCGATCGATTCATCAAACTCCGAAAATTCCCAGAGATCTCAACACTTGAGTCATACTTAAAAATACCTAGAATGTTCCAAAAGTACCTACGGATCATCACAAGAAGGCACGTTCTCTGCCTCACCAACGGCGCCGCGAAACAGCGGCTAAACCCATGGTATGGCCGCGGTTACGCAGCCATTTGGTCGAGTTGGGCCATCGTTTTTCTTGGGGATCCATTCAGAACCCTGCACAATTTTCTAGTAATTTTTAATCTGAAAAAATCCAACATTTGAAAATTTTTCCAGAGAGTGGGATTTTTGGGTTTCGAAAAGTCGATTGAACACTTTAACTTCGCCTAGACGACTCCTAATGCTCTAGCTTTGTTCTGATACCACTGAAGGGTTCGCTTAGCACCCTCACTAGGTTTCGGCAAGTATCGAGTATGCAATTTCAAAAAAATCTAGAGTGCTAAGCAACCCGAATGAAGGATCTAACTAGAGAATTAGGGTTTTATATGCATGTAAACAAACTTTACACTAAGTGAACAAGGAATACAAGCTTTGTAGACCGGTCCTTCACTTCTAAAGCTCCATATAGTAGCCCCTTAGCTCCAAGTAGCGGTCCCTCGAACTTTTCTTAGGCTCCACTAGACGAAAGGAACAAGCTTGCTTAAGGATCTTCGCGGCCGAAGATGATCTACGTCGAAGAATCTCTAACTCAAGCTATCTCTTCACTAATTGAGGGATTAGTGAAGCAAACAGCCTATACTAAATGGCTAGTTTGGTATAGATTGATGAAGTAGAAATTTTGCTCACTTTAGAATTATTTTTCTCTTTTTCTTTTTCACCTCACTAGAAATCAAGAGAAAAAAATGAGATGAAGAAGAAGCTCAAGTTATGAACTATGGTGTGAAAAACAACTCATATATCACTTGTAGAGACTTAACCATGGTTAAAGATAATGGTTCGGTTAATAAAGATCTAGAGTAAAACAAAATTAGTGGATTTAAGTCAAGACTTCTACATGCTTCCACAAGCATCTTAGCCATGCTAATTTTCACCTAATTTTGATTTTTCGCTTAATAATTAATCACCCAAATTATCTTTAGTTAGGTATGAGTCTCATACACCCAAGTCCAATGTATCATCTAGCATGGCATAAAATATAAATACATCAATATATATCACATATATAATTAAATGTATTAGTAGAAAAGCAATTCTTAAGTGAGCTAATATTAGTTAATGTATATTAATATATAAAATATATAATTATATATTAAATTATTAAATCAACACTTGATTTAATAATCCGGCTATATCACATATAACCGACTAATATCATTTATATCAACTTATTGAATCGACACTTGATTCAATACCCGGCTATATCTCATATAACTGACTGATATCATATATCGCGAGATTAGAATACAGTATCATATATACGTATTAATCTCGGTCCCGCACATATCACATATATGCCCTACTTCGTTTCGCTTGAGTCAGAAAACCTCTGTGTAGGACTCTAAAGACTCGTCAATACGCCAGCAGTAGGTAATGATCATATCAGTCACTCATAAGCCGTCAGCGGTACTAGCTGGACGTAACGACTACCCAGGTATTGAGCGATCAGAAGATTAACAAGCAACCTTGTCCATATTTTCGTGAATCTAATAAGTAACACTACCGTACAGTCCGGTCTCTTCGTCTGATATGTCGCATATCGAGTCTGGGGGTGGTAAACCTCAGACCCCAATAATTTGATAAGTCATGCCGATGTGAGGCTCATAACGGGTCGATAAACTACTGATAACACTTACCAGTAAATCTCATCATCGTCCCCGGCCAGGAACTTCCTATTATAGCCAATCGATCACAGCGCAACATTAACTCCCAATACCGGAAGAGACGAACCCACTCCTATCGCTCATTGCCTCCATGTGACTCAGGACTGTACCCAAAATCCATCTGTTTGCACGCTCTCTTGAGCATGGTAGGGAGGAAATCAAAGCTCAATGGGAATCACACAAGACTCTATGACGATCTCGGGTCTACAGACTAACCTGTACCAGTGTCACCAGAGAACTGCTATCTGATGATAGGTATAATACCATCTAGGAGTTCTTGGCAAATCCTGTTCGGTGTACCCATTCTCCAATGAGCACCTGTGTACAATCTTTGATAACAAACACCAACGGATGTGAGATCATCTGTAACATTTTAGAAATCATTATGCGGATTTTCCATTTTTAGGGTATAATAGTCGGTGTTTCCTTAAAAACCCGGAAGTGATCAATTTTCAGTATAGACTTGATTGGACCTTGTTTAACTAGAATATTGGTAGTTTGCGGTTTTCAGTGGTCACTTGAAAATTTTGGTTCACTTAAATATTTTTTCCCCCTAATTATAATATTATTTTAATTTGTTAATTATGCATTTAATTAGTGGTAATTACAATTTTGGTTTGGGTTAATTACTTCTAAAGTGAATCTATGCTAATCTAATCACAAGATTAAGCTTAATCCATCCATGCAAAATATCTAGATATTTGTGGTTTAAAAAGAAAATTTTAATGAAAAGAGAAGAGGTGGCATAAGATATTTGTTGCATTAATGAGCATTTATTAGTATTTTCAGCTAGATTTTTCCACACAATTTCCTTAGCCTTCACCATTTCTTGCCTTGGTCGAACCCAAACCCCCTTGCCGCCCTTTCTCTCACCTCACCTCATTTTCACTTCCTCAAGCTAAAATAAATTATCAAAAATCCTTAAATAATCCCACAAACTCACAAATAAATCACTATCCATCATTCTTCAACACTAAACTAGCATAGATCTTTATTAAAGACATCATTTTGGAGGCTAAATTTTAGGGTTTAGTTGCTAGTTGTGAATCTTTTGGAGGTATAATCCTAACCCTAATCTTTTATTGTTGTTTAAATCATTAAGCTAGCTTATTATATATTTAATATAGCTTAATTTTCATGTTTAGAATTTTCATGATAGAGTTGTGAAGATCTAGTAAGGGTTTGATTTGGTTGAAATGGGTAATTGTTAAGTGTAGACTTGGAAAACTTAACCTAGTGGATGAAAGTTAGTTGTTAAATTCCTAATTTGTCTAATTGAGATTTAATAGCAAACTAACTTTTGTTAAATCATATTTTGGTAAGATTAAAATTGTGGTAATGGTTTGGATGACTTAGTTAAGCTACTTTGTGGTGATGGAGATCGCTAGAATTATGTTAACTTCTAGACTTGAGCTAGAATGCGATAAAGTTGCTTACTAGGTTTCGGTAAAAGATTGGACGTAGGTTCTAATGGGTGTTGCGATGTTGTATATTTTATCTTCCTCGCGATATATTGTGTTGTGATGCGCGATCGGTACGATCGGGGTCTAGGCTTGGTGGTTGCGTAGTTTAGCGATCCTAGCTAGGGTTGTGCCGATGTCGTACGCATTTTGTGCACTAGGTGCACAGTGTAATTATCTTGTGGGCGTTATCCTTGCGTTTCGTTATCTTTGTGTCGTCGAAGGATATTTAGCCTTATGTGATGTGTTTGTGAAATTTTAGGATCGCAAGCGGGGACTTCGGACGCTGCGAAGGAAGGGAAGCAGGTGGTCAGATTTTCATAGCTCGAGATCATCGGTGAGTATATTTAACATCTACGGGGAAATCGCCCGTATGGCGTTATGCGTCAGGGTCGCATATGATATTATAGTTGTATATTATTCGCATATGACTTGATTGCGCATGAGTGTCTTTGCATATTTTACCTGTTGTGCCTTGACTTGTACCTATTGGACACAACACCATTACTGACGGTTCATGTTGCACGAGCACTAATTTGTATGCTACACACACACCGTCGGTAATTGCCATGAAATGCACCACCCATATACATGCGTAATATTGTATTTGGATAGGGATATTTGAGATAGTGACTCTTATTCCATTGTGTATATGAGATACAGCTGACACATATACATACGTGATATTGTATTGGATAGGGATAATTGAGGTTGTGATTTTTATTCCATTTCACGTATACCTTGCTATAGCTACATGTACATCCTGCATACATACTGACATGTACACCCACATACCTTGCTTCAGCTACATGTACATCATGCAAACATACTTACATGTATACCCCCATACACTGTTATAGCTGCATATACCCCTAAGTGGTATTGTATTGACATGTGATATTGAAACGTTGATTATTATTCTATTGTGATTATGAAATGCATCATACATACTTGCTTACATATAGACACTTATATCTTGCTGCAGTTACATGTACACCTCATATGATGCTGCACTTGATTTCAGAGGATTTGGAAACCGCATGATATATTTTAAAGCTGGATTCATTTAAAGAGCGGTTTTCCCTTAATATGCTCATATTGCTGTTTTATGTTGCATATATCAGTTTTCATGGATTTACGCATTGAGATATGGATTTCATGTAATTTATGGATTTGAGAACCGTGGGGGTGTTTCAAGAAATTTTATGTATTATTTGAAAACCCGGTTTCTCTTGATATGATATTTCAGTGCGTCCACCATGAGTTTTCTAGGTTCTGAGACTTGTGTTAGAAACCCGATGCAAGGAGTGGATGAGAACGTGTTGCGGGTTCATGGTGGACCCGGTATGGTACCCCGGGACAAGAAAGGTATGTTGATGGATTAGCCGATGAGCCTGGCAGGGGATGTGCACAGCCTACAGGTGACAGTATTGGGACTCGGCGGTTATCTGGAGGATACCAACCGGAGTCGTGAGATGGATTTAGGTCGAACCGTTCTGCCGGAGCCCACGGGCCGATCCCGCAGACGGAGCCTATTATACGAGGATTTACGCGTCGATGCTGGACACGAGTATTTCATGATGTTTCGGGTGTCGATGTTAGACACTTAGTTTCCATGAGATGTGCAGATATGTGGGCCAGTTTTGGTGACGACGCTTGAGGGTTGAGGGATTTGACGTGTCAGTGAGGGACACTGGGGTTTTCCCATGCTGATGATTTTTGCATGAGGTTTTATTATATTATCCCACACTCAGGATTATGTTGATATGCATTGCTTCATGTAGTTATAGTACCTTGATGATGTACCTTTACATGATTGTTGCATATTCATATTTCCATACTTATGCTATCAGATTACATGTGATAGATTATCGTTGTTCGTGCATACTTGCGATTACAGTATGATGTTATTTACTATTCACGAGTTGGCAACTCGCCCCCGTTGTGCCACAGTGTTTTGCAGGACTTACCCTCATAGTAGTCGCGGCAGCACTTCTTGTTATCTCTACTTTTGCGGATACCGCTACGGTTGGCTGTGAGGCCTTTGCTATTAGGTGGGTTCGCGGTTATCCGTTTTGTACATTGTATATTTTTGGTTGGATCTAGTAATCTCCATTTACCACTTCATGTATTTGACTTAGAGACGAGTTGAGAGGATCGGTGTTGTATTATTATTTTGGTGACTTTGGGTACCGTGCTTATGGGAGCCGGTCTTGTTATAAGTTTTACCTCCTTATGCTGTTTTCTTTATATTTCACCGCTACGGCGTCGTATATATACTTGTGGTGGTTGTCTCCGCCGTTGGACTTGATTTGCTCCCGTTTGGAATGCCTTATTTATATTCTATGTTGTACCCGTTTTCGAGGCTAGTTCTTACAAAGAAGGTGCTGCCGAAATTTTTAAGAAAGTAAAAACTTAAGTTTAAAGATTTTTTTTACTTGGGATTTCCGAAGGTTTTAACTATGTTTATCTCCGCTTATCCATTTTTGGGTGGTTTAGATTTCTGGGTTTCGGCTTACTTAAGTTGCATACGCCTGTTGATGTTACGTAATTTAAGTGTCGGTTACGGGCCTATATATGGGTCGTGACAAAGTTGGTATCAGAGCGCTAGGTTTTACCTTTCGGAGTGTAGGATGACCTTGGTATGATGGAGTAGGTAGCTTAAGCAGAGTGATTTAGCGTGTGTATATTCCGCGGCATACTTACGACACGGTACTCCGCCTAAGTGACCTTAGGCCTTATTGATTGAAATTCCTTCCGTGATTATATATATCCTTGTGATTCGATTTCTGTGTCCTTATCGAATCTTGTTCCAGCCTTTATGCCGCCGAAGACTACGAGGGCTCAGAGAGTGGCCGCGAGGGCCGAGGTCAGAGTTGACTCGTCTGAGACGA
The DNA here is from genome assembly GCA_030015575.1 of Agapanthus africanus. Taxonomy (NCBI): domain Eukaryota; kingdom Viridiplantae; phylum Streptophyta; class Magnoliopsida; order Asparagales; family Amaryllidaceae; genus Agapanthus; species Agapanthus africanus. Next base: position 542,955,073 of record CM057348.1, read on the forward strand.
GGACTAACCAGAGCAGTACGCCCGTTGTACCGGAGCAGATTGCTATGCTAGGGGCCGGTATGCAGGATTTGCGCCAGATGATGGGGTCGTTAGTTGAGGCCATTCGAGCGCAGAGGCCGGAGGTTGTTCCACCTGTTGCGAGGACCGCGATGGTGCCTACTATTCCGGCAGTCGCGGCTACAGCTACGGAGGTTATCACCGTGTCACTGTCAGAGTTCATGAGGCTGAGGCCTCTGGTTTTCACTCGCACCGATGCAGCTGAGGATCCGCAGTCGTTTGTCAACCGGATGTCCAGGATATGTCGTTCGCTGAGATGCTCCGATGCGAGATGGGTAGAGTTTGTAAGTTTTCATCTGGAGGGTCTGGCCCAGAAGTGGTGTGAGTCCTTAGAGAAGGGCAGAGCCACAGGTCTTTCTCCTATGACCTGGGCTGAGTTCGTGACGGTGTTTCTTGCCCGTTTTCTTCCACAGAGCGTCAGGGATGCTCAAGCGTGCAGATTTGAGTCGTTACGCCAGACTCCGGGGATGACAGTGGCTGAGTACGATGTACTGTTTACCGAGCTGTCTGTGTATGCTCCGTATTTGGTAGCTACTGAGGAGATGCGGGTGAAAAGGTTCGTTCGAAGGCTGCTTACCCAGTTGTTCCTTGCTATCAGCATTCAGCATTGTGACACGTATGCAGCGGCGGTGGGCGCAACCCTATTGGTTGAGGAGCGTCTTTCTGAGTCGTCGGGGTGTTCCGGAACTGAAGAGGGTTTGTACTGGTGTGCCAGCACAGAGACAGACATTTAGATGCCGTAATAGATTCTGTTCAGGTACTGGGGGTAGTGGAGGCTCGAGACCAGGCCAGTTATTTAGCTCTTATCCCCAGGAGGGTCAGCAGTTTTCATCTGGATGTTACCGGTGCGGAAGTTGGTATCATCAGGTTTGAGATTGTACTGAGACACTTGAGGGCAAGGTAGTTGTACCGCAGGTTACCTTACCACCTTCTCCACCTCAGAGAGCGTTGCCTCTTATGCCTGTTGTTGATCCGCGTCAGACCCATGCTCAGAGAGGTCGTGGTCGCGACTGTTTTGTTCCGAGAGGACGGAGTGGCAGAGGCAGAGGACAGCCAGTTGCCGGTAGAGAGCAGGCTCGGGTGTTTGCCTTGACTCACCAGGACGCACAGGCGTCCAATGCTGTGGTTTCAGGTACTCTTTCTGTATGTTCTTTTGATGCACATGTTTTATTTGATCCAGGATCTACGCACTCGTATGTTTCTACACACTTTGTGCCGAGGTTAGGCTGAGAGTCGTGTTTGCTAGATCAACCGCTTGTCATGACTACTCCTGTTGGTGAGTCGTTTGTTGCGCGACACGTGTTTCGGTCGTGTGCTGTTCGTTTAGGAGATAGAGAATTGTCCGTCGACTTGATCCTTCTTGAGATGTTAGACTTCGACGTTCTCCTGGGCATGGACTGGTTAGCTACTTGCTACACATCCATGGACTGCCACGAGAAGACAGTTAGGATTTTTTCCCGGCGAGTCAGTGTTTGTTGTGCAAGGGGACCGTGGTGCCACCTCTCACAGTTTGATTTCTGTCCTTTGTGCTAGTCGACTTTTGAGGAGAGGATGTCGGGGATTCTTGGCTTTCATTCATGATACTGGAGCCACAGTGGAGTCGTTGGACCGGGTTCCTACCGTGTGAGAGTTTCTCGACGTTTTTCCCGATGAGTTACCTGGGTTGCCGCCAAAGCAAGATTTTGAGTTTTGCATTGATCTGATTCCCGGCACGGGGCCTATTTCTATATAGCCTTATCGGATGGCTCCGGCAGAACTCAGAGAGCTTAAAGATCAATTGCAAGAGTTGATTGATAGGGGACTTGTGCGTCCGAGTGTTTCGCCGTGGGGAGCTCATGTTCTGTTCGTCAAGAAGAAGGACGGAAGTTTGAGCTTATGTATGTATTATCGTCAATTGAACCGAGTTACGGTGCGGAATAGGTATCCTTTACCTCGCATTGACGATTTGTTTGATCAGCTCCAGGGTGCAAAACATTTTTCTAAGATTGATTTGCATTCGGGTTATCATCAGTTGCGGGTTCGGAATGATGACATTCCGAAGACTGCTTTTCGTACGCGCTACGGGCATTATGAGTTTTTTGTGATGTCGTTCGGACTCACCAATGTGCCAGCAGCGTTCATGGATCTGATGAACCGAATTTTCAGGCCGTTCCTCGACCAGTTTATTGATGACATTCTGGTCTACTCTAGGAGTCGAGAGGAGCATGAGCAGCACTTGAGGATTGCTTTGCAGACATTGAGAGAGCACCAGTTGTATGCTAAATTCTCAAAATGCGGGTTTTGGCTTGATAGATTTGACTTCCTGGATTATGTGGTGATGGGTGACGGTATTCTTATGGACCCGAGGAAGATTGAGGCTGTGCAGCTTTGGCCCAGACCTGTATCTATGATAGAGGTCCGTAGCTTTTTAGGCTTAGCTGGTTAATATCGTCGTTTTGTGCAGGATTTCTCGAGTATCGCTGCACCGCTGACTGGACTGACCAGGAAGGGAGTTCCTTTTCTTTGGACTGATGCGTGCGAGCAGAGTTTTCGGCAGTTGAAGACTCGGTTGACGACTGCACCAGTTCTATCTTTGCCTTCGGGATCGGGCGGCTATATGGTTTACTGTGATGCTTCTCGAATGGGGCTCGGTTGTGTATTGATACAGCATGATAGAGTTATCGCTTATGCTTCTAGGCAGCCGAAGAAGCACGAGCAGAATTACCCCACTCACGATCTTGAGATGTCCGCGGTGGTCTTTGCGTTGAAGATTTGGAGACACTACTTGTACGGGGAGTCATGTCAGATTTTCACGGACCACAAGAGCTTGAAGTACATCTTCCAGCAGCGGGATCTGAATCTGAGACAGCGTCGTTGGATGGAGCTTGTGAAGGATTATGATTGTGAGATCCTTTATCACCCGGGCAAGACGAATGTGGTAGCTTATACTTTGAGTCGTAGGCCCGGGGGTAACTTGTCCCAGTTGAGCGCAGTTCAGCGACAGTCTTCTACAGATTGGTAGATCTTGTGCGATGGTAGAGTACAGTTTGAGTTCACTTCCACTGGGGGACAGCTTTCTTATGTTCGTGCCTGTCCACTGCTTTTTGATCGTATCCGTGAGGCGCAGCCCAGTGATGCCCATTTGTCTGAGATTCTTGAGCTTGTTCAGCAGGGTACAGCTTCGGAGTTCATGATTGATGACCAGGGTGTGCTACGATGCGGGACTCGCTTGTGTGTACCAGATGCTGATGGGTTGAGACGCGAGATCCTAGAGCAGGCACATCCGTCAGCCTTTAGCGTTCATCCAGGTTCCACCAAGATGTACCGTGACTTGAGAGACTTTTACTGGTGGGAAGGGATGAAGAGCGATATTTCGGACTCCGTTTCGAGGTGCCTGACTTGTCAGCAAGTCAAGGCTGAGTATCAGAGGCCGGCAGGTGAGTTGCAGCCTTTACCCGTTCTGGAGTGAAAATGGGAGCATATTTCCATGGAATTCATTGTGGGTCTACCCAGGACCAATCGAGGGTATGACTCCATTTGGGTGATTGTTGACCGGTTTACGAAAGCGGCTCACTTCCTTCCAGTGAAGACCACTTTCGGTTATGCTCAGTATGCTCAATTGTATATAGATGAGATTGTTCATTTGCACGGAGTTTCCACATGCATCGTATCCGACAGGGGCACCTAGTTTACTAGCCGTATTTGGCAGAAACTTCAGGAAGCTTTGGGTACCCGGTTGAGTTTTAGCACCGCTTTTCATCAGCAGACCGATGGTCAGTCGGAGCGGACTATACAGACTCTGGAGGATATGCTTCGTGCGTGTGTGCTTGATTTTGGTGGAAGTTGGGATCGTCACTTGCCGTTGATTGAATTCTCCTACAATAACAGTTATCAGGAGACGATTCAGATGGTGCCTTTTGAGGCTTTGTATGGTAGGAAGTGCCGATCGCCAGTCTGTTGGACCGAACTCAGTGAGAGTAGGGTTTTGGGACCCCAGCTAGTTCAGGAGACTACGGAGAAGATCCAGCTGATTCAGGACAGGATGAGAGCAGCCCAGTGCAGACAGAAGTCTTATGCCGACCGTCATCGTCGCAGACTTGAGTTTGCAGTGGGGGATCATGTATTCCTGCGGATTTCTCCGATGAAGGGCGTTATGAGATTTGGGAAAAAGGGGAAGCTCGGTCCCAGATTTGTAGGTCCTTTAGAGATCCTTGAGCGAGTTGGTGCTGTTGCCTATCGTTTGGCACTTCCGCCCAGTTTTCCGGATGTTCACCCCGTTTTCCATGTGTCGATGTTCATAGATACCTTCATGATCCTTCTCACATGATTCAGCACCAGACCATTCAGCTTGAGCGCGATCTTTCGTTCACCGAGCAGCCGGTAGTTATATTGGATCGGCAGGTGAAGAAACTTCGGTCAAAGGTCTTGCCATCTATGAAGGTTCTTTGGCATGGCTCTACCAGTGAAGAGATCACTTGGGAGGCCGAGAGCGAGATGTGGAAGAAATTCCCTCATCTCTTCGAAGGTACGCGTAGTTAAATTTTAATTCGGGGACCGAATTTCTTTAAGGGGGGAAGATTGTAACGTTTTAGAAATCGTTATGCGAATTTTCCATTTTTAGGGTATAATAGTCGGTGTTTCCGTAAAAATCCGGAAGTGATCAATTTTCAGTATAGACTTGACTGCACCTAGTTCAACTAGAATATTGCTAGTTTACGGTTTTTAGTGGTCACTTGAAAATTTTGGTTCACTTAAATATTTTTTTCTCTAATTATAATATTATTTTAAGTTGTTAATTATGCACTTAATTAGTGGCAATTACAATTTTGGTTTGGGTTAATTACTTCTAAAGTGAATCTATGCTAATCTAATCACTAGATTAAGCTTAATCCATCCATGCAAAATATCTAGATATTTGTGGTTTAAAAAGAAAATTTTAATGAAAAGAGAAGAGGTGGAATAAGATATTTTCTGTATTAATGAGCATTTATTAGTGTTTTTAGCTAGATTTTTCCACACAATTTCCTTAGCCTTCACCATTTCTTGCCTTGGCCGAACCCAAACCCCCTTGCTGCCCTTTCTCTCTCCTCACCTCATTTTCACATCCTCAAGCTAAAATAAATCATCAAAAATCCTTAAATAATCCCACAAACTCACAAATAAATCCCTACCCATCATTCTTCAACACTAAACTAGCATAGATCTTCATTAAAGACATCATTTTGGAGGCTAAATTTTGGGGTTTAGTTGCGAGTTGTGAATCTTTTGGAGGTATAATCCTAACCCTAATCTTTTATTGTTGTTTAAATCATTAAGCTAGCTTATTAGATGTTTAATATAGCTTAATTTGCATGTTTAGAATTTTCATGATAGCGTTGTGAAGATCTAGTTAGGGTTTGATTTGGTTGAAATGGGTAATTGTTAAGTGTAGACTTGGAAAACTTAACCTAGTGGATGAAAGTTAGTTGTTAAACTCCTAATTTGTCTAATTGAGATTTAATAGCTAACTAACTTTTGTTAAATCATATTTGGGTAAGATTAAAATTGTGGTAATGGTTTGGATGACTTAGTTAAGCTACTTTGTGGTGATGGAGATCGCTAGAATTTTGTTAACTTCTAGACTTGAGCGAGAATGCGATAAAGTTGCTTACTAGGTATCGGTAAAAGATTGGACGTAGGTTCTAATGGGCGTTGCGATTTTGTATATTTTATCTTCCTCGCAATATATTGTGTTGTGATGCGCGATCGGTACGATCGGGGTCTAGGCTTGGTGGTTGCGTAGTTTAGCGATCCTAGCTAGGGTTATGCCGATATCGTACGCGTTTTGTGCACTAGGTGTACAGTGTAATTATCTTATGGGCGTTTCGTTATCTTTGTGTCGGTGTAGGATATTTAGCCTTATGTGATGTGTTTGTGAAATTTTAGGATCGCAAGCGGGAATTTCGGACGATACGAAGAAAGGGAAGCAGGTGGTCGGTTTTTCGTAGCTCGAGATCATCGGTGAGTAGATTTAACATCTACGGGGAAATCGCCCGTAATGCGTTATGCGTCAGGGTTGGATATGATATTATAGTTGTATGTTATTCGCATATGAGTTGATTGCACATGAGTGTCTTTGCATATTTTACCTGTTGTGCCTTGACTTGTACCTATTGGACACAACACCATTACTCATGGTTCATGTTGCACGAGCACTAATTTGTATGCTACACACACACCGTCGGCAATTGCCATGACACGCACCACCCATATACATACGTGATATTGTATTTGGATAGGGATAATTGAGATAGTGACCCTTATTCCATTGTGCATATGAGATACAACAGACACATATACATACGTGATATTGTATTAGATTGGGATAATTAAAGTGGTGATTTTTATTCCATTTCACGTATACCTTGCTATAGCTACATGTACATCCTGTATAGATACTGACATGTACACCCACATATCTTGCTTCAGCTACATGTACATCATGCAAACATACTTACATGTATACCCCCATACACTGTTATAGCTGCATATACCCCTAAGTGGTATTGTATTGACATGTGATATTGAAACGTTGATTATTATTCTATTGTGATTATGAAATGCATCATACATACTTGCTTACATGTAGACACTTATATCTTGCTACAGTTACATGTACACCTCATATGATGCTGCACTTGATTTCGGAGGATTTGGAAACCGCATGATATATTTTAAAGCTGGATTCATTTAAAGAGTGGTTTTCCCTTAATATGCTCATTTTGCTGTTTTATGTTTCATATATCAGTTTTCATGGATTTACGCATTGAGATATGGATTTCATGTGATTTATGGATTTGAGAACCATGGGGGTGTTTCAAGAAATTTTATGTATTATTTGAAAACCCGTTTTCTCGTGATATGATATTTCAGTGCGTCCACCATGAGTTTTCTCGGTTCTGAGACTTGTGTTAGAAACCCGATGCGAGGAGTGGATGAGGCCGTGTTGCGGGTTCATGGTGGTCCCGGTATGGTACCCCGGGGTAAGAAAGGTATGTCGATGGATTAGCCGATGAGCCTGGTAGGGGATGTGCACTGCCTACCTGTGACAGTATTGGGACTCGGCGGTTATCTGGAGGATACGGACCGGAGTCGTGAGATGGATTTAGGCCGACCCGTTCTTCCGGAGCCCGCGGGCCGATCCCGCAGACGGAGCCTATTATATAAGGATTTACGTGTCGATGCTGGACATGAGTATTTCATGATGTTTCGGGTGTCGATGTTAGACACTCAGGTTCCATGAGATGTACAGATATGGGGGCCGGTTTTGGAGACGGCGCCTGAGGGTTTTGGGATTTGACTTGTCAGTGAGGGACACTGGGGTTTTTCCATGCTGATGATTTTTGCATGAGGTTTTATTATATTATCCCACACTCAGGATTATGTTGATATGCATTGCTTCATGTAGTTATAGTACCTTGATGATGTACCTTTACATGATTGTTGCATATTCATATTTCCATACTTATGCTATCAGATTACATGTGATAGATTATCGATGTTCGTGCATACTTGCGATTACAGTATGATGTTATTTACTATTCACGAGTTGGCAACTCACCCCCGTTGTGCCACAGTGTTTTGCAGGACTTACACTCAGATTAGTCGCGGCAGGACTTCTTGTTATCTCTACTTTTATGGATACCGCTATGGTTGGCTGTGAGGCCTTTGCTATTAGGTGGGTTCGCGGTTATCCGTTTTGTACATTGTATATATTTGGTTGGATCTAGTACTCTCCATCTACCACTTCATGTATTTGACTTAGAGACGAGTTGAGAGGATCGGCATTGTATTATTATTTTGGTGACTTTGGGTACCGTGTTTATGGGAGCCGGTCTTGTTATAAGTTTTACCTCCTTATGCTATTTTCTTTATATTTCTTCGCTACGGCGTCGTATATATGCTTGTGGTGGTTGTCTTCGCCGTTGGGCGTGATTTGCTCCCTTTTGGGATGCTTTATTTATATTCTATGTTGTACCCGTTTTCGGGGCTATTTTTACAAAGGAGGTGCTGCTGAAATTTTTAAGAAAGTAAAAACTTAAGTTTAAAGTTTTTTTTACTTAGGATTTCCGAAGGTTTTAACTATGTTTTTCTCCACTTATCCATTTTTGGGTGGTTTAGATTTCTGGGTTTCGGTTTACTTAAGTTGCGTACGCCTGTTGACGTTACGTAATTTAAGTGCCGGTTACGGGCCTAAATTTTGGTCGTGACATCATCCATCGCCCTATACAGGGTCAAGAAATGTACACACTAGTCTACTCTGGAATATCGATGCCCTGTCTCGATACTCCCACGACTAGGAACAATTAAAGGATGAACTTGTGGACTACCCTGGCCCAGCTAGTATGATCTGCATCATAGTCCTGGTAGTCAAGTACACATCCTAAGAGCTTTATCGACATGTGAGAGAAAAGACAGTATCACAATACTAGTCTACATGTTAAGATAAAGAGCAACCACATAGCATACTATCATGTCGAGTGTTCAGTTGATAAAACTGCACATTTGTATTACATTTTTCCTACTATTTTTATATTAAAAAAGGACTTTATTTTAATATATTATACATATGAGGGTTTATGTGTTAAAACACCATTTTCCATGTGTTAATATATTTTAATTATCATTTGGTAGGAAAATGTATGCAAATATTATTGACCTAATCCTAGTAGAACAAAGTCTACTAAAATCTTATTTGAGTTGTTGTGCAGAATTTTCCAAGTTGTTATGCAGAATATATCAAAGAAATCAAGCTGTTGAAGAAATCTTGCCAAATTAAGAAGCAAACTTGGAGGCCAAGTCTGGAAGCAACCGAGAGAAGATTTCTGAATTCTGAAGATGCCTAGGATTGCCACATGTCACCAGATGAAAGCCCAAGAAAAATAAGCAATTGATCCCAACCCTTGAGCGCGGATCCGCGGCCAAACCCACCCTGGGGCCGCGGATCCGCCGCAATAATGATGAGTTGGAATGCAAGATTTTGGGAGATTGATTACTGCTGAATTTTACCAACTTTTCAATAATAAGATTCTGGGTTTTCACTATAAAAAGGCACCGAGAGCCTCTTGGAAAATCTATCAAGCTGAAGAGATCACGAAGTCCAAGACGGCTCACGCATCCAGGCTGATCATCAACTTTTCATCTACCTCCTTCGGAAGAGTTCGAGAAGCAAACCAAGTTTTTGTAATCATTTTCTAAGGAATAAAGTGTAGATTGTTCAAGTTGATTAATAAAGGTAGTTGTTTTATTTAATTCTTTTGCATTTTACATTATTTTTTCCCTTTCTGTCTTTTCATCTTCTTTTCCCAACATGCGCGAGTAATTCTCCGCTTGTTAGGGTTCGTAGGATTAGCGTAGGCTAATGGACGATGAAAATAACTAAACCCTTTTTAAGTCCTATAAAGTTTAGGAACTTTATCAAAAGAATCATTAACATCCTAATCGGGCGCGCTAGCAATTCTTTGCTAGTTCCGACCGCGATTAGAGATTAGATTAATGATTATTTTGATAAAGGCTAGATATGAACGGAGTTCCGTGTCGAGATAAGGGTTAAGAGTGGGATTCCTTTTCCCTCCAGAAACCCTAATCTACACGCATCACCGTCGTTCTAGTTCTAAATCTATTAATGGATAAAAATGGTAACTTTTAATTAATCGTCCATAACTACTAAATCCTAACGAACCCTACAGGCCCTCTTATTATATTAATTACATCTCTAAAATAATCTAGATCTATATTTTACATTCTTGTTTAACGTAGATCTAGAAACCATTCTATAAAATTCTTTATACCTCCTCTCTTTCTCAACACATCTAAAGTAAAAGTAAAAGGTTCCACGTTTCCCAGAGGATGACCCGTACTCATCTCGGTCTAGCTACACGCGACACCGTTATTGATTGCGGTTAACTACAAACAAACACTTTTTCACATCAATCAAATGGCGCCGTTGCCGAGGACACGTGCGTAATTTTTTATTTTTACTATTTGTGTTGATTTCTTAGACGAGTCATATCATTATTAACACAAAACTGCAAATTGCATATTTAACGATTTGTGTGTGAATTTTTGCGAGGAAATCCGGAGTCACGGACTTAAGGAAACAGGAGATCTAGGGTTTCACACTTCTCTGGTATCTTTCTTAACTCCTTCTCTCTCCTCTCAAATCCAATAAAATCTATCTTCTGCAGGATTCTTTGCAAAAATCGCGCCGCTCAAAAATCTTTTTGCAAAAGTTTTGTGATTGGTTTTGTTTTGCATATTTTAATACGGACTTTAAGGGGCAAAGACCAAATCAAGATTAGGTGGGGATTTCATCACCCTTCCTAAGCCCCACAAATCACAAACCGAGCATATAGATCAACCCTTCATTAATTTAAAAGATATCTAGACCAGACTCTAAGGACTGTCGCGCTCAATAAGGACAGAGGAAGGTCGTGGGTAATCTATCGTTTATCCGCATTACTTTTGTAGTGCCTAGGCAAGTGTGACAAAAGCTAGTGGTTTTTAATTAGGCCCACGACGTGGTTCCTTCCCACTTACCTGGCACTTACCTGGCTACAAGGGTAGTACGGAGGCGGTAGAGGATTTATCCTGCGGCTTGTCCTTTGGAAGTCTAGGAGCGGTCTAGAGACTGGACCTAGGTGACCTTAGTTCTAGGGTTGCTTGTGCATCATAGGGTGATTTGTCTTGAGTCCCACTTTTTCAAAACAAGCCAATTTTTAAATCACACACACGCTGCCACTTGCACTAAACCCGCTTAGTGCATGCTCGGCTGGACACGGGATCCTAGTGCCCGTCTTGTCCGCGTTCCTGTTATCGACGCCGAAGTCGGTACTTCTTCATCTTCTTTTCCCCCACCACACACCACATCGATCGTGATGGACGACACTCCATCTAATTATAACACCACGCTGCCACCGCCCGGAGGTGCGCAGAATCCACCGCGCATCTCTCCAAGAGAGATGCTATCCTATTCGTGGTCCTCTTCCTACTTGTCTATCTCTTCCACCACCTAACGGGGATAATTTCGAAATTAAACCCCACTACATCAACCTGCTCCCCAAATTTCACGGGCTTGAGTCGGAAGACGCGTACGTTTTCATCACCAAATTCGAAAACGTATGCGCAATGATGGGTACTTCACAATTGACTTTAGATGCTATGCGCTTACGTCTTCTCCCATTCACACTGTACGACTTGGCAGAAAAATGGCTTTACAATACTGCCGCACACTCCATCACTAATTGGGATGAATTCTTCGTAGCATTTCTTAAGAAGTTTTACCCAAATCATAAGACTGCACATGTTAGGAGCGAGATTAACCAGTTCACCCAGCTTCCCAATGAACCATTTTGGAAGTGCTTTGAACGTTTCAAAGATCTGCTTGTCCAATGCCCCCATCACGGAATACAAAGATGGGATTTATGTCGGATTATATATGAGGGCATTAATCCAGCGACAAAGCAGATGCTTGAAACAATGTGTCAATGCAATTTCATGTCTAAAGATGATGGTGAAGCATGGAAATATCTGGAAGATCTCGCAGAAAGCACTTTGCAGTGGGAAAGCGTAAGACCACCTACAACTAAGGGAGGTATTCACCAGCTCGACGTTTCCATCGCAGTGAAAGCCGAAATGGCAGCGATACAAAAGAAACTCGACGCTATTGAAAACAAGTTCTCATCTTTCTCCCTAAATCAGGTCACGCTTCCTAAGACCGTCTGTGGTTGCTGTTCGGATCCTTCACACTTAACGGAAGAATGTTCTATGAATGCATCATTTCAAGCTAATGCTGCTTTTCAGCAGTGACCTAGAAACGACCTTTATTCTTCCACATACAATCAAGGATGGAGGAATCATCCTAACTTTGCTTGGAATCAAAACCAACAAAGCAATTATCAAAGACCTCCTCCACAGCAACCACAACCACAGAATCAGCCCCCCTTTCAGTCACAAAATTTCCAAAATCCGGCCAACATTTCTACACCACAAGTGGCCGGTACTGACAACTCACTTGCACAAACTTTGGATATGTTCATGAAACAATCCATGCAAAATTCGGCTGAGATAAGGTCTTCTATTGATACCCTAACGAAAAACTCCGCCTCCCATGAGAGTATTAAATCAATAGAAAACCAAATCGCACAGTTAAACGCCGCAATGAGTGCGAGAGAGAAAGGGAAACTCCCATCTCAACCCATACCTAATCCTGGCCACTCACAAAGTTATAATGTGAGTGCTGTTACTACGTTGAGATCGGGGAGAGTGCTGAATAACCGAGAGGGTGAGCAAATTGATGTTAGTGAAACATTTGATACCCCAGCTTCTTCTTCTTCTTCCCCTAATTCGTCTAGTCTCCCACCTTCACCCGAGCCTATTCTCCGTTTTCCCCAAGGCTCGAACCCTTCGCCCATTTCACCGAATCTATCTAAGTCGATTCCCACTCCACTTTTGGGATCGAATCCGTCCCCACAATCCTCTCCAATGTTGGACCCAAAACTTATTGATCAAGCACCTTATCCAAACAGGTTAAGGGGCAACAGACCAAGTCCACAAATGGAGAAGATTGTGGAAATTTTTAAGCAAGTTAACATAAACATTCCTCTCCTAGATGCTATTCAACAAGTTCCGTCATATGCAAAAATCTTAAAGGACTTGTGCACTAGGAAGAGAAAAGTTCAACTACCTAAAAAAGTTTTCCTTGCGAGTAATGTGAGCACTGCTTTTACACAACAACTTCCCAAGAAACGAAAGGACCCCGGAAGTCCTACAATTTCAATTTCTATTGGGGGTAAAAATATTAATCGTGCTCTACATCTAGGTGCTAGTGTTAACTTGCTTCCGTATTCGGTTTATGAGCAATTAGGAATCGGAGAGTTAAAACCTGCGCATTGCACTCTTCAGATGGCCGATCGATCTATCACCCAACCAAGGGGTGAGCTAGAGGATGTGTTAAACAAAGTCGGGGAATTCATATTCCCTGTGGACTTTATCGTTATTGATACACAACCTGTAGAAAACCCACGCAATCAAATCCCGGTGATACTCGGTCGACCCTTTTTGGCCACTTCCAACGCAGTAATCAATTGTAGAAACGGCTCTATGACCCTATCTTTTGGAAAGAAGTCAATTGAGCTTAACATTTACAAGTTGGGAAGTGAACCCTCCGAACCCTATGCTCATGTGTGTTCTGTCGAATTAATGGATGTCGACAGCAGCGAATTTGATCAACCTCATGATACTGACTCTTTTCATATGTTGTTGCTTGATACGGACTCTTCCATCGAGTTGTCCGGTTCAACATCTAACACTGATGTGGAACTTTTTATAGAGTCTGACGATCACCCCATTTTTTCTGATGACATTATTCTTCGGGGTATCGATGAAAGCTTTGAGGAAATTTTCGCTGATGAACTCGCATTTTTACAAGACACGGGTGTTGAGATGAATCAACTCCAAGGTGAAGAAATTGGACCTCCACCCCTTCTTTTGGACAATCATGATAATGCGAGTAATCCATCATTACTATCACTGTGTCGTCTCTCCAAATTGAGACGCAATCCTTTTCCATTACACATCTTGTCACCTCCCCACTTCTTCACGTCAAAAGGTGACATGTTCTTCCACCAACCTTGGTGCTTCATCGATAAAATTTTTGAATGGTTGGTGTTGACCTTCGGTCTTTGCAAAACTTGGCATTGACCAATAACCTTGACCCCCTCGTGTGATTTTAAAAGATTAAAATTGTTTAACTCAAGTTTTGGGGGGATGGTATATTTTGGCTCTTGAAAGAAAATGATTTTTACAAAATTGTGAGCCTAAAATAAGTTTGGGGGAGGATTTCACTTGCATATATTCTTACCCCCATTAATAATTTCCTCCCAAGTCTACAGGTTTTTGAGCTTAACGGATGTCATCAGTGAGGACACTGCTGTAAACAGGTTTGGGGGAGATTTGTGCTTATTTACACATCAATTTGCATCATATTTTGCATAAGCACAATATTTTCAAAAAATTCAAAAAATTTCTTTTGTAACAAAAGAGTAGAAAGTGAAAAATTACATCCAAAATATAGGAATAGTTTAAGAAAACCAAGAAAATTAGAAGTTTTCTTAAACGAACTAGTAATAAGTAGTTATGAGCTGTTGTCCCAAGGGTTAGTAAGATGAAGGAAGTCACTAATCTGAGGATAAAAATAAGTCTGAAAAATAGTTTCTATTCTGGAAGCCAAACATTTGAATGTTGATACCCTACTATATGCACTTACACACGTCTTGAAACTCGGGATAGTAGAGGATACCTTGAAATGCTCTTGTCTAAAAGCCAAAGTATGAAGGAAAAAAAAATGAAGAAAATATAAAAATGGTGAAAAGAAAAAAATGAATACTGGTTTTGTATCGCCAAGGCAGTAATAAAAAAAATATAGCGAGGATGCCTCTTCACCTAGTGCCCTAAGGCCAACTGGTCTGGGAGTCACTGCTAAGCCTTAGGTGGTGCAAGACGAGGAAAATATTATCACCGAATCTGCAAGCACATGAGTAATCGGTCGGTTAGTACCTCAAGAAGTATTAACGGTCGCATGAAAAGGTGTGAGCAAGCCTAAGTATTCATTAAATTAAAAAGTACTAAGGTAGATGGACAAGAGTATGATAGCTTGAATTGAATTCTCCGAGTGTAGGGATGTCCATTTCACACACGTGGGGTTATATGATCAATGTTTGGAAGAAAGGTAGGAATGAAGAATAAAGACGATGTTTTATTGAGGGGTAATGTGATTTCTAACATTTTTTTATGACTATTAAGATAGGGCTCATGACAACTGAAAAGCAAGCATAGTTGGAAACTCTTCTTTTCAAAGTATTTCTTTTATGGTTCTTGTCTTTATATGTAAATTTCACCATCTTTCTTTTGTTATAGGATTTTGTGGGTGTAATCTGCTGAAAACCCTCACGAGACAACACTCCTCCTACTAGGGACACCTAGAGGTTTAACGGCTTGTTGCACGTGCTCAGTGCAATCGTGTCTGCCTACGAAAGTGTGCTTAGTTTTCTTTCTTTTTCTCCTCTTAAATAAACTAGTTTGCTCGGGACGATCAAAGATAAGTTTGGGGGTATTTGTTCAGTTGATAAAACTGCACATTTGTATTACATTTTTCCTACTATTTTTATATTAAAAAAGGACTTTATTTTAATATATTATACATATGAGGGTTTATGTGTTAAAACACCATTTTCCATGTGTTAATATATTTTAATTATCATTTGGTAGGAAAATGTATGCAAATATTATTGACCTAATCCTAGTAGAACAAAGTCTACTAAAATCTTATTTGAGTTGTTGTGCAGAATTTTCCAAGTTGTTATGCAGAATATATCAAAGAAATCAAGCTGTTGAAGAAATCTTGCCAAATTAAGAAGCAAACTTGGAGACCAAGTCTGGAAGCAACCGAGAGAAGATTTCTGAATTCTGAAGATGCCTAGGATTGCCACATATCACCAGATGAAAGCCCAAGAAAAATAAGCAATTGATCCCAACCCTTGAGCGCGGATCCGCGGCCAAACCCACCCTGGGGCCGCGGATCCGCCGCAATAATGATGAGTTGGAATGCAAGATTTTGGGAGATTGATTACTGCTGAATTTTACCAACTTTTCAATAATAAGATTCTGGGTTTTCACTATAAAAAGGCACCGAGAGCCTCTTGGAAAAGCTATCAAGCCGAAGAGATCACGAAGTCCAAGACGGCTCATGCATCCAGGCTGATCATCAACTGTTCATCTACCTCCTTCGGAAGAGTTCGAGAAGCAAACCAAGTTTTTGTAATCATTTTCTAAGGAATAAAGTGTAGATTGTTCAAGTTGATTAATAAAGATAGTTGTTTTATTTAATTCTTTTGCATTTTACATTATGTTTTCCCTCTCTGTCTTTTCATCTTCTTTTCCCAACATGCGCGAGTAATTCTCCGCTTGTTAGGGTTCGTAGGATTAGCGTAGGCTAATGGACGATGAAAATAACTAAACCCTTTTTAAGTCCTATAAAGTTTAGGAACTTTATCAAAAGAATCATTAACATCCTAATCGGGCGCGCTAGCAATTCTTTGCTAGTTCCGACCGCGATTAGAGATTAGATTAATGATTGTTTTGATAAAGGCTAGATTTGAACGGAGTTCCGTGTCGAGATAAGGGTTAAGAGTGGGATTCCTTTTCCCTCCAGAAACCCTAATCTACACGCATCACCGTCGTTCTAGTTCTAAATCTATTAATGGATAAAAATGGTAACTTTTAATTAATCGTCCATAACTACTAAATCCTAACGAACCCTACAGGCCCTCTTATTATATTAATTACATCTCTAAAATAATCTAGATCTATATTTTACATTCTTGTTTAACGTAGATCTAGAAACCATTCTATAAAATTCTTTATCCCTCCTCTCTTTCTCAACACATCTAAAG
This sequence comes from Agapanthus africanus, assembly GCA_030015575.1. Classification (NCBI taxonomy): domain Eukaryota; kingdom Viridiplantae; phylum Streptophyta; class Magnoliopsida; order Asparagales; family Amaryllidaceae; genus Agapanthus; species Agapanthus africanus. Next base: position 542,971,599 of record CM057348.1, read on the forward strand.
TAAAAGTAAAGGGTTCCACGTTTCCCAGAGGACGACCCGTACTCATCTCGGTCTAGCTACACGCGACACCGTTATTGATTGCGGTTAACTACAAACAAACACATTTTCACATCAATCAAATTTTTTGAAAATATTGTGCTTATGCAAAATATGATGCAAATTGATGTGTAAATAAGCACAAACCTCCCCCAAACCTGTTTACAGCAGTGTCCTCACTGATGTCATCCGTTAAGCTCAAAAACCTGTAGACTTGGGAGGAAATTATTAATGGGGGCAAGAATATATGCAAATGAAATCCTCCCCCAAACTTATTTTAGGCTCACAATTTTGTAAAAATCATTTTCTTTCAAGAGCCAAAATATACCATCCCCCCAAAACTTGAGTTAAACAATTTTAATCTTTTAAAATCACACGAGGGGGTCCTTTTAAAATCACACAAGAAAGTCCTCTCTATATATGTCCAAGCATCCACTATAATATACAATCATGTACAATAATGGCCTCTAGTCCATACATATAACCAACAGTCTCATCATCTTCCTCCTTGAATTTTTCTCTCTTGAGAATTTAATTCTCATTTTAGAGATTAGATCTCTGCCCACAGAACTCCTTCTGATCAGAGTCTAACTCTGCCAAAAATTTTGGTAAGGATTATGAACATAGCTTAGCACTTAAAAGACTTTTTATTTTGTTTTGGATTTTTAATCCATTAATAGAGCTTGGCTCTTTTCTTGAACTGATCTCTTAGAAATCTTTAAAAACTTTTTTTTGAGTAGACCGTGGGTCTTAAGTCGATGGGTATCCTCGAGAATCGCTAGTTCTCTTCTTAGGGTTTTACCCTATTATTGATTCTGATCTTTGAGAGTCTTTGGAATTTAATTCCATTGTGTTTCTCATCGGTTTCCCATCAAGGGAATTTCTGGGATTTAAACCCATTATTAGAGGAATTCAATTCCCTCTTGTCTTGCAGAGCCTAGCTCTAAAAATTTTTTGGGACTTCTGGGAATTTTATTCCTCTTCATTTTCTTGAGTATTTTCCTTTTTAGGGTTTTAATACCCTCTTTATATATTTGAATATGTTGTTATTCTTAAGAAAACCCGCTTTTCGAGGATATTGGGAGTTTTTAACTCCACTGTTTAATGGGGCTATTCATATAATGAGAATCCTTTTAGATTCTCACAATGGGCGAATGTCTCATCATTGATGAGACATCACCTTGATTTTGTAGGGCGCACTGATTTTCTTTTATACTGTAGCAATTTTAGTATTTTAATCGCTAACCCTCCACTGGTTTTTCTTTTCAGGTACCATGGCTAGTCATCTGTATGATCTTGAAGAGATTATCTCTTATGGAGAGATTCGCATCCAAGGCCGTTGTCAAGGCCAGGATTTTACCGACGCTCAATGCGATGAGGTGATGCGTCACTTCAACGATTACAACGGTTGATTGCTCCCCCACCATTCTGCCCTTTTGAAGATCGTCGTTGGGTCGATCTAGGAAGCTATACCTGGGCGCCTTGAGGTTATGCCGCTTCAAGCACTTGATGATGTTGAAGATAGGGTGCATTCTGTGTTTATGATAGGGTTGATCTCGATGAAACGGCGAGATAATCTTGTCTCTATCTTGCACCGTGTCTTTCAACAAAAGACGATAGTATCAGCATACCAGAGGGTGGAGGACATCGGTGTGACCCTGACGCATGCATCCGAGAGAAGATGCATAAAAAGATGGTTGATGAGGCTCAACGTGCATTGCTCAAACTTGCTTTTGAGTTTGAGAATTCATGTCCAGAGTTCAGTGTCTTGCCGTTGTAGACATTTTGATGATGTTTGTTTCTTTCTCTCCAATGTATAAATTTCTTTGAAGTATGAATGACAAAACCACCCCTTTTTTACACTAATGCTCATATGTGCTTCACGTGAGGTGTTGTTATATATTAAAAAAACTAGCGTCGGCGTTCACATTTCATGCACGTGAGGCGCTGCTATGGGGTACGAAGTAATCGTTTCACCTTCTTGCTCTGCTTTTTATGAGTCAACTCTTTCTTTTCTCATGCCCATTTTTGTCAGGACTTGGAAATAGTTCCACCATACACAACATTTTCTGTGCTTAGACTTAAATGCTTCTTTTTATATTTTGAAGCAATGTTCTTCTTTTTCTTCACAAAGAAAGAACCATTTTATAAACAGATCCGGAGCCATGGCTTGCAATCGTCCACATGCTCGTTGGCAACCATGGAAGGTGCCTATCGAGAGAATTGTTCCTCGTTTTGCTGCATGCTTGGAGAATCCCATTCTCACGCATGACCAATGCGATACGGTGATATACGAGCTTCTGACTCGTAAAGGATCTTCTCTTCCTATCGGTTCCATTTAGCTCCGGATAATCTTCCTCTCCGTGCTTGCTGACATTCCTCCTCATCCAGCGGAGATTACTCTAGCGATACTCGACGTAGCGGAGGACAAGATCGATTGCTTTCATGAGGTGCATTTGATTACCCAGCCTTTGAAGGATTGCTCTGTTCAGCTGCTAAGCTAGATATAGGGTCAACAGGTCATCATGTCTGCCTTCGCTGATAGGCACGACGCTGACCGATCGGGAGCGACTCATCGCGAAGATCGCCGCTTCGACATGGTGGAGAAGACTGAGAGGGCTTTAGAAAACTTTATTTATAGTTTTGTAAACCCTTGTACTTTTGATCCCGTGTTCGGTGATCTATTTCCTGCAGAATAAAGTATTTATTTAAATGTAATTCTTTATCATTGACCACTGAATGTTTCACCCCCAGCATATATTCATGTGGGCATCTTGCCTCTGCACATGTACTTTGCACTTTACCCTTAGGAGTTTCTGCTACGTACGAATGCCAATGATGCACGCATTTGTGGCGCACACAAATGCACACATAAATGAGTATACTTTCAACTCTATTTCTCATTCAAATATGCATCTAGATATAGGTGAACACTAGACTGATGTGAGCAAATGCTCCCCCTATTACCTTGCTCACTGAGGTTTACCCGTAAGTGAAGTAGTGTAGAGTAATGCCTAGCATATGGCTGGTTTCGGGTTGGCGTATCGTATACAACTTTAAAAATTTCGACCTTTCTGTTTCTTGATGTTTTGAACTGGCGCGAAGTAGTTTATGCACTCATTTCAGAGTTTTTACTTTATTCACTCGTTTCGGAGTCTTTAGTTTATTTACTTGTTTCGGAGTTTGTAGTTTATTCACTCATTTCGGAGTCTTTAAATTATGTACTCATTTCGGAGTTTGTAGTTTATTCACTCATTTCGGACTCTCTAGTTTATGTACTCATTTCGGAGTATTTTTAGTTTACCTCCCTTAGGTTTACAGGAAAACTTGTCCTAACGTTGTATGTAGATAACCCCTGTTCTTTTATAACAGAGGTCCATTAGGTTTGTGGTACTAGGGTTTTAGTCCATGGTACCGTCGCGTTGGCTGATATTGCAGGGTTCCCTAAGGTCGCCGCTGGGTTTCGGGAGGCATCGACCAAGCCGTTTTCAAAAAAATGCCGCGGTAAAGAACCTTAACCTAGAATCTTAACCAGAGAATTAGACGAAACTAGAATGTAAATATCTTTACATCTAAGTGAACAAGGAATACAACATTTGTAGACCGGTCCTTCACTTCAATAGCTCCGTGTAGTAGTCCCTTCGCTACAAGTATTGAACTCCCGGACTCTAGAAAAGCTCCACAGGATGAAAAGAACAAACTTGCTTGAAGTCTTCGAGACCGAAGATGATCAACGTCGAGGAGACACCAACTCAAGCTACCTCTTCACTAATTTGGAATTAGTGAAGAAAACACCCTAAACTAAATGGCTAATCTAGTAAAGGATGATGAAGTAGGAATTTTGCTCACATTAGAAATATTTTTCTCACTCATTTTCTTCACCTCCCAAATTGCAAGAGAGCTAAACGAAGGAGATGAAGAAAAGCAACCATGGAAAAAGTCAAGTGTAGAATGGGAACCATGGGTGAGTTAATATCATATACTAACTCATGTAGAGACTAAATCATGGCTAATCATAATAGTTGGGTTAATAAATATCTTAAGTAAAACAAAATTGGTGGACTTAGTCAATGATTCTACAAGCTTCCATTAAGCATCAACCATGACTAATTTCCACCCAATTTTGAATTACTTTAAATAAATAAAACCCTTGATTATGTTAAGCATGGTGTGAGTCTCATACAACCATGTCACATGTATCATCTAGCATGACACACACATATGTACATTAATATATATCACATATATACTAAATGCACAAGTGAGAAAAAGAAATGCTTAAGTGAGATAATATTAGTTAATCTAAGTTAATATAAATATATAATTATACATTAAATTATTAAATCAACACTTGATTTAATAATCCGGCTATATCACATACAACCGACTAATATCAAATGTAACAACTTATCGAATCAACACTTGATTCGATAATTCGGCTATATCACATATAACCGACCGATATCACATATCGCGAGAATAGAATACAGTATCACATACTCGTATTAATCTCGGTCCCGCACATATCACATATGTGCTCCTACTTCATTTCGCCTGAGCCAGGAAACCTCTGTGTAGGACTCTTAAGACTCGTCAATACGCCGGCAGTAGGTGGTGATCATATTAGTCACTCACAAGCTGCAAGCGGTCTGCTAAACGTAACGGCCACCCGGGTATTGAGCGATCATAAGATCAACAAGCAAGCCTGCTCATACTCCTGCAAATCCAATAAGTAACACTACCCTACAGTCCGGTGTCTTTGTCTGATATGTCGCATATCACAGCCTAGGGGTGGTAAACGTCAGACCCCAATAGCCCTGATAAGTCATGCCGATATGAGGCCCATAACGGTTCGAGAAACTAATGATAACACTTACCAGTAAATCTCAGCAACCCTGGTCAGGGATTTCCTGTTATGGCCAATCAAGCATAGCGCAACATCAACCCCCAATATCGGGAGAGACGAAATCCCCTCCTATCACTCATTGCCTCTATGTGACTCGGGACTGTACCCAAAAACCACCGTTTTGCACGATCTCTTGAACCTGGTAAGGTGGAAATCAAAGCCTAGTGGGAATCACACAAGACTCTATGACAATCTCGGGTCGACTGACTAACCTATACCAGTGTCACCAGAGAACTGCTATCTGACGATCGATATAATACCATCTAGGAGTTCTCGGCGAGTCCGTTCAGAGTGCCCAGTCTCCACTGAGCACCCGTATACCATCTCTGATGTCAAACACCAATGGATGTGGGATCATCCATCGCCCATCATATGGGTCAAGAAGCGTATACGCTAGTCTACTCTGGAATATCGATGCCCCGTCTCGATACTCCCATGACGAGGAACATTTGAAGGATGTACTTACCGACTATTTCTACCCCACTAGTATGATCTGCATCATAATCCTGGTAGTCAAGTACTCATCTTAAAGGCTTTATCAACATGTAATAGAGAGACAATGAGTGTGCATGTTAAGATAAAGAGCAACCAGATAGCATGCTATCATGTCGAGCAAGAAAGTCCTCCCTATATATGTCTAAGCATCCACTATAATATACATCACATGTATAATAATGGCCTCTAGGGCATACATATAACTAACAATCTCCTACTTGCACTAAGGCCATTTGTTGTAGTATCTCATACCCAACGCCCCATAAAAGTCTCTCTAGGGAAAGGCCTCTGTGAGTGGATCCGCCGTGTTATCCTTCGCGTTAACTCTCCTTACCTCGATCCCTTGGAGATCAACCATCTCCCTGATTAGGTGATACTGTCCTCAGAATATGTCTGGATCGCTTATGGGACCGGCGTTCCTAGGCCAAAACCACAACTCTATTGTTGTCACAATAACAGTTATTAGACGCTCAATGGTAGGAACTATGTTCATCTCATGAACAAGAAATATCCAGACATCTACTTTGGTATCATCGTTGGTAGCGATGTATTCAGCCTTTATCGTCTAGTTTGCCACGGTATCTAGCTTGGAACACTTCCAACATACCGTCCCTCCACTGAGGGTAAAGACAAAGTCCGAGACTGACTTTCAGTCGACCTTATCACTCTGGTAGCTGGAATTGGTAAAGGACTCCCACTGGAGTCACCAAGAACATTTTTTCAGTGCTTCTCAAGTACTTAAGAATGTCCTACACAGCTTTCCGGTGATTTTCCCAAGATCCAATTAATTCCTAATCACTACCCCTAGTGAGTTAGCTATATCTGGTCTGGTACATAACATCGCATACATGATAGAGCCTACTGCCAAAGCATAGGGTATCCCTTGCACGCGAGCTCTCTCCAAATCAGTCTCGGGAGACATCTTTTCGGAGAGAGTGATTCATGAGTAAGTGGGAAAACCACCATGCTTAGAATCCTCCATACTAAACCCTTTTAGTATGGTGTTAATGTACCTGGATTTGGGGCACTCCCAACATCCACATAGATCTATCACCATAGATCATAATCCATAAGATGTAGTAGGTATCATCCAGATCTTCCATGGAGAATCCTCGTGACAAGAGGAGCTTGACCGAGTGTAGCATAGGAAACCATTTCCTATCAAGAGTATGTCATCTACGTACAATACATGGAGAACAACCTTACTCTCTACAACCTTCTTGTATATACAAGGTTCATCTACATTTTTTATGAAGTCAAACTCTTTGACTGCCACATCAAAACAGATGTTCTAACTCCGCGATGCGTGCTTTAATCCTGATGGACTTAAGCATAGCCACTGGAGAAAAGGTTTCATCATAAACCACACCCGATTATTGATGATAGCGTTTTACTACAAGTCTAGCTTTGAAAGTCTCAACTTTTCCATCTACACCAAGAATCTTCTCAAGATCCATTTGCTCCCAATGGGTTTTACCCCTTCAGGTGCAACATTCAAAGTTATATTTTGTTGGTGTATATGGATTCCATTTCTGATTGCATAGCATCCAGCCATTTCACAGAGTCCTCACTAATGATGGCCTTCCTGAACCTGGTTGGGTCATCATCTACCATGATGCAATCCTTGCTCCCACCGTCACTGAGAAAACCGTAGTATCTCTCAGGTGGATAAGGAACCCTACCAGATTCGCGGAGAGGCTGAGGCTCGTTTGAGACTATTGAATCTTTTGGTTTCACCAAATCATCAGCTGTTAGTTTGTCCAGCTGAAACTCTTTCCAGTTCTACCTCATGACCACTAATTTCTTCATAAGAAATTCCTTTTCTAAAAAGGTGGCATGCTGAGAAACAAAACACCTTTTGCTCCTCAGTATGGTAGAAGATGTTCCCTCGCAAATGTTCGGGATATCCAACAAACTTATACAGAACTGACATTGCCTCGAGCTTGTCCGGATTTTGCTTTTCAACATAGGCCGGACAACCCCATATCTTAACTCGTTTAAGACATGGTCTCTTCCCATTCCATAACACATATGGAGTGGTAGGCATCTGATTTGGATGGAACCCCATTCAATAGGTATGCAACTTCTTAAGTGCATAACACCAAAAGGAAACAGGCACCTCAGCAGTACTCATCATGGAGCGCACCATATCTCATAGGGTGCGATACCTCCGCCCCGATATACCGTTGTGCTGTGGTGTGCACGAAGGAGTAAGCTGAGAGAAAATCCCATTCTCTATTTAGAAAATCCAGGAACTCCATGCCCAAGTATTCGCCTCCTCGATCACATTGAAGGACTTTAATACTTCTACCCGTCTGGTTCTTAACTTCAAGCTTATATTCGTTGAATTTCTCAAAAGTTTTAGACTCGTGTTTCAACAGGAACACATGTCCGAATCTTGAGAGATCGTCGATGAATGTAATGAAGTACAAAGAACCAACCCTGGCATTTACAGACATAGGACTGTATACATGATGTATCCGTCCCAAGAGTTCAGTAACTCTTTCTTTGTTTCCAGTAAACGGAGTATTGGTCACTTTACCTTTGTGAAAAGACTGGCAAGTATCATAAGATGAAAATTCGAACAGATTCTAAAATTCATCCTTATGTAACTTAGCTAGTTGTGTCGCATTGATATGACCTAGTCTACAATGCAACAAGAAGGATTCGTTCATTTCTGAACTAGTCCTCTTGTGTGTGTTCTATATACTTTGAACTGTAGTTTGATTTAGAACGTATATGCTATTACATAACGTGCCTGATCTAATCAACTCTTGATTCAGAAAAATGTTCACAACATTATCCCCAATACAGAATTATATCCTTCTTTAACTGAATAAAGAAACTGATGTAATGTTGTATATCAGGTTCAGCCTGTAATAACATTTGTTCAGAATCAATGTATTTACCACTTGGTAATACAAGGTGATATTTTCCAACTAGTTTGGCTGCAACAATTGCACCATTCTCTAACACTTAGAGATTTATCACCCAATCCCAGCTCTCTACCTATCTGTAGCCCATGTAACGGTTACATATATGGGATCCTGATCCGGTATCTCATACCTAGGATGTAGATGATACTTAGAAACAGTTCTCAGTAACAAACACATCCGAAGAAGATGCATCAACATGCACATTCCTCGAGTGGGTGGCATAGGAATCCGGATATTCCATTATTTTCTGCTCGGACTTATAACAATTATAAGATAGAGCAGAACCAACGTTCCCCAGCTCAGTATAATTAGTAGGTTCGGTCAATACATCCATATTATTATCTTGATTAAGGCATGTTACGGTCTCTACCAGGAGAGAGAGAGAGAGAGAAGAAAACACCCAGGGTATGCTCTAGCAAGATCAGATTGGTTATTATTTTATCTACTCAGGATGGCTCCCACTGTTTTATCAAATCTTCCTTCAAACCCTAAAAGGTAAGACTAGCCGGGATTAATTACACCCTACAAGTTCGCCAATCTTTCGGCCAGGCCAGTGTCGGTACTTTAAGGGAGGTTCCCCGTGCTTTCACACGGACCTAATTAAAATAAACCTCGTTTTCCCAGGGGCGTAAACCCGTTAACACCTTTCTAGACACCTGCTTGATCGGCTAATTGTAATGTGCAAAACACTCCTAGGAGTAACTCTTACTCGCAGTCAGTATCGGGATCCAACTATCTTATAGAAGGTATGCAATCTCATTGCAAATTTAAACACTTGAAATTCCCGATAATATTTTGCCCCTAGCAACTTATGACCTTGGTTATGGTCAACAAATCATAAGCGCTAGCCAATTTCAACCCGTCATTTCCTGATTGAATTAAACCCACCCGTACGACCCTTGCCTAAGGTCAACAAAGCCATACGACTACCCTAACTCAATCGCATCTCATGCTTGCAGATAAGCACTAAATAGCTACCGCACACTACGCCTTAGCTAAGGTCAATAAATGTAGCACAATACTAAATAGTACTTATCTGAAATGCCGGAGGGCTACGACAGGTTTTTAAGAAAACCTTTTGCATAATGAACTTGATATCATTGTAGAATCGAGTGATTTTGAAAAGGAGTGTTTTTAAGGTTTTTGCTAGTTTTGCTAAAGAGGTCACTCCCGGTGAAGGGATCTCGGCTCTTTCCTTATCGAATAAGGTGCTGGATATTAGCATCTGCTAGTTTCGCTAAAAAGGTCACTCCTGGTGAAGGGATCTCGGCTCTTTCCTTATCGAATAAGGTGCTGGATATTCTACAAGGAATACCGCTATGCAAAGCAAGAACTAGAGCTACCAGTTTCTAAAACAGGATTCTGCAACATCTTTAGGTTTCTTTCTTTTTCATTAATCTCATTAATGAAGTCCCATCATTTATACTTCCTAAACATGACAGAAAAAGAAACGAAAGTAGAACGTATGCTTATGCCATCCGCATTCGCCTCAGTGTCCCGTTATGCACCGTTAGGTTACTTAACTAATGGTATAGCGGGGCGGGACAAGCACGGGTGTAAAACATAAGCAACATTTATTATATATCATATATATAATAAAAACATTCGTCTCATCATATAAAGTGATCACATCACAGAATATCAGCAGCAGAAGTGCACATATGAAATATTGGATATACTAGGAATTCCGTGTTTTAAATTTAGCCAGTAAAAAAAACACGGATTCCACGGTCGTGATGAATAGCCAAACCCACAACCCTAGACCCCTACGAGAGCGGCAAGAAACCCTACCGATTCTAGAGTTAGAAGACCCGGTCTCGACTCCTCGAGATGGTCTCCCAATGGACTCTAGAACCCGGTTACTTGTGCTCCCCACCTTGGGTCTATCCTAATGCGGAAAAGTAAATAATATACATCAATGGTGACATCATCCTCAACCCGGAAGTGCCTCAATAAAAGAATATTACACACAAGTTTTTACATGAATGAAAATGAAAAACTCTCATCGCACATAAAAAAAACCGGCTATTCAAACATGACAATCCAATATAATATATCACAGCAACACAAAACATCACATGTCAGCAACGTAAGTAAATATGCGTATCCCAATTGTCGTTGACATATATCAACGAAACCGGCGATACCCCACATATTACACTTACGGTAGCAGAAAAGAAAGTGAAAATTACAACAATTAGAATCTGCAACATCCTTAGACATCATAAACCCAATGTATCACATACTTTGGATTTCATGCCTAACCAAATGAATTCCTTAGACATCATAAACCCGGAATATCACATATTCCGAATTTCATGCGTAACAATTATAAACCCCGCATTTTGGTCTCGTTATTGAAAACACTTTTCAATAACAAGTTGGGCAATTCAACAAGATTCCCGACAACCTGATCGAATGCTCGTCGGAAACTTTAGTAGACGGCCGCACCCCCGATGCCGTCGACAAAGTGCACTTAGGCGGAACACCGCGGCCGTGAGCACCCGTACGGATGCTTTTGGCAATGGGTTTCTCCAACAGTCACTTGGTCGGGGCTATGGGGCATGGCTATCTAGTAACGTTAGCCGGCGAGTATCTGCGTATACTATGTGATTGCCGGACTTTTGATCCATTTCAAAATCCCGTGGCAACCGATCAATTGAGACTAAATTGCTAAATTTATAAAATTCAAATTAGTTTTCAAAAAACTAATTATTGTGGATTCCAAATATTGTATCACAATTCACAGATAGATAGACGATGTTAGACATTTTGATCGAATCAAAAACCACCCACAATTCCAAGAGGGCTCAATACTTGAGCACAGTTTAAAAAATACCCAGAACATGCCACAGTACCTATAGACCAACCGTAGAAGGGCCGACCCACGCCTCACTCATGGCGCCGCGGAACTGCCACAAACTCTAGGGTTCGCCTGCAGTTCCGTGGTCAAAGAGTTGAGTTTGGGTATCGTTCTTTTAGAGGGTCCATAGAATTACTTGCATGATTTTCTGAAGATTTTAAACATGGAAAAATCCAACTTTTGGAAAATTTCCAGCGAGGGAGAAAAATAGGTTATTGATATTCGTTCGAACTTTTTAACAACGTATAAATTACCCGAAACGATGTTAGAATTACGACTATGAAACACTCCGAATTGCCTTTACAGAAAGATAACATCACATGCAGTCTCAGTAAAAACAAGCAACACCTGAAACAACAAAACCCAGAGACTGGAACACAAAAAAAATTTGAAGCTAAAACAAGCTACCAAGACCGGCCAGGCCGGTTTTCATGCTTTCTTCGCCGGGTCAAATCCGGTGAAAGGGGTTCAAATTTCTTCAGTGTTCATATTACATCACATTGTTAGTGTATATGCCCTAGAGGCCATTACTGTATCATACTAGTTTGTATATTACTTAATGGATGCTTGGGATATTCACCTTGTATATACAATCTTGCTCAAAATAGTAGTATGCTACTTGGTTTGTTTCTACTTCAATGTGTACTTGTGTTTATTTCAGTATATCACTTATACGCATTAGTGGAGCCCTTAGGATCTTTGCTTGATTACCAGCGTTGTGATGGCAGTCACACTAGTGGGGGCTGGGTAATCTATAAGCACATCCTTATTCAGGTCCCTGGTCGCAGGACTATCGAGACAGGGCATCGATACTCCGGAGTAGACCAGCGCATGCGCTTCTCATCCCAGTGTGGGAGACGGTCTGTCCCACAGCCGTCAGTACGTCGTACTTGAGATAGTATGCGGGTGCTCGTTAGGTTACGGGTACACTGGACAGGACTCGTCGGGAACTGACTAGTTGGTATTATACCTATCGTCAGTTATCAGTTCCCAGGTGACATGAGTACAGCTTAGTCCGCTGACTTGACACTGTCACTTCGCCTCGGGTGTGTTCCCACTGTACTTTGATCACTACCCTACCACGGCTCAAAGGAGTCGTGCAAACAGGTGGTGGTTGGGTGCAGTCCCGAAGCACTTGGAGGCAGTGACGGTTAGACAGGATTCGTCTCTCCCGGTATTGGGGGTTGACATCGCGCTGTGTCTAGGAGAGCCATTACACGAGTAGTCCCTGGCCAGGGCAAACGAGATATACTGGTAGGTTTCCAGTGTTATCTCAGGGTGTATTGGGCTTCACTCCGGCACGACTTGTACCGCTATTGGGGGACTGACGTTTACCGCCCCCTAGGCCCGCCATGCGATGTATCAGACGAACAGACCGGACTGTACGGAGAATGTCACACTCAGGCTCAGTAGGAGTTCAGATGGGTTTCGCCTCGTCGGTCTTCTTGTCGGCATTACCTGGGGACCGTTACGCACAGCTAGTGCCGCTTGCGGTCTGTGGTTAAACCCACTGCCAGCGTAGTGTCGAGTCTTTAGAGTCCCACACAGAAAGCTTTTCGCCTTTAGGCAAAAGAGTAGAGGTCGCATGGTATTGCGACAGGTCGCATGGTTTTGCGACAGGGTTCGGTCACATCCGTGCACTTGTGCACGTACAGTGTCCGGACAGTTTACACTAGCGGGCTTTGGTTTAAGCCAGATCCTAGTGTACCTTATGGGATTGGATTTATCCAGTTTGCATTCGTGTTCCTCGGAACGCGGATGCGGGTGTGTATGCACAGTTGACAGGGAGGCAGAGGCAGCGGATTCTCATTAGGGTTGTTGACAGTTGACCGTTGACTTTTTGACTTTATGCTCAACCCTAATGAGAATATGATATGTGATTAACTATTATATTAATTAAGTATTATGGTGATATGGTTGTTGACTTGTTGACTTTTGTTGACTTGTTGACTTTGGTGACTTGTTGACTTTTGTTGACTTGTTGACCGGTTGACTAGGCTTGACTAGTTGACCATCATGATAACCATGGTTATCATTTCATGCCAAAGACTTTTTCTTGCTTGTTCATTTGAGTAAAATGAGTGCATGACATGATAAGGTTATGGTTACTTCAACCATCACATAAGACTTTTGTTGATATGATGAGTTATCATTGCTTTGGATTATGAGAGGGTGAGAGACAAAATACTTGCTCATTCTTTTTTGCTCATTCTCTCTCTTGTTCTTGAGCTCTCCTCTTGCTCTCATCCTCAACCTCTTGCTCCCTCTCTTGATCTATGGTTCTCTTGTCTCATGAGTTGAGAATCAAGAACCATAGATAAAATCCCACTCTAAATCATCTCTACTCATTCTAGTTCACTAGGTTTAGCAAACCAAGTGAACTAGTTTCTTCAAAGAACGAAGAAGGAGCTAAAGGTTGGAGCTTTCAAGTGGATCTATCTTCGGCGTACGGAGACAACGAGAAGGAGCCATCGAACCACCATCGGAGCTTGAAGAGAAGGAGTTCAAGTTTAGGTATAACCATCTTCATCCGAGTAGCTAAATATCTTTAGCTTAGTTTGCTAGTTTTAGTTTAGGTAACGATCCCGACCATAGTTTAGTCCATGTTGCCTCTTGCGATAAAATTCGTTTTTTATACCGTTTCCGCCTCCCCGTAAGAACCGGGGGTCGCAATATGGACTTACAGTGGTATCAGAGACTAACTAAACTTAAACTAGCTTAGTAGTGAAGTGTAACGAAGTTCGGAACCGAAAAAAATCACAAAACCGGATAATCACAAAAACTGAGTTTCTGTTGAAATTTTTTCTGCTCAAAATGAAAAACTTTACACTTGTAAATTCGGCTCAGGGTTTTGTGTGAACACCCAAGAAAAACGATACAGTGATTCGCCTAAAGTGCCGCGCTTCCGCCGCGTGATCCTTCTTAGGCGCCGCGGAACCGCCGCGACTTGGTGTCTTCTCTGCATCGTTTTTCGTGCAGTGTGTTTGTGTGTTGGTTTTGGGATTTTTAAAATATATTATATGTGCCCAGATTTTCCAGAAAAGAAATTTCCTTTTGGGGTCCTATAATTCCGTATTTTTTTTCCGAACTTCACTGCACTTTGACTATGATGGTTATATCTGTGATGCTTGCATGTATTGAACGTCGGCTAATCGCTATAAGTCGATTAGTCGGGGTTATACATGATCTGTAATGTGCTGGAATGTGTATATGAATGTGTTGGACTGTCGCGGGTGAATAGCCGGGGTGGATGTGAGATGAGCTTTTGTTTTTCTTTCATTCATTGTAAATGTAAATTGATGTAATAATTATTATTTGTTTGACCGCACAACCGGGTCGGGGTTGTAGCCGTCATTGTATAATTCTTTTTACTGTTTTTGCTCCTAGGATAGACCCATGGAGGGGTGCACAAACTACCGAGTACTTGGCGGGTAGTTTGCCGCACCCGTAGGGGTCTTGGGTGGGGTATTTGGCTATTCACCGCGACCGTGTTATCCGCTTTTCGTTTCAGGCTCGAAAGGATTGCGGATTGCTAGTATATCCAATGCATTCATCTGTGATCTGTAATGTCTATCATTGCTTATTATTTAGGCGTTGCTTATGTTTTACAGACGCGCTAGCCCAGCCCCCGCTCTGTCGTTAGTTAAGTAACCTAACGGGTAATGACGGGGCCCAGTGGCGAATGCGAATGGCATAAGCGTACGTCATATTTTGGTTGTTTTCTGCAATGGTAGGGTTAAATGATGGGACGCATTAAAAGAACTAATGCAAGAATATCACGCATTAAAAGAACTAATGCAAGATAATAAACCAAGTTAAAGTCGTTGGAACACTTTCGAAAAACCACTCGGTTCTTTTCAAAACAAACTTTTAAAATACGGAGTTTGAGCCACTCCATTTAAAAGCTATCTCGTTCCATCGACCAAATCAAGTTCACTACGTTCACGGTTTTGCCAAAACCATCCGTAGCCCTCCATCATTTCAGTTAAATATTCGGTAGTATTCAAGCTATGTATTTTGACCTCACGCCAAGGCATAGTGATTGGTAGCTGCCGGATATTTATCTGTTGCATAGATAGAATGCGTTGGTTTGAGACAGTCGTACTGCCATTTTGGCCTACGTCAAGGGTATGTACGGGTGGATTCAAATTAACCTGGATAATGATGGGACGAACTTGACATGTGACTTATGACATTTTGACCTCACGCCAAGGTCATAAGAGCATGGGGCAAAAATCCACATCGGGAGTTTCATAAGTACTGAAACTTGCTAGATTTGCATACCATTTGGAGTGTGATGATTCTGGTAGGATTCCTTCAGTTTCGTCACGCGATGATATTTGGATCCCGATCCTACTGTGAGTATATGCTACTCCTCGGGAAATTTCTCACTTAACGATCAATGCTATAAACCTAGTAGGTGCCTAGAAAGGTGTTAGCGGGGCTACGCCCCCAGGGAAAAGAGGTTCTCTAATTAAGGAACTTCGCGAAAGCGTTGGAAAACCTCCCTCGAAGTACCGACACCGGCCTGGCTGAACGGTTAAGCAAGTATTGTACGGTGGGATTGATCCTGACTAATTCTTCCTTTATGGTTTGAGGAGGGATTCGAGAAACAGTGGGAGCCATCCTGTTTAGACAAACTAAAAACCACTCTAAACTTGCAAGAGCATCATGCTGAGTGTTTCTTCTTCTCTCTCCTAATTGCAGCGACCAATCAACATGACTGGACTTAAGTTACTCCTAGATAAAAACAAACTGACAGGGCCAAACTACAAAGATTGGCTCAGGAATGTCACGATAGCAATCACTTATGACAAGCTGGGGTATCTTCTTACCACCAAAGCTCCCCCTGTCCCTGGTCCAACTTCCAGCGTCGCGGATAAGGAAATCCGTAAGACTTGGGAGATTGATAGCGCGAAGGCCAAATGCCTCCTGCTTGCCTCGATGGACAACGAACATCAGAGGAGGCATGAGAATATGGACATGGAGTCCATATTGCTCCATACAAAAGAACTGTATGGAGAGCAATCACGTATCGCAAGATACGAAGCGTCGAAAAAGTTGTTTTCGACAAGAATGGCCGTCGGATCATCAGTAGCCGAGCATGTGCTAAAGATGATCGGCTTCATTGAGGAGCTCGCTGACCTAGGGATCACATTGGAGAGTGAGCTATATACGGATATAGTTCTCCAGTCCCTTCCTTCCACTTACGCCCAGTTTATACTGAACTTCAACCTACAAGAAAAAGAGGTTGAACTATCAGAGCTCCTCAACATGCTGAGGAGCGCAGAGGGCACCCTACAGAAAGGTAGGGAAACATCCACTTTGTTTGTAGGAGGATCATCTTCTTCTAGGTCCAAGGCGAAAGCCAAGGGAAAGAAGAAGAAGGCCCCCGCCAAACCAAGGGGCAGTGTTGGTAAAGTGGATACGAAGGGAAAAGGCAAAGCAACAAAGATAGCGGGGAAGCTTGTGGATAAGGAAGAATGCTTCTATTGTCATAAGAAAGGACACTGGAAGAATGATTGCAGGGCCTGGAAGGCCAGAACACAGGAATTGAAGCAGGTTGCAGCTTCAGCTTCAGGTGTGTATGTTATTGAAAACTGTCTTTCAATAAACTCTACTTCCTGGGTATTGGATACCGGATCAGGATCTCATATCTGTAATTCTTTGCAGGCGTTGAGAAACCGTAGTGTTTTGAAAGCAGGTGACATGACCCTCAGAGTTGCAAACGGAGCTAGCATGGATGCTAAAGCCGTGGGGGACTATCACCTGGGAATGTCAGATGGACATGTTTTGGTTTTGTGTAATTGCTTTTTTGTACCCAACGCAACTTGTAATATCATTTCTGTATCTTTAGTTTCTAAAGAAGGTTATGAATTTGCGTTTGTAAGTAATGTTGTAAACATTCACCTTAATCAAGTTTTGATTAGGTCAGGTACATTGAGTAATGGTATATACGTGTTAAACCAACCACAGATTTTCAACGTCCAGAATACACACAAAAGAAAGTCTCCAGAAATAAATCAGATTTTCTTATGGCATTGTAGATTGGGTCACATCAATGAGAGAAGGTTGACTAAGTTACATACAGAAGGATATTTGAATGCGTTCGAATATCAATCGTATGCCACTTGTCAATCTTGTCTCAAAGGAAAGATGACAAAGACTCCATTTACTGGACAAGGAGTAAGAGCGAGCGAGCTCTTGGGACTCGTACATAGTGACGTGTGCGGTCCAATGTCTACACATGCCCGAAGCGGACATTCTTACTTCATTACTTTTACGGATGACTTCTCAAGGTACGGTTATGTCTTCTTAATGAAACATAAGTCCGAGGCCTTTGGAAAATTCCAAGAGTATAAGAATGAAGTAGAGAAACAGACCGGCAAAAGTATTAAGATTCTAAGATCGGATCGAGGTGGAGAATACTTAAGTGCCGAATTCCTGGACTATTTAAAAGAGAACGGAATTCTCTCTCAGCTTACTCCTCCATACACCCCGCAACATAACGGTGTATCGGAGAGACGGAACCGCACCCTATTGGATATGGTGCGGTCCATGATGAGTAACGCTGAGTTGCCGCGATCATTCTGGGGATATGCGCTAGAATCAGCAGCATACCTTTTGAACCGAGTTCCGACTAAGACTGTGCCTACCACCCCATATGAAATGTGGAGTGGGAAGAAACCCTATCTTCAATATCTGAAGATCTGGGGATGTCCAGCTTTTGTCAAAAAGCAGCATGCGGACAAACTTGAGGCACGCTCAGTACTGTGCAAGTTTGTGGGATACCCAAAGAACACCAGGGGGTATCTTTTCTACTACGCAGAGGAACAAAAAGTCCTTGTTTCTCGTAATGCCCACTTTCTAGAACACCAGTTCTTGGAAAAGGAAATTAGTGGGAGCGCAGTAGAACTAGAAGAAATTCCAGAACCACAGACTATTACTGAAAGGTTAGTGGAACCAGAGGGTTCAACAGAACAGGACATTCCTACGCCGCTCCGCAGGAGTAGTAGGCAGTCTCATCCGCCCGAGAGATACTGCGGTTTTCTCATAGACGGGGATAGAGAGGATTGCATCATAGATTATGATGAGCCTACTAGCTTCCAGCAGGCCGTTCAGAGCATTGACTCAGTGAAATGGCTGGATGCAATGCGGACCGAAATGGAGTCCATGTACACCAACAAGGTATGGACGTTGGACATTGCTCCAGACGGGGTAAAACCCGTAGGATGCAAGTGGATCTTCAAAAGGAAGATTGGTGTAGATGGACAGGTTGAGACCTATAAAGCTAGGCTGGTAGCAAAGGGTTTTCGTCAAAGACCTGGCTTGGACTACGACGAAACCTTTTCTCCAGTAGCCATGCTGAAATCCATTCGGATCCTTCTTGCCATTGCTGCCTTCCACGATTATGAGATCTGGCAAATGGACGTAAAGACAGCTTTTCTAAATGGAAATTTAGAGGAGTGTGTCTATATGGACCAGCCAGAGGGTTTCATTCAGAGTGGGAGCAGCGGAAAGGTGTGCAAGTTGCTTAAGTCCATCTATGGACTAAAGCAGGCATCGCGGAGTTGGAACATCTGCTTTGATGAGACGGTCAAAGAATTTGGCTTTATCAAAAATCCAGATGAACCATGCATCTATAGTAGATTTGTAGCGAGAACTGTAGTATTCCTCGTTTTATACGTGGATGACATTCTCTTAATAGGAAATGACATTCCTATGCTACAATCTGTCAAGGGGTTCTTGTCACACAGGTTCTCCATGAAAGACCTGGGTGATGCCTCATACATTCTGGGTATCCGGATCTACCGTGACAGATCCAAGAGGATATTAGGACTTTCACAGTCCAGGTACATCGACACCATACTGAAGAGGTTCAGTATGGAAGATTCTAAGCGCGGTAACCTACCGGCTTGTCACGGGATCACCCTCTCTAAAGAGATGTCTCCCAAGACTGATTTGGAGAGGGATCGCATGTCTATTATACCCTACGCTTCTGCGGTAGGCTCTATAATGTATGCGATGTTGTGTACCAGACCGGATGTAGCTTATGCACTGAGTGTGGTAAGCCGGTATCAGTCTAACCCAGGGGAGAAACACTGGATAGCGGTAAAGAACATTCTCAAGTACCTGAGAAGGACTAAGGAGATGTTCTTGGTGTATGGCGGAAAAGACCTCCAGATCGAGGCCTTTGCTGACTCCAGCTTCCAGAGTGACAAGGATGATTCTAAGTCCATGTCGGGTTTTGTCTTTACCCTCAATGGAGGGGCGGTGTGTTGGAAGAGTTCCAAACAGGAAACCGTTGCAGACTCGACGATGGAAGCGGAATACATCGCTGCATCTGATGCCGCAAAAGAAGCTGTCTGGATGAGGAAGTTCTTGAAAGAACTTCAGGTGGTTCCGTCCATTGTTGATCCAATACCTCTGTATTGCGACAACAACGGGGCTATAGCTTTAGCGAAGGAACCCAGGTCCCATCAGAAATCCAGGCACATCTTAAGGCGGTATCACCTGATCAGGGAGATCGTAGATCGCCAGGAGATCGAGGTTCGGAGAGTCGCTTCAGAAGACAACACTGCAGATCCATTCACCAAGGCCTTGCCCCAGACTCAGTTCGAGCGGCTGATCGAGATGATAGGTCTTCGATACGCCAGTACATGGCCTTAGTGCAAGTGGGAGATTGTTAGTGTATATGCCCTAGAGACCATTACTGTATCATACTAGTTTGTATATTACTTAATGGATGCTTGGGATATTCACCTTGTATATACAATCTTGCTCAAAATAGTAGTATGCTACTTGGTTTGTTTCTACTTCAATGTGTACTTGTGTTTATTTCAGTATATCACTTATACGCATTAGTGGAGCCCTTAGGATCTTTGCTTGATTACCAGCGTTGTGATGGCAGTCACACTAGTGGGGGCTGGATAATCTATAAGCACATCCTTATTCAGGTCCCTGGTCGCAGGACTATCGAGACAGGGCATCGATACTCCGGAGTAGACCAGCGCATGCGCTTCTCATCCCAGTGTGGGAGACGGTCTGTCCCACAGCCGTCAGTACGTCGTACTTGAGATAGTATGCGGGTGCTCGTTAGGTTACGGGTACACTGGACAGGACTCGTCGGGAACTGACTAGTTGGTATTATACCTATCGTCCGTTATCAGTTCCCAGGTGACATGAGTACAGCTTAGTCCGCTGACTTGACACTGTCACTTCGCCTCGGGTGTGTTCCCACTGTACTTTGATCACTACCCTACCACGGCTCAAAGGAGTCGTGCAAACAGGTGGTGGTTGGGTGCAGTCCCGAAGCACTTGGAGGCAGTGACGGTTAGACAGGATTCGTCTCTCCCGGTATTGGGGGTTGACATCGCGCTGTGTCTAGGAGAGCCATTACACGAGTAGTCCCTGGCCAGGGCAAACGAGATATACTGGTAGGTTTCCAGTGTTATCTCAGGGTGTATTGGGCTTCACTCCGGCACGACTTGTACCGCTATTGGGGGACTGACGTTTACCGCCCCCTAGGCCCGCCATGCGATGTATCAGACGAACAGACCGGACTGTACGGAGAATGTCACACTCAGGCTCAGTAGGAGTTCAGATGGGTTTCGCCTCGTCGGTCTTCTTGTCGGCATTACCTGGGGACCGTTACGCACAGCTAGTGCCGCTTGCGGTCTGTGGTTAAACCCACTGCCAGCGTAGTGTCGAGTCTTTAGAGTCCCACACAGAAAGCTTTTCGCCTTTAGGCAAAAGAGTAGAGGTCGCATGGTATTGCGACAGGTCGCATGGTTTTGCGACAGGGTTCGGTCACATCCGTGCACTTGTGCACGTACAGTGTCCGGACAGTTTACACTAGCGGGCTTTGGTTTAAGCCAGATCCTAGTGTACCTTATGGGATTGGATTTATCCAGTTTGCATTCGTGTTCCTCGGAACGCGGATGCGGGTGTGTATGCACAGTTGACAGGGAGGCAGAGGCAGCGGATTCTCATTAGGGTTGTTGACAGTTGACCGTTGACTTTTTGACTTTATGCTCAACCCTAATGAGAATATGATATGTGATTAACTATTATATTAATTAAGTATTATGGTGATATGGTTGTTGACTTGTTGACTTTTGTTGACTTGTTGACTTTGGTGACTTGTTGACTTTTGTTGACTTGTTGACCGGTTGACTAGGCTTGACTAGTTGACCATCATGATAACCATGGTTATCATTTCATGCCAAAGACTTTTTCTTGCTTGTTCATTTGAGTAAAATGAGTGCATGACATGATAAGGTTATGGTTACTTCAACCATCACATAAGACTTTTGTTGATATGATGAGTTATCATTGCTTTGGATTATGAGAGGGTGAGAGACAAAATACTTGCTCATTCTTTTTTGCTCATTCTCTCTCTTGTTCTTGAGCTCTCCTCTTGCTCTCATCCTCAACCTCTTGCTCCCTCTCTTGATCTATGGTTCCCTTGTCTCATGAGTTGAGAATCAAGAATCATAGATAAAATCCCACTCTAAATCATCTCTACTCATTCTAGTTCACTAGGTTTAGCAAACCAAGTGAACTAGTTTCTTCAAAGAACGAAGAAGGAGCTAAAGGTTGGAGCTTTCAAGTGGATCTATCTTCGGCGTACGGAGACAACGAGAAGGAGCCATCGAACCACCATCGGAGCTTGAAGAGAAGGAGTTCAAGTTTAGGTATAACCATCTTCATCCGAGTAGCTAAATATCTTTAGCTTAGTTTGCTAGTTTTAGTTTAGGTAACGATCCCGACCATAGTTTAGTCCATGTTGCCTCTTGCGATAAAATTCGTTTTTTATACCGTTTCCGCCTCCCCGTAAGAACCGGGGGTCGCAATATGGACTTACACACATAACATTCTGCAGTTGCTTACAAAATTTTTAGACACTCTGAAAAATTCGACAGAAACTGGGTTTTTTGTTTCGATGTTTCGAAGCTGTTTCGGTTTCGTAATTCTACAAACATCATCTAATTATCTAGCTTGGATCTAATACCACTGCTGGGTTCCCTAGCACCGCCACTGGGTTTCGGGAGGCATCGACCATGCTGTTTTCAAAAATTTGGCGCGCTAAAGAACCATAACCTAGAATCTTAACGAGAATTAGACGAACCATGTATGTAAACATGTTTATCTAAGTGAACAAGGAATACAACCTTTGTAGACCGGTCCTTCGCTTCAATAGCTCCGTGTAGTAGTCCCTTCGCTTCAAGTGGTGAACTCCCGGACTCTAGAAAGGCTCCACAAGATGAAAGGAACAAACTTGCTTGAAGTCTTCGAGGCCGAAGATGATCTACGTCGAGGAGACACCAACTCAAGCTACCTCTCCACTAATTATGAAGCAAACAACCTAAAATAAATGGCTAATCTAGTGTAGGTTGATGAAGTAGGAATTTAGCTCGCTTTAGAAATATTTTTCTCACTAATTTCCTTCACCTCCCAAAAAGCTAAAGAGCTTGAGGAAGGAGATGAAGAAAAGCAACCATGAAGAGAAGCAAGTGTAGAATGAATCTCATGAGTGAGAATAGCAACCATGGGTAAGATAATATCTCATACTAACTCATATAGAGACTTAACTAAGTCTAATCATAATGGTTGGGTTAATAAATATCTAATGTAAAACAAAATTAGTTGACTAAGTCAATGGTTCTACAAGCTTCTACTAAGCTCAAACCATGTGACTAATTTCCAACTAATTTTGATTTACTTTAAATAAATAAAACCCTTCATTATGTTAAGCATGGTGTGAGTCTCATACATCCATGTTGCATGTAGCAACAGGCATGACACAATAATATATATCACATATATATTAAATGTACACAAGTGAGAAAAAAGAAATGCTTAATTGAGCTAATATTAGTTAATGTAAATTAATATATCAAATATATAATTATACATTAAATTATTAAATCAACACTTGATTTAATAATCCGGCTATATCATATATAACCGACTAATATCATATGTATCAACTTATCGAATCAACACTTGATTCGATTACCCGGCTATATCACACATAACCGAACGATATCACATATCACGAGAATAGAATACGGTATCACATACACGTATTAATCTCGGTCCCGCACATATCACATATGTGCTCCTACTTCATTTCGCCTGAGCCAGGAAACCTCTGTATAGGACTCTAAAGACTCGTCAATACGCTGGCAGTATGTGATGATCATATCACTCACGCACAAGCCGTCAGCGGTACTAGCTGGACATAACGGCTACCTGGGTATTGAGCGATCAAAAGATCAACAAGAAAGCATGCTCATACTCCTGCGAATCCAATAAGTAACACTACCGTACAGTCCAGTCACTTCGTCTGATATGTCGCATATCCTGCCTGGGGGGTGGTAAATGTCAGACCTCAATAACCTGATAAGTTATGCCGATGTGAGGCCCTTAATGGTTCGAGAAACTACTGATAACATTTACCAGTAAATCTCAGCAACCCTGGCCAGGGATTTCTTGTTATAGCCAATCGAGCACAGTGCAACATCAACCCCAAATACTGGGAGATACGAAATCCCTCCTATCGCTCATTGCCTCCATGTGAGTCGGAACTGTACCCAAAAACCACCGTTTTGCACATTCTCTTGAACATGGTAAGATGGAAATCAAAGCACAGTGGGAATCACACAAGACTCTATGACGATCTCTGGTCTACAGACTAACCTGTACCAGTGTCACTAGAGAACTGTTATCTGACGTGAGGTATAATACCATCTAGGAGTTCTCGGCGAGTCCTGTTCAGTGTACCCAGTCTCCACTGAGCACCCGTATACCATCTTTGATGTCAAACACCAATGGATGTGGGATCATCCATCGCCCATCATATGGGTCAAGAAGCGTATACGCTAGTCTACTCTGGAATATCGATGCCCCGTCTCGATACTCCCACGACTAGGAATAATTGAAAGATGTACTTACTGACTACCCTTGCCCCACTAATATGATCTACATCATAATCCCGGTAGTCAAGCACTCATCCTAAGGGCTTTATCAACATGTGACAGAGAGACGATAAGTGTACATGTTAAGATAAAGAGCAACCAGATAGCATACTATCATGTCGAGCAAGAAAGTCCTCCCTATATATGTCCAAGCATCCACTATAATATACATCATATGTACAATAATGGCATCTAGGGCATACATATAACTAACATGTTAGGGTTGGGATGAGTTCGCTCGTCGGCCACCTTTTCGTCATGTACCTGGGTAGCCGTTACGCACAGCTAGTGCCGCTGACATTCTTGTGGTTAAACCCACTGCCAGCGTACTGTCGAGTCTTTAGAGTCCTACACAGAGGGTTCCCTGGTTCAGGCGAAAGATGTAGAGGCCGTAAATTGTTACGGTAGGGTTTCGATCATATTCGTGTACTGGCTACAGGAATAATGATCGAAAGGATAATACTGGTAGGCTTTGGTTTAAGCCGGATACCGGTATTATATTATTGGATTATTTGTATTCGTATTTTTTGGAATACGAATACGGGTATATTTATACGGTATATGGTGAGGGTATTCTTGTAATTGTACAAGAGCACCTTCTAGAAGGAGACACCTCATATTAGATGATTTTCTTTTTTGGAATAGAAATGAATGAGGTGGAATTTGGAGAAATGTCAAAGTATGGATAAAGGAATGGCTTATATTATTTTGTATTCATTTGGGATTACTATTGAAGCATGGTGCATTATTTTGGAGATAAAATAATACATGCTTCAATTATTTTCCATGAGCCATATCATTTTTTCCATGCTTGATTTTTTCATTATCACTCTCACCTTCTCTCTCCTCAGTATCTCCTTCTTCTTCCTCTTGACCTAAACACTTCCATGGGTTGTGATTCATAGGTCAAGAGACATAATAATCCACTACTTGATCTCTACATCATCTAAGTGATCTTTTCTAGCACACTTGATCTCTTAGTTAACTCTTGTGAAGAGTTTGTAGCTTGTTCTATAGCTCTCTGGCGGATCATCTTGGATCTAGAGGTGACCGGAGACTGAGTTCTTCTCAACCATCGAAGGAGCTAAGGAGTCGCAGCGGAAAGAAGACCCACAGGACCGTTTCCTAGAGGTATAACCCCTATCACAGTAGATAAGATCTCAAGATAGGGTTTCTAGTTATGGTTTAGCACAAGATCTAGTTAAAAAGTAGGTGTTGCATGCAAGAAAATTATTGTTTGCCACTTCCGCCTCCTCACAAGTGTTGTGAGGGTATGCAACATCTACTAACATAGGGATCATTAGTCTTTTGACGACTAGCACGAGCTCACCTTGGCGAAATGTTCTCGGCCTGGTCAGTCTTTCGTATGACCGTGTCATCCTTGCCTTGTGAGCCTCCATATTTTTCTATGCTATAAGGCGAGTTTCATCGAGGGCGTTGAGCTCCTTAAGCCTATGATGAGCATTTTCTTCATCTGTCAGCTCATATCGATCTGCTACTCGTAGAGAGGCGGGTTCTATTTCAAACAAGATCACCGCTTCTGTGCTGAACACCAACACGTATAGTGCTGTATTCGTGGCCGTCTTGAACGTTGTTCGGTACGCCCATAGTGCTTCATGCAACCTTTTGCGCCAGTCTTTTTTGTTTCTGAATACCGTCTTTTTTATAATCATAATCAAGGTCTTGTTAAAAGTTTCAGATAAACCGTTGGCCCGAGGATTATAGACTGAAGAGTATCTCCAGTCTATTTTATGCTGTTGTGCCAAGCGGCTTATTTTATGGCTTGTGTAAGTTGGCCCATTGTTCGAGATTATTCGTCGCAGTGTTTCGAAGCGATAGATGACATGGGTTTTGAAGAAATGGAAGATATTCTCCATCTTCACCTCCCTCAGCGGTACTGCTTCTTGAAGGGTTACCCAAGCCGGCAGCAAGGTTTCGGGAGGCATCGTCCATGCCAAATTAAAATTTTGCCGTTCTAGCTAACCCTAAAACTAGATCGTATACTAGAAATAATACGAAAAACATATGCAAACACTTTGCAACAAGTAGTGAGCAAGGAATACAACCTTTGTAGACCGGTCCTTCACTTCAATAGCTCCGTGTAGAAGTCCCCTTCACTGCGATCGCAAACTCCGGATTCTAGAGAGGCTCCATGAAAGAAACGAACATACTTGCTTCGATGACTTCGAGGCCGAAGATGATCTATGTTGAGGAGACACTAACCCTAGCTATTCCTTCATTAGGTCATGAACTTTGTGAATAGAACACCCTATACTAAATAGCAAGTAATAGAGGATGATGAAGTAGGAAGTGGGCTCACTTTAGAATTGATTTTCTCACTCTTTTTCTCATACTTCCATTGGAGCTAGAAAAGCTTGAGAGGAGGAAGAAGAAGAAGATGGTGAACTCATGAATAATTCATCCAAATATATATCTCATAAAATATATCCAGATTACCTCTTTGGTAGCATCCTTAGTAGCAATGTATCCAGTCTTTATCGTCTAGTATGCCACGGTATCTAGCTTGGAACTCTTCCAACATACCGTCCCTCCACTGAGGGTAAAGACACTGCCTTTGACTGACATTCAGTCGACCTTACCACCCTGGAAGCTATCCAGTGATTCTCCCCAGGATCGATTGATACCATCTTACTACACCTAGTGAGAATCCTAACATCCCCTTAGATCAATCTCATAGATCCAACACCCAGGATTTAGGAGGTATCACCTTGATCCTATATGGAGAATCCTTGTGATAAGAGGAGATTGACCGAGCGCAGCATAGGAAACTCCTTTCCTATCAAGAGTATGTCATCCACGTACTATACGAGGATCACCACCATACTCCCTACTACCCTTTTATATATACAAGGTTCATCTACCATTTTGATGAATTCAAACTCTTTGACTACCACATCAAAACAGATGTTCCAACTCCGCGATGCCTACTTTAACTCATAAAGCAACTTGCATATGTTTCCGCTGCTCCCATTGTCTACGAAGCCTTCTGGCTGTGTGCTTATAGACGCTCTCTTCTAAATCACTATTTAGAAAAGCAGTCCTGACACCCAACCGCCAGATATCGTAGTCATGGTATGTAGCAGTGGTAAGTAGGATCTGGATGGACTTAAGCATAGCTTTGAAAGTCTCAACTTTTCCATGTACACCTAGCAATCTTCTCAAGATATACTTGCTCCTGATGAGGATTTAACCCTTCAGATAAAGCATCCAAAGTCCATACTTTGTTGGTGTATATGGATTCCATCTCAAATCGCATAGCATCCAGCCATTCTCACAGAGTCCCCGCTCTTGATGGCCTGCTCAAAACTAGTTGGGTCATCATCTCATGATGCAATCCTCGCTCCCACTGTCATAGAGAAACAGAAGTATCTCTTAGGTGGATGAAGAACCCTACCAGATCGGCAGAGAGGCTGAGGTTCATTGGGAACTATTGAATCCTTCGGTTCTACCAAATCATCAGGTATAGTTTGTATAACTGGAACTCCTTCCAGTTCTACCACATGACCACTAATTTCTTCACAAGAAATTCCCTTTCTCAAAAGTGGCATGCTGAGAAACAAAACATATTTTGCTCATCAATGTGGTAGAAGACATCCCCTTGCAAATGCTTGGGATATCCAACAAACTTCTACAGAACTGACCATGCCTCGAGCTTGTCCGGATTTTGCTTTTAGACATAGGCCGGACAACCCTAAATCTTAACATCCTTAAGAGATGGGCTCTTCCCATTCCATATCACATATGGAGTGGTGGGCACCTGATTTGATTGGAACCCTATTCAATAGATATGCAGCTTCACAAGTGCATAACCCCAAAAGGAAATAGGTAACTCAGTAGTACTCATCATAGAGCACACCTTATCACATAGGGTGCAATTGCTCCGCCCCGATATACCATCGTGCTGTGGTGTATACGGAGGAGTAATGCTGAGAGAGAATCTCATTCTTCTTTAGAATAGTCCAGAAACTCCGTAATCAAGTATTCTCCTCCCTGATCACATCATAGGACATAATACTTATACCCGTTTTGGTTCTCTACTTCTAACTTATATTCATTGAATTTCTCAAAAGTTCCAGACTTGTGTTTCAACAAGAACATATGTTCGAATCCTGAGAGATCATCAGTGAATGTAATGAAGTACAAGGAACCGGTCCTGGCATGTGTAGACAGGGGACCTACATACATCAGCATGTATCAATCCCAAGAGTTCACTAACTCTTTCTCTGTTTCCAATAAACGGAGCTCCGGTCATCTTATCTTTGTGACATGACTGATAAGTTTCACAAGATGTAAGTTCAAACTGATTTAAACATGCATCTTTATGCATCTTTAAGTTCAAGAAGGATTCATTCATTTCTGAACTCTTCCTCTTGCGTGTGTTCTGTACGTTAAGAATTGTGGTTTGATTTAGAACATATATGCTTTTAGATAACGTGCCTGAACCGATCAACTTTTGATATAGGAAATGTTCAAAACATTATCCAACAATACAAAATTATATCCTTCTTTACTAATAAAGAGACCGATATGATGTTGTATATCAGGTTCGGTATCTAATAACATTCGTTCAGAATCAATGTATTTGGTAATACAGGATGATAACTGCCAACAGATTTGGCTGCAACACTTGCACCATTTTTTAACTCTTAAAACTTATCATCCTTTCTCAGTTCTCTACCTATCTGTAGCCCATGTAACAGATTACATTTGCGGGATCCTGATCCGGTATCTCATACCCAGGACGTAAAGGACACTGAGAAACAGTTCTCTGTAATGAACTCACCCGAAGAAGATGTATCAACATGCACTTTCTTCGTTTGGGAGGCACGGGAATTCTGGCAATCCCCAATTTCCTGCTCTGTCTTATAACAATTATAAGTTAGAGTGGGACCAACGTTCCCTAGCGCGGTATAACAAGCGGGTTCGGTCAATACATCCTTATTATTTTCTTGATTAAGGCGTGACATGGTCGCAACCTGGAAAGAGAGAGAGAAAACACTCAGCGTATGCTCTTGCAAGATTAGATTGGTTATTTATATATCTAATCAGGATGACTCCCACTGTTTTTAGTCAAATCTTCCTTCAAACCCTAAAAGGAAAGACTAGCCGGGATTAATTACACCGTACAAGTTCGCTAATCTTTCAGCCAGGCAAGTGCCGGTACTTTGAGGGAGGTTCCCCATGCTTTCGCACGGACCTAATTAAAATAAACCTCGTTTTCCCAGAGGCGTAACCCCGTTGACACCTTTCTAGACGCCTACTTGATCGGCTAATTGTAATGTGTAAAACTCTCCCAGGAGTAACTCTTACTCGCAGTGGGTATCGGGATCCAACTATCTCATAGAAGGTATGCAATCTCATTGCAAATTTCAACACTTGAAATTCCCAATAATATTTTGCCCCGAGAGATCTATGACCTTGACAAGGTCAACAAACCATAGACCGCAAGTTAAGTTCAACCCGTCATTTTCCGATTGAATTAAACCCACCCGCACGACCCTTGACAAGGTCAACAAGGACGCACGACTACCCTAACTCAATCGCATCATATGCTTTTGCAGATAAGCATAAATATCTACCGCACACTATGCCTTGACAAGGTCAACAAACGCAGCACGAATACTATGAAGTACTTATCTGAAATGACGGAGGGCTGCAACAGGTTTTTATGAAAACCTTTTGCGTAATGAATTTGATATCATTGTAGAATCAAATGATTTAAAATGGAGTGTTTTTTAGGCTTTTTTTAGTTTTGCTAAATATGTCACTCCCGGTGAAGGGATCTCGGCTCTTTCCTCATCGAATGAGGTGCAGGATATTCACAATACCACTATGCAAAGCAAGAACTAGAAAAGCAATCAAAAGAAAAACCGAGGGTTGTAGCATCTGCCAGTTATTTCTAAAGAGGTCACTCCCGGTGAAGAGATCTCGGCTCTTTCCTTATCGAATAAGGTGCTGGATATTCTACAAGGAATACCGCTATGCAAAGTAACAACTAGAGCTACCTATTTTTGAAAATTCGATTCCACAACATCTTTAGATTTCTTTTATTTCATTAATCTCATTAATTAAGTCCCATCATTTTAAGTTACCTAAAAATCACAAATAAATACAACGTACGCTTATGCCATCCGTATTCGCCTCGATGTCCCCTCGTGCACCGTTAGGTTAAGTAACTAACGACCGAGCGGGGCAGTGCTAGCGCGGGTGTAAAACAGAAGCAACGTCTATATAATATATCACATATACTATATCCTGTATTCATCTCATCAATATATCAAATGATCACATCACAGATAACGCAGCAGAAAACAACATATGAAATATTGGATATATTAGGATTTCTGTGTTTTAAATTAAGCCTGTATAAAACACGGATTCCACGGTCGCGATGAATAGCCAAATCCACATCCCTAAACCCCTACGAGAGCGGCAAGCAACCCTACCAATTCTAGAGTTAGGAAACCCGGTCTCGACACCTCGAGATGGTCTCCCACTGGACCCTATAACCCGGTTACCTATGCTCCCCGTCTTGGGTCTATCCTAATGCGGAAAAGTAAATAATATACAATGGTGACATCATCCTCAACCCGGAAGTACCCCAATAAAAGATTATTATATATAATGAATTTTACATGAATGAAAATGAAAAACTCTCATCTCACATAAAACCCCCGGCTATTCAAACACGACGATCCAATATAACATATCACAGCAACACATAACATCACATGTCATCAACGTAAGTAAATATGCGTATCCCAGTTGTCGTTGACATATAGCACCGAAACCGGTGATATACCATATATTACACTTACGGTTGCAGAAAAGAAAGTGAAAAACTACAACAGTTAGAATCTGTAACCACCTTAGATATTGCATGTCTAACCAAATGAATTCATTAGACATCGCATACCTAACAATTATAAACCCCGCATTTTAGTCTCGATCTCGAAAACACTTTTCAATATCTAGTCATGCAATTCAACAAGATTCCCGACATCCTGATCGAATGCTCGTCGGAAACTTTAGTAGACGGCTGCACCCCCCGATGCCGTCGACAAACTGCACTAAGGCGGCCGCGAGCACCCGAACGGATGCTTTTGGCGGTGGGGTTCTCCTACAGTCACTTGGTCGGGGCTATGGGACATGGCTATCTATTAAGTTTACCCTGCGAGTATCCGCGTACTCTACGTGATTGCGACGGATTTTTGATCATATCAAAATCCTGTGGCAACCAATCAAATGAGACTAAACTGCTAGATTTATAAAATTCAAACTAGTTATCTCATAACTACTTATGGATTCCAAATATTGTATCTCATCACATAATATCCGGACGACGATAAACTCTTCGATCGATTCATCAAAGTCCCACAATTTCCCGACAGCTCAACACTTGAGCACAGTTTTAATAATACCAAAAAGATACCACAGTGCCTATGAACCAGCCGTAGAAGGGTCAAACCAACGCATCACACATGACAACGCTAAACTACCACAAACCCTAGGGTTCAGTGGAAGTTTTGACGGCCACATAATCGAGTTAAGGTTTACGTTCTTCTAGAGGGTCCAAAGAATCACTTGCATGTTTTTCCGAATACGTTAAACTTGGAAAAATGGGTTTTTGACATTCAATCAAACTTTCTAACTTCGTCTAGACAATATGTGAAAACCCGAAACAATATTAAAACTACGAATACGAAACACTCCGACTTTCTTATAGTGTAAGTTTACATCACATGTACAATTAGCAAAAATAAACAACACCTGAAACCCCAAATCCCAGAGACCAAAACATGGGAAAAAATTGGAACCCAAAATCCCCTATTAGGGTCGGCCAGCTCGGAAATTGTGGCCATGTGCTCGCCAAAATCCGAGCACATGGTCCCAATTTTGTCCCATGTTTATATATTTGCCCAAATATGATTCTGCACTTGTTTGAAAAAATTTTGGAGCTCATTTGAAAATCGACAGAAACTAGATTTTAGGGTTTCAAGTTTCGAAGTTCATTTAATTTTCGTAATCTAACAAAATCCGTATTAATTTATAGCATGGCTCTGATACCACTGAAGGGTTATCCAAGACAGCAGCAAGGTTTCGGGAGGCATCGTCCATGCCAAATAAAAATTTTGTCGTTCTAGCTAACCCTAAAACTAGATCGTATACTAGAAATAATACGGAAAACATATGCAAACACTTTGTAACAAGTAGTGAGCAAGATATACAACCTTTGTAGACCGGTCTTTCACTTCAATAGCTCCGTGTAGAAGTCCCCTTCACTGCGATCGCAAACTCCGGACTCTAGAGAGGCTCCACGAAGAAACGAATATGCTTGCTTCGATGACTTCGAGGCCGAAGATGATCTACGTCGAGGAGACACTAACCCAAGCTATTCCTTCACTAGGTCATGAACTTTGTGAAGAGAACACCCTATACTAAATGGCAAGTAGTAGGGGATGATGAAGTAGAAAGTGGGCTCACTTTAGAATTGATTTTCTCACTCTTTTTCTCATACTTCCATTGGAGCTAGAAAAGCTTGAGAGGAAGAAAAAGAAGAAGATGATGAACTCATGAATAATTCATCCAAATGAATTATTGCACCCATGGTTGAGTTAAGCCCTCATACTTAACTCATGTAGAGAATAAACTCATGGCTATGGTTAAGGGTTGGGTCAAGTAAAATATCCTAAGGAATAACAAAAGAGTGGACTTTGTCAAACTTCTACAAGCTTCATAAAGCTTGAAAACATTGACCAAGTCAATTCCCTTTTGTAATAACATAAGGTATAAATAAAACC
Organism: Agapanthus africanus; assembly: GCA_030015575.1. NCBI lineage: Eukaryota > Viridiplantae > Streptophyta > Magnoliopsida > Asparagales > Amaryllidaceae > Agapanthus > Agapanthus africanus. The sequence continues at coordinate 543,004,640 of CM057348.1, forward strand.
CTAACTTAACCTTAGCATGGTGTTAATCTCATACACCCATCTTGTATGTATCATCAAGCATGACACAATACATGTACACAAATATACATATCACATATATACAATGTGCACATCAAGTGAGAAAAGAAAACTTAAGTGAGCTAATACTAGTTAATGTAATGTAATATATCAAATATATAATTATATATTAAATTATTAAATCAACTCTTGATTTAATAATCCGGCTATAACCGACTAATATCATGTGTAACAACTTATCGAATCAACACTTGATCCGATAACCCGGCTATATCGCATACAACCGATCAATGTCACGAATCGCTAGAATAGAATACGATATCTCATATCGTATCAATCGGTCCCGCACATATCACATATGTGCTCCTACTCCATTTCGCTTGAGCCAGGAAACCCCTGTGTATGACTCTAAAGACTCGTCAATACGCCAGCAGTAGGTGATGATCATATCTAACACTCACAAGCCGCAAGCGGTCTGCTAAACGTAACGGCCACCCGGGTATTGAGCGATCAGAAGATCAACAAGCAAGCCTGCTCACACTCCTGTGAATCCAATCAGTAACACTATCGTACAGTCCGGTCTCTTCGTCTGATATGTCACTTATCTCGTCTAGGGGTGGTAAACGTCAGACCCCAGTAACTCGATAAGTCGTGCCGATGTGAGGCTCATAACGGGTCGAGAAACTACTGATAACACTTACCAGTATATCTCTAAAGCATCCTTGGCCAAGGACTTCCTGTTATAGCCAATCGAGCACAGCGCAACATCAACCCCCAATACCAGGAGAGACGAAACCCCTCCTATCGCTCATTGCCTCCATGTGAATCTGGACTGTACCCAAAAGCCACCGTTTTGCACGTTCTCTTGAATGTGGTATGGTGGAAATCAAAGCACAGTGGAAATTACACAAGACTCTATGACGATCTCGGGTCTACAGACTAACCTGTACCAGTGTCACCAGAGAACTGCCATCTGACGATAGGTATAATACCATCTGGGAGTTCTCGGCGAGCCCGTCCAGTGTACCCAGTCTCCACCGAGCACCCATATACTGTCTCTGATGTCAAACACCAATGGATATGGGATCATCCATCGCCCATCTACATGGGTCGAGAAGCTATACGCTAGTCTACTCTGGTATATCGATGCCCTGTCTCGATACACCCTCGACTAGAAAAATTTGAAGGATGTACTTAGCGACTACACTGTCCGCACTAGTATGGTCTGCATCATAATCCTGGTAGTCAAGTACTCATCCTAAGGGCTTTATCAACATGTAACATAGAGACATTCAGTGTACATGTTAAGATAAAGAGCAACCAGATAGCATACTATCATGTCGAGAAAGAAAGTCCTCCATATATATGTCCAAGCATCCACTACAATATACATCGTATGTATAGTAATGGTCTCTAGGGCATACATATCACTAACACTTCTGCCCATTTAGAGAAGTAGTCAGTTGTAGCTAATATGAACTGATGTCCTTTGGATGATGCCGGTTCGATAAGGCCAATTATATCGGTTCCTCACATTTCGAATGGCCAGCTAGCCACTATTGGGTGTAGTGGATTTGGATGTTGATGGATGAAATCCCCATGAATTTTACATGAGTGACACTGCTTCGCATATTTCGAGGCAGTCCTGGATCATCGTGGGCCAATAGTAACCTATTCATTTTATCTTCAGCTTCATCTTTGGCCCAGCTTGATGATAACCGCAGAGTCCGTCGTGAGTTTCTTGGACGACTTTCTTTGCTTCCTCGGGCCCTAGGAATCTTAACCATAAACAATCAAATGATCTCTTATATAGAGTATCATTGACGAAGGCAAAAGACAAAGCTCGTTTCATGAGCTGATGTCTAGACGACGTATTTTCGGGTGTTCGTTGGGACTTAAAGTAGTCTATGAAGACTTCCTTCAAGTCCTTCACCTTTTCTTCGTCCTTTATTTGAAGGATTACTTGTTCGGTCATTTCTTTTCCTTCGGATAGCTTTATTAGGTCTTCCAAAAATATTTCTGTTGGCGCGAGAACCCTGTGGCTTTGCACAATGATCCTCACGTCATCAAGATCTTCATCGGCCAATTCCTTAGCTAATTTGGCCAATGCATCTGCCTTGCTATTTTCCGCACGCAGTATACTTTCCAGGGTATAGGAATGGTGTCAGCAGTTGCCGCACTCTTTCGCCATACTTTATCAGCTCTGGCTTGCATGTCTGATAATTATCATTTATTTGGCTAACAATCAGCCGGGAGTCTCCATATATGAGGAGGTCTTTGATTCCCATGTCGATAGCGATCTCAAGACCTACTATCAAAGCTTCATATTCAACTTTGTTATTAGTCCTTGAAAATGTTAAGGAGAGGGCGTAACGCAATATCCCTCCTTGCAGAGTCACGAAAATAAGGCCCACCCCGACTTTGATTATAGAGGTGTTCTACTTTCGCTGCTTCATGGAAGATGCTCCATCGAAGTAGAGTTCCCATTGGGAATCATTTTTCTTCAATCATATCGAATGCGTGTTCGTTTGGAAACTCACAATTTAAGGGAGAGTCGGCTGGTTTCGGATACTCCGCTAGAAAGTCAGCTATGGCCTGACCTTTCACTGATTTAAGGGGTCGATACGTTATCGAGAACTCCATCATGGGGAGGGCCCATTTGGCAAGCCTTCCTGTTAGTATGGCCCTTGACATTAGATATTTTAGAGGATCCAACTTCAATATGAGTCGGACCTCATGGGCCAAAGCGTAATGTCTGAGCTTCGTTATTGCGAAGATCAATGCTAGGCAATGCTTTTCGATGGGGGAATAGTTGTTTTATCCCCCCAGGAGAACTCGACTCAAATAGTATAGAACTCTTTCCTTTACCTGATCGTTCTCTTGTGCCCACAATGCGTCTAAAGAAACCTCAAAGGCCGTTGTATATAGGATAAGGGGTTTTCCCTTAAGCGGAGCGGTCAATACCGGCGGATTTTGCAGGTATTGTTTAATTTTGTCCAGTGCGTTTTAGCACTTTTGATCCCAGACGAACGGGGTCCCCTTCTTCATCAAATGACTGTAGAGACAGCATTTTCCGAAGAGGTTGGTTATGAATCACTGGATATACACGAGCTTTCCTTGGAGAGACCGCACTTGTTTTAGGGTTCTTGGCGTGGGCATTTCCATGATCGCCTTGATCTTTGAGGGGTCGATTTCGATACCTTGGTGACGTATGACGAATCCTAGGAATTTGCCTGAGGAAACTCCAAACGCGCATTTTAGAAGATTCATCTTCAGATTATACTTCCAAAAATGTTGGAACACTATTTTTAGATGTTCCCAATATTCCTCGTAAGATCTGCAGTTTACTACAAGGTCTTCGATATAGCATTTGACGATCTCGTGTATGAGGTCATCGAAGATGTTTGTCATGGCCCTCTGGTAGGTAGCGCCAGCGTTCTTCAAACAAAAGGGCATCACTTTATAACAGAATATACCCAATGGGGTTCGGAAGGTAGTATGCTTTTGGTCTTCAGGATGCATTTTTATTTGGTTTTACCCTAAAGATCCATCCATGAATGAGAAGACCTCATCGGTAGACGTGTTATCGATCATCAACTCGGTAATAGATACTGGGAAGTCGTCCTTCAGGTAAGCTTTGTTGAGGTCCCGAAAGTCCACGCAGATGCGAACCGTCCTATTTTTCTTCATCACTGGAACGATGTTAGCGATCCATTCAGGATATTGAACTTCGTGGATGAAGCCGGAGTCGATTAGTTTCCTGACATCAGCATTGATTCTCATCTCAAGTTCGAGCCGCATCCTTCTTGGTGCATTTTTGATTGGATTTATTGTTAGTGTATATGCCCTAGAGGCCATTATTGTATCATACCGGTTTGTATATTACTTAATGGAAGCTTGGGATATTCACAGTTGTATTAACTGTCATGCTCAAAATGGTAGTATGCTACCTGGTTTGTTTCTATCTCAATATGTGCATGTGTTTCTTTTAGCATATCGTTTATACATATTGGTAGAGCCCTTAGAATCGTTTGCTTGATTACCAGCGTTGTGATGGCAGTCACACTAGTGGGGGCTGGGTAGTCTGTAAGCACATCCTTATACAGGTCCCTAGTCGTAGGATTATCGAGACAGGGCATCGATACTCCAGAGTAGATAAGTATATACGCTTCTCATCCCAGCAAGGGAGATGGTCTGTACCACAGCCATTAGTACGTCGTACTGGAGATAGTATGCAGGTGCTCATTGGGTTATGAGTACACCGTACAAGACTCGTCGGGAACTGTTGGTGGGTATTATACCTATCGTCGGGTAGCAGTTCCCAGGTGACATGAGTACAGCTTAGTCCGTCGACTTGATATTACTGCTTCGCCTCGAGCATGTACCCACTGTACTTTGATTATTACCCTACCACGCTCAAAGGAGTTGTGTAAACAGGTAATAGCTGGGTGCAGTCCCGAAGCACTTGGAGGCAGTAGCGGTTAGATAGGATTCGTCTATCCCGATATTGGGGGTTGATATCGCGTTGTGTTTGGAGAGCCATTACATAAAGTCGCTGGCCAGGGCAAGCGAGATTTACTGGTAGGTACTCCAATAGTTTCTCGCGGTGTAATGGGCTACACTCCGACACGACTTATTCCACTATTAGGGGTCTGACGCTTGCCGCCGCCCTAGGAACGATATGCGATACTCTTAGACGAACAAACCAGACTGTAAGGAGATTGTCACAGATAGGCTCAGTTGGAGTTCGGATGAGTTATTCTCATCGGCCTTCTTATCGACATATACCTGGGGACCGTTACGTACAGATAGTACCACTTGCGGCCTGTGGTTAAACCCACTGCCAGCGTAGTGTCGAGTCTTTAGAGTCCCACACAGAGGGTTTCCCTGCATCGGGCAAAAGATGTAGAGATCGTATGGTTTTACGATAGGGTTCGATCGCGTACGTGTACTTGTGCACGGATGATGATTCATACGGACAATACTAGTGGACTTTGGTTTAAGCCGGATCCTAGTATTGTATTGATGGATAGCTTTTTCGTCTCTTATGTATTCATATTTTTAGGAATACGAATACGGGTATGTATATACAGACTAGGGGTGTTTTTGTAATTTATTCAAAGATGCTTCTAGAAGATGATATTTCATATTTGTATTTTTCATTTTACATTAAAAAATGCATTATGACATGGTAGAAATGAGGTGGAAAATGCATGAAATTGAGCATGGCTAAATGTGACACATGGTGGTAGATTTTGAAGCCATGACTCATATGGTTGTAACTTGAACCCTTATTCTAATTATTCATTTGATTTATTAATTGGATATTAGATATGTAAGTCGATATACTACACCCCACGACTTGCGGGGACGCAGAAATTTAAAAAACGATCTTGTTCTATGCAATAACATCGACTAACCGCAAGAATCAGTGCTAAAAGATAACTAACAATAAACATAGGAGTTCTAAACTACTATGTGAAGTGATTATACCTAATGAACCGTGTCCTTCATCTTTTCGTTCTCCACCTCCTCCTCGGCCTTCTCCAAGTAGTAGACGATCCACCCGAGAGCTTTACTTCAAGCTTCACCTCAAACTAGAGGTAACTAGGTTTCTTAAAGTGCTAATCTAAGCAACCTAGGTGATATAGAGTTGGATTATGAAGTGATTAGTCTATTCTAATTCTTGATCTCAACACATGAGAGGGGAGGATTAGGGTTTGAAGAGAGAGAGCTTAAGGAGAGAGAAAGTGAGCATAAGAATGAGAATGAGATAATGATCTCTCATGATATATATGAAGCATTAATCTTTATCAAATAAATAGAAAATAGGATTTAACAACCATGCTTCATAAATACAAATGGGTGATTCATCTCCATGAGTCATTAAGCATTTATGATGCATTAATGACATGGATGAATCACACAAATGAGTCACTAATCTCATTTAATGCATATGCCACCTAAACCCCCAAGTCACCATCTTCTAGAAGCTTCTCGTGAAATTACGATAACGCCCCTCCTATCCGTGAAAACACGGAAAAACTTTAGACTGTATAAATCCAATATCCCGATACCAGAATCTGGCTTAAACCAAAGCCGACTAGTAAAAACTGTCCGAAAGTCGTACGTGCGTAAACACACGTATGCGTCCGAACCCTTGTCGTAAAACCATACGACCTCTATATTGTTTCGCCTGGAGCAGGGAAACTCTCTGTGTGGGACTCTAATAACTCGACTACTACGCTGGCAGTGGGTTTAACCACAGACCGCAAGCGGCACTAGCTGTACGTAACGGTCCCCAGGTAGATGTCGATAAGAAGGCCGATGAGGAAACCCATCCGAACTCCTACTGAGCCTGATGTGACAATCTCCGTACAGTCCGGTCTGTTCGTCTAAGACTATCGCATATCGGGCCTAGGGGGCGGCAAGCGTCAGTCCCCTAATAGCGGTATAAGTCGTGTCGGAGCGTAGCCCATTACACCCTGAGAAACTACTGGAACCTACCAGTAAATCTCGCTTGCCCTGGCCAGGGAATTTGCATAATAGCTCTCTGACACACCGCGATATCAACTCCCAATACCGGGAGAGACGAATCCTGTCTAACTGCCACTGCCTCTAAGTGCTCGGGACTGCACCCAACTGCTACCTGTTTGCACGACTCCTTTGAGCCGTGGTAGGATAGCAATCTAAGAACAGTGGGACACACTCGAGGCGAAGTAGCAGTGTCAAGTCTGCGGACTATGCTGTACTAATGTCACCTGGGAACTGTTAACTGACGACTGGTATAAAACCAACCAACAGTTCCCTGCGAGTCCTGTCCGGTGTACCCGTAACCCAATGAGCACCTGTATACTATCTCCAGTACGACATACTGACGGCTGTGGGACAGACCATCTCCCCAACTGGGATGAGAAGCGTACACACTAGTCTACTCCGGAGTATCGATACCCTGTCTGGATAATCCTACGACTAGAGACCTGAAAAAGGATGTGCTTGTAGACTACCCAGCCCCCATTAGTGTGACTGCCATCACAACGCTGGTAGTCAAGCAAGATCCTAAGAGCTCTATCAATACGTCTACTCACATATTAAGATAGAAAAACCAAGTAGCATACTACCATGTTTAGCAAAACTGTTATATACATGTGAATATCCCAAGCTTCCATTAAGTAATATACAAACTAGTATGATACAATAATGGCCCCTAGGGCATATACACTAACAATCTCGCACTAGGGCCATGTACTGGCGTATCGAAGACCGATGATCTCGAGTAGCCTCTCGAACTGAATCTGAGGTAGGGCCTTCGTGAATGGATCAGCAATGTTCTCTTCAGTAGCAACTCTCCGAACCTCGATCTCCCGATGATCAATGATCTCCCTGATCAGGTGATACCGTCTTAAGATGTGTCTGGACTTTTGATGGGACCTTGGTTCCTTCGCTAAAGCTATAGCTCCGTTGTTGTTGCAATACAGAGGTATTGGATCAACTATGGTAGGAACCACCTGAAGTTCTGTTAGGAACTTCTTCATCCAGACTGCTTCTTTTACGGCATCGCAAGCAGCAATATACTCCGCTTCCATCGTCGAGTCAGCAACGGTGTCCTTCTTGGAACTCTTCCAGCAAACCGCCCCTCCATTGAGGGTAAAGACATAACCCGACATGGACTTGGAATCGTCCTTATCACTCTGGAAGCCGGAATCAGCAAAGGCCTCTAACTTGAGGTCTTTTCCGCCGTAAACCAAGAACATCTCCTTAGTTCTTCTCAGGTACTTGAGAATGTTCTTCACTGCTATCCAGTGATTCTCCCCTGGGTCTGACTGATACCGGCTTACCACGCTGAGTGCGTAAGCTACATCTGGTTTGGTGCACAACATCGCATACATTATAGAGCCTACCGCAGAAGCGTAGGGTATAATAGACATGTGATCCCTTTCCAAATCAGTCTTGGGAGACATCTTTTTGGATAGGGTGATTCCGTGACAAGCCGGTAGATTACCACGCTTAGAATCTTCCATACTGAATCTTTTCAGTATAGTGTTGATATACCTGGACTGCGAAAGTCCCAACATCCTCTTGGATCTATCACGATAGATCCGGATCCCCAGAATGTAAGAGGCATCACCCAGGTCTTTCATGGAGAACCTGTGTGACAAGAATCCTTTGACAGATTGTAGCATAGGAATGTCATTTCCCATTAATAGAATATCATCCACGTACAAGACGAGGAATACGACACTTCTTGCTACAACTTTACTATATATACATGGTTCATCTGGATTTTTGATAAAGTCATATTCTTTGACTGTTTCATCAAAATAGATGTTCCAACTCCGCGATGCTTGCTTTAGTCCATAAATGGACTTAAGCAACTTGCATACTTTACCGCTGCTCCCACTCTGATTGAAACCCTCTGGCTGATCCATATAGACGCACTCTTCTAAATTACCATTCAGAAAAGCCGTCTTTACGTCCATCTGCCAGATTTCATAATCATGGAAGGCAGCAATAGCAAGAAGGACCCGAATGGATTAGAGCATAGCCACTGGAGAAAAAGTTTCGTCATAGTCCAAACCAGGTCTTTGACGAAAACCCTTTGCAACAAGTCTAGCCTTATAGGTTTCCACCTGTCTATCTACACCAATCTTTTTCTTGAAGATCCATTTGCATCCTATGGGTTTTACCCCATCTGGAGCAAATTCCAAAGCCCATATTTTGTTGGTGTACATGGACTCCATTTCGGTCCGCATTGCATCTAGCCATCGTACCGAGTCGCCGCTCTGGATGGCCTGCTGGAAGCTAGTAGGTTCATCATCATCGATGATGCAATCCTCTATATCCTCATTTATGAGAAAACCGTAGTATCTCTCAGGCGAATGAGACGGCCTACGACTCCTGCGGAGGGGTGCGGGAATGTCATGTTCTTCTTGAACTACTGGTTGTACCAAACTTTCAGTAGTAGTTTGTGGTTCTGGAATTTCTTCCAGTTCTATTTCGCTCCCACTTATTTCCTTTTCTAAAAACTGCTGTTCTAGAAAATGGGCATTACGAGAAACAAAAACCTTTTGTTCCTCTGCGTAATAGAAATAATATCCCTTGGAGTTCTTTGGATATCCCACAAACTTACACTGTACTGATCGTGTCTCGAGCTTGTCCACATGCTGCTTTTTAACAAAAGCTGGACATCCCCATATCTTCAGATGCTGAAGATGGGGTTTCTTCCCACTCCACATCTGATATGGAATGGTAGACACAATCTTGGTAGGAGCCCTGTTAAGAAGATATGCCGCTGATTCTAGCGCATAACCCCAGAAAGATCGCGGTAACTAAGCATTACTCATCATGGAACATACCATATCCAATAGGGTTCGATTCCGTCTCTCCGATACACCATTATGCTGTGGAGTGTATGGAGGAGTAAGCTAAGAGAGAATTCCTTTCTCTTTTAGGTAACCTAGGAACTCGGCACTTAAGTATTCACCACCTCGATCAGATCTTAGTGTCTTGATACTTTTGCCGGTTTGGTTTTCTACTTCATTCTTATACTCCTGGAATTTCTCAAAATCCTCGGATTTATGTTTCATCAGATAAATGAATCCGTACCTTGAGTAATCATCTGTAAAAGTAATGAAATAGGAATAACCACCTCTTGCATGTGTAGACATTGGACCACATACATCGCTGTGTATGAGTCCTAAGAGCTCACTCGCTCTTACTCCATGTCCAGTGAATGGAGTCTTTGTCATCTTTCCTTTGAGACATCATTCACAAGTGGTATAAGTTTGATATTCGAACGAGTCCAAATATCCTTCTCTATGTAACTTAGTTAATCTTGTCTCATTGATGTGACCTAGTCTACAATGCCATAAGAAAGCCTTATTTAAATCTGGAGACTTTCTTTTTAGTGTGTTCTGGACATTGAAAATCTGGAGTCGGTTTAAAACATATATACCGTTATCCAGTGTACCGGACCCAATCAAACTATGATTAAGGTGGATGTTAACAACATCGCTTACAAACGTGAAATCATAACCTTTATTTGATAACAAGGAAACTGATATGATATTACACGTTAAACTAGGTACACAAAAACAGTTATGTAAAACCAAAATATGTCCACTCGTCAATCCCAGGTGATAATCTCCGACGGACACAGCTCCCACGCTAGCTCCGTTAGCAACCTTGAGGATCATATCACCTTCCTTCAGCACTCTACGGTTTCTCAGTGCCTGCAATGAATTGCATAAATGAGATCCTGATCCGGTATCCAATACCCAGGAAGTAGAGTTGATTGACAGACAATTCTCAATTACAAACACACCTGAAGTCGAAGCCACAGCTTGCTTCGGTCCCTGGTTCTTGGCGTTCCACGCCTTGCAATCCTTCTTCCAGTGCCCTTTCCTGTGACAATGGAAGCACTCATCCTGGGCCACTACTGGCACTGCAATCTTTTTCTTTCCCTTCGTTCCTACCTTACTAACACCTCCTCTAGGTCTGGTGGCGGCCTTCTTCTTCCTTCCTTTGGCCCTAGCCTTGGACCTGGAAGAAGAAGCACCGCTAACAAATATAGCGGGTGTTTCCCTTGCCTTCTACAAGGTGTCCTCTGCACTCCTCAACATGTTAAGGAGTTCTGGAAGTTCAACTTCTTTTCTTTGAATGTTGAAATTCAGAATAAACTGGGCGTAGGTGGAAGGAAGGGACTGGAGAATAAGGTCTGTAAAGAGCTCATTATCCAAAGTCGTCCCAAGGTCTTGGAGCTCTTCTATATAGCCTATCATCTTTAGGACATGTTCTCCTACCGATGATCCGACGGCCAACCTCACTCGAAACAAGTTCTTTGAGGTCTCGTATCTTGCTATACGAGATTGCTCTCCATAAAGTTCCTTTGTATGGAGAAATATGGCATATAGTTCCATATCCTCGTGCCTCCTCTGATGTTCATTATTCATCGAGGCAAGCACGATGCACTTGGCCTTCGCGCAATCATACTCCCAGGTTTTGCGGATTTCCTTATCCGCATTACTGGATTTGGGACATGGGACTGCAGGTGCCTTAGCGGTGAGGACGTACCCCAATTTGTCATAGGTCAAAGCCATTTTGACATTCCTCGGCCAATCTTTATAGTTTGGCCCTGTCAGTATATTTTCTCTAAAAGTAACTTAAGTCCAGTCATTTTCAGGGTCGCTGCAATTAGGAGAGAGAGAAGAAAACACTTTAGCATGATGCTCTTGCAAGTTTAGAGTGGTTTTTAGTTTATCTAAACTGGATGGCTCCCACTGTTTCTCGAATCCTTCCTCAAACCATAAAAGAAGAATTAGCCAGGACTATTCTCACCGTACAATACTTGCTTAATTGTTCAGCCAGGCCAATGTCGATACTTCGAGGGAAGTTTTCCAACGCTTTCGCGAAGTTGCTTAATTAAATAAACTCTTTTCTCTGGGGGCGTAGCCCCGCTGACACTTTTCTTGACACCTACTTGGTTTATAGCATTGATCGTTAAGTGACGAATATCCTGATAAGTAGTATATACTCACAGTAGGATCGGGATCCAAATATCATCGTCTGATAATGCTGAAGGAATCCTACCAACATTCATCAAACTCCAAATGGTATGCATCTCTTTGCAAATTTCAGTTTCTTTAGAAATTCCCGATATAAATTTTTGCCCCATGCTCTTATGACCTTGGCTTTGGTCAAAATGTCATAAGTCACATGTCAAGTTCTACCCGTCATTATCTTGTCAATTTGAACCCATCCGTACATACCCCTGACTTTGGTCAAATGATAATACGACTGTCCCAAACTAACTCATCTATTTATGCAACAAATGAAGCAGATACCAAACACTATGTCTTGACTTTGGCCAAAATACATAGCTTGAATACTACTGAATATCCAAATGAAATGACGGAGGGCTACGAATGGTTTTGGTGAAACCGTGAACGTAGTGAACTTGATATAACCGAAGGAACCTGATAGCTTTTAAAAGGAGTGGTTAAAGCTCCGCAATTAAAAAATATCTTCTGTTTAAAAATAACCGAGTGGTTTCTTTTAAATTATTCCAACGATTAAACTTTTGGTTTATTTTCTTTGCATTAATAATAATGCGTCCCATCATTAACCTATCATTGCAGAAAACAACGAAAATACAACGTCCTCTTATGCCATCTGCATTCTCCTCTGGGTCCCGTCATCACCCGTTAGGTTACTTAACTAACGACAAAGCGGGGGCTGGGCGAGCGCGGGTGTAAAACATAAGTGACGTCTAAATAGCTATCATGTATAGATATTGTACATTCGTCAGACGCAATAATAGGCATTCTAGATCTCAGATGAACATTATTGGATATACAAGCAATCCGTGTTTGTTTTGAGCCTGCAACAAAAGACGGATTACACAGTTGTGATGAATAGCCATTACCCTACCCTAGACCCCCACGGGTACGGCAAACTACCCGCCAAGTACCCGAAGTAAAGCGGTCTCCCTCAACAAAGTGAGTAGGCCACTAAACACTTCAAAGTACCCGGTAGTTTGTGTACCCCACCTTGAGTCTGTCCTAGGAGCAAAAACAGTAAAATGAAATAATACAATGGTAGCTACAACCGCAACCTGGATGTGCCCCGCAAAATAATATTACAACATATTACAATTACATTGAATGAATTAAAATAATAACCCATCACAAAACCCGGCTAATCATCACAACAGTCCAATACAGTTCATAACCACAAACAGTAAAAACCATTACAGAAATATGCAACCCCCTGCCAACCGACATACTAGCAGTTAGGGGAGGTTTACGAACACATTATACAATCACAGATATAATCAAATTAGCAAACATCGTATAATTTCGATCGATCAAACATATCAGATTCTACTCCCAAAACTTCTCTGTGCACCTGAGACTTGAGCAGAAAATAAACATTCCAGAAAATACAAAAATATCACAAAAGAATAACTGGAGCAAACTGGGTCGAATCGGCCCCAACTCGGCCGCGGATCCACGGCGGATCGGAGCGATCGGCCGCGGTTCCACGGCTGTATGGCCGATTCACTAACCCATTTTTCTCCAGTGTTCTTATCTTTCTATGCTTGTTATTCTGCAGCAACCTGAAAAATTTTTAGAGCCTGTTTTAAAATCGACAGAAACTATGTGATATCAATGTGTTTTCCGGTTAGTTTTGCGTTCGAAATTCATACGACTTTTCTAATGAGTTAATTATTGTTTAGCGAGGCTCTGATACCACTGTAAGTCGATGTACTACACCCCACGACTTGCGGGGAGGCGGAAATTTAAAAAACGATCTTGTTCTATGCAATAACATCGACTAACCGCAAGAATCGGTGCTAAACGATAACTAACAATAAACATAGGAGTTCTAAACTACTATGTGAAGTGATTATACCTAATAAACCGTGTCCTTCGTCTTTTCGTTCTCCACCTCCTCCTCGGCCTTCTCCAAGTAGTAGACGATCCACCCGAGAGCTTTACTTCAAGCTTGACCTCAAACTAGAGGTAACTAGGTTTCTTAAAGTGCTAATCTAAGCAACCTAGGTGATATAGAGTTGGATTATGAAGTGATTAGTCTATTCTAATTCTTGATCTCAACACATGAGAGGGGAGGATTAGGATTTGAAGAGATAGAGCTTAAGGAGAGAGAAAGTGAGCATAAGAATGAGAATGAGATAATGATCTCTTATGATATATATGAAGCATTAATCTTTATCAAATAAATAGAAAATAGGATTTAACAACCATGCTACATAAATACAAATGGGTGATTCATCTCCATGAGTCATTAAGCATTTATGATGCATTAATGACATGGATGAATCACACAAATGAGTCACTAATCTCATTTAATGCATATGCCACCTAAACCCCCAAGTCACCATCTTTTAGAAGCTTCTTGTGAAATTACGAGAACGCCCCTCCTATCCGTGAAAACACGGAAAAACTTTAGACTGCATAAATCTAATATCCCGATACTAGAATCTGGCTTAAACCAAAGCCGACTAGTAAAAACTGTCCGAAAGTCGTATGTGCGTAAACACACGTATGCGTCCGAACCCTTGTCGTAAAACCATACGACCTCTATATTGTTTCGCCTGGAGCAGGGAAACTCTCTGTGTGGGACTCTAATGACTCGACTACTACGCTGGCAGTAGGTTTAACCACAAACCGCAAGCGGTACTAGCTGTACGTAACGGTCCCCAGGTAGATGTCGATAAGAAGGCCGATGAGGAAACCCATCCGAACTCCTACTGAGCCTGATGTGACAATCTCCATACAGTCTGGTCTGTTCGTCTAAGACTATCGCATATCGGGCTTAGGGGGGCGGCAAGCGTCAGTCCCCTAATAGCGGTATAAGTCGTGTCGGAGCGTAGCCCATTACACCCTGAGAAACTACTGGAACCTACCAGTAAATCTCGCTTGCCCTGGCCAGGGACTTTGCGTAAAGGCTCTCTGACACAGCGCGATATCAACTCCCAATACCGGGAGAGACGAATCCTGTCTAACTGCCACTGCCTCTAAGTGCTCGGGACTGCACCCAACTGCTACCTGTTTGCACGACTCCTTTGAGCCGTGGTAGGGTAGCAATCTAAGAACAGTGGGACACACTCGAGGCGAAGTAGCAGTGTCAAGTCTGCGGACTATGCTATACTCATGTCACCTGGGAACTGTTAACTGACGACTGGTATAAAACCAACCAACAGTTCCCTGCGAATCCTGTCCGGTGTACCCGTAACCCAACGAGCACCTATATACTATCTCCAGTACGACGTACTGACAGCTGTGGGACAGACCATCTCTCATCTGGGATGAGAAATGTACACACTAGTCTACTCCGGAGTATCGATGCCCTGTCTCGATAATCCTACGACTAGGGACCTGAAAAAGGATGTACTTGTAGACCACCCAGCCCCCACTAGTGTGACTGCCATCATAACGCTGGTACTCAAGAAAGATCCTAAGAGCTCTATCAATACGTATACTCACATATTAAGATAGAAAAACCAAGTAGCATACTACCATGTTTAGCAAGACTGTTATATACATGTGAATATCCCAAGCTTCCATTAAGTAATATACAAACTAGTATGATACAATAATGGCCCCTAAGGCATATACACTAACAAGATAGGGTTCAGTTTAGAACAAGGAAGCCATTCTCTCTCTCTTTTGTTTTTCTACACTAGCTTTTCCTCCATGAATCATCTTCTTCCTCATACCCTAGAACACTCATGTGTTGAGTAACCTAGGATGAAAAGAGACATCCCAATCCATCTTCATACTCTACATCATCTACGACATCTTGTGTAGCGAACATGATTCCCTAATAGCTTCGGTTGAGGTAGGAGCTTGATGCACATTCTCTCGGGTGGATCATCTTCGATTTGAGAAGACGAAGAGGAGGCGGCGATCCGATACGATCCATAGAGTCGATGACGAGGTGGAGGACAGCAACGAATGAATACCCGAAGGACATGAACATGAGGTATAACTTGTGTACATGTAGTTAGATCTCATGTTCTTGTAGTTAGTAAAGGTTTAGCAATGATCTTGGCGTATAGTCTATGTCACAAAGCTTTTGAAAACAGTTTTTCAAAAATTCCGCCTCCCCGCGATCCCGTGGGGTGCATGGCATGGACTTACAGTGGTATCAGACCCAACTAAACCTTTACTAGCTTGTTAGCAGGTGTGAGAAGTTCGATCGTCGGAAAAACAGAAATACGATACACACAAAACCCAAGTTTTTGTTGTTTTTGAAAAGTGCTAGAAAAATTGTTTCAGGGTTCTTAAAATTAAGTGCAGGGTTTTTTAAGAATGCTCAATAAATCCGAGACCATGAATCGTCAAGAACGCTGCAGAACCGCGACGCAACGGTGCGTTTCGCCGCTGATCCGCGGACGATTCAAGACCGAGTCAACTCTGATTTCTTCTATTATTCTTATTTTCATGTGTATTGTTTTCTGGAATATTTGGTTTCTGCCCAGGATTTTTTGGAGTGCTAGTTTGCACTTGGGGTGGACACGGAAAATATAATTCGATCGAAATTCTAATGTTCTTGGCTAATCGGGTTTTTATCTGTATTGTTATATGTGTTTTTAAACTTCAGCTAATTGTTATATGTCGGTTAGTCTGGGTTTGCACATATCTGTTGGTTTGTGTATATGAACTTTATTGGATCGTCGTGGATGAATAGCCGGGGATGTGAGATGAGTGTTTTTATCTTTCATTCGATGTAAATTGTAATTTGATGTAATATTATTTTGCGGGGCACATCCGTGTTGAGGTTGTATCCGCCGTTGTATTATTTCTTTTTACTATTTTCTGCTCCTAGGATAGACCCAAGGTGGGGTGCACAAACTACCGGGTTCTTTGAAGTGCTGAGTGGCCTAATCACTTTGTTGAGCGAGGTTGCTTCACTTCTGGAATTTGGCGGGTAATTTGCCGCACTCGTAAGGGTCTGGGGTGCGGTTTGGCTATTCATCACGACTGTGGAATCCGTCTTTCGTTACAGGCTTAAACGAAACGTGAAATTCTTAGTATATCCAATATGTTCATCTGTGATCTGGAATGCCTATCATTGCATCTGACGAATGGATATTATTATATATGTATTATATAATAGACGTTGCTTATGTTTTGCATCCGCACTAATCCAGCCCCCGCTCTGTCGTTAGTTAAGTAACCTAACGGGTGATGACGGGGCCCCGTGGCGAATGCGGATGGCATAAGCGTACGTTGTATTTTCGTTGTTTTCTACAATGGTAGGTTAATTGATGGGACTGCATTGCATTAATGCAAAGCAAACAAACCAAAGCTGAATCGTTGGAACAAATTTTAAAACTACTCGGTTATTTTAAAACAGCAGACTTTTAAATGCAGAGCTTAAACCACTCCTTTTAAAAGCTATCAGGTTCCTTCGATTATATCAAGTTCACTACGTTCACGGTTTCACCAAAACTATTCGTAGCCCTCTGTCATTTCATATGAATATTCAGTAGTATTCAAGCTATGTTTGTTGGCCTTAGTCAAGGAATAGTGATTGGTAGCTGCTGGGTATTCATATGTAGCATAGATTGATGCGTTGGTTTGGGACAGTCGTACTACTTTGTTGGCCTTAGTCAAGGGTATGTATGGGTGGGTTCAAATTAACCTGGACAATGACGGGTGGAACTTGACATGTGATTTATGATTTGTTGACCTTAGTCAAGGTCATAAGAGCATGGGGCAGAAATCCATATCGGGTGTTTCTAAAGAAATTGAAACTTGCTAGTGCTGCATACCATTTGGAGTGTGATAAAATTGGTAGGATTCCTTCAGCTTTATCGCACAATGATATTTGGATCCCGATCCTACTGTGAGTATATGCTACTCCTCGGGAGATTTTTTCACTAAACGATCAATGCTATAAACCAAGTAGGTGTCTAGAAAGGTGTTAGCGGGGCTACGCTTCATGGGAAAAGAGGTTATGTAAATAAGGAACTTCGCGAAAGCGTTGGAAAACCTCCCTCGAAGTACCAACACTAGCCTGGCTGAATGGTTAAGCAAGTATTGTAGAGTGAGATTAATCCTGACTAATTCTTCCTTTATGGTTTGAAGAGGGATTCGAGAAACAGTGGGAGCTATCCTGTTTAGATAAATTAAAAACCAATCTAAACTTGCAAGAGCATCATGCTAAAGTGTTTCTTCTCTCTCTCCTAATTGCAGCGACTAGGTGACCGGACATAGGTTACAGCTAGATAATAATTTGACTGAACCAGACTATATTAATTGGCAAAGGTTTGTCCAGATGTCCATTGCCTGTAACAAGCTAGACCACCTCATTACTACACACGCCCCTGCCGTCCCAGGTCCAGTTTCCACCGTCGCGGATGATATCCGTAAGACAAAGGGAAAAGACTATGCGAATGCCAAGTGCCTCGTGTTGGCCTCAGTAGACGGTGAAAACCAGAGGGAACATGAGAAGATAAACTTTGCTTCTATCTTCCTCCATAACAAAATTTTATATGGAGAGCAATCTCGTATTGCAATATATGAGACCTCGAAGGAATTGCTTCAAGAGAGGTTAGCTATCGGATCATCTGTAGGGGACCACGTCCCTACAATGATTAGCTGTATTAAACAGCTCACGGACCTGGAGACTACGTTGGCGAACAAGTCGAGTGATGACTTGATTCTACAGTCCCAACCTTCTACTTACACCCAGGGGAAGAAAGTTATACTTCCAGAAAAGGGCACCCTGAAGGAAACCAGGGAAACACCCGTTCTGCTTATTGGAGGATCTTCTTATTCTGGATCCGAGGCGATAGCCAAGGGTGAGAAGAAGAAAACCTCTGAAAAGATGATAGGCGGTGTTAGTAAGGTAGAAAGAAAGGGAAGGGAAAAAGTTTCAAGGCTAAGAGTAGGAAAGGAGAGTTGTTCCTACTATCGCGGGAAAGAGCATTGGCAGAAAGTATGCGTGGCTTGGAAAGCCAGAATCCAGGATCCGAAGCACGCTGTGGCTTCGACTTCGGGTGTGTTTATGATTGAAAATTGCATGTCAATTAACTCTACTTCCTGGGTACTAGATACCAGATCAGGATCTCATGTCTGTAATTCGTTATAGGCTTTGAGAAACCGTAGAGTTATCAGGACAGGTGATATGACTCTCAGGGTTTCTAACGGAATGAGCGTGGACACTTATCCGTAGGGGAGTATCACCTAGGATTGACAAGTGGGCAGATATTGATCTTATGTAACTGTTTGTGTGTACCTTGTATGGCTTGTAATATCTGTTGGAGATAGTGCCCTCATAGTCAATTATTGGATCGCAGGTACGTGATTGCAATGATTGCGGAGGACCTATCCCGGTAGGACAGTCTTACTCGAGATGATAGTATACTATCTGGTTTGCCTTTATCAGTCGTGTACATGTTCAGGTGACTGATTGCATGTTACACTTTGATAGAGCCCTTAGGATCTTGCTTTACTACCAACAGTATGATGGCGATCATATACGTGAGAGTTGGGTAGTTTATATGCATATCCTTAATTTTGGTCCCTAGTCGTGGGAGTTTCGAGACAGGGCATCGATACTCCGGAGTAGACTAGTGTATACAGTCGAGACCCCGACGAGGGGCGGTGGCCGGTCTCACAAGCCACTGGTGTCAGTTGGATCACCTAAGATGTATACAGGTGCTCATTGGGTTATGAGTACACCGGACAGGACTCGCCGGGAATCTGCTAGTTAGTACTATACCTATCGTCAGATAGCAGTTCCCAGGTGACATGTGTACAGGTTAGTTCATCGACCTGAGGTCGTCATTTGTCTCGTGTGAGTTCCCACTGTGCTTTGATTTCTACCCTACCACGGCTCAAAGGAGTCGTGCAAACAGGTAGCTTTTGGGTACAGTCCCGAGCCATATGGAGGCACGTGAGCGGATCGGCAGGGGATTCGTCTCTCCCGGTATTGGGGGCGAGATCGTGCTGTGTCTAGGAGAGCCATTACACATAGCCCACGGCCGTGGCAGGAGATTTACTGGTAGGTACTCCAGTAGTATCTCAGGGTGTTTTTGGGCTACACTCCGACACGACTTATACTGCTTCTGGGGGTCTGACGTTACTAGCCCCCTAGGCGGATATGCGATACTCGTTGACGAACGGACCGGACTGTATATACATTGTCACTGTTAGACTCAGTAGGGTTTCTGGATGTGTTAGCTCATCGGCCACCCTTGAGTGCGCTCATCAGTCTCCCTTAAGTTCAGTCCGTGGGCAACCGTTACGCATAGCTAGTGCTGCTGACGGTTTGTGGTTAAACCCACTGCCAGGGTACTGAAGAGTCATTAGAGTCCCCCACAGACAGTTTCCCAAGTTTCGGGCGAAACGTTGTAGAGGCCGTATGGTTTTATGGCAGGGTTCGGAAAATGCACGTGCGTTTACGCACGTGTCAGTTTTCGGGCAGATGATACTGGTCGGCTTTGGTTTAAGCCGGATCCGAGTATTATATTGAGTAGGTATAATATCTTTGTCTCAGTTGCATTTGTATTCGGTCGTAATACAAATGCGGGTATTTTTATACAGTTTCGGGGTTATCGTGAAAGTCGTTTCAGGATCACTTTTGGAAGTTGCCAGTTTCCAGTTTTCTATCAGCCGTCTTTTAACATTTGGTTAAAGGCGGATTTATCTTTTCTTGAATGAGAGTGAGTCGTGCTTCTAGAAGGTTCTAGAAGGTTCTAGAATTTGTGACAAGGCTAAGTGACTCATGCTTTGATTTCATTACATTCTTGTTTTGCTTAAGATCTTTATGCTTTGTTATTAAAGCTTCTTGTCTTCCTTAGGATATTTAGTGAGAAGCTTTTTGCTTAAGGTCACCACTTGCTCCTACGGTCACCTCCCTCCATCATATAAAATGGCCGGCCCTCTCTCTCCTCCTCACTTCACTTGATGTTTCATTTTAGAGAGAAAAGATTATGATAGGTTTTATCGGTGTATGGAATTTCACAGTCCATTTCATTCCATCACCCGATTTCTTCGGCAACTTCATTAACCGATCGTCCACGGATTTGGACGAAGTGAGACAAAGTCATCTACTCATTCTCTACATCAATTCTTGGTCGTCTCTTTTAGCAAACTTGACGATCGAGTTGCCTCAAGTCAGAGGCGGGAGCCCGTTTAAAGAATCAGTGATGTGGTGCCACCTCGACGAAGATATCGGAGTTCGAAGAGATCGGAGCAGCCGCAACGGAGCGTGGGATGATGGTTGAAGAACGAAGGACTCGGATCGTTCGGTACAACCTTTCTACACTCTTTACTGTTTGTTAGTTTAGCAATAATGGCAGATCCGGGTTAAAGTATACGATAGCGCCAGTTAAAAAGTTTTTATTCCGCATTTGGCGTCTGTAGACGGCCGGGGCGCTAACGTAGACTTACAGTGGTATCAGAGCCTCACCATTTTGCTATACTAACTTGTGCTAACGCGTTTAAAACATCGATCCGACCGGAAATCAAAAATCACAAAATTACAACTTGACAGTTTCTGTTGTTTTTAAATGGCTTCAAAAATTAATTCTGCATGTCTTAAAAATCCGTGCAGGGTTTTTTAAGGGTACGGACAAAATTTGAGCAATTGATCTCACCAGATAGCCGCGGATTAGCGGCCAATCCCATGGTTTGGCCGCTCATCCGTGGCCGTTCTAGAGGATCACTGCACCAAATTTTTTCTGTGTGTTCTCTGTTGGATTTTGGGGTTTTTGGTAAATATCGTTTTGGCCCAGGTTTTGTTACTGTTCACCAGTAAGTCGTGGGGCCCACTTTTTGATATTTGGTCGATCGAAATTTAAACACGTTAGTTTACAGTGCTTACATTATATCTCCGACCGGGAATGTCATTTGATCGGTAAACCGCGTTTGATTGCTATAGTTCTTTTAGACGGGTTTGCGAACGTGACATTCGCGTTGATGTTCTGTGTTGTGCTGTGTTGTTGCGGATTTGTCGTGGTGGATAGCAGTGTGCAATGGTAGTACAATTTGAGTTTATTTGTACATTTGATATTGCGGGGCGAGCGTCCAACTTGTGGACAGCCGTCACTGCCTGTTGTATAATATTCTTTTGGGGCACGACCAGGTTGCGGTCGATGTACCTATTGTACTATTTTTCATTACTGTACTAGGTTTTACCCCGCGACGGAGTGCACGGATAGCCGGGTTCTGGAGGGCAACGGGTCCGCATCTCATGGCTTTGGAAGGCAGAGGGGCCCCACTCTAAAATTGGCAGACTATTCGCCGCACTCGTAGGGGGTATAGGTTGACCCAAGGAGGGGTGCTCAATTTACCGGATTCCGTGAAGTGCCGGGTGTTCCATTCACTATGCTGTGGGGACTACCTCGCTTCAGGTTTTGGCGGGTAACTTGCCGCACCCGTAGGGGTCTAGGTTTCATTGCACAGGCTATCCACACGACAGGGGAACGTCGGGTTTCAGCAGCGGCTCTGTGAAACCCGGGGATCCCAGATTATCTGTATTGTTCTGTGATGCTTATTACTTTTCTGTAATGTTGCATATTATCACGCCTGGAGCGATTATGTATATTGGTTTATATACTATTAGATGTTGTATATGTTTTACACCCGCGCTAGTCCAGTCCCCGCTCTGTCGTTAGTTAAGTAACCTAACGGGTGATGACGGGACCCAGTGACGAATGCGGATGGCATATACGTACATTTTATTTTCGTTCTTTTCTGGTGTGATTGATTGATGGGACTGCGTTGATTCTGATCAATGCAATGTAATACAAACCTGTTTTAGTTGTTGGAACAAATTTAAAAAGTGTTATTGCAAAGACGTTTCCTTTTGTTTTGCATAGCGGTATTCAGTGGAATATCCTGCACCTCATTCGACGGGGCAAGGGCCGATATCCCTTCACCGGGACTGACCCCTTGGGCAGAAGTTTGCGTCAGGGTAATAACTTCACTATAGTCGATTACATGTTGCTTTGCATAGCGGTATTCAGTGGAATATCCTGCACCTCATTCCACGAGGAAAGAGCCGAGATCCCTTCACCGGGAGTGACCTCTTTAGCAAAAGGTTTTTCGCCACTATATTTTAAAAAGCTATCAGGTTCCTTCAGCGATATCAAGTTCTCTACGCTAAAGGTTTTTCGCCAAAAACCAGCCGTAGCCCTCCGTCACTTCTTTTGGGTATTCAGTAGTATTCAAGCTATGTATTTTAGCCAAAGTTAAGGCATAGTGTTTGGTAGCTGCTGGGTATTCAATTGTTGCATAGATAGATGAGTTAGTTTGGGACAGTCGTTCTGCCGATTGGCCAAAGTCAGGGGCATGTGCGGGTGGGTTCAAATTGACAAGATAGTGATGGGCAGAACTTGACATGTGACTTATGACATTTTGACCAAAGCCAAGGTTATAAGAGCATGGGGCAAAAATCAGATCGGGAGTTTCTAAAGAAACTGAAACTTGCCAAGTATGCGCATACCTTCTGGAGTATGAGTAACGTGGATGCATTCCATCACGTTATCATGCGATGAGAGTTGGATCCCGATTCCCACTGATGAGTTGGTTTACTCTTCGGGTGATCCCGATTGATTCTTCTTTAGGTTTGGAGGAGAATTTGACAGGACAGTGGGAGGTTTCCGGATTAGATAAAGTTATGACCATTCTGATCTAGGTTAGAGTGCACGCAGAGTGTTTCTTTTCTCTCTCTCTCTTTGGCAGCGACCTTTGACCGACCCTAGACTATGACTCAGTGACCAGGTTGACCGAACCTTCTTAAAATACTGACTTTTGGATTGTCAATGTTGCATAAGTCATTGCCACTCCTTCTTTTACCCTTTGAATTTCTCAGAACACCCGTATTACTACGGATATCCACTTCCATTGGATAGATCCATCGTATGGTTATATACGAACTCGAAGGGAATTCTTCGAGGATGGATCCAGGTTCAGGAGAAATAGAATTGGTTTATTCAGTTGTCTTTTATTATCACCTTCTCTCAGGTTGCGAGGGCTCCTTGGTTTAGGAGAGTACTCCTATTACGCTTATTGGATAGTCTTATTCCAAACCATAGGCAGGTGCCGAAAGGTAGGGAATGAAGAAAACCAATTAGCCTAAGTAGGGTGTGCAGAAGGTAATATGTAAAGACAAAATAAAGGGATTAGAAAGAGGGCAAAGTAAATTGCGACTGATATCATTCACGACCAAAACCGCGTACTTCATCGCCACTCCTATTTCACCTTTAAAGGGAATAAGGTATTATTCAGTTGTCTTTTATCATCACCTTCTCTCGAGATGCGAGTACTCCTTGGTTTAGGAGGGTACACCTATTATGCTTACTGGATAGTCTTCTTCCAAACCATAGGCTGGTGCCGAACGGTAGGGAAGGAAGAAAACCATTTAGCCTAACGATGGTGTACAGAAGGTAACGACTAAAGACAAGTAAAGGGATTTGGAGAGATGGCAATAAAATATCCGGTTAAAGTCATGAATTGGATTATGGAAGAGGCATTGCTATGAATACCAGGATACCCCTACGAAACATTTTCATGTTTCAGCGCATTGTTAAGGAAAACTGTTTTCCCGATTAGACACTTACTCCAAGGGTATGTATTTACCAGGTTTCATTCTCATATCTGTATGGTTTTACAGATGATGAGTGGGAGTAAGATATTGGGAATTAGGTGATCATCCTCATTATATCGGAATTCGTAAGAATTGGTGATATTTGAGGAAATCGCCAGGGTACAGTTTTCAACCTACGACGCACAGGTTTTGAGTTGTTCAACTCAGCGGACTTATACAGAGTATTGTATGTTGTCCAAGTGTCCAATCAGGACAAAGGGGTAGGTCCTCGTACTATGTTCTGTTTACTTATAACTTCTCTAGTATTTAAACAAGTGTTTCGTAGAAATACAATGTCTAAGTTTTGAGAAGTTGTGGGTATAAGAATAAAGTAGAGAACCAGGTGTCACAAGTATCGGGATTCTTCAAAGAGATCGAAGATGTAAATTCTTGTGATTGGTATTCAGATGATAGTAATGGTTTTGAGAAACGTGTTTCTCTTTCAGGTTACTCATAATTGGATGGATTCCTAAGTTGAGTAATGCTGATTAGCCTCTTTCCATTAAGTTGATATGCACTGGAGACAGCTGCATGATTTGAATATAGTTCCAATTAAATAAGTGCCAAAGTTTCTGTATTGGATATAGAATGGATCGTACCTTAAAAGAAATTAAGGTACGGGGAGTTGTCCAGCTTATGCTTAAAACCAGACACTGGATAACTCAGGGCACGTTTCTGTAATGGCTGTTTGTGGGTTGACCCTGGCTATGACGAGGGTTGATATTCTACCATTTGGAAGATCAATAGTGATATTGTTCTTGACTCGCCACAGTTTTAGTAAAATGGATCTTTTTCAGTAAACAGTAGTGGGAGTATGGTAGAACTGGAAGTGATTCCAGAACCGCGAACGATTACGGAAAATTTAATAGGACCTATATATTCAATCAGGTTTGACATTCCAATAGCCACTCCGCAGATATGGTGGATAACCTCAGACACCCGAGAGGTACTTCGGTAGCCTCAAGGACGGTGACAGGGAGGTTCTTATCTACCCAGACTTGACACTACTGTTGTCCCAGGTTATGAGACCCGGTAGGAGGGTTGTCGTATTCAGTGGGAGCAGCAGAAGCATAGTGGGCAAGTAGCTTATGTCTATTTATAGACTAGAGCAGTTATAGCGGAGAAAGATCATCTAATTTTGATGTGACAGTCATGGGTTTGACTTCAATCAGAATAGGGGATGGATCTGTTAAGAAGGTAGTAGGGTGTGATGTCATGGTATTTGAATGACATACACAGAGTAGGAAGTAAAATTCCTATACTACGATCGGTTGTACTGTTGTCGTCACACAGTTGTTTCTCCAGACAGGATATGGATATAATATTTAACATTCTGGTTTCTGGATCTATGGTTTTAGATCTAGATTTGGGTAGTTTCCCAATGTGGGTACTTTGACAGATATTCTAATGGTTTTTAGAATAGTTGACTCCTAGCATGGTAGTGTACCTGCAGGTTATGGAGTCACCCTCTCTAAAGGTGTCGTATAGACTAAAGGGGAGAGGGATGTGCATGATTGGCAGATCACTTGCTTAGGCAATTGAGTCAATCATGAGATGTCAAGTACCGCACCAAATGTTGTTTTTGCACTAGATGCAATAAGTTTGTATTAATCCAATCCTGGAGAAACATAAGGAAGCAGTTTTAGAACATTAGTACATGTTCTACGGATTTGATAACGGCAGCCTCTTTCGGGAGACGGTTATCATTCCAGGCTTCAAAGGTGACATGGATGACAGAGTGATTGTCAGAGTTTTAGTTTTCCCTCTGACGAGGGACAGTATTATGGACAGGTGGTTCCAGAGGATACTGTGGGTGGCTTGGTGCCGGATACTGATTAGGTTCAGTGATCCATACAGTCTAAGAAGTTTGGATATGGAGTTCATTTATGAACTAAGGTCCCATCAGATATCCAGACATATTCTAAGACAGGTACTACTCAATTCGGGAGATGGCTTTCTCCGCGAACTTGAGATTAAGAGAGATATAGAAAGATACTTCTAGGCGGATCCACTCAATGAGGCTATTTCTCGAACACAATAGTTTTACAAACGGGCTTTGTGAAACTGATTAGTAGAGGAGTTGGATGTTCGGTTTCACACGGGCTGTGAGTAGTCGACATCGCAATAATTAGCCTTGAGTGCAAGTGGGAGATTGTTGGAGATAGTGCCCTCATAGTCAATTATTGGATCGCAGGTACGTGATTGCAATGATTGCGGAGGACCTATCCCGGTAGGACAGTCTTACTCGAGATGATAGTATACTATCTGGTTTGCCTTTATCAGTCGTGTACATGTTCAGGTGACTGATTGCATGTTACACTTTGATAGAGCCCTTAGGATCTTGCTTTACTACCAACAGTATGATGGCGATCATATACGTAAGAGTTGGGTAGTTTATATGCATATCCTTAATTTTGGTCCCTAGTCGTGGGAGTTTCGAGACAGGGCATCGATACTCCGGAGTAGACTAGTGTATACAGTCGAGACCCCGACGAGGGGCGGTGGCCGGTCTCACAAGCCACTGGTGTCAGTTGGATCACCTAAGATGTATACAGGTGCTCATTGGGTTATGAGTACACCGGACAGGACTCGCCGGGAATCTGCTAGTTAGTACTATACCTATCGTCAGATAGCAGTTCCCAGGTGACATGTGTACAGGTTAGTTCATCGACCTGAGGTCGTCATTTGTCTCGTGTGAGTTCCCACTGTGCTTTGATTTCTATCCTACCACGGCTCAAAGGAGTCGTGCAAACAGGTAGCTTTTGGGTACAGTCCCGAGCCATATGGAGGCACGTGAGCGGATCGACAGGGGATTCGTCTCTCCCGGTATTGGGGGCTAGATCGTGCTGTGTCTAAGAGAGCCATTACACATAGCCCACGGCCGTGGCAGGAGATTTACTGGTAGGTACTCCAGTAGTATCTCAGGGTGTTTTTGGGCTACACTCCGACACGACTTATACTGCTTCTGGGGGTCTGACGTTACTAGCCCCCTAGGCGGATATGCGATACTCGTTGACGAACGGACCGGACTGTATATACATTGTCACTGTTAGACTCAGTAGGGTTTCTGGATGTGTTAGCTCATCGGCCACCCTTGAGTGCGCTCATCAGTCTCCCTTAAGTTCAGTCCGTGGGCAACCGTTACGCATAGCTAGTGCTGCTGACGGTTTGTGGTTAAACCCACTGCCAGGGTACTGAAGAGTCATTAGAGTCCCCCACAGACAGTTTCCCAAGTTTCGGGCGAAACGTTGTAGAGGCCGTATGGTTTTATGGCAGGGTTCGGAAAATGCACGTGCGTTTACGCACGTGTCAGTTTTCGGGCAGATGATACTGGTCGGCTTTGGTTTAAGCCGGATCCGAGTATTATATTGAGTAGGTATAATATCTTTGTCTCAGTTGCATTTGTATTCGGTCGTAATACAAATGCGGGTATTTTTATACAGTTTCGGGGTTATCCTGAAAGTCGTTTCAGGATCACTTTTGGAAGTTGCCAGTTTCCAGTTTTCTATCAGCCGTCTTTTAACATTTGGTTAAAGGCGGATTTATCTTTTCTTGGATGAGAGTGAGTCATGCTTCTAGAAGGTTCTAGAAGGTTCTAGAATTTGTGACAAGGCTAAGTGACTCATGCTTTGATTTCATTACATTCTTGTTTTGCTTAAGATCTTTATGCTTTGTTATTAAAGCTTCTTGTCTTCCTTAGGATATTTAGTGAGAAGCTTTTTGCTTAAGGTCACCACTTGCTCCTACGGTCACCTCCCTCCATCATATAAAATGGCCGGCCCTCTCTCTCCTCCTCACTTCACTTGATGTTTCATTTTAGAGAGAAAAGATTATGATAGGTTTTATCGGTGTATGGAATTTCACAGTCCATTTCATTCCATCACCCGATTTCTTCGGCAACTTCATTAACCGATCGTCCACGGATTTGGACGAAGTGAGACAAAGTCATCTACTCATTCTCTACATCAATTCTTGGTCGTCTCTTTTAGCAAACCTGACGATCGAGTTGCCTCAAGTCAGAGGCGGGAGCCCGTTTAAAGAATCAGTGATGTGGTGCCACCTCGACGAAGATATCGGAGTTCGAAGAGATCGGAGCAGCCGCAACGGAGCGTGGGATGATGGTTGAAGAACGAAGGACTCGGATCGTTCGGTACAACCTTTCTACACTCTTTACTGTTTGTTAGTTTAGCAATAATGGCAGATCCGGGTTAAAGTATACGATAGCGCCAGTTAAAAAGTTTTTATTCCGCATTTGGCGTCTGTAGACGGCCGGGGCGCTAACGTAGACTTACAATATCATATCTGTATCCTTACTTTCTAAGGAAGGGTATGATTTTACATTTGTAAGCGATGTAGTCGACATCCACCTAAATCAAAATTTGATTGGGTCGGGTACACTAGATATCGGTATATACATATTAAATCAAGCTCAGGTTTTCAACGTCCAGCACACACTTAAAAGAAAGTCTCCAGAAGTAAATAAGGTTGTTATGGATGTGACCCAGGGACATAGGCATATAGGGATATAAAATGTTGTGAATCATGAGTGATAAGCCGTACGAGACGTTAGGTCCGTACCCTCATTGTCATATAGGTTTTTAGGATCCCAAATTGATTAACGACGTCGTACGATGATTTACCATACATGATGAGTTTAATTGATGATTGATCCATACCCTTGACTAGAGGATGCCGATTGATAGATTCACCGACTCGGTCATGTTAGATACGTATACCTTATAGCTTTTAGCTGCTGATTTACTTATGCTACGTTCATGTCTTTTCCATTGCATTTCACATACCTGTGCTAGTACACCTACACCATTATCGATGATGCGTATGTCACACTTACAAAGATTGGCCGGCTCACACACTTCATCATCGATAATTACCATGTCACTACACAGTAGAATTGCTGCATCATGATATGGCTCTTTGCATAATTTACTTACTATAGTTACATATACACTTTTATACGATGTTGCATTCGACCTTGGAGAAATGGGGAACCGCAGGATATATTTTAAAACTGGATTCATTTAAAAAAGAGGTTTTCCCTTGATATGTGCATATTACTGTTCCATGTTGCATTATATACTGATATGCTTACATTTCTGTTATATGTCGCATACATCATGCTTTACGATTATACGCATTGAGATATGTTGTTTTCATGAGATTTCTGTATTTGAGAACCGTGGTTATGTTTCAAAAGAAAGTATGTATTGTTTTAAAAACCCGGGTTCTCTTGATATGATATTTCAGTGCGTCCACCATGTGTTTTCTCGGTTCTGAGAGTGGCATGTGAAACCCGATTCGAGGAGGAGGAGAAATCGTCTGCCGGTGCATGGTGGACCCGGTTAGGTACCCCGGGGCAAGATGGTCGTAGATGATGGCGTTGAGCCTGGCAGGGGAGCACTACCTACCGATGATAGTATTTGGACTCGGCGGTTATCCGGAGGATACCGATCGGAGTAGTGAGATGGATATAAGGGCCGATCTGAGGATGCGGCACCTGAGATATGAGGATTTACGTGTCGATGCTGGACATGGGTTTCATGATGTTTCGAGTGTCGGTGTTGGACACTCAGGTTCCATGATTTGATGTGTCACTGATGGACACACATTCTTTGATATCCTCATATATTTACATGCATATGCTTTTATGATGTTTTGAGTGGACGAGATCCACATGCGTACAGGCATTTATTATATTGTTGGACGTTATCCACATGCATACAGGCTTTGATTATTATATTGTTGGCACATTTACATACGGTCACCCTAGATATCATAGTATTACCTTCATGATATAGTTGACATAGGAATCGTTGTTTATTCGATTTCTACCTGTTGTCTCACGAGTTGGCAACTCACCCTCGTTGTGCCACAGTTCTTGCAGGTTGACCGCATGGATCGGTAGCGGCATCGTTGGCACACAGCTTGCATTCGGATGACTTGCTTTGGTAGGTGGTACATGTTGGATCGTACAACTTTTGTACTTATTATTCATTTTGTATCTAGTCAACTCCATCAATCAAAACTAGTATTTGTATAAATAATAAGACTTAATGAGACTTGTAGTTGCGAGATTTGAGTGCTGGGTTTTATGTTCGCTTATTGGGTTGATGTCTTGCTTTATTCATTATCTTTTGTGTTGATCATCGCCGTTGGGCGTCGTATACTTGTTTTATTACCTGCGTGGTTGTGAATCTGCCAATTGGCGAATTGCTAGCTCCCGCTTGGGGATGCCTTTTATCATTTATATATATTATTCATGTCGTACCCGTTTAGGGTCAGTATTTATAAGGGAGACTCTGCCGAAATTTTCGGAAAAGACTTGATGTTTTAAAAATGTTTACTACGACTTTCAAAGTGATTTATACGCAAACTTTTAAACAAGTTTTTCTTCACTTTCTTCTTTTAAATGGTTTAGATTTCTGGGATTTTGGCTTACTTGAATTAGATGGGGTCATATATACTTCATATGATTCAAGTGCCAGTCACGTGCCATTTCAGGTCATGACAACCCCGCATTTTAGTCTCGATATTGAAAACACTTTCCAATAACTTGTCGGGTAATTCAACAAGATTCCGGATAACCTGATCGAATGCTCGTCGAAAACTTTAGTAGACGGCCGCATCCCCGATGCCGTCGACGAAGTGCACTATAGCGGAACACCGCGGTCGCGAGCACCCGAACGGATGCTTTTGGCGACGGGGTCCTCCTACAGTCACTTGGTCGGGGCTATGGAGTGTGGCTATCTACTAAGGTTACCCGGCTAGTATCCGCGTACACTACGTAATTGCGACGGACTTTTGATCCACATCAAAATTCCGTGGCAACCGATCAAATGAGACTAAACTACTAGATTTATAAAATTCAAACTAGTTATCTCATAACGAAATATGTGGATTCCAAATATTGTATCACAATCACAGAAAGCTAGACGATGTTAAACTTTTCGATCGCATAAACAAACACCCAAAATTTCCCAAAGAGCTCAACACTTGAGCGGAGTTCAAAAAGTACCCAGAACATGCCACAGCTCCTATGAACCATCCGTAGAAGAGCCGACCCATGCCTCACTCATGTCACCACGGAACTGCCGCAAATCCTAGGGTATAACCGCGGTTCCGCGATCCAAAACGTCAAGTTTGGGTATTGTTCTACTATAGGGTCCACAGAATCGCTTGCATGATTTTCTGAAGATTTTAAACTTGGAAAAATCCAATTCTTGGAAAATTTCAAGCGAGGGAAAATATGGGTTATTGATATCCGTTCGAACTTTTTAACGTCGTCTAAATAACCCGAATAGATGTTAGAATTACGATTACGAAACACTCCGAATTGCCTTTGCAGAAAGTTAACTTCACATGCAAATTTAGCAAAAACAAGCAACACCTGAAACATCAAAACCCAGAGACTGGAACACCCTAAAAATTTGAAACCAAAACACCACACTAGAACAGGTGAGCTCGGATTTTTAGCTCATGTGGTCGGCCACTTTCACACTAAATTGCTACAAATTTCTATGGTGTTCATGTTATATCACATACAACATTCTGCAGTTGCTAAAAAAATTTTAGAGGCCATTTAAAATTCGACAGAAACTAGGATTGTATATCGGGTGTTTCGGAGTTGTTTCGGTTTCGTAATCTAACAAACATCGTTTAAATCTCTAGCTTGGCTCTGATACCACTGCAGGGTTCCCTAGGTCGGCAGCAAGGTTTCAGGAGGCATCGTCCATGCCTTTTTCAAAAATTTTGTC
The DNA here is from genome assembly GCA_030015575.1 of Agapanthus africanus. NCBI lineage: Eukaryota > Viridiplantae > Streptophyta > Magnoliopsida > Asparagales > Amaryllidaceae > Agapanthus > Agapanthus africanus. The sequence continues at coordinate 543,036,559 of CM057348.1, forward strand.
GTTCTAAAGAACTCTAACCCTAGAATCTTAACTAGAGAATTAAACAATACATCATGTAAACAACTTTACATCTAAGTGAATGAGGAATACAACCTTTGTAGATCGGTCCTTCACTTCTAAAGCTCCGTGTAGTAGTCCCTTCGCTCCAAGTAGTGAACACCTGAACTCTAGTAAGGGTTCACATGAAGAAATGAACAAGCTTGCTCGACGTCTTCGAGGCCGAAGATGATCTACATCGAGGAGACTCAAGCTCATGCTACCTCTTCACTAATAGTAGATTAGTGAAGCAAACACCCTAAACTAAATGGCTAATATAGTAGAGGATGATGAAGTAGGAAATTGGCTCACTTTAGATTTTGATTTCTCACAATATTTTCTTACCTTGAGAAAAGCTAGCAAGCTTTTTCTCAATGAAGATGGAGATGAGAATGAAACTCATGAGGTGAGAATAGCAACCATGGGTGAGTTAGTGCCATACACTAACCCATGTAGAGAATGAACCATGGCTAAGGTTAATGGTTAGGTTAACAAATATCAACAAGTGAAACAAAATTGGTGGACTTGGTCAATGGCTCCACAAGCTTCTACAAGCTTATAGCCATAACAAAAATCCATCCAATTTTGAATTACTTAGAAAAATATAAACCCTACATTATATCAAGCATGGTATTGAAGGGTTACCCAAGATGGCAGCAAGGTTTCGGGAGGCATCGTCCATGCCAAATTAAAATTTTGCCGTTTTAGCTAACCCTAAACTAGATCGTAAACTAGAAATAATACGGGATAAGTATGCAAACAGTTTGCAATATGTAGTGAGCGAGGAGTACAACCTTTGTAGACCGGTCCTTCATTTCAATAGCTCCGTGTAGTAGTCCCCTCCGCTGCGATCGCAAACTCCGGACTCTAGAGAGGCTCCACGAAGAAATGAACGTGCTTACTTCGATGACTTCGAGGCCGAAAATGATCGACGTCGAGGAGACACTAACTCAAGCTATTCCTTCACTAGGTCATGAACTTTGTGAAGATAACACCCCATACTACATGGCAAGTAGTAGAGGATGAAAAAGTAGAAAGTGGACTCACTTTAGAATTGATTTTCTCACATTTTTTCTCACAACTCCATTAGAGCTAGCAAGCTTTTTCATGGAGCTTGAAGAAGAAGAAGAAGACTTGTGAATAATTCATCCAAATGAATTATATCACCCATGGTTGAGTTAAGCCCTCATGCTTAACTCATGTAGATAATTAACCAAGGTGTAAGGTTAAGGGTTAGGTTAAGTAATATATAAGGAAATGACAAAAGAGTAGACTTTGTCAAAGTTTCTACAAGCTTCTTTCAAGCTTGACAACTTTGACTAAGTTATCCTCTTTTGTTAAATCATAATACATAATAAAACCCTAATTTAAACTAATGATCGTATAAGTCTCATACACCCATTTTTTATGTATCATCAACCATGACACAATGCATGTACACAAACATACATATCACATATGTACAATGTGCACACTAAGTGAGAAAATAAATCTTAAGTGAGATAATACTAGTTAATGTAATGTAATATATCAAATATATAATTATACATTAAATTATTAAATCAACTCTTGATTTAATAATCTGGCTATAACCGACTAATATCATGTGTAACAACTTATCGAATCAACACTTGATCCGATAACCCGGCTATATCGCATACAACCGATCAATGTCATTAATCGCGAGAATAAAATACGGTATCTCGTATCGTATTAATCTCAGTCCCGCACATATCACATATGTGCTCCTACTCCGTTTCGCTTGAGCCAGGAAACCACTGTGTAGGACTCTAAAGACACGTCAATACGCCGGAAGTAGGTGATGATCATATCAAACACCCACAAGCCGCAAGCGGTCTGCTAAACGTAACGGCCACCTGGGTATTGAGTGATCAGAAGATCAACAATCAATCCTACTCACACTCCTGCGAATCCAGTCAGTAACACTACCGTACAGTCCGGTCTCTTCGTCTCATATGTCGCATATCTCGTCTAGGGTTGGTAAACGTCAGACCCCAGTAACTCGATAAGTCGTGCCGATGTGAGGCTCATAACGGGTCGAGAAACTACTGATAACACTTACCAGTAAAGCATCCTTGGCCAAGGACTTCCTGTTATAACCAATCGAGCACAGCGCAACATAACTCCCTATACCGGGAGAGACGAAACCCCTCCTATCGCTCATTGCCTCCATGTGACTCGGGACTGTATCCAAAAGCCACCGTTTTGCACGTTCTCTTTAACGTGGTAAGGTGGAAATCAAAGCACAGTGGGAATCACACAAGACTCTATGACGATCTCGGGTATACAGACTAACCTGTAACAGTGTCACCAGAGAACTGCCATCTAACGTGAGGTATAATACTATCTAGGAGTTCTCGGCGAGTCCGTCCAGTGTACCCAGTCTCCACTGAGCACACGTATACTGTCTATGATGTCAAACACCAATGGATATGGGATCATCCATCGCCCATCTTGTCACGTCCCGAAAGATGGAACATGACCGGCACTTAAATTACGTAACGTCTCGAGGCGTACGTAATCTAAGTAAGCCGAAAACCCAGAATTCCAAACCAAAAAAGGTAGTAGAGTGAAGGAAAACCAATTTAAAATAAGTAGTTTTAATAGCATAAGCCGAATTATGCGGTTTTAAAAACATCAAATATTTCCTGAAAATTTCGGCAGAGTCTCCTTTGTAAATACTGGCTCCCAAACGGGATACAACATGAATAGTATACGAAATCAATAAAAAGGCATCCCCAAGCAGGAGCTAGCTCTTCGTCAATCGACGATCACAACTACACAGGCAATATAATATACAACGCCAACGGCGAGGATCAAAATTCAAAAGGAAACTCAAAACCACAAGAAAAACGCAGAAATATAACGCGCGACTCTAAGGTCGAAGGAATAACATCACTGGTTTCTATCTCAAAATAAATACATGTTTGGTTGATGGAACTTCTAGATACAACAGAATAATAATATACAAGATATATAATGGGGGTACGATACAAGTAAACCCACCTACTAGCAAATCACCCGAAGGAAACTATGCCCGCAAGCCGTAATGAAACCTGTACGGCAAACCTGCAAGAAACTGGGGCACAACGGGGGTGAGTTGCCAACTCGTGAATAGAAAAACATCTACGCACAGAAATCGCATAAATAACGCAACCTAGGTCAATGATCATAATATATCCTGAATTATATATATAACATGCAACCTATAACAAGGCTAGGGTAAATATCTAACCCGAGTGTAATCTCATGTGCCCGTGTCAGTGCCTCAGGTAGCAATATATCATATGAATGAGGTATGAATGCATGAAAACAGAATACATGTAAATGAAGAACTGTTTTCATAATTTAGTGAGATTTCCTTGTATTTTTAAAATGAGGTATCATAATGAAATCAGCAAAAAACAGTGCCTAGCATCGGCACAAAACATAATCCCAATATCTCGATATCTCTGTATCACAGTCTCTGTACCTCAATATCTCGAAATCTCAATGTCTCGATCACAATATCTAGGGCGTCGTCAGTCCAGACCGGCACCTACCATCCATCTCAAGACCACGACGGTATCCTCCGGATATCCGACGCGTCGGGTAAAATCACCGGTAGGTAGTGCTCCCCTGCCAGGCTCACATCGTCATCATCACGCGCTTCTTGCCCCGGGGTACCTTACCGGGTCCACCATGTACCCGAAACGGTTCATCCGTCTCCTCGAATCGGGTCTCGAAATCCATCAGCAAACTCATGGTGGACGACTCATACATCATGGGAAAAACCGCACTTTTTATTTTAAAAGAGAGAAAAGGTTTATTTATGTTTTTGCGGTTCTCCTCCAAATCCAGAAAATCTGATGGAAATCCGAATCCAAAACCTCAATAACACGTAAAATAGTGAATATATGAATGAGAATCCATGAATGCGGCATAACAATGAATAACAGTATGTATGAAATAGCAGGTAATAACTACAATGTCTAAACTAACATATAAGGCAAGTACGCTATGTCAGGCAATAATATTTTCTAAGGTGTACGTGACATGGCAATTACCGATGAAGATGTGTGTGAGCCGGCAAATAAGTGTACGTAGTACATACGCATCATCGGTAATGGTGCTGGTGTCCTAACAATATGATATCAACATTTCAATAAGAAATTATAGCATAAGTATGCGATGCGAAGCGAACCACAATAATAAGCGGGAGCTGAATACTAGACGCAACTGTAACTAACCTGCATTAATCTAATATAAGTCCTACAAATGGTGCCTTTTGAAATAACACGAATCATGGGGTTTTAAAAATAGGGGCTACGGTATTTTTATGAAAAGATACGTCTTTTGAAATATCCGTAGGATCCCTTGGGCTGTCTTTTAAAATACCCACGATTCGTTAGTTTTTGAAATAGGTAAGAATCGAATCTAATCTAACAACTAAACTAAACTAAAGGGCTAAGCTAACAAGCTGGACTACAGGTAAGGAAACCGTCTAACATCTGAGTCGATCCATATACATACCTGTATATATATTAGTCGGTGATCCCGTCTCAATAATATCATATCCGATACCATATCTACAATCAGACATCCCAAGTCAAGAGTGCGGATCAATCATCAAGATATAGCTCGTACGTAAATCCGTCGTACGGCATCCCTAAATTTGGGTACGGGTCAATATCATATTCCTCACACCATTCCTCTGGTACCCTCTTTATTCAAGATCATAGTCTAGGGTACTGACCTATGTCTAGTACAATACTAATATCCTCAATATACTCATGATCTGACTACAGATCGATAATCTCATACAAACCGATACCGTCAGCACATAGCATCATCAAGGGTATACATCGCCCGATACGGCCTAATATCAATATCCTAGCATATCATGGCTCATATCACGATCACATGTCGACCATTTTATTTATAACACTATTCACCCGTATCGCCGTCCCAAGATCCGCTATAACACCAGGGCGTACCTTAAGTACGAATCCTGCCATATCACCGATATCACAACCACAAAACAAATCTCATCGACTCAGCTCAATCCCAAGTATCATCCTCAAATCCGTATGTGAACACATAGTCCCATACCCATGTGATCACATAACTATAAAGAATCCCATGAGCACATATAAAAAGGAATGTATGCAAGTATGTATGTGTGTATGTGTAGTGCAACACTACCCTAGGGTTCGCGACACTAAAATAATCCAACACATCAATATCCATCCTAAACATGGTTATTAATCCCAAATAACATATAATAATTGTTGGTGTGTATACGCATCCGTATACACCACCACGGACTGCGGGGGTGCTATACGCCATCCACCCGACTTCTCCCCGTAGATATAAATCTACTCACCTGGTCCTCGCTCGCCGGTGCCGACGTCGCCACGCGCTTGCTTGTCGTCTCGAAGTCCACATGGGGTACCTACATATCAAAACGCACCATATCGCATTAAAACCCGACTCATGACCAAAACGACACACGAATCCCACATAGGTCAAAACCTATGGTTGCTCTCACAAACCAACCCAAAAACCCTCGACGTCGGCGTGCAAACGCCCGACCATCGAGAAAAACCCAAGTACACTCATTTGCACATTCACGAATACTAATTTAAATATAGAATAGGTTAAAATTCACAAAAACCTCAAACTCACTTTAAAAGCTATTTTTCCGAAAATCTAGCAAGCAAAATTTACCCGTTTTTGTACAAAACATGATATTTTAACAAAACTAATGGCCATAAGGCTCACTAACCATCTTAATTAAGTCATATAAATCATTTCCATTATTTAATTTCACCAAACCATATATGTTCAAAAAAACTAGTTTGCAAAAATACCGATTTTAACTCTTTTTAAAGCAAAATTCACAATTTAACAATTAAGCTTGGTTTTGCATGATCCAAAGTCATTAAACCACTCATTAGAATATTAATAATGACATGAAACCATAATTATATTTTAATCTAAAGCATTTAACAATTTTCCGAAACTCTAGTTAGCAAAATAACTTAATTAGGGCATTTTATAAGCAATGGTTTGGAATTAACAACTAAATTAGCTTTCTATAAAACTTAAGATGTTAATCCACAACACAAAACCATGCACAATTTATCATAACCCATTTCCACAACAAAACCCTAACTTGAAATCTTTAATCATGCAATTAAACTCATCAAAACCTAATTAAGCACTTAGTTAATTTAGATTAAAGCAACTAGATAACAAATTTTAACAAAAGCATGAGATTATACCTCCCATGATGAGATCAAGCTCAAGATCTAGCCTCCTAAAATGCCATTTTGATCCCTAGATCCATGCTAGAAAGGCTAATGAGAAATGGGTAGGAGTTGGATTTGGATTTTGGGATTTATTTGATGGGTTTTGAGGCAATTTTTAAGCATTTTGAAAGAGGAATGAGAGGAGAAAAAAGGGGGAGGGGGCTGCTGTTGGAAGGGCCGGCCACAAGCATGTGGGGGAGAGGAGAGAGGGGGTGTGGTGTGAGGTATGGTGAGGGAAAAGTCCAAGTCAACAAAAGGTCAACTCTTTTATCCATTTTCTTTTCTTTTCTTTCATTTCTTTTCTTTTGCAAAACAAGTGGGGACAAGAGAGGGGGGGCTGCTGAATTCAGCCAAGGGGGAGGGAAAATGGGGGTGTGTGAGTGTGGGTATGGGTGTGGGGTGATGGAAAATGACAAATATAATACCCCAAACATCCATTTACACTAAAAAAAAAGCCTTTTTCTTCGATATTTTCTAAACCGTTTTGGCAAACGATTTCGTTTCAAAACCCACATGATAAAATTTTATTTAATGTATTATGATGCACAAAATTTATTTCAACTCATTCCAATTTGTAATTTTCCCTAATTAAATTTATTAATGACGGCTTAAAATAATATTAAAATAATTATTTTCGGAAAAAATTTCAGAAAATTTGAAATTTCACCGGTGGGTCAATAAACACCAAATACTAGCAATTACATAGCTAGAATATGTATATTTAATTTTTATAATAAGATATTTGTATTTTTACTTTTTACAGAAAACCCCCTTATTTTACCGTTTTTTCGAAATTTCACCGAAACGATTTTCAAAACGTTACACATCTACATGGGTCGAGAAGCTATACGCTAGTCTACTCTGGTATATCGATGCCCTGTCTCGATACACCTGCGACTAGGAACATTTGAAGGATGTATTTAGTGACTACTCTTTCCCTACTAGTATGATCTGCATCATAGTCCTGGTAGTCAAGTACTCATTCTAAGGGCTTTATCAACATGTAACATAGAGACAATCAGTGTACACGTTAAGATAAAGAGCAACCAGATAGCATACTATCATGTCGAGCAAGAAAGTCCTCCCTATATATGTCCAAGCATCCACTACAATATACATCGTATGTACAGTAATGGCCTGTAGGACATACATATAACTAACAATCTCCCACTTGCATTAGGGCTATTTGTTGTAGTATCTCATACCCAACAATCAACAGTGGTTGAAATATCTCATACTCAACCATCCCATAAGAGTCTCTGCTGGGAAATAGGCCTTTGTGAGTGGATCCGCGCTGTTGTCCTCTATGTCTACTCTCCTAACCTCGATCTCTCTGGAGATCAACCATCTCCATGATCAGGTGATACTGTCTAAGAATATGTCTGGATCTCTGATGGGATGGGGGTTCCTAGGACAAAGCCACAACTCCATTGTCACATAATGGTAGGAATGAAGTTCATCTCATGACTATATATATCCAGACTATCTCTTTGGTAGCATCCTTGGTAGCAATGTATCCAACCTTTATCGTCTAGTATGCCACGGTATCTAGCTTGGAACTCTTCCAACATACCATCCCTCCACTGAGGGTAAAGACAATGCCTATGACTGACATTCATTCGTCCTTACCATCCTGGAAGCTATCCAGTGATTCTCCCCGGGATCGATTAATACCATCTCACTATACGTAGTGAGAATCCTAACATCCACTTAGATCTATCTCATAGATCCAAAACCCAGGATTTATGAGGTATTACCTTGATCCTATATGGAGAATCCATGTGATAAGAGGAGATTGACCGAGCGTAGCATAGCAAACTCATTTCCTATCAAGAGTATGTCATCCACGTACAATACGAGGATCATCACCATACTCCCTACTACCATTTTGTATATACAAGGTTCATCTACCATTTTGATGAAGTCAAACGTTTTGACTACCACATCAAAACAGATGTTCCAGCTCCGCGATGCATATTTTATCCCATAAAGCAACTTGCACACGTTTCCGCTGCTCCCACTGTCTACGAAGCCCTCTACCTGTGTACTTATAGAAGCTCTCATCAAAATCATCATTTATAAAAGCAATCATGACACCTAACCGCCAGATATCGTAGTCATGGTATGTAGCAATGGCAAGTAGGATCTGGATGGACTTAAGCATAGCTTCGAAAGTCACAACTTTTCCATGTACACCAAGTAATCTTCTCAAAATATACTTGCTCCTGATGGGGATTTAACCCTTCAGATAAAGCAACCAAAGTCCATATTCTGGTTGTGTATATGGATTCCATCTCAGATCGCATAGCTTCCAGCCATTCTCACAGAGTCCCCACTCCTGATGGCCTGCTCGAAACTAGTTGGGTCATCATCTCATGATGCAATCCTCGCTCCCATTTTCATAGAGAAACCGAAGTACCTCTCAAGTGGATGAGGAACCCTACCAGATCGGCAGAGAGGATGAGATTCATCAGGAAAACTATTGAATCCTCCGGGTTTACCAAATCATCAGCTGCAGTTTGTATAGCTGGAACTCCTTCCAGTTCTACCTCATGACCACTAATTTCTTCACAAGAAATTCCCTTTCCCAAAGGTGGCATACTGAGAAACAAAACAAATTTTGCACCTCAGAGTGGTAGAAGATATTCCCTTGCGAATGCTTGGGATATCCAACAAACTTCCACAGAACTGACCTTGCCTCGAGCCTGTCCGGATTTTGCTTTTAGACATAGGCCGGACAACCCCAAATCTTAACATCCTTAAGAGATGGACTCTTCCCATACCATATCTCATATGGAGTGGTAGGAACCTGATTTGATTGGAACCCTATTCAATAGATATGCAACTTCACAAGTGCATAACCCCAAAAAGGAAATCGGTAACTCAGTAGTACTCATCATAGAGAACACTATATCACATAGGGTGCGATTGCTCCGCCCCGATACACCGACGTGCTTTGGTGTATACAGAGGAGTAATGCTGAGAGAGAATCTCATTCTCCTTTAAAATAGTCCAGGAATTCCGTGCTCAAGTATTCTCCTCCCTGATCACATCAAAGGACATAATATTTATACCCGTTTTTGGTTCTCTACTTCTAACTTATATTCTTTGAATTTCTCAAAAGCTTCAGACTTGTGTTTCATCAGGAACATATGTCTGAATCTTGAGAGATCATCAGTGAATGTAATGAAGTACAAAGAACCGGTCCTTGCATGTGTAGACAGGGGAACTGCATACATCATCATGTATCAATCCCAAGAGTTCACTAACTCTTTCTCTGTTTCCAATAAACGGAGCTATGGTCATCTTATCTTTGTGACATGACTGGCAAGTTTCACAAGATGTAAGTTCAAACTGATTTAAATATGCATCTTTATGTAACTTCAGCTAGTCGGGTCGCATTGATATGACCTAGTCTACAATGCCTCAAGAAGGATTCGTTCATTTCTCAACTCTTTCTCTTGAGTGTGTTTTGTACGTTAAGAACTGTAGTTAGATTTAGAACGTATATGCCTTTGGATAACGTGCCTGAACCGATCAACTCTTGATATAGGAAATGTTCAAAACATTATCCAACAATACAAAATTATATCCTTCTTTACTAATAAAGAGACTGATATGATGTTGTATATCAGGTTCGGTATCTAATAACATTCGTTCAGAATCAATGTATTTGGTAATACAGGGTGATAACTGCTAACAGATTTGGCTGCAACACTTGCACCGTTTCCAACTCTTGAAACATATCATCCATTCTCAGTTCTTTACCTATCTGTAGCCCATGTAACTGATTACATATGCGGGATCCTGATCCGGTATCACATACCCAGGACGTAAAGGATACTGAGAAACAGTTCTCTGTAATAAACACGCCCGAAGATGGTGCATCAGCATGCACTTTCTTCGTTTGGGCGGAACGGGAATCCTGGCAATTCTCTATTTCCTGCTCGGTCTTATAACAATTATAAGTTGGAGCAGGACCAACGTTCTTTAGCGCAGTATAACAAACGGGTTCGGTCAATACATCCGTATTATTATCTTGATTAAGGAGTGACATGGTCGCTACCTAGAGAGAGAGAGAGAGAGAAGAAAACACTCAGCGTATGCTCTTGCAAGATTAGATTGGTTATTAATATATCTAATCAGGATGGCTCCCACTGTTTTAGTCAAATCTTCCTTCAAACCCTAAAAGGAAAAACTAGCCGGGATTAATTACACCCTACAAGTTCGCCAATCTTTCAGCCAGGCCGGTGCCGGTATTTTAAGGGAGGTTTCCCGTGCCTTCGCACGGACCTAATTAAAATAAACCTCGTTTTCCCAGAGGCGTAACCCCGTTGACACATTTCTAGACACCTGCTTGATTGGCTAATTGTAATGTGTAAAACTCTCCCAGGAGTAACTCTTACTCGCAGCGGGTATCGGGATCGAACTATCTCATAGGAGGTATGCAATCTCATTGCAAATTTCAACACTTGAAATTCCCGATAATATTTTACCCCTAGCAGCTATATGACCTTAACATGGTCAACAAATCATAAGTGCTAGTCAAGTTCAACCCGTCATTTCTCGGTTGAATTAAACCCACCCGCACGACCCTTGACGAAAGCCAACAAAGTCGCACGACAACCCTAACTCAATCGCATTATATGCTTATGCAGATAATCATAAATAGCTACCGCACACTATGCCTTGACGAAAGCCAACAAACGTAGCACGAATACTATGAAGTACTTATCTGAAATGACGGAGGGGTACGATAGGTTTTTAAGAAAACCCCATGCGTAATGAACTTGATCTCGTCGTAGAATCAAATGATTTAAATGGAGTTTTTTTTAGGCCTTTGCTAGTTTTGCTAAAGAGGTCACTCCCGGTGAAGGGATCGTCGTCTCTTTCTTCATCGAATGAGGTGCAGGATATTCACAATACCACTATGCAAAGCAAAAACTATAAAAGCAATCAAAAGACAAACCGAGGGTTGTAGCATCAGCCAGTTATTGCTAAAGAGGTCACTCCCGGTGAAGGGATCTCGGCTCTTTCCTTATCGAATAAGGTGCTGGATGTTCTACAAAGAACACCGCTATGCAAAGCAACAACTAGAACTACGTGTTTTTGAAAATTTGATTCCACAACATCTTTAGATTTTTTTTATTTCATTAATCTCATTAGTGAAGTCCCATCGTTTTAAGTTACCTAAACATCATAGATAAATACAACGTACGCTTATGCCATCCGCATTCGCCTCGATGTCCCCTCGTGCAACGTTAGGTTAGGTAACTAATGGCAGAGCGGGGCAGTGTTAGCGCGAGTGTAAAACATATCATGACCCAAAATTTGGCACATGACGGCCCTAATACTACGCAACGTCTACAGGCGTAACGCGGTAAAAGAAAGCCAAAACCCAGAAATCTATACCATTAAAAGACAAGAAAAGATAAGAAACATTGTTTAAACTTTTGAAAATCTCAAGTATAAATTCTTTAAGTCCAATTTACTTTCTTGAAAATTTCGGCAGCACCTCCTTTGTAAAAACCAACCCCAAAAATGGGTACAACATAAATATAAAGTAAAGCATCCTCAACGGGAGCAAATCCATGCCAAAAGGCGGAAAACAACCACCACAACAGATATACGACGCCGTAGCGAAGAAATAAAAGACGATAAAATGGAAACTGTATAAAAGACAACCGGTCACAAAATAATATACAATATCGTCCTCACTAAGTCTCTAAGTCAACATGAAAATAGTAGATGGAGAGTACAAGGATACAACGAATATACAATACAATAACGAATAACCACAAAACCCACCTAAGAAAACTGCACACTGTGAGCTGATGCGGTATCCGCAGCAAAAGATGATAAGATAGATGAATAGCCTGCCTCGACTACTCTGGGAATAACCTGCAAACAAACTATGGCACAACGGGGGTGAGTTGCCAACTCGTGAATAGTAAATAACATATGCAGGTAATCGCAAGTATGCACGTACAGCGTGAATCTAACATATGCAATTAATAGCAATAAAAGGTCATACGAATGCAATAATCCTGAAAAGTACAATAACGGTTACTACAAATACATGAAACAATAATATGACAATCGGTATGCAATAATCATGCAATAATGATATGAAAAGGTATATATGCAATAGTCATGAAAGCTACACTAACAGGTACTACTAACACATGAAGAAATGCATATAAATGAAGTACGTAAATGCAACAGTCATGAAAGTTACACTAACAGGTACTACTAATACATGAAGCAGTGCATAAACAATAAAAGTGGAGTATGGAATGAAACATGTCATTTCCACGGAATCCTGAAATCGTGGTAGGATCAAAATCCATCAAGACAATCCAAATCTCAAATCCTCAAATCAGCCCCCAAATTAGCTCTCATATCATATATAAGTCTCACAAATCCTGAATGTACAACATCAAGTAAATCTCATATATCCTGAATGTACAAAATCAAGTAAGTCTCATATATCCTTTATGTACAATATCAAGAAAATCTCAACTGTCCTAAATCCAATATCAAGTGAATCTCTTATATCCTAGGTATATTTGCATGAATAAATATGATGATGTATATGAAATGATATGTATACATATATATTAGCGTCCCATTCCACTAATATATATATACTTAGGAGTAAAATATCATGAAAATAATGTGTCAAGCATCGACATAGAAATGCTGATCAATCAGGTGCTATCACCAAGATTGGCACCCTGATAGGTACGTATCATACGCTATACTGAAAGCTCTGTAAGTCTACGGTAGTGCCCCGGCCGTCTGTCCGAGGCCAAAATACGGAAACAAAATTTTTTTCTTAACTTGAAACTGGCGCTATCATATACTTTTTCCCGGATCGAACCATTAACCTACAACTAGCTATCTAGAGAAGGGATAGAAAGGCTATACCGATCGATCTGTATCCTTCGGTCTTTAGCTACCATCCCAAGCTCCTCGCGGTAACTCCAGTCTCGATCTCCTCGTCGGAAAGGGCACCACATCTACGAGTCTTTTTACGGGCTCCCGCTTCATCCGAAGCAACTCGGGCACGAAGTGTGCTAGCCGACGTGTCCATGGTGATATAGAGAATGTTTGTGATCACTTTGTCTCTTGCATCCATTAGATGGATGGAGGTTGAAAGTGTTGCCATTGATGGAGATTATGAGCTAGAGAATTAAGAGGAAGAAGAAGAAGTGTTTCTCTTTCTTTTCTTTTGTGATGGAATGATAAAATGATAGAGTAATATGAAAAATACAAGACCAAAAACTATATCATGGCAGCCCCCCCCTCTCTCTCCTTATCATATCAAGGCTCAAATCCATCACAAAATATGACACATGCACAAAGAAAGAGACAATGAGTCATCACTTATGCATGTGTCACCATTAATGCTCTAAATGATGATTTCTAGCTCATAATTTCCATTTGTAAATATTAACCCAAATGTTTACAACAATAAAAAGATACGGCAACATCTAAAGTAAACTCGTGACGGATCACAAGGATACCCCTCACCTGTATATACATACCTACATCCGCATTCCGACTGAATGCGAATGCGATGAGACTAAAGTAATCCAACAAATCTAATACTAGGATCCGGCTTAAACCAAAGCCCACTAGTATGATCCGCCCGATCATGATCCGTGCACTACAGCACGTATATGATCGGACCCTGCCATATATCATATGGCATCTACAACGTTTCACCCGAAACTTTAGAAACTGTCTGTGGGGGACTCTAAAGACTCGTCAATACTTTGGCTGTAGATTTAACCACTAGCACGTCAGAGGTACTAGCCGTATGTAACGGGCTACCATGTATTGACCAAAAGGGAGGTCGATGAGCGAACTCATCCTGACACCTTACTGAGCCTGTCAGTGACAATATCCGTACAGTCCGGTCCGTTCGTCTATGAGCATCGCATGGCGGGCCTAGGGGGTTGGTAAAAGTCAGACCTCCAAAAGCGGTACAAGTCGTGTCGGATTGTAGCCCAGAACACCCTGAGATACTACTGGAATACCTACCAGTAAATCTTCTGCCATGGCCAAGGACTTCGTGTAATGGCTCTCCTAGACACAGCGCGATCTCACCCCCAATACCGGGAGAGACGAAACACCTGCCGATCCGCTCACTGCCTCCTTGTGGCTCGGGACTGTACCCAACTAAAATATGTTTGCACGACTCCTTTGTGCCGTGGTAGGGTAGTAATCAAAGCACAGTGGGAACTCACACGAGACAAATGACAATCTCAGGTCGATGAACTAACCTGTACACATGTCACCAGGGAACTGCTATCTGACGTCAGGTACAATACCAACTAGCATGTTCCCAGCGAGTCCTGTCCAGTGTACTCATAACCCAATGAGTACCTGTATACATCTTAGGTGAACCAACTGACACCAATGGCTTGTGAGACCGGCCACCGCCCCTCGTCGGGGTCTCGACTGTATACACTAGTGTACTCAGGAGTATCGATGCCCTGTCTCGAAAACTCCCACGACTAGGGACCTTTTAAGGATGTACTTATAGACCACAGCTCCCACGTATATGATCACCATCATACTGCTGGTAGTCAAGCAAGAATCCTAGGGGCTCTATCAACGTGTAATAGCGACCTATAAGGTCACCTATAGAAGCACACGATGATAAAGATAAAACATGGTAGCATACTATTCTCTATCAACGTGAAATAGTGAACTACATTGTCACCTAAAGCATATACACGATGATAAAGACAAACCAGATAGTATACAATCCTCTCGAGTAAGACTGTCCTACCGGTATAGGTCCTCCGTCAATCAATGCAATCACGTGTCTGCGATCCAATAATTGACTTTGAGGGCACTATATCCAACAATATCCCACTTGGAATCAAGGCTAATTATTGCGATGCCGCATACTCACAGCCCGTGTGATACCAAACACCCAACTCCTCTATTAATGAGTCTCACAAAGCCCGGTTGTGAAACTATTGCGTTCGAGGAATTGCCTCAGTGAGTGGATCCGCTCTGATGTTTCTTTCTATGTCTCTCTTTATCTCAAGTTTGCGGAGAAAGCCATCTCCCGAAATGAGCAATACCTATCTTAGAATATGTCTGGATATCTGATGGGACCTAATTTATAAATGAACTCCAAATCCAAACTTCTTAGACTGTATCGTCAACTGAATTTAATCAGTATCCTGCGCCACACCTCCCTCAGTATCTGCTTGGACCACCTTTCCAAAATACGGCCCCTCGTCGGAGGGAAAACTATAACTTTGACAGTCACTCTGTCATCCAGGTCACTTTAGAAGCATGGAATGATAACCGTCTCCCGAAGAAGGCTGCCGTTATCAAATCCTTAGAACATCCACTTATGTTCTAAAACTGCTTCCGATCATTTCTCCAGGATTGGATTAATATCAACTTATTGCATCTCGTGCAAAAACAACATCTGGTGTGGTACTTGATATCTCATGATCAACTCAATTGCCTAAGCAAGTGATCTGCTAATCATGCATATTCCTCTCCCCTTTAGTCTGTAAGACACCTTTAGAGAGGGTGACTCTATCTCCTGCAGGTACACTACTGTGCCAGGAGTCGTCCATTCTAAAAACACCTTTAGAATGCTGTCTAAGTACCCAAATTGGGAAACTACCCAACTCTAAATCTAAAACCATAGATCTAGTGACCAGAATGTCTGATATAATATCCAAGCTTTATGTGGAGAAACCACTGTGTGACAACCAAAGCATAACCGATCGTAGTATAGGAACTTCACTTCCTACTCTGTGTATGTCATCCAAATACCAGGACATCACACCCTACTACCTTCTTAACAGATCCATCCCCTATTCTGATGAACTCAAACCTATGACTGTCACATCAGAAATAGATGATCTATCTCCGCTATATTCTGCTTTAGTCTATAAATAGACATAAGCTACTTGTCCACTATGCTTCCGCTGCTCCCACTAACTATGACAACCCTCTGGCAGAGTCATATACACATACGCTTCTAAAGCCAGTTCAGAACGACACTATACTCATCCTCCTGCCGGGTCTCATAGTCTGGAACAACAGCAATGGCTCTGGGTAAACAAGAACCTCCCTATCACCGTCTTTGAGCATACTGAAGTACCTCTCGAATGCCTGAGGTTACCCACCATATCTGCGGAGTGGCTAATGAAATGTCAAACCAGATTGAATCTTTAGGTTCTTATCAAATTTTCAGTAATCGTTTGCGGTTCTGGAATCACTTCCAGTTCTACCATACTCCCACTACTGTTTTCTGAAAAAATGCATTTTTTATTAAAACTGTGGCGAGTCAAGAACAATATCACTATTGTTCTTCCAGATGGTAGAAAATCAACCCTCTTCATAGCCCAGGTCAACCCACAAACAGCCATTACAGAAACGTGCCTTGAGTTATCCAGAGTCTGGTTTTAAGCATAAGCCGGACAACTCCCCGTACCTTAACATTGTTAAGATATGAACTATTCTATATCCAATATAGAAACAGAGGCACTGATTTAATTGGAACCAGATTCAAATCATGCAGCTGTCTCCAGTGCATGTCAACTAAATGGAGAGAGGCCAATCAGCATTACTCAACTTAGGAGTGCTTTCAATTATGAGTAACCTGAAAGAGATGCAAGTTCTCTTAATCATTACTACTAGCTGAATACCATACACAAGTATCTATATCTTCGATCACCTTAAAGAATCCTGATACTTGCAACGCCTGGTTCTCTACTTTATTCTTATATCTATAATTTCTCAAAACTTAGACCTTGCATTTCTATGAAACACATGTCTAAGAACCAGAGAAGTCATAAGTAAACAGAATATAGTACGAGCACCAACCCCTCTGTCCTCATGGACACTGGACAACATACAATACTCTGTATAAGTCCCCTGAGTCTTATAACTCATTCCCCGTGTGTCGTAGGTTGAAAACTGTACTTATGGTTAAGAAGAATTACACCGCTGTTTAATGCTCCTTACCTAACCGTCCACTGATATAGGTAAATGTCATAGACATAATTTCAAAAAGTTATATCTCACTTTATAAAAATAAACGTACAGATATATCAATTTGAAATTGGTGCATAACAACGGATATTCAAAATCAAATAGTTGTCGTCCGGCAAACAACCCAGGCGAATTCCTCAAATATCACCAATTACAACGAATCCCGATATAATGAGGATGATCACCCAATTCCCAATAACTTACTCCCACTCATCATCTGTAAAACCATACAGATGTGAGAATCAAACCTGGTAAATACATACCCTGGAGCAAGGACTAATTTAGAAATCAGTTTTCTTTTAACAATACACAGTGAAACTGAAACATGTAAATGTTTCGAAGGGGTATCCGGGTATTCCTAGTAATGCCTCTTCCATTATCAGATTCATAACTATAACCGTATATTTCTTTGCCATCTCTCCAAATCCCTTTATATGTCTTTAGTCATTACCTTCTGTACACCCCTTTAGGCAAAATGGTTTTCTTCCTTCCCTACCGTTCGGCACCAGCCTATGGTTTGGAAGAAGACTATCCAATAAGCATAGTGTACTCTCCTAATCCTAGGAGTACTCGTAACCTGAGAGAAGGTGAAGATAAAAGACAACTGAATAAAACCTTATTCCTATTTCTCCTGAACCATAATCCATCCCCGAACTGGAACAAGTTCCTTTCGAGTTCTTATATAACCATACGATGGAATATCCAAATAACTGTGGATCTTCATAGTGATACGGAGTGTTCTGGAGAAATACAAAGGTGAAGTAGGAGTGGCGATGAAATACTTGGTTTGGTCGTGAATAGCAGTCGCAATTTACTTTGCCCTCTTTCTAATCCCTTTATTTTTCTTTACTTAATACCTTCTGTACACCACACTTAGGCTAATCGGCTTTCTTCATTCCCTACTGTTCGGCACCAGCCTAAGGTTTGGAAGAAGACTATCCAATAAGCGTAACAGGTGTACTACCCCCTAATCCAAGGAGCACTCGCAACCTGAGAGAAGGTAAAAGGAAAAGACAACTGAATAGTCCTATTCGTTTTCTCCAGAACCGGAAACCAACCTCGAATCTTGAACAAGTTCCTTCGAGTTCATATATAACCATACGATGGTTTTATTCAATAGAAGTGGATGTTCGTATTAATATAGGGTGTTCTGGAGAAAAGGGTAAAAGTAGGAGTGGCAGTGAGGTATGCAACTCTGACAATCCAAAAGCCAGTGTTTTAAGAAGGTTCGGTTAACTTGGTCACTGAGTCATAGTCAAGGGTCGGGTCATGATCGCTACCAAAGAGAGAGAGAAAAGAAAACACTCAGCGTGCACTCTAACCTAGATCAGAATGGTTACCAATTTATTTAATCAGGAAACCTCCCACTGTAACCTCAAATTCTCCTCCAAACCTGAAAGAAGAATTAGTCGGGATCACCAAAGGAGGAAACCAACTCATCAGTGGGAATCGGGATCCAACTATCATCGCATGATAACTTGATGGAATCCACTCAAGTCACTATACTCCAGAAGGTATGCGCATGCCTGGCAAGTTTCAATTTCTTTAGAAACTCCCGATGTGTGTTTTTACCCCTAGGACCCAAGTGACCTTGACTGAGCCAACATATCAAAGGATCCTAGCCATGTTCAACCCGTCATTATCTTGATTGCATTAGACCCACCTGCACGAGTCCTTGACTGAGCCAAAATGACCGTACGACTGTCCTAACCAATCACATATCCATAAGACAGAAAATCATTACAGAGCTACCGCACACTACGCCTCGGCTGAGCACGACATACGTAGCACGAATATTAAGCAATACCAATCTGAAATGACGGAGGGCTACGGTTGGTTTTTGGCGAAAAACCTTTAACGTAATGAACTTGGTATCGTTGAAGGAACCGGATAGCTTTTCATAAATATAATGGCGAAAACCTTTGCTAAAGAGGTCACTCCCGGTGAAGAGATCTCGGCTCTTTCCCCGTAGAATGAGGTGCAGGATATTCCAACTGAATACTACGACGCAAAGCAAAAAGCTAATTGGCTATAGTGAAGTTATTACCCTGACGCAAACTTCTGTCCAAGGGGTCACTCCCGGTGAAGGGATCTCGGCTCTTGCCTCGTCGACTGAGGTGCTGGATATTCATAACCGAATACCACTGTGCAAAATAAAAGAGAACGTCCTTGTAATAACAGCTTTTTGAAAATTGTTCCAACAATATCAGAATAGGTTTTTTTAGCTTGCATTGATCCAAATCAATGCAGTCCCATCAATTAATCACACCATAGAAGAACGAAAATATGATGTACGTATATGCCATCCGCATTCGCCACTGGGTCCCGTCATCACCCGTTAGGTTACTTAACTAACGACGGAGCGGGGACTGGACTAGCGCGGGTGTAAAACATATACAACATCTACTAGCATATATATCAATATATAATAATCGCTCAAGGTGTGATAAAATACAACATCCAGAAATGTAATAAGCATCACAGAATAATACAGATAATCTGGGATCCCCGGGTTTCATAGAGCCGCCACTGAAACCCGACGTTCCCTTGGTCGTGTGGATAGCCTGTGCAATGAAATCCTAGACCCCTAAGGGCGCGGCAAGTCACCCGCCAAAAGCTGAAGCAAGGCAGCCCCCTTCAGCAACGTGAATGGACCACCCAGCACTTCATAGAATCCGGTAACTTGGGCACCCCTCCTGGGTCAACCTATACCCCCTACGAGTGCGGCGAATAGCCCGCCAATTCTAGAGTGAAGCCCCCTCCGTCTCAACGCCATGAGATGCGGGCCAGTTGCCCTCTAGAACCCGGCTATCCGTGCACCCCTCTTTGGGGTAATCCTAGTACAAAAAGTAAAATATACATACAACGGGTACATCGACCTCACCCCGGTCGTGCCCCAAAAGAATAATATACAAGCAGGCAGTGACGGCAGTCCACATGTCGGACTCTCGCCCCGCAATGTCAAATGTACATATAAAACAAAACTGTACTAACATTGCATCCAGGCTATCCCCCACGACCAATCCGCAATATCACAGCACAACACAGAACATCAACGTGAATGTCACGTTCGTAAATCCGTCTAAAAGGGCTATAGCAGTTAGACAGGATTTACCGATCAAATGACATTCACGGTCGCAGATATAATGTAAATACTGTGAACTAATATGTTTAAAATTTTTGATTGACTGAATTTACCAAAGTGGGCCCCAAACACTACTGTAGCACTCAAAGAAAATCTGGGCCCAAAAATAATATTCCAAAAACCCCATTTTCAACCTATAAGCCCACTGGAAAAAATTTATTCACTGATTGCAATTTACAGACGCGGAACCGCGGCCAGAACAGGGGTTTGGCCGCGGTTCCGCTGTCCCATCAAGGAATCAGTGAATCGAATTTTTCCAGAGTGCTTAGAATTCCCTGCACGTATTTCTGCAATGTACTGAAAAAAATTTTGAGCAAAAAATAAAATCGACAGAAACTGTGCTATTGATATCGGGTTTTCGGAAAATCCGTTCGATCGAACTTGTAAACATGTTAGAGCAAGCTAGACTAGGTTAACGGCGTGGCTCTGATACCAGTGTAAGTGCACGGCGGCGCCCCGGCCGTCAATCCGACGTCGGAATGCGGAAACGAAACTTTTCTACAAACTAGAAACCGGCACCACCGCGCACTAGAAACCCGGATCGGGCCATTAACCTGACTCTAGCAAACTAGAAAAAGAGTAGAGAGCTATACCGAGCGATCCGTGTCTTTCGGTCTTCAGCCTCCACTCTGATCTCCTCGCGGAATCTCCGGTCTTCATCTTCTCGTCGGAACGGGTACCACATCGCCGGGTTCTTTTACGGGCTCCCACCTCTGGACCGAGGCAACTCGGGCACGAAGTTGGGGAGTCGACGTGTCCAAGAAATGCTGTAGATGAAGTGTAGAATGTATTGTCTCTTGGGGTTTATGAAGTTGCCATTGGAGGTGAAGAAGGAACATTGAAATGGAGCATTTGAACTTTGATACAAAAATGAGATGAACATTTTCCTCCACAACCAAAATGAACTCTCTCCCTCACTCAAAAGTGGCCGGCCCCCTAGAATGAGAAGGAAGGAAAAAACCATGGAAAAGGCAAAAAGAGAATGTATCATAAAATGAGAAGAAAATGGTCACACCAAGGTCAAACCCAAATCCAACTCAATCCTATCTCCATAAATGCAAAATATATGATTAAAAAGGAATCTAATGATGCTTAGAACCATCATGATGCCTCCATTTACAAAAAAAAACCTCCACAATACTAATTTGCAAACTTGCAAATTAGCCCCCTCCCATCGGAAAAGTCCGGCCGTAAAGGAACAAAGGTAAACTGGCCGGAACGAAATGCAAACTGGCAACTTCAAAAAACTGATCCCGTAATAAATTACAGGAAAACCCGGCGACTGCATATACATGCCCGTATTTGTATTCCCGCTGAATACAAATGCAAAGAGACAAAATCTACACTGTACAATACTAGGATCCGGTTTAAACCAAAGCCCGCTAGTATTATCCGTCCGATCTTGATCCGTGCAATACCGCACTATCTAATCGAACCCTGCCATATCTCCATACGGCCTCTAGAGCGTTTCTTCCGAAACTTGAGAAACTGGTCTGTGGGGGACTCTAAAGACTCGTCAATACTTTGGTTGTGGATTTAACCACTAGCACGTCAGAGGTATTAGCCATACATAACGGGCTACCAGGTATTGACCAAAAGGGACGTCGATGAGCGAACTCATCCTGACACCCTACTGAGCCTGTCAGTGACAATATCCGTACAGTCCGGTCCGTTCGTCTATGAGCATCGCATGGCGGGCCTAGGGAGTTGATAAAAGTCAGACCCCCAAAAACGGTACAAGTCTTGTCGGAGTGTAGCCCAGAACACCCTGAGTTACTACTGGAATGCCTACTAGTAAATCTCCTGCCTTGGCCAAGAACTTCGTGTAATGGATCTCCTAGACACAGCGCGACCTCACCCCCAATACCGGGAGAGACGAACCCCTGCAGATCCGCTCACTGCCTCCATGTGGCTCGGGACTGTACCCAACTAAAACCTGTTTGCAGGTCTCCTTTGAGCGTGGTAGGGTAGTAATCAAAGTACAGTGGGAACTCACACGAGACAAATGACGATCTCAGGTCGATGAACTAATCTGTACACATGTCACTAGGGAACTGCCATCTGACGTCAGGTATAAGACCAACTAGCATGTTCCCGGCGAGTCCTGTCCGGTGTACTCATAACCCAATGAGCACCTGTATACATCTTAGGTGAACCAACTGACACCAGTGGCTTGTGAGACCGGCCACCACCCCTCGTCAGGGTCTCGACTGTATACACTAGTCTACTCTGGAGAATCGATGCCCTGTCTCGAAACTCCCACGACTAGGGACCTTTTAAGGATGTGCTTATAGACCCCAGCTCCCATGTATATGATCGCCCTCATACTGCTGGCAGTCAAGCAAGAATCCTAGGGGCTCTATCAACGTGCAATAGAGACCTGTAAAGTCACCTAAAGCAGTACACGATGATAAAGATAAACCAGATAGCATACTATCATCTTGAGTAAGACTGTCCTACTGGTATAGGTCCTCCCTCAATCATTGCAATCACGTGCCTGTGATCCAATAATTGACTCTGAGGGCACTATCTCTAACAATCTCCCACTTGCACTCAAGGCTAATTATTGCGATGTCGCATACTCACAGCCCGTATGATACCGAACACCCAACTCCTCTACTAGTCAGTCTCACAAAGCTCGTTTGCGAAACTATTGCATTCGAGGAATAGCCTCAGTGAGTGGATCCGCTGTGATGTTTCTTCCTATGTCTCTCTTTATCTCAAGTTCGCGGAGAAACCCATCTCTCGAAATGAGCAATACCTGTCTTAGAATGTGTCTGGATATCTGATGGGACCTAGTTCATAAATGAACTCCAAATCCAAACTTCTTAGACTGTATCGTCAACTGAACTTAATCAGTATCCTGCACCATACCTCCCTCAGTATCCGCCTGGACCACCTGTCCAAAATACTGCCCCTCGTAAGAGGGAAAACTATAACTCTGACAGTCACTCTGTCATCCAAGTCACCTTGGAAGCCTGGAATGATAACTGTCTCCCGAATGAGGCTGTCGTTATCATATCCCTAGAACATACACTTATGTACTAAAACTGCTTCCGAATGTTTCTCCAGGATTGGATCAATATCAACTTATTGCATCTAGTGCAAAAACAACATCTGGTGTGGTACTTGACATCTCATGATCAACTCAATTACCTAAGCAAGTGATCTGCCAATCATGCACATCCCTCTCCCCTTTAGTCTGTAAGACACTTTTACAGAGGGTGACTCCATTACCTGCAGGTACACTACCGTGCCAGGAGTCGTCCATTCTAAAACACCTTTAGAATGCTGTCTAAGTACCCAAATTGGGAAACTACCCAAATCTATATCTAAAACCATAGATCTAGTAACCAGAATGTCTGATATAATATCCAAGTCCTATGTGGAGAAACCACTGTGTGACAACCAAAGAATAACCGATCGTAGTATAGGAATATCACTTCCTACTCTGTGTATGTCATCCAAATACCAGGACATCACACCCTACTACCTTCTTAACAGATCCCTCCCCTATTCTGATGAAGTCAAACCTATGACTGTCATATCAGAAATAGATGATCTATTTCCGCTATATCTGCTTTAGTCTATAAATAGACATAAGCCACTTGTCCACTATGCTTCCGCTGCTCCCACTGACTACGACAACCCTCTGGCAGAGTCATATAGACGTACACTTCTAAAGCTATTTCAGAACGACGCTATACTCATCCTCCTGCCGGGTTTCACAGTCTGGAACAACAGCAATGGCAAGTCTGGGTAAACAAGAACATCCCTGTCACCGTCCTTGAGGCTACCGGAGTACCTCTCGGGTGCCTGAGGTTACCCACCATATCCGCGGAGTGGCCAATGGAATGTCAAATCAGATTGAATCTTTAGATTCTTATCAAATTTTCAGTAATCGTTTGCGGTTCTGGAATTACTTCCAGTTCTACCATACTCCCACTTCTGTTTTCTGAAAAAATCCATTTTTATTAAAACTGTGGCGAGTCAAGAACAATACCACTATTGATCTTCCAGATGGTAGAAAATCAACCCTTGTCATAGCCTGGGTCAACTCACAAACAGTCATTACAGAAACGTGCCTTGAGTTATCCAGAGTCTGGTTTTAAGCATAAGCCGGACAACTCCCCGTACCTTAACATCGTTAAGATATGAACTGTTCTATATCCAATACAGAAACAGAGGCACTGATTTAATTGAACCAGATTCAAATCATGCAGCCGTCTCCAGTGCATGTCAACTAAATGGAAAGAGGCCGATCAGCATTACTCAACTTAGGATTGCTTCCAATTATGAGTAACCTGAAAGAGAAGCAAGTTCTCTTATTCATTACTATTAACTGAATACCATACACAAGTATCTACATCTTCGATCACCTTGAAGAATCCTGATACTTGCAATACCTGGTCCTCTACTTTATTCATATACCTATAACTTCTCAAAATTCGGACCTTGCGTTTCTACGAAACACTTGTCTAAAAACTAGAGAAGTCATAAGTAAACCGAATATAGTACGAGGACCAACCCCTCTGTCCTAATGGATACTGGACAATATACAATACTCTGTATAAGTCCCTTGAGTCTAGTAACTCATTCTCTGTGTGTCGTAGGTTAAAACTGTACTTATGGTTAAGAAGAATTACACCGCTGTTTAATGCTCCTTACCTAACCATCCACTGATATTGGTAAATGTCATAGACATAATTTCAAAAAGGTATATCTCACTATATAAAAATAGACGTACAGATATATCAATTTGAAATTGGTGCATTATAACAGATATTCAAAACCAGATATTTGCCGTCCGGCAAACAACCCAGGTGACTTCCTCAAATATCACCAATTACAACGAATTCCGATTTAATGAGGATAATCACTTAATTCCTAATAACTTACTCCCACTCATCATCTGTAAAACCATACAGATGTGAGAATCATACCTGGTAAATACATACCCTGGAGTAAGGACTAATTGGGAAATCAGTTTTCTATTAACAGTACACAGTGAAATTGAAACATTGAAATGTTCCGTGGGGTATCCCGGTATTCCTAGTAATACCTCTTCCATTATCCAGATTCATAACTGTAACCGTATAATTCTTTGCCATCTCTCCAAATCCCTTTATATGTCTTTAGTCATTACCTTCTGTACACCCTCTTAGGCTAAATGGTTTTCTTCCTTCCCTACCGTCCGGCACCAGCCTATGGTTTGGAAGAAGACTATCCAATAAGCATAATGGGTGTACTGTCATAATCCTAGGACCACTCGCAATGCGAGAGAAGGTGAAGATAAAAGACAACCGAATAAACCTTATTCCTATTTCTCCTGAACCAGAATCCATCCCCGAACTTGAACAAGTTCCTTTCGAGTTCGTATATAACCATATGATGGAATATCCAAATAAACTGTAGATCTTCGTAGTGATACGGAGTGTTCTGGAGAAATCCAAAGGAGATTTAGGATTGGCGAAGAAATACTTGGTTTGGTTGTGAATAGCAGTCGCAATTTACTTTGCCCTCTTACTAATCCCTTTATATGTCTTTACTTAATACCTTCTGTACACCATCGTTATGCTAATTGTTTTTCTTCATTCCCCACCGTTCGGCACCAGCCTAAGGTTTGGAAGAAGACTATCCAATTTGCGTAATGGGTGTACTATCTCCTAAACCAAGGAATACTCGCAACCTGAGAGAAGGTAAAAGGAAAAGACAACTGAATAGTCCTATTCGTTTTCTCCAGGACCAGAAACCATCCTCGAATAAATTCCTTCGAGTTCGTATATAACCATACGATGGTTTTGTCCAATGGAAGTGGACGTTCGTAGTAATACGGGATGTCCTGGAGAAAAGGGTAAAAGTAGGAGTGGCAATGAGGTTTGCAACTCGGACAATCCAAAAGCCAGTCTTATAAGAAGGTTCGGTTAATCATGGTCACTGAGTCATAGTCTAGGGTCGGGTCAATGGTCGCTGCCAAAGAGAGAGAGAAAAGAAACACTCAGCGTGCACTCTAACCTAGATCAGAATGGTTATCACTTTATCTAATCAGGAAACCTCCCACTGTAACGTCAAATTCTCCTCCAAACCTGAAGGAAGAATTAGTCGGGATCACCCGAGGAGTAAACCAACTCATCAGTGGGAATCGGGATCCAACTATCATCGCATGATAACGTGACGGAATCCGCTCACGTTATTACACTCCAGAAGGTATGTGCATATCTGGCAAGTTTTAGTTTATTTAGAAACTCCCGATGTGATTTTTACCCCATGCTCTTATGACCTTGGCGTGAGGTCAAAATGTCATAAGTCACATGTCAAGTTCTACCCATCATTATCCAGGTTAATTTGAACCCACCCGTACATACCCTTGATGTAGGCCAAAATAGTAGTATAAATGTCCCAAACCAACGCATCTATCTATACAACAGATAAATATCCGGCAGCTACCAATCACTATGCCTTGGCATGAGGTCAAAATACATAGCTTGAATGCTACCGAATATTTAACTGAAATGATGGAGGGCTACGAGTGGTTTCTGGCGAAAACCTTTAACGTAATGAACTTGATATCGTTGAAGGAACCGGATAGCTTTATAAAAATATAGTAACGAAAACCTTTGCTAAAGAGGTCACTCCCGGTGAAGGGATCTTGGCTCTTTCCCCGTAGAATGAGGTGCAGGATATTCCAACTGAATACCACGATGCAAAGCAAAAGTAATCGGCTATAGTGAAGTTATTGCCCTGACGCAAACTTTTGTCCAAGGGGTCACTCCCAGTGAAGGGATTTCGGCCCTTGCCTCGTCGACTGAGGAGCAGGATATTCATAACCGAATACCACTGTGCAAAACAAAAGAGAACGCCCTTGCAATAACAGCTTTTTGAAAATTGTTCCAACAATATCAGAATAGGTTTGTTTATCTTGCATTGATCCGAATCAACCCAGTCCCATCAATTGATCACACCACAAAAGAACGAAAATAATGATGTACGTATATGCTATCCGCATTCGCCACTGGGTCCCGTCATCACCCGTTAGGTTACTTAACTAACGACAGAGCGGGGACTGGACTAGCGCGGATGCAAAACATATACAACATCTACTAGCATATATATCAATATATAATATTCGCTCAAGGCGTGATAAAAAGCAACATCACAGAAATGTAATCAGCATCACAGAACAATACAGATATCTGGGATCCCCGGGTTTCATAGAGCCGCTACTGAAACCCGACGTTCCCCTGGTCATGCGGATAGCCTGTGCAATGAAATCCTAGACCCCTAAGGGCGCAGCAAGTCACCCGCCAAAACTTGAAGCGAGGCAGCCCCCTTCAGCAACGTGAATGGACCACCCAGCACTTCACGGAATCCGGTAACTTGGGCACCCCTCCTGGGTCAACCTATACCCCCTATGAGTGCGACGAATAGCGCCAATTCTAGAGTGAAGCCCCCTCCATCTCAACGCCTTGAGATGCGGGCCCATTGCCCTCTAGAACCCGGCTATCCGTGCACCCCTCTTTGGGGTAATCCTAGTACAGAAAGTAAAATATACATGCAACGGGTACATCGACCTTACCCCGGTCGTGCCCCAAAAGAATAATATACAAACAGGCAGTGACGGCAGTCCACATGTCGGACGCTCGCCCCGCAATATCAAATGTACATATAAAACAAAACTGTACTAATATTGCATCCATGCTATCCCCCACGACCAATCCGCAACATCACAGCACAACACAGAACATCAACGTGAATGTCACGTTCGCAAATCCGTCTAAAAGGGCTATAGCAGTTAGACAGGATTTACCGATCAAATGACATTCACGGTCGCAGATATAATGTAAATACTGTGAACTAACATGTTTAAAATTTTCGATCGACTGAATTTACCAAAGTGGGCCCCAAAGCACTACTGTAGCACTCAAAGAAAATCTGGGCCCAAAAATAATATTCCAAAAACCCCATTTTCAACCTATAAGCCCACTGGAAAAATTTTATTCACTGATTGCAATTTACAACGTGGAACCGCGGCCAGAACAGGGTTTTGGCCGCGGTTCCGCGGTCCCATCAAGGAATCAGTGTATCGAATTTTTCCAGAGTGCTTAGAATTCCCTGCACGTATTTCTGCAATGTACTGAAAAAATATTGAGCAAAAAATAAAATCGACAGAAACTGTGCTATTGATATCGGGTTTTCGGAAAATTCGTTCGATCGAACTTGTAAACATGTTAGAGCAAGCTAGACTACGTTAACGGCGTGGCTCTGATACCAGTGTAAGTGCACGGTGGCGCCCCGGCCGTCAATCCGACATCGGAATGCGGAAACAAAACTTTTCTACAAACTAGAAACCGGCACCACCACGCACTAGAAACCCGGATCCGGCCATTAACCTAACTCTAGCAAACTAGAAAAAGAGTAGAGAGCTATACCGAGCGATCCGTGTCCTTCGGTCTTTGGCCTCCACTCCGATCTCCTCGCGGAATCTCCAGTCTTCATCTTCTCGTCAGAACAGGCACCACATCGCCGGGTTCTTTTACGGGCTCCCACCTCTGGACCGAGGCAACTCGGGCACGAAGTTGGCGAGTCGAAGTGTCCAAGAAATGTTGTAGATGAAGTGTAGAATGTATTGTCTCTTGGGGTTTATGAAGTTGCCATTGGAGGTGAAGAAGGAACTTTGAAATGGAGCTTTTGAACTTTGATACTAAAATGAGATGAACATTTTCCTCCACAACCAAAATGAACTCTCTCCCTCACTCAAAAGTGGCCGGCCCCCTAGAATGAGAAGGAGGGAAAAAACCATGGAAAAGGCAAAAAGAGAATGTATCATAAAATGAGAAGAAAATGGTCACACCAAGGTCAAACCCAAATCCAACTCAATCCTATCTCCATAAATGCAAAGGATATGATTAAAAAGGAATCTAATGATGCTTAGAACCATCATGATGCCTCCATTTACAAAAAAAACCCTCCACAATACTAATTTGCAAACTTGCAAATTAGCCCCCTCCCATCGGAAAAGTCCAGCCATGAAGGAACAAAGGAAAACTGGTCGGAACGGAATGCAAACTGGCAACTTCAGAAAACTGATCCCGTAATGAATTACAGGAAAACCACGCGACTGCATATACATGCCCGCATTTGTATTCCCGCTGAATACAAATGCAAAGAGACAAAATCTACACTGTACAATACTAGGATCCGGCTTAAACCAAAACCCGCTAGTATTATCCGTCCGATCATGATCCGTGCAATACCGCACGTATCTGATCGAACCCTGCCATATCTCCATACGGCCTCTACAGGGTTTCGTCCGAAACTTGAGAAACTGGTCTGTGGGGGACTCTAAAGACTCGTCAATACTTTGGTTGTGGATTTAACCACTAGCACGTCAGAGGTATTAGCCATACATAACGGGCTACCAGGTATTGACCAAAAGGGACGTCGATGAGCGAACTCATCCTGACACCCTACTGAGCCTGTCAGTGACAATATCCGTACAGTCCGGTCCGTTCGTCTATGAGCATCGCATGGCGGACTTAGGGGGTTGGTAAAAGTCAGACCCCCAAAAGCGGTACAAGTCGTGTCGGAGTGTAGCTCAGAACACCCTGAGATACTACTGAAATACCTACCAGTAAATTTCCTGCCTTGGCCAAGGACTTCGTGTAATGGCTCTCCTAGACACAGCGCGACCTCACCCCCAATACCGGGAGAGACGAACCCCTGCAGATCCGCTCACTGCCTCCATGTGGCTCGGGACTGTACCCAACTAAAACCTGTTTGCACGTCTCCTTTGAGCATGGTAGGGTAGTAATCAAAGTACAGTGGGAACTCACATGAGACAAATGACGATCTCAGGTCGATGAACTAACCTGTACACATGTCACCAGGGAACTGCCATCTGACGTCAGGTATAAGACCAACTAGCATGTTCCCGGCGAGTCCTGTCCGGTATACTCATAACCCAATGAGCACCTGTATACATCTTAGGTGAACCAACTGACACCAGTGGCTTGTGAGACCGGCCACCGCCCCTCGTCGGGGTCTCGACTGTATACACTAGTCTACTCTGGAGAATCGATGCCCTGTTTCGAAACTCCCACGACTAGGGACCTTTTAAGGATGTGCTTATAGACCCCAGCTCCCACATTTATGATCGCCCTCATACTGCTGGCAGTCAAGCAAGAATCCTAGGGGCTCTATCTACGTGCAATAGCGACCTGTAAGGTCACCTAAAGCAGTACACGATGATAAAAATAAACCAGATAGCATACTATCATCTTGAGTAAGACTGTCCTACCGGTATAGGTCCTCCCTCAATCATTGCAATCACGTGCCTGTGATCTAATAATTGACTCCGAGGGCACTATCTCCAACATAAAGTGCACGGTGGTACCGGTTTACAAGCTTCGTAAACTTTTCGATTCCGCATTCCGGCGTCGGATTGACGGCCGGGGCGCCGCCGTACACTTACACTGGTATCAGAGCCACACCATTAACCTAGTCTAGCTTGCTCTAACGTGTTTACAAGTTCGATCGAACGAATTTCCAAAAACCACAATTTCTATTGCATCAGTTTCTGTCGATTTTTGTCTAGCTCGAAAAAAATTTCAGTACATTGCAGAAACAAGTGCAGGGAATTCTAAGAACTCTGGAAAAATTCAATGCACTGATTCCTTGGTGGGACCGCGGAACTGCGGCCAAACCCCTGTTCTGGTCGCGGTTCCGCGGCTGTAAAGTGTAATCAATGAATCAAATTTTTTCAGTGGGCTTCTGGGTTGAAAATGTGGTTTCTGGTATATTCCTTTTGGACCCAGATTTTCTTTGAGTGCTATAGTAGTGCTTGGGGCCCGCTTCGGTAAATTTGATCGATCGAAAATTTTAAACATGTTAGTTCACAGTATTTACATTATATCTGCGACCGTGAATGTCATTTGATCGGTAAATCCTGTCTAACTGCTATAGCCCTTTTAGACGGATTTGCGAACGTGACATTCACGTTGATGTTCTGTGTTGTGCTGTGATGTTGCGGATTGGTCGTGGGGGATAGCCTGGTTGCAGTGGTAGTCCAGTTTTGTTTTATATGTACATTTGATATTGCGGGGCGAGCGTCCGACATGTAGACTGCCATCACTGCCCGTTTGTATATTATTCTTTTGGGGCATGACCGGGCTGAGGTCGATGTACCCGTTGTATGTATATTTTACTTTCTGTACTAGGATTACCCCGCGGAGGGGTGCACGGATAGCCGGGTTCTAGAGGGCAACGGACCCGCATCTCATGGCATTGAGACGGAGGGGGCTTTACTCTAGAATTGGCAGGCTATTCTGTAAGTCCACGTTGCCCACCCCGGTACTTGCAGGGAGGCGGAAAACGAAATAAAAATCAAGTTTTTATGAGCTTAGGCAACATGGACTTGACTATGAAGGATCTTTGCTAAACAAAAACAAGCTAAAGCTAACTAGAAACTAGCTAAGTGCTAGAAAGGTTATACCTTGGGCTTTATGTCCTTCTCTCCTAGCTCCTTGGAATGGTGGAAGGAGGTCACCTTAGTCGTCTTCTCACGTCGAAGAAAGATCAACCCGAAAGCCTCGACCTTTGGCTTCAACTCCAAGTTAGAAGTAACTAGGGTGCAAGAAGTGCCAATCCTTGAACCCTAGATGAGAGTAAAGATTATCAAGAAAGGGTTTTTCTCAAGCTCAAGTGTTTCTCAACACATGAGAGGGGAGAGCTTGAGGGAGAGGAAGAATAAGAGAGAGAAAGTGAATAATAGAATGAGAGAAAATATGAAGCATTCTCTCATATATGTGTGAATTATTGTAATTAGATAATTAGCTAGATAATTGTCATGGTTAATCAAGACATGACCATTATCATTTCATTTTTAATGCAATTTGCAAGGATCAAAGAGCATCTTCCAAATGAAATGATGATGGTCAAAGTGTCAACCTAGGTCAACAAGTCAAAGAGGTCAAATGGTCAACAACCATAACCATGCACAATTATTTAAACTAATATCAATTAACAATAATACACACATAAGCATTAGGGTTAATAAAATGACAATAGTCATTAACCCTAATCAAAGTCCTCTCCCTTTGTCTCAAGCAACTGTGCATACGCACCCATATTCGTGATCCGAGGAACACGAATACAAAGAGATAAAACCAATCCCAAATCATATACTAGGATCCGGCTTAAACCAAAACCCGCTAGTATAAGCTGTCCGGACAGCAAACGTGCACAAGTGTACGGATGTGAACGAACCCTGTCGCAAAACTATGCGACCTCTACTCATTTTGCCTAAAGGCGAATAGCTCTCTGTGTGGGACTCTAAAGACTCGACACTACGCTGGCAATGGGTTTAACCACAGACCGCAAGCGGCACTAGCTGTACGTAACGGTCCCCAGGTAGATGTCGATAAGAAGACTGACGAGGTGAACCCCATCTGAACTCCTACTGAGCCTGTATGTGACAGTCTCCGTACAGTCCGGTCTGTTCGTCTGATACATCGCATGGCGGGCCTAGGGGGGTGGTGAACGTCAATCCCCTAATAGCGGTACAAGTCGTGTCAGAGTGTAGCCCAGAACACCCTGAGATAACACTGGAAACCTACCAGTATATCTCGCTTGCCCTGGCCAGGAACTACTCGTGTAATGGCTCTCCTGGACACAGCGCGATGTCAACCCCCAATACCGAGAGAGACGAATCCTGTCTAACCGTCACTGCCTCCAAGTGCTTCGGGACTGCACCCAAAAACTACCCGTTTGCACGACTCCTTTGAGCCGTGGTAGGGTAGCAATCAAAGTGTAGTGGGAACACACTCGAGGCGAAGTGACAGTGTCAAGTCAGCGGACTAAGCTGTACTCATGTCACCTGGGAACTGATAACTGACGATAGGTATAATACCAACCAACAGTTCCCGACGAGTCCTGTCCAGTGTACTCGTAACCTAACGAGCACCCGCATACTATCTCAAGTACGACGTACTAACGGCTGTGGGACAGACCGTCTCCCACGCTGGGATGAGAAGCGCATACGCTAGTCTACTCCGGAGTATCGATGCCCTATCTCGATAGTCCAACGACTAGGGACCTGTATAAGGATGTGCTTATAGATCACCCAGCTCCCACGAGTGTGAGCGCCATCACAACGCTGGTAATCAAGCAAAGATCCTAAGGGCTCTACTAATATGTATATCAGCGATATGCTAAAAGAAACACATGCACATATTAAATCAGAGACAAACCAAGTAGCATACTACCATTTCGAGCAAGATTGTATATACAACTGTGAATATCCCAAGCTTCCATCAAGTAATATACAAACTAGTATGATACAGTAATGGCCTCTAGGACATATACACTAACAATCTCCCACTTGCACTAAGGCCATGTACTGGCGTATCGAAGACCTATCATCTCGATCAGCCGCTCGAACTGAGTTTGGGGCAAGGCCTTGGTGAATGGATCTGCTGTGTTATCTTCTGAAGCAACCCTCCGAACCTCGATCTCCTGGCGATCCACGATCTCCCTGATCAGGTGATACCGCCTCAAGATGTGTCTGGATTTCTGATGGGACCTGGGTTCCTTCGCTAAAGCTATAGCCCCGTTGTTGTCGCAATACAGAGGTATTGGGTCAACAATGGACGGAACCACCTGAAGTTCTCTCAAGAACTTCCTCATCCAGACAGCTTCTTTTGCGGCATCAGATGCAGCGATGTATTCCGCTTCCATAGTCGAGTCAGCAACGGTTTCCTGTTTGGAGCTCTTCCAACACACCGCCCCTCCATTGAGGGTGAAGACAAAACCCGACATGGACTTGGAATCATCCTTGTCACTCTAGAAGCTAGAGTCAGCAAAGGCCTTAATCTGGAGGTCTTTTCCGCCATACACCAAGAACATCTCCTTAGTCCTTCTCAGGTACTTGAGAATGTTCTTTACTGCTATCCAATGTTTCTCCCCAGGGTTTGACTGATACCTGCTTACCACACTCAGTGCATAAGCCACATCCGGTCTGGTACACAACATCGCATACATTATAGAGCCTACCGCAGAAGCGTAGGGTATAATAGACATGCGATCCCTCTCCAAATCAGTCTTGGGAGACATCTCTTTGGAGAGGGTGATCCCGTGACAAGCCGGTAGATTACCGCGCTTGGAATCTTCCATACTGAATCTCTTCAGTATGGTGTCGATGTACCTGGACTGTGAAAGTCCTAATATCCTCTTGGATCTGTCACGGTAGATCCGGATACCCAGAATGTATGAGGCATCACCCAGGTCTTTCATGGAGAACCTGTGTGACAAGAACCCCTTGACAGATTGTAGCATAGGAATGTCATTTCCTATTAAGAGAATGTCATCCACGTATAAAACGAGGAATACTACAGTTCTCGCTACAAATCTACAATAGATGCATGGTTCATCTGGATTTTTGATAAAGCCAAATTCCTTGACCGTCTCATCAAAACAGATGTTCCAACTCCGCGATGCCTGCTTTAGTCCATAAATGGACTTAAGCAACCTGCACACCTTTCCGCTGCTCCCACTCTGAATGAAACCCTCTGGCTGATCCATATAGACACACTCCTCTAAATGTCCATTTAGAAAAGCTGTCTTTACGTCCATCTGCCAAATCTCATAATCGTGGAAGGCAGCAATGGCAAGAAGGATCCGAATGGATTTCATCATAGCTACTGGAGAAAAAGTTTCGTCATAGTCCAAACCAGGTCGCTGACGAAAACCCTTTGCAACCATTCTAGCTTTATAGGTCTCAACCTGTCCATCTACACCAATCTTCCTTTTGAAGATCCACTTGCATCCTACGGGTTTTACCCCATCTGGAGCAATGTCCAACGTCCATACTTTGTTGGTGTACATGGACTCCATTTCGGTCCGCATTGCATCCAGCCATTTTACCGAGTCGACGCTCTGAATGGCTTGCTGGAAGCTAGTAGGCTCATCACAATCTATGATGCAATTCTCTCTATCCCCGTCAATGAGAAAACCGTAGTATCTCTCGGGCGGATGAGACTGCCTACTACTCCTGCGGAGTGGCGTGGGAATGTCTTGATCTTTCGAACCCTCTGGTTCTACTAAGCTTTCAGTAATAGCTCGTGGTTCTGGAATTTCTTCCAGTTCTATTGCGCTCCCACTTAATTCTTTTTCTATGAACTGGTGTTCTAGAAAGTGGGCATGGCGAGAAACAAACACCTTTTGTTCATCGTCGCAATAGAAGAAATATCCCTTGGAGTTCTTTGGATATCCCACAAACTTGCACTGTACTGAGCGTGCCTCGAGCTTGTCCGCATGCTGCTTTTTTACAAAAGCTGGACATCCCCATGTCTTAATGTAATTAAGATAGGGTCTCTTCCCACACCACGTCTGATATGGTGTAGTAGGCACAGTCTTAGTTGGAACCCGGTTCAAAAGGTATGCAGCTGATTCTAGCGCATATCCCCAGAACGATCGTGGCAACTCAGCATTACTCATCATGAACCGTACCATATCCAATAGGGTTCGGTTTCGTCTTTCCGATACACCGTTATGTTGCGAAGTGTATGGAGGAGTAAGCTGAGAGAGAATTCCATTCTCTTTTAAGTAACCCAGGAACTCGACACTCAAGTATTCACCACCTCGATCAGATCTCAGTGCCTTGATACTTTTGCCTGTTTTTTTTTCTACTTCATTCTTATATTCCTGGAATTTTTCAAAAGCCTCGGATTTATGTTTCATTAAGAAGACATAACCGTACCTTGAAAAGTCATCCGTAAAAGTAATGAAGTAAGAATAACCGCTTCGTGCATGTGTAGACATTGGACCGCACACGTCGCTGTGTATGAGTCCCAAGAGCTCGCTCGCTCTTACTCCGTGTCCAGTGAACGGAGTCTTTGTCATCTTTCCCTTGAGACAGGATTGACAAGTTGCATACGATTGATATTTGAACGGATCCAAATATCCTTCTGTATGTAACTTAGTCAACCTTCTCTCATTGATGTGACCCAGTCTACAATGCCATAAGAAAGTTTTATTGATTTCTGGAGACTTTCTTTTGTGTGTATTCTGGACATTGAAAATCTGTGGCTGGTTTAATACGTATATACCGTTGTTCAATGTACCTGACCCAATCAAAACTTGATTAAGGTGAATGTTCACTACATTACTTACAAATGCAAATTCATAACCTTCTTTAGATAATAAAGATACAGAAATGATATTACAGGTTACATTTGGTACATAATAACAACTACGCAAAACCAAAAAGTGTCCATCCGATAATCCCAGGTGATAGTCCCCCACGGCCTCAGCATCCATGCTAGCACCGTTTGCAACTCTGAGGATCATGTCACCTGC
The DNA here is from genome assembly GCA_030015575.1 of Agapanthus africanus. Classification (NCBI taxonomy): domain Eukaryota; kingdom Viridiplantae; phylum Streptophyta; class Magnoliopsida; order Asparagales; family Amaryllidaceae; genus Agapanthus; species Agapanthus africanus. Next base: position 543,073,447 of record CM057348.1, read on the forward strand.
CTTCAAAACTCTACGCTTTCTCAACGCCTGCAAAGAATTACAGATATGAGATCCTGAACCGGTATCCAATACCCAGGATGTAGAGTTTATTGATAGACAATTTTCAATAACATACACACCTGAAGCTGAAGCTGCAACTCGCTTCAAATCCTGTGTTCTGGCCTTCCAAGCCTTGCAATCCTGTTTCCAGTGACCACTTTTGTGACAATAGAAGCATTCTTCCTTCCCCACCAGCTTTCCCGCTATCTTTGCTGCTTTTCCTTTTCCCTTCGTATCCACTTTACCGACACCGCCTCTTGGTTTGGCGGGGGCTTTCTTCTTCTTACCCTTGGCTTTCGCCCTGGATCTAGAAGAGGAAGATCCTCCTACAAACAAAGTGGATGTCTCCCTACCCTTCTGTAGGGTGCCCTCAGCACTCCTCAACATGTTCAGAAGTTCGGAAAGTTCAACCTCCTTTCCTTGCATGTTGAAGTTAAGAATAAACTGGGCGTAAGTGGAAGGAAGGGACTGGAGAATCAAATCAGTATAGAGTTCATTCTCCAACGTGGTCCCAAGGTCTACGAGCTCCTCTATGTAGCCAATCATCTTAAGCACGTGTTCCGCTACCGATGATCCGAAGGACAACCTTGCCGAAAACAACTTCTTCGACACTTCGTATCTTGCGATACGAGACTGCTCTCCATACAGTTCTTTTGTATGAAGAAATATAGACTCTAGGTCCATATTCTCGTACCTCCTCTGATGTTCGTTGTCCATCGAGGCTAGTACGAGGCATCTGGCCTTCGCGCAATCTATTTCCCAGGTTTTGTAGATTTCCCTATCTACGACATTGGTTTTGGGACCTGGGACAGGGGGGGCTTTGGTGGTAAGGACATACCCCAATTTGTCGTAAGTGATTGCCATCTTGACATTCCTGAGCCAATCTTTGTAGTTTGGCCCTGTCAATATGTTTTTATCTAGTAATAACTTAAGTCCGGTCATGTTGAATGGTCGCTGCAATTAGGAGAGAGAAAAGAAACACTTTAGCATGATGCTCTTGCAAGTTTAGAGTGGTTTTTAGTTTGTCTAAACTGGATGGCTCCCACTGTCTCTCGAATCCCTTCCCAAACCGTAAAGAAAGGATTAGTCAGGATCAATCTCACCGTACAATACTTGCTTAACCGTTCAGCCAGGCCAGTGTCGGTACTTCGAGGGAGGTTTTCCAACGCTTTCGCGAAGTTCCTTAATTAAGTAACCTCTTTTCCCTGTGGGCGTAGCCCCGCTAACACCTTTCTAGACATCTACTAAGTTTATAGCATTGATCGTTAAGTGAGAGTTTTCCCGAGGAGTAGCATATACTTACAGTAGGATCGGGATCCAAATATCATCGCGTGATAAAACCGAAGGAATCCTACCAGAATTATCACACTCCAAATGGTATGCAGCGCTAGCAAGTTTCAGTACTTATGAAACTCCCGATGTGGATTTCTGCCCCATGCTCTTATGACCTTGACTTTGGCCAAAATATCATAAGTCACATGTCAAGTTCTACCCGTCATTCTCCTGGTTAATTTGGACCCACCCGTACCTACCCTTGACTTTGGCCAAAATGGCAGCACGACTGTCCCAAACCAACGCATCTATCTATGCTGCACATGAATACCCAATAGCTACCAATCACTATGCCTTGACTTTGGCCAAATACATAGCTTGAATACTTTTTGACCATTCATGTGGAATGACGGAGGGCTACGAATGGTTTTGGCGAAACCGTGAACGTAGTGAACTTGATATAATCGATGGAACGAGATAGCTTTTAAAAGGAGTGGTTCAAGCTCCGCGTTTAAAAGTTTAGTTTTGAAAAGAACCGAGTGATTTTCAAAGTGTTCCAATCGACTTTTACTTGGTTTATTTTCTTGCATTAGTTCTTTTAATGCGTCCCATCATTTAAGCCTACCATTGCAAAAAACAACCAAAATATGACGTACGCTTATGCCATTCGCATTCGCCACGGGGCCCCGTCATCACCCGTTAGGTTACTTAACTAACGACAGAGCGGGGGCTGGGCTAGCGCGGCTGTAAAACATAAGCAACGCCTAAATAGTTATCATATATAAATATATAGCAATGATAGACATTACAGATCACAGATGAATACATTGGATATACTAGGAATCCGCAATCCGTTCGAGCCTACAATAAAAAGCGGATTACACGGTCGCGGTGAATAACCAATACCCCACCCAAGACCCCTACGGGTGCGGCAAACTACCCGCCAAGTACCCGAAGCGAAGCAACCTCCCTCACCACCGTGAGTAGGCCACTCAGCACTTCGAGATACCCGGTAGTTTGTGCACCCCCTCCATGGGTCTATCCTAGGAGAAAAAACAGTAAAAAGAATTATACAATGACGGCTACAACCCCGACCCGGTTGTGCGGCCATACAAATAATATTATTACATCAATTTACATATTACAATGAATGAAAGAAAAAGCAACACTCATCTCACATCCACCCCGGCTATTCATCAGCGACAATCCAACCCATTCATATACACATACCATCACCAATCACGGATCACAGATATGTATAACCCCGACTAATCGACATATAGCGATTATCCGACGTTCAATACATATAAACATCACAGATATAACCTTTTAGTCAAAGTGTATTGAAGTTCGGAAAAAATACGGATTTATAGGCCCCCAAAAACAAATTTCTATTCTGGAAAACCTGGGCACATATAAACCATCTTAAAAATCCTAAAACCAAGCCAGAAATACACTGCACCAAACTCGACCGAGTGAAGAGCCAAGACGGCCGCGGTTGTGCGGCAATAGCTTGCTATTGCCGCGGAACCACGGCTCTTTGGTCGAATCACTGGATCGTGTTTGGTGGCTTTCTTCACAAAACCCTGAGATGATTTTTGGAGTATAATTTATTTTGTTTTGAATAGAAAAAAAATTAACAGAAACTTAGGGTTTTGAAAACTCGGTTTTTCGATTTTTCCGATTCGAACTTCGATACACTCTACTACCTAGCTAGTTTATGTTTAGTTAGGCTCTGATACCACTGTAAGTCCACGTTGCCCACCCCGGTACTTGCGGGGAGGCGGAAAACGGAATAAAAATCAAGTTTTTATGAGCTTAGGCAACATGGACTTGACTATGAAGGATCTTTGCTAAACAAAAACAAGCTAAAGCTAACTAGAAACTAGCTAAGTGCTAAAAAGGTTATACCTTGGGCTTTATGTCCTTCTCTCCTTGCTCCTTGGAATGGTGGAAGGAGGTCACCTTAGTCGTCTTCTCACGTCGAAGAAAGATCCACCCGAAAGCCTCGACCTTTGGCTTCAACTCCAAGCTAGAAGTAACTAGGGTGCAAGAAGTGCCAATCCTTGAACCCTAGATGAGAGTAGAGATTATCAAGAAAGGGTTTTTCTCAAGCTCAAGTGTTTCTCAACACATGAGAGGGGAGAGCTTGAGGGAGAGGAAGAATAAGAGAGAGAAAGTGAATAATAGAATGAGAGAAAATATGAAGCATTCTCTCATATATGTGTGAATTATTGTAATTAGATAATTAGCTAGATAATTGTCATGGTTAATCAAGACATGACCATTATCATTTCATTTTTAATGCAATTTGCAAGGATCAAAGAGCATCTTCCAAATGAAATGATGATGGTCAAAGTGTCAACCTAGGTCAACAAGTCAAAGAGGTCAAATGGTCAACAACCATAACCATGCACAATTATTTAAACTAATATCAATTAACAATAATACACACATAAGCATTAGGGTTAATAAAATGACAATAGTCATTAACCCTAATCAAAGTACTCTCCCTTTGTCTCAAGCAACTGTGCATACGCACCCGTATTCGTGATCCGAGGAACACGAATACAAAGAGATAAAACCAATCCCAAATCATATACTAGGATCCGGCTTAAACCAAAGCCCGCTAGTATAAGCTGTCCGGATAGCAAACGTGCACAAGTGCACGGATGTGAACGAACCCTGTCGCAAAACTATGCGACCTCTACTCATTTTGCCTAAAGACGAATAGCTCTCTGTGTGGGACTCTAAAGACTCGAAACTATGCTGGCAGTGGGTTTAACCACAGACCGCAAGTGGCACTAGCTGTACGTAACGGTCCCCAGGTAGATGTCGATAAGAAGACTGACGAGGTGAACCCCATCTGAACTCCTACTGAGCCTGTATGTGACAGTCTCCGTACAGTCCGGTCTGTTCGTCTGATACATCGCATGGCGGGCCTAGGGGGCGGTGAATGTCAGTCCCCTAATAGCGGTACAAGTCGTGTCGGAGTGTAGCCCAGAACACCCTGAGATAACACTGGAAACCTACCAGTATATTTCGCTTGCCCTGGCCAGGGACTACTCGTGTAATGGCTCTCCTGGACACAGCGCGATGTCAACCCCCAATACCGGGAGAGACAAATCCTGTCTAACCGTCACTGCCTCCAAGTGCTTCGGAACTGCACCCAAAAACTACCTGTTTGCACGACTCCTTTGAGCCGTGGTAGGGTAGCAATCAAAGTGCAGTGGGAACACACTCGAGGCGAAGTGACAGTGTCAAGTCAGCGGACTAAGCTGTACTCATGTCACCTGGGAACTGATAACTGACGATAGGTATAATACCAACCAACAGTTCCCGACGAGTCCTGTCCAGTGTACTCGTAACCTAACGAGCACCCGCATACTATCTCAAGTACAATGTACTGACGGCTGTGGGACAGACCGTCTCCCACGCTGGGATGAGAAGCGCATACGCTAGTCTACTCCGGAGTATCGATGCCCTATCTCGATAGTCCAACGACTAGGGACCTGTATAAGGATGTGCTTATAGATCACCCAGCTCCCACGAGTGTGAGCGCCATCACAACGCTGGTAATCAAGCAAAGATCCTAAGGGCTCTACTAATATGTATATCAGCGATATGCTAAAAGAAACACATGCACATATTAAAGCAGAGACAAACCAAGTAGCATACTACCATTTCGAGCAAGATTGTATATACAACTGTGAATATCCCAAGCTTCCATCAAGTAATATACAAACTAGTATGATACAGTAATGGCCTCTACGGCATATACACTAACATATTCGCCGCACTCGTAGGGGGTACAGGTTGACCCAGGAGGGGTGCCCAAGTTACCGGATTCCGTGAAGTGCTGGGTGGTCCATTCACGTTGTTGAAGGGGGCTGCCTCGCTTCAGGTTTTGGCGGGTAACTTGCCGCGCCCGTAGGGGTCTAGGATTTCTTTGCATGGGCTATCCACACGACCAGAGGAACGTCGGGTTTCAGTAGCGGCTCTGTGAAACCCGGGGGTCCCAGATATCTGTATTGTTCTGTGATGCTTATTACATTTCTGTGATGTATTTTATCACGCCTTACGCGAATATTATATATTGATGTGTATACTAGTAGATGTTGTATATGTTTTGCATCCGCGCTAGTCCAGTCCCCGCTCTGTCGTTAGTTAAGTAACCTAACGGGTGATGACGGGACCCAGTGGCGAATGCGGATGGCATATACGTACATCATTATTTTCGTTCTTTATTGGTGTGATCAATTGATGGGACTGCGTTGATTCGGATCAATGCAAGCTAAACAAACCTATTCTGATGTTGTTGGAACATTTTTCAAAAAGCTGTTATTGCAAGGGCGTTCTCTTTTGTTTTGCACAGTGGTATTCGGTTATGAATATCCAGCACCTCAGTCGACGAGGCAAGGGCCGAGATCCCTTCACCGGGAGTGACCCCATGGACAGAAGTTTGCGTCAGGGCAATAACTTCACTATAGTCGATTTCTTTTGCTTTGCATCGTGGTATTCAGTTGGAATATCCTGCACCTCATTCTATGGGGAAAGAGCCGAGATCTCTTCACCGGGAGTGACCTCTTTAGCAAAAGCTTTCACCACTATATTTTTATAAAAAGCTATCTGGTTCCTTCAACGATATCAAGTTCATTACGTTAAAGGTTTTTTGCTAAAAACCATTCGTAGCCCTCCATCATTTCAGACGGGTAGCACGTAGTATTCATGCTATGTTTGTTGACCTTCGTCAAGGCATAGTGTATGGTAGCTGCTTGTTACCTTTCTGCTGCATAGATAGATGCGTTGGTTTGGGACAGTCGTATAACCTTGTTGACCTTCGTCAAGGGCTTGTACGGGTGGGTTCAAATTAACCTGGACAATAACGGGTAGAACTTGACATGCGACTTATGATTTGTTGACCTTCGTCAAAGTCATAAAAGCATGGGGCAAAAATCACATCGGGACTTTCTAAAGAAACTGAAACTTGCCAGATATGTGCATACCTTCTGGAGTGTGATAACGTGAGCAGATTCCGTCACGTTATCATGCGATGATAGTTGGATCCCGATTCCCACTGATGAGTTGGTTTACTCCTCGGGTGATCCCGACTAATTCTTCTTTCAGGTTTGGGGAAGAATTTGACGTTATAGTGGGAGATTTCCTGATTAGATAAAGTGATAACCATTCTGATCTAGGTTAGAGTGCACGCTGAGTGTTTCTTTTCTCTCTCTCTTTGGCAGCGACCATGGCCCGACCCTTGACTATGACTCAGTGACAAAGATTAACCGAACCTTCTTATAAGACTGGCTTTTGGATTGTCAGAGTTGCATACCTCATTGCCACTCCTACTTTTACCCTTTTCTTCAGGACACCCCGTATTAATACGAACGTCCACTTCCATTGGAAAAAACCATCGTATGGTTATATACGAGCTCGAAGGAATTTATTCGAGGATGGTTTCCGGTTCTGGAGAAAACGAATAGGACTATTCAGTTGTCTTTTCCTTTTACCTTCTCTCAGGTTGCGAGTGCCCCTTAGATTAGGGGATAGTACACCTATTACGCAAATTGGATAGTCTTCTTCCAAACCATAGGCAGATGTCGACCGGTAGGGAATGAAGAAAGCCGATTAGCCTAAGTGTGGTGTATAGAAGGTATTAAGTTAAGACAAATAAAGGGATTAGAAGGAGGCCAAAGTAAATTGCGACTGCTATTCATGAACAAACCAAGTATTTCTTCACCAATCCTAAATCACCTTTGTATTTCTCCAGGACACTCCGTATCACTATAAGATCCACAGTTTATTGGATACTCCATCGTATGGTTATATACGAACTCGAAAGGAACTTGTTCCAGTTCGGGGATGGATTCTGGTTTGGGAGAAATAGGAATAAGGTTTATTCCGGTGTCTTTTTTCTTCACCTTCTCTCGCATTGCGAGTGCTCCTAGGATTAGGACAGTACACCCATTATGCTTATTGGATAGTCTTGTTCCAAACCATAAGCTGGTGCCGAACGGTAGGGAAGGAAGAAAACCATTTAGCCAAAGAGGGTGTACAGAAGGTAATGACTAAAGACATATGAAGGGATTTGGAAAGATGGCAAAGAAATATACGGTTACAGTTTTGAATCTGATAATGGAAGAGGCATTACTAGGAATACCCGGATACCCCTTCGAAACATTTACAATGTTTCAGTTTCACTGTGTACTGTTAAAAGAAAACCGATTTCCCAATCAGACCTTGCTCCAGGGTATGTATTTACCAGGTATGATTCTCACATCTGTATGGTTTTACAGATGATGAGTGGGAGTAAGCTATTGGGAATTAGGTGATTATCCTCATTATATCGGAATTCGTTGTAATTGGTGATATTTGAGGAAATCGCCTAGGTTGATTGCCGGACGGCAAATGTTTGGTTTTGAATATCCGTTGTTATGCACCAATTTCAAATTGATATATCTGTACGTCTATTTGCATAGAGTGAGATATAACATTTTGAAATTATGTCTATGACATTTACCTATATCAGTGAATGGTTAGGTAAGAAGCATTAAACAGTGGTGTAATTCTTCATAACCATAGTACAGTTTTCAACCTACGACACACAGGGAAAGAGTTATTAGACTCAGGGGACTTATACAGAGTGTTGTATATTGTCCAGTGTCCATTAGGACAGAGGGGTTGGTTCTCGTACTATATTCGGTTTACTTATGACTTCTCTAGTTTTCAGACAAGTGTTTCGTAGAAACACAAGGTCCGAATTTTGAGAAGTTATAGGTATATGAATAAAGTAGAGGACCAGGTATTGCAAGTATCAGGATTCTTCAAGGTGATCGAAGATATAGATACTTGTGAATGGTATTCAGTTGATAGTAATGATTAAGAGAACTTGCTTCTCTTTCAGGTTACTCATAATTGGAAGTACTCCTAAGTTGAGTAATGCTGATCGGCCTCTCTCCATTTAGTTGACATGCACTGGAGACAGCTGCATGATTTGAATCTGGTTCCAATTAAATCAGTGCCTCTGTTTCTATATTGGATATAGAACAGTTCATATCTTGACATTGTTAAGGTACGGGGAGTTGTCCGGTGATTGAAAAAGAATTTCTTGTTGTGTATATTTGAGAAAATTGTAAAGAAATCACAACCAAAAATTATTTGACCGCAATCAACTACGGTGTCGGATTGTAGATTGTAAGTGAGTGCTGATCGTCCACAGGGAAAGTGTAATCGTTCGTCTTTTGAATTAGTGAATTGAAACTTTAAAGAAAAGAAAGCAAAACAATTCATGATTTGAAATTAAAGTTCAAGAATTAGAAAATACTAGATCTAAGAAAGCATTAAAAGATAGAATCAAGAATTGATCGTTTGATGATTGTTCCAAACCAAATCTCAAGAATCGAAATGAGGCTCGTAGGAATCGATCGGATTTATAGATGTGATGTAATCTTACAATTACGTATTCTTATCCTTCGATGGATTGATACTAGATCGATGATGATCGATGAGAATTAGAGACTTCTTGTGAAACTAGGGTTTCATCTTATCTCTTGTTCTTTCATTGATATCATTCATATTCTAGCCTCTAGTAAATTCAAGAAACGATCGTAGATCCCTAATTTCGAGCGATCACAATCAAGAAAGCATCGCAACGAAACTAGGTCATCGATTCTTGAACTTGCTAGGGTTTACAAAACTCGTAGGACTTAAAAATCGTATTAAGATTTGTTACATCATCATTCTACAATCGTCTCGACTCCTTTACGAGCGGAGTTTTACTCAAACATCACAACAAGAACAACAATTACAAATTGAGATCGAATCATGGTGCAAGAATTAAAAGAAAGCAAGATTAAAGAATTTCACCTTTTATTTATATCAACAATTTCGTTACAATCGCTCAAGAACTACAAGAGGAAGAACTCGATCGTCGACTTGGCTTCGCTCGTCTCCGTGGATCGCGGATCGGCTTGGATCACTTGCCCGATTGAAGATCGGCTCGGCTCCTAAAAGGTTGAAGGCTTCTCACTTGATTTGGTACTCAAGATCTTGGATTTGGAGTGGAATTAGGGTTAGGGTTTCGCACAAGCCTTGTCACTAGACTTGTGGAAGAAGATGATGAAAGAGGGAATATCTAAAGATTGATTACCTAAAAATTGATTAGCCTTTAACCCTAGGTCTAGGTTCTATTTATAGATAACTAACCCTAGATCTAGGATTTCAAATTCTAAGTTTCCCTCCAAAAGTTTGTTGAGGGAATTCAAATTTCCCTCCAAAAGTTAGTTAGGGGAGAAGCTTCTAGATGTGATTAGTTAGGAGGGAGCTTCTAGAAGAGGATTATTAGGAGCTTAATTAGGATTAGCCTTGCTTTAATCTTCTTTGCTGATCTGGCAGTATCTTCGAGGGTATTCTGGAACTTTACATATCAGAAATGACTGTGGGCCCAGAGATTGAGATTCTGCAGTAAAAATGAATTGATGACGTGGCAGAAGAGGCGCGGATCCGCGGCTCAAGCAAGCTCCTGCCGCGGATCCGCGGCTCATTGGAGTCTTCATGGCTTGTGTTTTCTGCAATGGTCTTGGGCTGTTGTATGGGCCTTTATTTTATATGCTGAATTTAATATCTCCTTTTGTATTGCTACCAGATCTGAAATGATTTAGTTGGCGTACTTTTGATCAGCTCTTTTGCTTTTCTTCCGTATTTCCTGCACAGACTCAAGACAAGTGTTGCGCAAATACAGAAATGATGCGATGCCATGAAATGCGGTTAATTTCCCTTAAAGTGTCGGTTTAAAAGTCTAATACATGCAATCTGGTATTTTACGATTGATTTGCTAATATGTGAAATATGAATACCGAATACTTCTAAATGTATGCAAAAGATGGGGAAATTGCCGGCTAAAATATACAATATTTTCGACTGATCAAATGCCCCCAAACTTAATTTCGATCGTCTCGAGCGAATGTTTTATTAAAAAGAGAAGGAGAAAATAAAGAAAGAGAAAAACTATCTAGCACACTTTCGTAGGCAACACGATTGCACTGAGCACGTGCAACAAGCCTTTAAACCTCTAGGTGTCCCTAGTAGGAGGAGTGTTGTCTCCTGAGGGTTTTCAGCGGATTGCATCCACAAAATCCAATAATAAAAGGAAGATCATGAATATTACATTTAAAGAAAAGAATCGTAAAAGAAAAACTTTGAAAATTAGGGTTTCCAACTAAGCTAGCTTTTCGGTTGTCATGAGCCCTATCTTAATGGTCATGAAAAAATGTTAGAAATCACGTCCTCCCTCAATAAAACATCGTCTTATTCTTCATTCCTATCTTTCTTCCAAATATCGATCATATAACCCTGCGTGTGTGTAAAGGACATCCCTACACCCGGAGAATTCAATTCAAGCTATCATACTATTGCCCATCAGCCTCAGTACTTTTTAATTAATGAATATTTAGATGAGATTGCTCACACACTTTCATGCGACCGTTAATACTTCTTGAGGTACTAACCGACCGATTACTCCTGTGCTTGCTTACTTGGTGTATTTTCCTCGTCCTGCACCACCTCAGGCATAGCAGTGACTCTCAGACCAGTTGGCCTTAGGGCACTAGGTGAAGAGGCACCCTCGCTATATATTTTTTATTGCCCTTGGTGATAACAAAACCAGTGTTCATTTTTTCTCACCACTTTATATATTTTTTTATTCACTTTTTTTTTTATTTCCTTCATACATCGGCTTTAAGACAAGAGCATTTCAAGGTATCCTCTACTATCCCAGGCTTTAAGACGTGTGTAAGTGCGAATAGCAGGGTATCAACGTTCAAAATGTTTGGCTTTCCAGAATAGAAACTATTTTTCAGATTTATTTTTATCCTCAGATTAGTGACTTCCTTCATCTTACTAACCCTTGGGACAACGGCTCATAACTACTTATTACTAGTTCGTATAAGAAAACTTCTAATTTTCTTAGTTTTCTTAAATTTTTCTAATCTCATGGATGTAATTTTTTTCATTATCTAAACTTTTATTATCTTATTTATGTACAAAAAAATATATATATTTTTATCTTTTTTGAAAATTTTTAAATTTTTATAGGTTTTCAAAATGTTTTGTGCTTATGCAAAGTGATATGCAAATGATGCGAAAATAAGCACAAACCTCCCCCAAACTTGTTTTCAACAGTGTCCTCACTGTTGCCATCTCCTAAATCTTGAAAAACCTGTAAGGTTGGGAGGAATTTATTAGTAGGGGCAAAATATTTAAGTGAAGATCCTCCCCCAAACTTATTTTTGGCTCAAAATTTTGTAAAATTTTCTTTTCAAGAGCCAGAAAAATATCCCCCCCAAACTTGAGTTATGCAATGTTAATCTTTTAAAATCACAAGTGGGGGTCAAAAACTATTGGTCGATGCCAAGCTTTGCAAAGACCGAATGTTAACACCAACCATTCAAAAATTTTATCAATGCAGTGCTCTGGTTGGTGGAAGAAGAAGTGGGGAAAGGTTAAGTGGTGGAATAGAATGTGTGTGCGTCTCATTTTGGAGAGACGATGCAGTGTATGTGATGGATAACTCGCATTCTTTTTACAGTTCAGAAGAAGGGGTGGAGGTTCAATTTTATTGATTAGGAGATGATTCATCTCAACACCCGTGTCATTTAAAAATGCGAGTTCATCAGCGAAGATCTCCTCAAAAGTTCCATCAATACCCCGATGAATAATGTCATCACAAAGTGCGGGGTGATCTTCAGACTCTAAAAGCAGTTCATAATCAGTGTTAATTGTTGACCCGGACATCTCAGTGGAAGAGTCCGTATGTGTATGATACATTGTTGGGTCAAACAACAACATATGAAAAGAGTCAAGATCGATAACAGGAGGATCATCAAATTCGCTGCTGTCGACATCCATTAAGTCGACAGAACAGACCTGAGCAGTAAGTTCGGAGGGTACACTTCCCAACTTGTAAATGTTCAGCTCTATTGACCTATTACCGAAAGATAGGGTCATAGAACCATTACGACAGTTGATTATTGCGTTGGAAGTGGCCAAAAAGGGGCGACCTAAAATCACTGGAATTTGATTCCGTGGGTTCACTACAGGTTGTGTATCAATTACAATAAAATCTACCGGGAATATAAATTCTCCGATTTTTATTAACACATCCTCCAGTTCACCCCTGGGTTTGGTGATTGATCGATCAGCCATCTGGAGAGTTATATTCGAGGGCTTTAACACTCCGATACCTAGTTGCTCATATACCGAGTAAGGAAGTAAGTTAACACTAGCGCCAAGATCAAGTAACGCACGGTTGATGTGTTTCTCCCCAATAAAAATGGAAATAGTAGGACAACCAGGGTCCTTACGTTTCCGTGGTAATTGTTGGGGAAAAGCCGTGTCTACAGTACTCGACATGAAGATTTTTTTAGGCACTTGAGTCTTCCTCTTCCTAGTGCACAAGTTCTTAAGAGTTTTTGCATAGGACGGAACTTGTTGAATAGCATCTAGGAGAGGGATGTTGATGTTAACTTCCTTAAACATGTCCACAATCTTCTCCATTTGGGCATCATGTTTCTTGGGCCTCAACCTATTTGGAAATGGAGCTCTATCAATAAGTGTTGGGTCCAACATTTGTGGAGAAGTTTGTGGGGGTGGAAAAGATGAGGTGGGTGGAGGGTTCGAGCCCTTGGGAATACGGAGAATAGGCTCGGAAGAAGAAGGTAAGTTAGACGAAATAAGGTAAGAAGTAGAAGTGTGAGTGGAAGTGGAAGTGGAAGCCGGGGTGTTAATGATCAATTCATCATTATCAATTTGTTCACCCGAATGATTGTCTAGCACTCTTCCAGATCTCAACGTTGTAAAAGCGTCCACATTAGTGTAATGTGAAGGTCTAGGATCAGGTACGGGTTGAGATGGAAGATTCCCTTCTTCTCTAGCACTTATTTCGGCTGTTATTCGTTAAATTTGTGCTTCCATTGATTTGATATTCTCATTTTGAGTGAGAATGATCTTTATCATATTATCGATGGAAGATTGAAAACTTGCCAACTCTTGGATGGATTGTTTCATGAAAGTAACCAAGGTTTGCACCAGTGCAGAGATATTATCAGTACTGGCCAATTTCAAAGAGTTTTCATGTAGTGCAAAAGTGTTGGCAGGATTTTGAAAATTTTGCGGTTGGAAGGGGTGCTGACTCAATTGAAGTGGTGGTTGCTGTTGTGGTGGAGGGACCCTTTGAAAATTGTTTAGGATTGGAACCGTGTTTTGAGATTGTGATTGGTTCCAAGAAAAGTTCGGGTGATTCCTCCAATCTTGATTATATGAGGAAGAAGAGGGATAGTTTCCAGGTCTTTGCTGAAGTGAAGTATTAGTGTGACCTTGAAACGGTACATTCAAAGGACATTCTTCCGTCAAATGTGAAGGGTTTGAACAGCAGCCACACACGGTTTTGGGAAGTGTGGATTGGTTTAGGGAGGCTGAGGAGATTTTATTTTCTATAGCGTCGAGTTTCCTTTGTATTGCGGCCATTTCGGCTTTCAAGGTGACGGAAATATCGAGCTGATTGACATCTTCCCTAGGTGGTGGTGGTCTAACACTTTCCCATTGTGATGTGTTTTGAGCTAAATCTTCTAAGTATTTCCAAGCTTCACCATCATCTTTAGATAGGAATTGGCAATGACACATGGTTTCAAGCATCTGTCTAGTAGTGAGATCAACACCCTCATAGATAATTCGACACAAATCCCATCTGGGGATTCCGTGATGAGGGCATTGGATAAGAAGATCCTTGAATCGTTCAAAGCATTTCCAAAATGGTTCATTGGGAAGTTGGGTAAATTTAGAGATGTCGCTCCGAACACGGGCGGTCTTGTGATTAGGATAAAATTTCTTAAGGAATGCTGCAACGAATTCGTCCCATGTTGAAATAGAATGTGCGGGTGTGATGTAAAGCCACTTCTCGGCTAAATCGCACAAAGTGAATGGGAGAAGACGTAAACGCAGAGCATCCAAAGACAGTTGTGAATTCCCCATCAAAGCACATACGTTTTCAAATTTGGAAATAAACATGTATGCATTTTCAGAATCCAGACCATGAAATTTGGGTAAAAGTTTGATGAATTGGGGGTTGATTTCAAAATTTTCCCTTATGGCAGGTGGTATAGAAAGACAGGTGGGAAGGGTAACACGTGTAGGATAGCATCTCTCTTGGAGAGAAATGCGTGGAAGATTCTGCGCACCTGCGGGCAGTGGCAGAGTAGTGTTAAAGTTTGATGGATTTGGGTCCATCGCGGGTGTGGTGGGTGGTGGGGGAGAAGACGAAGAATTACCGACTCTGGGGTCGATAAAAGAAACGCGGACAAGACGAGAAATGGAATCCCGTGTCCAGCCTAACATTGTGCTAAATGGTTGTAGCACAAGTGGCAGCGTTGGTATAATTAGAGGAAATGAAGTGTTGGTGTTTGTTTTGAAAAATGATACGGATTTTTGAAAAATGATGCGATCACAACAAATGCAACAAGCAAAACCCTAAAATCTAGTGGTCACCTAGGTCAGACTCTAGACCGCTCCTAACTGCCAAAAGACAAGTCGCAGGATAGAATCCTCCACTGCCTCTTTGTTCCCCTGTGGCCGGATAAGTGCCAGGTAAGTGGGAAGGTACTCCACTACGTAAGTAGTGGGCCTAATTAAAAACCACTAGCCTTAGACACACTCGCCTTAGGCACCACAAGAAAACGCGGATAAGCAATGAATTACCCACGGCCTTCTCTTGTCCTAATTGAGCGCGACGGTCCTTAGAGTCATCTCTAGATTTCTTTTAATTAATGAGGGTCAATGCAGATGCAAGTTTGTGATTTTCGGGGCCTAGGAAGGGTAATGAAATCCCCACCTAATTTGGATTTGGTCGTGCCCCTTAATTTCCGTATTAATATGCAAACAACCAAAAATCAAAAACACGCACAAATTTTATTTTGCTTTGCGGCGCCGCGATTTATTTGCAAAGAAACCTGCAGCAAAATTGTTATTGGAGCAGACAGAGGAGAAGATAAGAAAGATAGAGACTTACAGACCAAAATTGGTGCAGAGAAGCTTCTACAGAGGCGCGGATCCTCCGCGCATTGGGGTCTAATGCCGCGCTTCCGCCGCGGTATGTTGGGATCAGTGCACAAAAATTTATGCACAAGCTTCTGTTCACCTACACAGCTCTCTGGATGTTTCAGAAAAAAATTTCTCCAGCTCCAATGATTCCAGATTTTCTCGCAACAAATCACAACACACGTATTAGTGTTTGCACGAGTTTAGATCTAAAAATTATGATGGAATAAATTGTTCAACTCAAATTTCAAAATACGAACTATTAGCGCACTATCCCCGGCAACGGCGCCATTTGATTGTAATAAATTCTCGTTGTGTGTATCGAATCAAATAGTCCCCGGCAACGGCGCCATTTGATTGAAAAAGAATTTCTTGTTGTGTATATTTGAGAAAATTGTAAAGAAATCACAACCAAAAATTATTTGACCGCAATCAACTACGGTGTCGGATTGTAGATTGTAAGTGAGTGCGGATCGTCCACAGGGAAAGTGTAATCGTTCGTCTTTTGAATTAGATGAATTGAAACTTTAAAGAAAAGAAAGCAAAACAATTCATGATTTGAAATTAAAGTTCAAGAATTAGAAAATACTAGATCTAAGAAAGCATTAAAAGATAGAATCAAGAATTGATCGTTTGATGATTGTTCCAAACCAAATCTCAAGAATCAAAATGAGGCTCGTAGGAATCGATCGGATTTATAGATGTGATGTAATCTTACAATTACGTATTCTTATCCTTCGATGGATTGATACTAGATCGATGATGATCGATGAGAATTAGAGACTTCTTATGAAACTAGGGTTTCATCTTATCTCTTGTTCTTTCATTGATATCATTCATATTCTAGCCTCTAGTAAATTCAAGAAACGATCGTAGATCCCTAATTTCGAGCGATCACAATCAAAAAAGCATCGCAACGAAACTAGGTCATCGATTCTTGAACTTGCTAGGGTTT
Source organism: Agapanthus africanus (assembly GCA_030015575.1). Classification (NCBI taxonomy): domain Eukaryota; kingdom Viridiplantae; phylum Streptophyta; class Magnoliopsida; order Asparagales; family Amaryllidaceae; genus Agapanthus; species Agapanthus africanus. The sequence goes on from CM057348.1 coordinate 543,089,804, forward strand.
ACAAAACTCGTAGGACTTAAAAATCGTATTAAGATTTGTTACATCATCATTCTACAATCGTCTCGACTCCTTTACGAGCGGAGTTTTACTCAAACATCACAACAAGAACAACAATTACAAATTGAGATCTAATCATGATGCAAGAATTAAAAGAAAGCAAGATTAAAGAATTTCACCTTTTATTTATATCAACAATTTCGTTACAATCGCTCAAGAACTACAAGAGGAAGAACTCGATCGTCGACTTGGCTTCGCTCGTCTCCGTGGATCGCGGATCGGCTTGGATCACTTTCCCGATTGAAGATCGGCTCGGCTCCTAAAAGGTTGAAGGCTTCTCACTTGATTTGGTACTCAAGATCTTGGATTTGGAGTGGAATTAGGGTTAGGGTTTCGCACAAGCCTTGTCACTAGACTTGTGGAAGAAGATGATGAAAGAGGGAATATCTAAAAATTGATTAGCCTTTAACCCTAGGTCTAGGTTCTATTTATAGATAACTAACCCTAGATCTAGGATTTCAAATTCTAAGTTTCCCTCCAAAAGTTTGTTGAGGGAATTCAAATTTCCCTCCAAAAGTTAGTTAGGGGAGAAGCTTCTAGATGTGATTAGTTAGGAGGGAGCTTCTAGAAGAGGATTAATTAGGAGCTTAATTAGGATTAGCCTTGCTTTAATCTTCTTTGCTGATCTGGCAGTATCTTCGAGGGTATTCTGGAACTTTACATATCAGAAATGACTGTGGGCCCAGAGATTGAGATTCTGCAGTAAAAATGAATTGATGACGTGGCAGAAGAGGCGCGGATCCGCGGCTCAAGCAAGCTCCTGCCGCGGATCCGCGGCTCATTGGAGTCTTCATGGCTTGTGTTTTCTGCAATGGTCTTGGGCTGTTGTATGGGCCTTTATTTTATATGCTGAATTTAATATCTCCTTTTGTATTGCTACCAGATCTGAAATGATTTAGTTGGCGTATTTTTGATCAGCTCTTTTGCTTTTCTTCCGTATTTCCTGCACAGACTCAAGACAAGTGTTGCGCAAATACAGAAATGATGCGATGCCATGAAATGCGGTTAATTTCCCTTAAAGTGTCGGTTTAAAAGTCTAATACATGCAATCTGGTATTTTACGATTGATTTGCTAATATTTGAAATATGAATACCGAACACTTCTAAATGTATGCAAAAGATGGGGAAATTGCCGGCTAAAATATACAATATTTTCGACTGATCATCCGGCATATGCTTAAAACCAGACTCTGGATAACTCAAGGCACGTTTCTGTAATGGCTGTTTGTGGGTTGACCCAGGCTATGATGAGGGTTGACTTTCTACCATGTGGAAGATCAATAGTGATATTGTTCTGACTCGCCACAGTTTTAATAAAAATGGTTTTCTGAGAAGTGGGAGTATGGTAGAACTGGAAGTGATTCCAGAACCGCAAATGATTACTGAAGTTTTGATAAGAAGCTAAAGATTCAATCTGGTTTGACATTCCATTAGCCACTCCACAGAGAAGGTGGGTAACCTCAGGCACCCGAGAGGTACTCCGGTAGCCTCAAGGACGGTGACAGGGAGGTTCTTGTTTACCCAGACTTGCCATTGCTGTTGCTCCAGGCTGTGAGACTCGGCAGGAGGATGAGTATAGCGTCGTTCTGAACTAGCTTTAGAAGTGTACGTCTATATGACTCTTCCAGAGGGTTGTCGTAGTCAGTGGGAGCAGCGGAAGCATAGTAGACAAGTGGCTTATGTCTATTTATAGACTAAAGCAGATATAGCGGAGATAGATCATCTATTTCTGATATGACAGTCATTGGTTTGACTTCATCAGAATAGGGGATGGATCTGTTAAGAAGGTGGTAGGGTGTGATGTCCTGGTATTTGGATGACATACACAGAGTAGGAAGTGAAATTCCCATACTACGATCGGTTATACTTTGGTTGTCACACAGTGGTTTCTCCACATAAGGCTTGGATATTATATCAGACATTCTGGTTACTAGATCTATGGTTTTAGATCTAGATTTGGGAAGTGTCCCAATCTGGGTACTTAGACAGCATTCTACAGGCGTTTTAGAATGGACGACTCCATGCACGGTAGTGTACCTGCAGGTGGTGGAGTTACCCTCTCTTGAGGTGTCTTACAGACTAAAAGGGAGAGGGATGTGCATGATTGGCAGATCACTTGCTTAGGCAATTGAATCAATCATGAGATGTTAAGTACCACACTAGATGTTGTTCTTATAGTAGATGCAATAAGTTGATATTGATCCAATCCTGGAGAAACGTTCGGAAGCAGTTGTAGAACATAAGTGGATGTTCTAGGGATATAATAACGACAGCCTCCTTTAGGAGACGGTTATCATTCCAGGCTTCTAAGGTGACCTGGATGACAGAATGGCTGTCAGAGTTATGGTTTCCCTCTGACGAGGGGCAGTATTTTGGACAGGTGGTCCAGGCGGATACTGAGGGAGGCATGGCGCAGGATACTGATTAAGTTCAGTTGACGATACAGTCTAAGAAGTTTGGATTTGGAGTTCATTTATGAACTAGGTCCCATCAGACATCCAAACAAACTCTAAGACAGGTATTGCTCATTTCGGGAGATGGTTTTCTCCGCGAACATGAGATAAAGAGAGACATAGAAAGAAACATTAGAACGGATCCACTCACTGAGGCTATTCCTCGAACGCATTAGTTTCGCAAACGGGCTTTGTGAGACTGATTTGTAGAGGAGTTGGGTGTTCGGTATCACACGGGCTGTGAGTATGCGACATTGCAATAATTAGCCTTGAGTGCAAGTGGGAGATTGTTGGATATAGTGCCCTCAGAGTCAATTATTGGATCACAGGCACGTGATTTCAATGATTGAGGGAGGACCTATGCCAGTAGGACAGTCTTACTCAAGATGATAGTATGCTATCTGGTTTATCTTTATCATCGTGTACTGCTTTAGGTGACCTTAAAGGTCAATATTGCACGTTGATAGAGCCCTTAGGATTCTTGCTTAACTGCCAGCAGTATGAGGGCGATCATATACGTGGGAGCTGGGGTCTATAAGCACATCCTTAAAAGGTCCCTAGTCGTGGGAGTTTCGAGACAGGCATCGATACTCCAGAGTAGACTAGTGTATACAGTCGAGACCCCGACGAGGGGCGGTGGCCGGTCTCACAAGCCACCGGTGTCAGTTGGTTCATCTAAGATGTATACAAGTGCTCATTGGGTTATGAGTACACCGGACAGGACTCGCCAGGAACATGCTAGTTGGTCTTATACCTGACGTCAGATAGCAGTTCCCTGGTGACATGTGTACAGGTTAGTTCATCAACCTGAGATCGTCATTTGTCTCGTGTGAGTTCCCACTGTACTTTGATTACTACCCTACCACGCTCAAAGGAGACGTGCAAACAGGTTTTAGTTGGATACAGTCCCGAGCCATATGGAGGCAGTGAGCGGATCTACAGGGGTTCGTCTCTCCCGGTATTGGGGGTGAGGTCGCACTGTGTTTAGGAGAGCCATTACACAAAGTCCTTGGCCAAGGCAGGAGATTTACTGGTAGGTATTTCAGTAGTATCTCAGGGTGTTCTGGGCTACACTCCGACACGACTTGTACCGCTTTTGGGGGTCTGACTTTTACCAACCCCTTAGGCCCGCCATGCGATGCTCATAGACGAACGGACCGGACTGTACGGATATTGTCACTGACAGGCTCAGTAGGGTGTCAGGATGAGTTCGCTCATCGACATCCCTTTTGGTCAATACCTGGTAGCCCGTTACGTATGGCTAATACCTCTGACGTGCTAGTGGTTAAATCCACAACCAAAGTATTGACGAGTCTTTAGAGTCCCCCACAGAGCGTTTTCTCAAGTTTCGGGCGAAACGCTGTAGAGGCCGTATGGAGATATGGCAGGGTTCGATCAGATACGTGCGGTATTGCACGGATCATGATCGGAAGGATAATACTAGCGGGCTTTGGTTTAAGCCGGATCCTAGTATTGTACAATATGAATTTTGTCTCTTTGCATTTGTATTCAGTGGGAATACAAATGCGGGTATGTATATACAGTCGTGGGGTTTTCCTGTAATTTATTACGGGATCAGTTTTTTGAAGTTGCCAGTTTGCATTCCTTTTCGGCCAGTTTTCATTTGTTCCTTCACGGCCGGATTTTTCTGATGGAGGGGCTAATTTGCATATTTGCAAATTAGCAGTTGTGGAGGGTTTATTTGCATATGAGGGATTATGATGGGTAAAGCATCTTTGCTTTTTCATTCATGATGGTTTTCATTTATGAGATTGGATTTGATTAGAAATGGGTGTGACATTAATTCCTCATTTTCTTCACTTGGCTTATAGTTACCTTCCACTTGATTGTGCTCACCCCCCCCCTTGTTTTTCCCATGACCTATTAGGGGCCGGCCACTTGAGGGGAGAGAGAGAGAGGTTCATTTTTGTGAGTGGAAATTCTTCATCTCATTCCTTACTAGAAAATGAGAGCACCATTTTCCTCCATGGTTTTTTCTTTTCTCCACCATCAATGGCAACTTCGTGCCCGAGTTGCCTCGGTCTAGAGGTGGGAGCCCGTAAAAAAACCCGGCGATGTGGTGCCCGTTCCGACGAGGAGATGAAGACCGGAGATTCCGCGAGGAGATCAGAGTGGAGGCCGAAGACCGAAGGACACGGATCGCTCGGTATAGCTTCCTTCCCATTTTCTAGTTTGCTAGAGTTAGGTTAATGGCCCGATCCGGGTTTAAAGTGCGCGGTGGTGTCGGTTTACAAGCTTCGTAAAATTTTCGTTTCCGCATTCCGGCGTCGGATTGACGGCCGGGGCGCCGCCGTGCATTACAAATATCAAATGTACAAATACAACCAAACTGTTAGTTATATGTATGCCCTAGAGGCCATTACTGTACATAGGATGTATATTGTAGTGGATGCTGGGACGTATATAGGGAGGACTTTCTTGCTCGACATGATAGTATGCTATCTGGTTGAACTTTACCTTAACGTGTATACTGATTGTCTCTCTGTTACATGTTGGTAAAGCCCTTAGGATCTGTACTTGACTACCTGGACTATGATGCGGATCATACTAGTGGGGACATGGTAGTCCATAAGTACATCCTTCAAAGTCCCTAGTCGTGGGTGTATCGAGACGGGGCATCGATATACCAGAGTAGACTAGCGTATACCTTCTCGACCCATACAGATGGGCGATGGATGATCCCATATCCATTGGTGTTTGACATCAGAGATGATATACGGGTGCTCAGTAGAGACTGGGTACACTGGACGGACTCGCCGAGAACTCCAAGATTGTATTATACCTCACGTCAGATGGCAGTTCTCTGGTGACACTGGTACAGAGTAGTCTGTTGACCCGAGATCGTCATAGAGTCTTGTGTGGTTCCCACTGTGCTTTGATTTCCATCTTACCACGTCCAAGAGGGCGTGCAAAACGGTGGTTTTTGGGTACAGTCCCGAGTCACATGGAGGCAATGAGCGATAGGAGGGGATTCGTCTCTCCCGGTATAGGGAGTTGATGTTGCGCTGTGTTCGATTGGCTATAACAGGAAATCCCTGGCCAGGGTTGCTGAGATTTACTGGTAAGTGTTACCAGTAGTTTCTCGAATTGTTATAGACCTCATATCGACACGACTTATCGAGCTATTGGGGTCTGACGTTTACTACCCCTAGGCGAGATATGCGACATATCAGACGATCAGACCGGACTGTACGGTAGTGTTACTGGTTGGATTCACTGGAGTGTGAGCGGGCTTGCTCGTCGATCTTCAGATCGCTCAATACCCGGGTGGCCGTTACGTTTAGCAGACCGCTTGCGGCTTGTGGGTGTTTGATATGATCATCACCTGCTGCCGGCGTATTGACGAGTCTTTAGAGTCCTACACAGAGGTTTCCTGGCTCAAGCGAAACGAAATAGGAGCGCATATGAGATATGTGCGGGACCGAGAATAATACCAGTATCTGATACTGTATTCGATTCACGCGATGTGACATTGATCGGTTATATGCGATATAGCCGGGTTATTGGATCAAGTGTTGATTCGATAAGTTGTTACTAATGATACCTGTCGGTTTTGTGCGACATGACCGGATCATTGAATCAAGTGTTGATTTAATGATTTAATGCATAATTATATATTTGATATATTACTTTGCATTAACTAGTATCGGTTCACTTTAAGATGGATTTTCTCACTCGGATGTGTGCATTACATATGCGATATGATTTTGTGCACTAGATTGTATCATGTTTGATGATACATACATTTTGGTTAAGTGTAAAGAATTAAACCATGGTTAAGTGGATAATTAGGGTTTTGTTTTTCTTATTAAATTATATATACATTTATTCTTTTTGGAAAAGAAAAAGAGCATGAGAAAATGGTGGCTTTCTTTAAATGCTTCATGAAGCTTCATGAAGTCTTTGACTTTGTAACCATTTTTGTCTCATGCTTAACCTAACCATTCCACTAAACCATGATTGATTCTCTACACCTAACTATGGTTCAATTATGATAAGAATGAATTTCTTTTCTCATTTTTATTATTCTTATCATAATAACATTTCTTCTTCTTCTTCTTCTTCAAGAAGAAAACCTTAAGCTCCATCAATGGTGATTGTTGGAAAAGAGTGAGAAATCCAATTCTAAAGTCTACCCACTTCCTATTTCTTCATCTTCTACCTCTTGCCAAGTAGTAGAGTGTGTTTCCTTCACAAGTTTTCAAGGCTCGGTGAAGGTGGAGCTTGATCTAGTGATGCTTCGACGTAGATCATCTTCGGCACGTTGTCGATGACATAGCCCGTCCATTCTCCGATGAAGCCGACGCTAGAGCCCGGGATCCGTCTTAGACAGCGAGGAGACTTCATTGCGGAGCCGTGGAGGTGGAGCACCGGACCTACAAAGGTTGTATATCCGTATTCTTATAGTTAAGTGTTAACTAGTTAGCTTTTTCGTCTAGATTTCTAGCAAACGATCCGTAGTCGGGTCTCTCGGCACCTAGATTTTTTGAAATTGGCATGGTTGATGCCTTGTGAGACCTCACTAGTGTGTCTAGGAATCCTACAGTGGTATCAGAGCCTAGCTAGAGCCTTAGGCGAAGTCTAGACGGATTTTGAAGTCCGAACGACCCGAAACCCCAACCGGAAATTGCTCTCTGGAAATTTTCTAAAATCTGGGATTTTCCAGAATTAAAAATTGCCAAAAAATTCAGCAGGGAATCCTATGAGTTACTGTGAAGCACGTGACTGTAAATCGATCAAAGAGCCGCGGAACCGCGGCCCCACCCTGGGTTTAGCGGCGGTTCCGCGGCCATGATGGTGATTTGGGTCACGTGTCTTGCACAGTAATTCTTGTGTCAAAGAGCTGAGTCTTCTGGAAATTTTTATATTTTATTCAAGAATTGAATTTTCTGCAGTTGTTTTGGGGATTCGGTGTTTCGATCGGAGCATCAAATTTTGTCTGTGTGGCTTTCCGGATAAATTTTAGAATATGTTAAAAAGTTCGACCGGATATAAATACCCAATTTTTTCCCTGTCGGGAAATTTCCAAGTGTTGGATTTTTCCGTAGTTTAACGACGTTCTAAGTAGTGCAAGTAATGCGATGGTCCCTCTAGAAGACAACAAACCTTAACTCGATTATGTGACCGTCTTGAACTGCCCTTTGAACCTTCGGGTTTGGGGCAGTACGGCGTGCCACATGTGAGGCGTTGGCTTGACCCTTCTACGGCTGGACCGTTGGTACTGAGGCACGAACTGAATGTTGCTAGACTTGTTTCATGTGTTGATCTGTATCGGGAAAAGTTGGGTGTTTGATTGTTCGATCGGAAAGTTTGACATTTTCTATTTATCCGGAATGGGATACAATAATTGGAATTCACAAGTAGTTATGTGATAACTAAATGAATGATATAAACATAGCAGTTTAGTCTCACTTGATCGGTTGCCACGGAATTTTGATGTGATCAAAAGTCCGTCGCAATCACGTAGCGTACGCGGATACTCGCCGGGTAAACTTAATAGACAGCCTCACTCCATAGCCCCGACCAAGTGACTGTAGGAGAACCCCGTCGCCGAAAGCATCCCTCCGGGTGCTCGCGGTAGCGGTGTTCCGCCTTGGTGCACTTCGTCGACGGTATCGGGGGTGCAGCCGTCTACTGAAGTTTGCGACGAGCATTCGATCATGATGTCGGGAATTCTGTTGAATTGCCCGACTTGATATTGAAAAGTGTTTTCGATTTTGAGACTAAAATGCGGGGTTTATAATTGTTAGGCATGCGATGTCTAAAGAATTCATTTGGTCAGGCATGCGATGTCTGAGGAGGTTGCGGATTCCAACTGTTGTAGTTTTACACTTTCTTTTCTGTGACCGTAAGTGTAATATGTGATATCGCCGGTTTCGTTGCTATATGTCAACGACAATTGGGATGCGCATATTTACTTACGTTGATGACATGTGATGTTATGTGTTGCTGGATATGTTATATTGGATCGTCGTGTTTGAATAGCCGGGGGTTTTTATGTGAGATGAGTGTTTTTCATTTTCATTCATGTAAAAACTTGTATGTAATATTCTTTTATTAGGGCACTTCCAGGTTGCGGAAGATGTCACCGTTTGTATATTATTTACTTTTCCGCACTAGGATAGACCCAAGGAGGAGGGCACAAGTAACCGGGTTCTGGAGTCCAGTAGGAGACCAACTCGAGGAGTCGAGTCCGGGTCTCCTAACTCTAGATTTGGTAGGGTTGGTTGCCGCTCTCGTAGGGGTCTAGGGGTGTGGGTTTGGCTATTCATCACGACCGTGGAATCCGTGTTTTATACTGGCTCGTATTGAAAACACGGACGTCCTAGTATATCCAATATTTCATATGATTCTTCTGCTGCGATATCTGTGATGTGATAGATACAGTATATAGTATATATGATATATTATATAGACGTTACTTATGTTTTACACCCGCGCTAGCCCTGCCCCGCTTTGCCGTTAGTTACCTAACCTAACGGTGCATGAGGGGACATCGAGGCGAATACGGATGGCATAAGTGTACGTCGTATTTATCTGTGATGTTTAGGTACTTAAATGATGGGACTCCATTAATGTGATTAATGAATTAAAAGAAATCTAAGATGTTGTAGAATCGAATTTCAAAATAAAACCGGTAGCTACAGTTCTTGCTTTGCACAGCGATATATGTGATATATCCTGCACCTTATTCGATGAGGAAAGGACCGAGATCCCTTCACCGGGAGTGACTCCTTTAGCAATAACTGGCAGATGCTACACACTCGGTTTGTCTTTTGATTGCTTTTAAGTGTTTTTGCTTTGCACAGTGATATATATGATATATCCCGCACCTCATTCGACGAGGAAAGGACCGACGATCCCTTCACCGGGAGTGACTCCTTTAGCAAAACTAGAAAAGCCTCAAAAACACTCCATTTCAAAATTCATTCGATCCTACAACGATATCAAGTTCATTACGCAATAGGTTTTCAGAAAAACCTGTCGTAGCCCTCCGTCATTTCAGATAAGTACTAGTTAGTATTCGTGCTACGTTTGTTGACTATGTTAAGGCGTAGTGTGCGGTAGCTAATTAGTGCTTATCTGCATAAGCATATGATGTGATTGGATTAGGGTAGTCGTGCGACTTTGTTGACTATGTTAAGGGTCGTGCGGGTGGGTTTAATTCAATCGGGAAATGACGGGTTGAACTTGACTAGCACTTATGATTTGTTGACTATGTTAAGGTCATATAGCTGCTAGGGGCAAAATATTATCGGGAATTTCAAGTGTTGAAATTTGCAATGAGATTGCATACCTTCTATGAGATAGTTGGATCCCGATACCCGCTGCGAGTAAGAGTTACTCCTGGGAGAGTTTTATACATTACAATTAGCCGATCAAGTAGGTGTCTAGAAAGGTGTCAACGGGGTTACGCCTCTGGGAAAATGAGGTTTACATTAATTAGGTTCGTGCGAAAGCACGGGGGACCTCCCTCAAAGTACCGACACTGGCCTGGCTGAAAGATTGGCGAACTTGTAGTGTGTAATTAATCCCGGCTAGTCTTTCCTTTTAGGGTTTGAAGGAAGATTTGATAAAAAGCAGTGGGAGTCATCCTGATTAGATAAAATAATAACCAATCTATTCTTGCAAGAGCGCACGCTGAGTGTTTTCTTCTCTCTCTCTCCAGGTAGCGACCATATCACGCCTTAATCAAGATAATAATACAGATATTTGACCGAACCCGCTTGTTATACTGAGCTGGGGAACGTTGGTCCCGCTCCAACTTATATTTGTTATAAGACCGAGCAGGAAATTGGGGAATACCGGATTTCCCGTGCCGCCCAAACGAAGAGAGTGCATGCTGATGCATCATCTTCGGGTGTGTTCATTACAAAGAACTGTTTCTCTGTATCCTCTACGTCCTAGGTATGTGATACCAGATCAGGATCCCAGATATGTAATCTGTTACATAGGGCTGCAGAAAGGTAGAGAACTGAGAACGGGTGAAAAGTTTCATGAGGCAGAAAACGGGGCAAGAGTTGCAGCCAAGTCTGTTGGTCACTGTCACCCTGTATTACAGTACATTGATTCTGAACGAATGTTATTAGATACCGAACCTGATATACAAAATCATATCTATCTCTTTATTAGAAAAGAAAGGATATAATTTTGTATTGTTGGATAATGTTTTGAACATTTCCTATATCAAAAGTTGATCGGTTCAGGCACGTTATCTAAAAGCATTGATGTTCTAAATAAACTACAGTTCTTAGTGTAAGTGCACGGCGGCGCCCCGGCCGTCAATACGACGGCGGAATGCGGAAGCGGTGATAAACTTTAAATTTTCTTGAACTGGCAAACCGCCGCGCACTAATACCCGGATCGAACCACTAACTAGTCCTAGCTAATTACAAGATGGGAAAGAGATATACCGACGATCCAAGTCCTCCGGTCTTCTCATCATCGTCCCGATCTCCTGCGGAATGTCCCGTCTCCTCCCCGTCGCCGGAAGCGCACCACATCGCCTACTTCTTTTACGGGCTCCCACCTCAATGCCGAGGCAACTCGGGCACGAAGCCGGCTACTCGACGTGCCCAAGGTTCGCTGTAGAATATGTAGTCCTCAAGTCTCACTTTGGGGTTCTTGGAGATGCCATTTTAGGTGGAGGGATGATACAAGAACAATGTGGAGGAACTTGGGGATTTTTCTAACATCAAGAGAGCAAAAATCCCCACTACAAAAATGGGCAACCCCTCCTCCAAGCTTGGCCGGCCATGAGAGGTGAATGGAGAGAATGAGAGAGAGTGAGCCAAGGAATGAGTGGTGCAACCATAACAATAATGCAAAAGGGAATCATGAAAAAACATGATAACAAAATACATCCACACTCAATCACCAACCATCATCAACCATGATGGCTTAAAAGTCATGCCATCATGAAGATACAAGTCAAGGTCAAAAGAATGGTGCACCATCATGATACAAGGAAACATGCAAAGACCCCCTTCCACAAAAGCTTATTTGCAACAATGCAAATAAGCCCTCCTCCACCAATCTTCGGCCAATGAACGGAACAATAGAAATTGGCCGAAACGGAAAGCAAACTGGCAACTCCAGAAAACTGGTCCCGTAATAAATTACAGGAAAACCCCGATACTGTGCATACACACCCGCATTTGTATTCCGACCGAAATACAAATGCAATGAGACAAACTCTACACTGTACTATACTGGGATCCGGCTTATACCAAAGCCGGCCAGTAATATCCGTTCGATCCTGATCCGTGCAATACCGCACGTATCTGATCGAACCCTGCCATATATCCATACGGCCTATAGTACAAACTGTCCGATCCCGATCCGTGCAATACCGCACGTATCTGGTCGGACCTTGCCATATCTCCATACGGCCTCTACAACCTTTCGCCCGAGAGCTGAGTAACTGAATGTGGGGGACTCTAAAGACTCGTCAACACCTCGGTTGTGGATTTAACCACTAGCACGTCAGAGGTATAAGCCAATACGTAACGGGCTACCAAGTATTGACTAAAAGGGACGTCTGTGAGTGAACTCAGCCTGACAACCCTACTGAGCCTGTCAGTGACAATATCCGTACAGTCCGGTCCGTTCGTCTATGAGTATCGCATGGCGGGCCTAGGGGGTTGGTAAAAGTCAGGCCCCCAAAAGCGGTACAAGTCGTGTCGGAGTGTAGCCCAGAACACCCTGAGATACTACTGGAATACCTACCAGTAAATCTCCTTGCCTTGGCCAAGGACTTTGTGTAATGGCTCTCCTAGACACAGCACGACCTCACCCCCAATACCGGGAGAGACGAACCCCTGAAGATACGCTCACTGCCTCCATGTGGCTCGGGACTGTACCCAACTAAAACCTGTTTGCATGAGTCCTTTGAGCCGTGGTAGGGTAGTAATCAAAGTACAGTGGGAACTCACACGAGACAAATGACGATCCCCAGGTCGATGAACTAACCTGCACACATGTCACCAGGGAACTGCCATCTGACGTCTGGTATATGACCAACTAGCATGTTCCCGGCGAGTCCTGTCCGGTGTACTCATAACCCAATGAGCACCTGTATACATCTTAGGTGATCCAACTGACACCAGTGGCTTGTGAGACCGGCCACCGCCCCTCGTCGAGGTCTCGACTGTATACACTAGTCTACTAATGGAGTATCGATGCCCAGTCTCGAAACTCCCACGACTAGGGACCTTTTAAGGATAAGCTTATAGACCCCCAGCTCCCACTTATATGATCGCCCTCATACTGCTGGTGGTCAAGCAAGAATCCTAGGGGCTCTATCAACGTGTAATAGCGACGTGTCAGGTCACCTAAAGCAGTACACGATGATAAAGGTAAACCAGATAGCATACTATCATCTCGAGTAAGACTGTCCTACCGGGATAGGTCCTCCCTCAATCATTACAATCACGTACCTGTGACCTAATAATTGACTCTGAGGGCACTATCTCCAACAATCTCCCACTTGCACTCAAGGCTAATTATTGCGATGTCGCATACTCACAGCCCGTGTGATACCGAACATCCAACTCCTCTACTACTCAGTCTCACAAAGCTCGTTTGCGGAACTATTGCGTTCGAGGAATAGCCTCAGTGAGTGGATCCGCTTAGTTGTTTCTTTCTATGTCTCTCTATATCTCAAGTTCGCGGAGAAAGCCATCTCCCGAAAAGAGCAATACCTGTCTCAGAATATGTCTGGATGTCTGATGGGACCTAGCTCATAAATGAACTCCAAATCCAAACTTCTTAGACTGTATCGTCAACTGAACTTAATCAGTATCCTGCGCGCCATGCCTCCTTCAGTATTGCCTTGGACCACCTGTCCAAAATACTGCCCCTCATCAGAAGGAAAATTATAACTCTGACAACCTCCTTGTCGTCCATGTCATCTTGGAAGCCTGGAATGATAACTGTCTCCTGAATGAGGCTGTCGTTATCATCTCCCTAGAACATCCACTTATGTTCTAAAATTGCTTCCGACTGTTTCTCCAGGATTGGATTAATGTCAACTTATTGCATCTAGTGCAAGAACAACATCTGGTGTGGTACTTGACATCTCACGATTGACTCAATTGCCTGAGCAAGTGATCTGCCAATCATGCCCGTCCCTCTCCCCTTTAGTCTGTAAGACACCTTTGGAGAGGGTGACTCCATTACCTGCAGGTACACTACCGTGCCAGGAGTCGTCCATCCTAAATACTCTTAGAATGCTGTCAAGTATCCTGATTGGGAAACCACCCAAATCTAGATCTAAAACCATAGATCTAGTAACCAGTATGTCTGATATAAAATCCATTTCCTTTGTGGAGAAACAACTGTGTGACGACCAAAGTATAACCGATCGTAGTGTAGGAGTTTCTTTTCCTACTCTGTGTATATCATCAAAATACCAGGATATCACACCCTACTACCTTCTCAACAGATCCATCCCCTATTCTGATGAAGTCAAACCCATGACTGTCACGTCAGAATTAGATGATCTATCTCCGCTACATCTGCTCTAGTCTATAAATAGACATAAGCAACCTGTCCACCAATGCTTCCGCTGCTCCCACTGACTACGACAACCCTCTGGCAGAGTCATATAGACGTACACTTCTAAAACTGGTTTAGAACGACGCTATACTCATCCTCCCGCCGGGTCTCGTAACCTGGAACAACAGCAATGGCAATTGTGGGTAAACAAGAACTTCCCTGTCACCGTCCTTGAGGCTACCGTAGTGCCTCTCGGGTGCCTGAAGTTACCCACCTTATCTGCGGAGTGGCCAATGGAATGTCAATCCAGATTGAATCTTTAGGTTCCTTATCAAATCTTCAGTAATCGTTTGTGGTTCTGGAATCACTTCCAGTTCTACCATACTCCCACTACTGTTTTCTGAAGAAATCCATCTTTAATAAAACTGTGGCGAGTCTAGAACAATATCGCTATTGTTCATCCAGATGGTAGAAAGTCAACCCTCGTCAAAGCCTGGGTCAACCCACAAACAGCCATTACAAAAACGTGCCTTGAGTTGTCCCGTGTCTGGTTTTAATCATAAACCGGACAACTCCCCGTACCTTAACATCGTTAAGATATGAACTGTTCTATATCCAATATAGAAACAGAGGCACTGATTTAATTGAACCAGATTCAAATCATGCAGCTGTCCCCAGCGCATGTCAACTAAATGGAAGGAGGCCGATCAGCGTTACACAACTTAGGAATACTTCCAATTATGAGTAACCTGAAAGAGAAGCAAGATCTCTTTATCATTACTATCAACTGAATACCATACACAAGTATCTACATCTTCGATCTCTTTGAAGAATCCCGATACTTGCTATACCTGGTTCTCTACTCTATTCAAATACCTATAACTTCTCAAAATTTGGACCCTGTGTTTCCGCGAAACACCTGTCTAAAAACTAGAGAAGTCATAAGTAAACCGAATATAGTACGAGGACCAAGCCCTCTGTCCTGATGGACCCTGGACAACATACAATCCTTTGTATAAGTCCCTTGAGTCTGATAACTCATTCACTGTGTGTCGTAGGTTGAAAACTGTACTTATGGTTAAGAAGAATTACACCGCTGTTTAATACTCCTTACCTAACCATCCACTGATATAGGTAAATGTCATAGACATAATTTCAAAAAGGTACATCTCACTCTATGAAAATAGACGTACAGATATATCAATTTGAAATTGGTGCATAACTGCGGATATTCAAAACCAAATATTTGCCGACCGGCAAACAGCCCAGGTGATTTCCTCAAATATCACTGATTACAACGAATCCCGATATAATGAGGATAATCACCCAATTCCCAATAACTTACTCCCACTCATCATCTGTAAAACCATACAGATGTGAGAATCGTACCTGGTAAATACATACCCTGGAGTAAGTATCTAATCGGGAAATCAGTTTTCCTTTAACATTACACAGTGAAACTGAAACATTGAAATGTTCCGATGGGGTATTCTGGTATTCCTAGTAATGCCTCTTCCAGATTCACAACTGTAACCGTATAGTTCTTTGCCACCTCTCCAAATCCCTTCATATGTCTTTAGTCTTTACCTTCTGCACACCCTTTTAGGCCAAATGGTTTTCTTCCTTCCCTACCGTTCGGCACCAGCCTATGATTTGGAAGAAGACTATCCAATAAGCATAATGGGTGTACTGTCCCAATCCTAGGAACACTCACAATGAGAGAGGGTGAAGATAAAAGACAACCGAATAAACCTTATTCCTATTTCTCCTGAACCAGAATCCATCCCCGAACTGGAACCAGTTCCATTCGAGTTCGTATATAACCATACGATGGAGTATCCAAATAAACTGTGGATCTTCGTAGTGATACGGAGTGTCCTGGAGAAATACAAAGGTGATGTGGGAGTGGTAACGAAATATTTGGTTTGGTCGTGAATATCTGTTGCAATTTACTTTGCCCTCTTACTAATCCCTTGCTTTGTCTGAACTTAATACCTTCTGCACACCATCGTTATGCTAATTGGTTTTCTTCATTCCCTACCGGTCGGCACCAGCCTAAGGTTTGGAAGAAGACAATCCAATTTGCGTAATAGGTGTACTACCCCTAAACCAAGGAGTACTCGTAACCTGAGAGAGGGTAAAAGGAAAAGACAACTGAATAATCCTATCCGTTTTCTCCAGAACCGGAAACCATCCTCGAATAAATTCTTTCGAGTTCGTATCTAACCATACGATGGTTTTGTCTAATGGAAGTGGACGTTCGTAGTAAAACGGGGTGTCCTGGAGAAAAGGGTAAAAGTAGGAGTGGCAATGAGGTTTGCAACTCTGACAATCCAAAAGCCGGTGTTTAAGAAGGTTCGGTCAACTTGGTCACTGAGTCAAAGTCTTAGGGTCGGGTCAATGGTCGCTGCCAAAGAGAGAGAGAAAAGAAACACTCAGCGTGCACTCTAACCTAGATCAGAATGGTCACCAATTTATCTAATCTGGAAACCTCCCACTGTGCCTCAAATTCTCCTCCAAACCTGAAAGAAGAATTAGTCGGGGTTACCCGAGGAGTAAACTAACTCATCAGTGGGAATCGGGATCCAACTATCATTGCATGATAACGTGACGGAATCCGCTCACGCTATCACACTCCAGAAGGTATGCGCATATCTGGCAAGTTTCAGTTCTTTTGAAACTCCCGATGTGATTTCTGCCCCATGCTCTTATGACCTTGACTTTGGCCAACATATCATAAGCCACATGTCAAGTTCTACCCGTCATTCTCCAGGTTAATTTGAATCCACCCGTACATACCCTTGACTTTGGCCAACATGGCAGTACGACTGTTCCAAACCAACGCATCTATCTATGCTGCATATGAATAACCAATAGCTACCAAACACTGTGCCTTGACTTTGGCCAACATACACAGCTTGAATACTACTGACTATCCATATGAAACGACGGAGGGCTACGAATGGTTTCTGGCGAAAACCTTTAACGTAATGAACTTGATATCGTTGAAGGAACGGATAGCTTTTTGAAAATATAGTGACGAAAACCGTTGCTAAAGAGGTCACTCCCGGTGAAGGGATCTCGGCTCTTTCCCCGTAGAATGGGGTGCAGGATATTCCAAATGAATACCGCGATGCAAAGCAAAAGTAATCGGCTATAGTGAAGTTAATGCCCTGACGCAAACTTCTGTCCAAGGGGTCACTCCCGGTGAAGGGATCTCGGCCCTTGCCTCGTCGACTGAGGAGCAGGATATTCTAAATGAATACCGCGATGCAAAACAAAAGTGAACGTCCTTGCAATAACAGCTTTTTGGAAAGTGTTCCAACAACATCAGATTAGGTTTGTTTTAACTTGCATTGATCCGAATCAATGCAGTCCCATCAATTGATCACACCAAAAAGAACGAAAATATACTGATGTACGTATATGCCATCCGCATTCGCCACTGGGTCCCGTCATTACCCGTTAGGTTAGCTAACTAACGACAGAGCGGGGACTGGACTAGCGCGGATGCAAAACATATACAACATCTACTAATATATATACCAATATATAGTATTTCGCTCAAGGCGTGAATAAAATGCAACATCACAGAAAAGTACAGCATCACAGAAACAATACAGATATCTGGGATCCCCGGGTTTCACAGAGCCACTACTGAAACCCGACGTTCCCCTGGTCGTCTGGATAGCCTGTGCAATGAAATCCTAGACCCCTACGGGCGCGGCAAGTTACCCGCCAAAACCTGAATTGAGGCAGCCCCCTTCAGCAACGTGAATGGACCACCAGCACTTCACGGAATCCGGTAACTTGGGCACCCCTCCTGGGTCAACCTGTACCCCCTACGAGTGCGGCGAATAGCCCGCCAATCCTAGAGTGAAGCCCCCTCCGTCCCAATGCCATGAGACGCGGGCTTGTTTCCCTCCAGAACCCGGCTATCCGTGCACCCCTCCGCGGGGCAATCCTAGTACAGAAAGTAAAATATACATACAACGGGTACATCGACCGCAACCAGGTCGTGCCCCAAAATAATAATACAAACAGGCAGTGACGGCAGTCCACATGTCGGACGCTCGCCCCGCAATATCAAATGTATATAATACAACAAAACTGTACTAGCATTGCATCCAGGCTATCCCCCACGACCGATCCGCAACATCACAGCAAAAACAAAACATCAACGTGAAAGTCACGTTCGCAAATCCGTCTAACCGGGCTATAGCAGTTAGACCGGATTTACCGATCAAGTGACATTCACGGTCGCAGATATAATGTAAATACCGTGAAAAATGTGTTTAAAATATCCGATCGATCAAAAATTAACAAGTGGGCCCCCAATCAAAACTGTAGCACTCACAGAAATCCTGGGCCCAATTTTAATATTCCAAAACCCATATTTTAAGCCCAGAAGGCCTCTGTAAAAAATTGGTGAAGTGATCTCAACAGTGTGCGGCGGAAGGGCGGCGGTAAGGGGGTTTTCGCGGCGGTTCCGCGCTCCCACTGTGGAGTTACTTCGTCGAATTTTTACAGAGCTCTTAGATTTTCCAGTACATCAATATTTTACAACCTGAAAAAATTTTCGAGACTGAAAAATTTCAACAGAAAACTGTCACTTTGAAAAACACGGTTTTGGAACTTTTGATCGATCGGAAATGCAAACACATTACACAAAGCTAGACTAAGTTAATGGCGAGGCTCTGATACCTCTGTAAGTGCACGGCGGCGCTCCGGCCGTCAATCCGACGGCGGAATGCGGAAGCGGTGATAAACTTTAAATTTTCTTGAACTGGCAAACCGCCGCGCACTAATACCCGGATCGAACCACTAACTAGTCCTAGCTAACTACAAGATGGGAAAGAGATATACCGACGATCCAAGTCCTCCGGTCTTCTCATCATCGTCCCGATCTCCTGCGGAATGTCCCGTCTCCTCCCCGTCGCCGGAAGCGCACCACATCGCCTACTTCTTTTACGGGCTCCCACCTCAATGCCGAGGCAACTCGGGCACGAAGCCGGCTACTCGACGTGCCCAAGGTTCGCTGTAGAATATGTAGTCCTCAAGTCTCACTTTGGGGTTCTTGGAGATGCCATTTTAGGTGGAGGGATGATACAAGAACAATGTGGAGGAACTTGGGGATTTTTCTAACATCAAGAGAGCAAAAATCCCCACTACAAAAATGGGCAACCCCTCCTCCAAGCTTGGCCGGCCATGAGAGGTGAATGGAGAGAATGAGAGAGAGTGAGCCAAGGAATGAGTGGTGCAACCATAACAATAATGCAAAAGGGAATCATGAAAAAACATGATAACAAAATACATCCACACTCAATCACCAACCATCATCAAACATGATGGCTTAAAAGTCATGCCATCATGAAGATACAAGTCAAGGTCAAAAGAATGGTGCACCATCATGATACAAGGAAACATGCAAAGACCCCCTTCCACAAAAGCTTATTTGCAACAATGCAAATAAGCCCTCCTCCACCAATCTTCGGCCAATGAACGGAACAATAGAAATTGGCCGAAACGGAAAGCAAACTGGCAACTCCAGGAAACTGGTCCCGTAATAAATTACAGGAAAACCCCGATACTGTGCATACACACCCGCATTTGTATTCCGACCGAAATACAAATGCAATGAGACAAACTCTACACTGTACTATACTGGGATCCGGCTTATACCAAAGCCGGCCAGTAATATCCGTTCGATCCTAATCCGTGCAATACCGCACGTATCTGATCGAACCCTGCCATATATCCATACGGCCTATAGTACAAACTGTCCGATCCCGATCCGTGCAATACCGCACGTATCTGGTCGGACCTTGCCATATCTCCATACGGCCTCTACAACCTTTCGCCCGAGAGCTGAGTAACTGAATGTGGGGGACTCTAAAGACTCGTCAACACCTCGGTTGTGGATTTAACCACTAGCACGTCAGAGGTATAAGCCAATACGTAACGGGCTACCAAGTATTGACTAAAAGGGACGTCTGTGAGTGAACTCAGCCTGACAACCCTACTGAGCCTGTCAGTGACAATATCCGTACAGTCCGGTCCGTTCGTCTATGAGTATCGCATGGCGGGCCTAGGAGGTTGGTAAAAGTCAGGCCCCCAAAAGCGGTACAAGTCATGTCGGAGTGTAGCCCAGAACACCCTGAGATACTACTGGAATACCTACCAGTAAATCTCCTTGCCTTGGCCAAGGACTTTGTGTAATGGCTCTCCTAGACACAGCACGACCTCACCCCCAATACCGGGAGAGACGAACCCCTGAAGATACGCTCACTGCCTCCATGTGGCTCGGGACTGTACCCAACTAAAACCTGTTTGCACGACTCCTTTGAGCCGTGGTAGGGTAGTAATCAAAGTACAGTGGGAACTCACACGAGACAAATGACGATTCCCAGGTCGATGAACTAACCTGCACACATGTCACCAGGGAACTGCCATCTGACGTCTGGTATATGACCAACTAGCATGTTCCCGGCGAGTCCTGTCCGGTGTACTCATAACCCAATGAGCACCTGTATACATCTTAGGTGATCCAACTGACACCAGTGGCTTGTGAGACCGGCCACCGCCCCTTGTCGGGGTCTCGACTGTATACACTAGTCTACTAATGGAGTATCGATGCCCAGTCTCGAAACTCCCACGACTAGGGACCTTTTAAGGATAAGCTTATAGACCCCCAGCTCCCACTTATATGATCGCCCTCATACTGCTGGTGGTCAAGCAAGAATCCTAGGGGCTCTATCAACATGTAATAGCGACGTGTCAGGTCACCTAAAGTAGTACACGATGATAAAGGTAAACCAGATAGCATACTATCATCTCGAGTAAGACTGTCCTACCGGGATAGGTCCTCCCTCAATCATTACAATCACGTACCTGTGACCTAATAATTGACTCTGAGGGCACTATCTCCAACACTTAGTATACAGAACACACACAAGAGGAAGAGTTCAAAAATGAACGAATCCTTCTTGAGGTATTGTAGACTAGGTCAGATCAATACGACCCGACTGGCTAGAGTTACATAAAGATGTATATTTAAATTAGTTTGAACTTACATATTGTGAAACTCGCCAGTCATGTCACAAAGATAAGATGACCATAGCTCCGTTTACTGGAA
Source organism: Agapanthus africanus (assembly GCA_030015575.1). Lineage (NCBI taxonomy): Eukaryota > Viridiplantae > Streptophyta > Magnoliopsida > Asparagales > Amaryllidaceae > Agapanthus > Agapanthus africanus. Next base: position 543,110,969 of record CM057348.1, read on the forward strand.
ACAGAGAAAGAGTTAGTAAACTCTTGGGATGATACATGTTGATGTATGTAGGTCCCCTGTCTACACATACCAGGACTGGTTCTTTATACTTCATTATATTCTATGATAATCTTTCAAGATTCAGACCTATGTTCCTGTTGAAACATGAGTCCGAACCTTTTAAGATATTCACAGAATATAAGTTAGAAGTAGAGAACCAAAACGGGTATAAGTATTATGTTCTTTGATGTGATCAAGGAGGAGAATACTTGAGCACGGAATTCCTGGATTATTCTAAAGGAGAATGAGATTCTCTCTCAGCATTACTCCTCTGTATACACCATAGCACGATGGTATATCGGGGCGGAGCAATCACACCCTATATGATAAGGTGTGCTCTATGATGAGTACTACTGAGTTACCTATTTCCTTTTTGGGAGTTATGCGCTTGAGAAGCTGCATACCTATTGAATAGGGTTCAAATCAAATCAGTTGCCTACCACTTCATATGTGATATGGAATGGGAAGAGCCCATGTCTTAAGCTAGTTAATATTTTGGGGTTGTCCGGCCTATGTCTGAAAAGCAAAATCCGGACAAGCTCGAGGCAAAGTCAGTTATGTAGAACTGGAAATGTTCCAGCTATACAGACTGCAGCTGATGATTTGATAGAACCAAAGGATTCAGTAGATTCCAACGAACCTCAGCCTCTCCGCCGATCTAGTAGGGTTCCTCACCCACCTGAGAGATACTTCGGTTTCTCTATGACAGTGGGAGCGAGGATTGCATCATGAGATGATGACCCAACTAGTTTCGAGCTGGCTATCAGGAGTAAGACTCTATAAGAATGGCTGGATGCTTAGTGATCTGAGATGGAAAAGTTGAGACTTTCAAAGCTAGACTTGTTAAAGATTTTCGTCATCGACCAGGCGTGGATAATGATGAAACCTTTTCAAGTGGCTATGCTTAAGTCCATCCAGATCCTACTTGCCACGGCTACATACCATGACTACGATATCTGGCGGTTGGGTGTCATGACTGCTTTTCTAAATGATGTTTTAGAAGAGTGCGTCTATAAGTACACAGCCAGAGGGCTTCGTAGACAGTGGGAGCAGCGGAAACGTGTGCAAGATGCTTTATAGGATTAAAGCAGGCATCGCGGAGTTGGAACATCTGTTTTGATGAATTAGTCAAAGAGTTTGACATCATCAAAATGGTAGACGAACCTTGTATATACAAAAAGGTAGTAGGGAGTATGGTGGTGATCCTCGTAGAGTACGTGGATGACATACTCTTGATAGGGAAGGAGTTTCCTATGCTACGCTCGATCAATCTCCGCTTATCACAATGATTCTCCACATAGGATCAAAGTGATACCTACTAAATCCTGGATTTTGGATCTATGAGATAGATCTAATTGGATGTTAGGATTCTTACTAGTTGTAGTGAGATGGTATCAATCGATCCTGGGGAGAATCACTGGAAGGGTTCCAGGGTGATAATGACGACTGAATGTCAGTCACAGGCATTGTCTTTACCCTCAGTAAAGGGACGGTATGTTGGAAGAATTCCAAGCTAGATACCGTGACATACTAGACGATAAAGGCTGGATACATCGCTACTTAGGATGCTACCAAAGAGGCTGTTTGGGTGTATATTGGTTCATGAGATGAACTGTGTTCCTCCCATTGTGTGACAATGGAGTTGTGGCTTATGCCAAGGAACGCCGGTCCCATCAGTGATCCAGACATATTCTAAGGCAGTATCACTTGATCATGGAGATGGTTGATCTCCAGGGAGATCGAGGTTAGGAAAGTTGACTCAGAGGACAACACAGCGGATCCACTCACAAAGGCATGTTCCCAGAGAGAGACTTTTATGGGATGGTTGAGTATGAGATACTACAACCACTGCTATCAGATGGCCCTAGTGCAAGTGGGAGATTGTTAGTTATATGTATGCCCTAGAGGCCATTACTGTACATAGGATGTATATTGTAGTGGATGCTGGGACGTATATAGGGAGGACTTTCTTGCTCGACATGATAGTATGCTATCTGGTTGAACTTTACCTTAACGTGTATACTGATTGTCTCTCTGTTACATGTTGGTAAAGCCCTTAGGATCTGTACTTGACTACCTGGACTATGATGCGGATCATACTAGTGGGGACATGGTAGTCCATAAGTACATCCTTCAAAGTCCCTAGTCGTGGGTGTATCGAGACGGGGCATCGATATACCAGAGTAGACTAGCGTATACCTTCTCGACCCATACAGATGGGCGATGGATGATCCCATATCCATTGGTGTTTGACATCAGAGATGATATACGGGTGCTCAGTAGAGACTGGGTACACTGGACGGACTCGCCGAGAACTCCCAGATGGTATTATACCTCACGTCAGATGGCAGTTCTCTGGTGACACTGGTACAGAGTAGTCTGTTGACCCGAGATCGTCATAGAGTCTTGTGTGGTTCCCACTGTGCTTTGATTTCCATCTTACCACGTCCAAGAGAGCGTGCAAAACGGTGGTTTTTGGGTACAGTCCCGAGTCACATGGAGGCAATGAGCGATAGGAGGGGATTCGTCTCTCCCGGTATAGGGAGTTGATGTTGCGCTGTGTTCGATTGGCTATAACAGGAAATCCCTGGCCAGGGTTGCTGAGATTTACTGGTAAGTGTTACCAGTAGTTTCTCGAATTGTTATAGACCTCATATCGACACGACTTATCGAGCTATTGGGGTCTGACGTTTACTACCCCTAGGCGAGATATGCGACATATCAGACGATCAGACCGGACTGTACGGTAGTGTTACTGGTTAGATTCACTGGAGTGTGAGTGGGCTTGCTCGTCGATCTTCAGATCGCTCAATACCCGGGTGGCCGTTACGTTTAGCAGACCGCTTGCGGCTTGTGGGTGTTTGATATGATCATCACCTGCTGCCGGCGTATTGACGAGTCTTTAGAGTCCTACACAGAGGTTTCCTGGCTCAAGCGAAACGAAATAGGAGCGCATATGAGATATGTGCGGGACCGAGAATAATACCAGTATCTGATACTGTATTCGATTCACGCGATGTGACATTGATCGGTTATATGCGATATAGCCGGGTTATCGGATCAAGTGTTGATTCGATAAGTTGTTACTAATGATACCTGTCGGTTTTGTGCGACATGACCGGATCATTGAATCAAGTGTTGATTTAATGATTTAATGCATAATTATATATTTGATATATTACTTTGCATTAACTAGTATCGGTTCACTTTAAGATGGATTTTCTCACTCGGATGTGTGCATTACATATGCGATATGATTTTGTGCACTAGATTGTATCATGTTTGATGATACATACATTTTAGTTAAGTGTAAAGAATTAAACAATGGTTAAGTGGATAATTAGGGTTTTGTTTTTTTATTAAATTATATATACATTTATTCTTTTTGGAAAAGAAAAAGAGCATGAGAAAATGGTGGCTTTCTTTAAATGCTTCATGAAGCTTCATGAAGTCTTTGACTTTGTAACCATTTTTGTCTCATGCTTAACCTAACCATTCCACTAAACCATGATTGATTCTCTACACTTAACTATGGTTCAATTATGATAAGAATGAATTTCTTTTCTCATTTTTATTATTCTTATCATAATAACATTTCTTCTTCTTCTTCTTCTTCAAGAAGAAAACCTTAAGCTCCATCAATGGTGATTGTTGGAAAAGAGTGAGAAATCCAATTCTAAAGTCTACCCACTTCCTATTTCTTCATCCTCTACCTCTTGCCAAGTAGTAGAGTGTGTTTCCTTCACAAGTTTTCAAGGCTCGGTGAAGGTGGAGCTTGATCTAGTGATGCTTCGACGTAGATCATCTTCGGCACGTTGTCGATGACATAGCCCGTCCATTCTCCGATGAAGCCGATGCTAGAGCCCGGGATCCGTCTTGGACAGCGAGGAGACTTCATTGCGGAGCCGTGGAGGTGGAGCACCGGATCTACAAAGGTTGTATATCCGTATTCTCATAGTTAAGTGTTAACTAGTTAGCTTTTTCGCCTAGATTTCTAGCAAACTATCAGTAGTCGGGTCTCTCGGCACCTAGATTTTTTGAAATTGGCATGGTTGATGCCTTGTGAGACCTCACTAGTGTGCCTAGGAACCCTACACAAACTGTACTACCACTGCATCCAGGCTATCCACCACGACAAATCCGCAATATCACAGCACAACACAGAACATCAACGTGAATGTCACGTTCGTAAATCCGTCTAAAAGGGCTATAGCAATTAGACAAGATTTACCGATCATATGATATTCACGGTCGCAGATATAATGTAAATACTGTGAACTAACATGTTTAAAATTTTCGATCGACAAAATTTCCTGAAGTGGGCCCCAAGTACAATTCCCGGTACTCAAAATAATCTGGGCCAAAACAAAAATTACCAGAAACCCTAATTCCAAGTCAAAGAACACTGTACAAAATTTGGTGCAGTGAAGGATCTTTACGGCGGCGGAACCGCGGCCAAAACAAGGGTATGGCCGTGGTTCCGCGGCGGAACTGTACGATCACTTTACCAAATTTTCACAGATGTCATACAAAAGCCTGCTTGAATTTCAGACATACTCAAAATAATTTTTCGACGACAAAAAAATTTCGACAGAAACTGCACAAATTGGAATCGCGGTTTTGGAAATTTCGTTCGATCGAAGTTCTAAACACGTTAGAGCAAGCTAGTAAAGGTTAATGGTGTGGATCTGATACCATGTAAGTCTACGGTAGCGCCCCAGCCGTCTGTCTGAGGCCAAAATGCGGAAACAAAAACTTTTTCTTGACTTGAAACTGGCGTTATCGTATACTTTTTTCCGGATCGAACCATTAACCTACAACTAGCTATCTAGAGAAGGGATAGAAAGGCTATACCGATCGATCCGTGTCCTTCGGTCTTTGGCCACCATCCCAAGCTCCCCGCGGCAACTCCAGTCTTGATCTCCTCGTCGGAAAGGGCACCACATCTACGAGTCTTTTTACGGGCTCCCGCTTTATCCAAAGCAACTCAGGCACGAAGTGTGCTAACCGACGTGTCCAAGGTGATGTAGAGAATGTTTATGATCACTATGTCTCTTGCATCCATTAGATGGATGGAGGTTGAAGGTGTTGCCATTGATAGAGATTATGAGCTAGAGAAGAAAGAGGAAGAAGAAGAAGTTTTTCTCTTTCTTTTCTTTTGTGATGGAATGATAAAATGAGATAGTAATATGAAAAATACAAGACCAAAAACTATATCATGGCAGCCCCTCTCTCTCTCTCCTTATCATATCAAGGCTCAAATCCATCACAAAATGTGACACATGCACAAAGAAAGAGACCATGAGACATCACTTGTGCATGTGTCACCATTAATGCTCTAAATGATGATTTCTAGCTCATAATTTCCATTTGGAAACATTAACCCAAATGTTTACAACAATAAAAAGATACGGCAACATCTAAAGTAAACTCGTGACGGATCACAAGGATACCCCTCACCTGTATATACATACCTGCATCCGCATTCTGATTGAATGCGAATGCGATGAGACTAAAGTAATCCAACAAATCTAATACTAGGATCCAGCTTAAACCAAAGCCCACTAGTATGATCCGCCCGATCATGATCCGTGCACTACCGCACGTATATGATCGGACCCTGCCATATATCATACGGCCTCTACAACGTTTCGCCCGAAACTTTAGAAACTGTCTGTGGGGGATTCTAAAGACTCGTCAATACTTTGGCTGTGGATTTAACCACTAGCACGTCAGAGGTACTAGCCGTACGTAACGGGCTACCATGTATTGAACAAAAGGGAGGTCGATGAGCGAACTCAGACCATACTGAGCCTGTAAGTGACAATATCCGTACAGTCCGGTCCGTTCGTCTATGAGCATCACATGGCGGGCTTAGGGGGTTGGTAAAAGTCAGACCCCCAAAAGCGGTACAAGTCGTGTCGGAGTGTAGCCCAGAACACCCTGAGATACTACTGGAATACCTATCAGTAAATCTCCTGTCTTGGCCAAGGACTTCATGTAATGGCTCTCCTAGACACAGCGCAATCTCACCCCCAATACCGGGAGAGACGAAACCCCTGCCGATCCGCTCACTGCCTCCATATGGCTCGGGACTGTACCCAACTAAAACCTGTTTGCACGACTCCTTTGAGCCGTGGTAGGGTAGTAATCAAAGCACAGTGGGAACTCACATGAGACAAATGACGATCTCAGGTCGATGAACTAACATGTACATGTTGGATATAGTGCCCTCAAAGTCAATTATTTGATCGCAGGTACATGATTGCAATGATTGAGGAGGACCTATACCGGTAGGACAGTCTTACTCGAGATGATAGTACGCTATCTGGTTTGCCTTTATCAGTCGTGTACAGGTTCAGGTGACTGATCACTGTTACACGTTGATAGAGCCCTCAGGATCTTGCTTGACTACCAACAGTATGATGGCGATTATATACGTGAGAGTTAGGTAGTCTATAAGCACATCCTTAAAAGTTGTCCCTAGTCGTGGGAGTTTCGAGACAGGGCATCGATACTCCAGAGTAGACTAGTGTATACAGTCGAGACCCCGACGAGGGGCGGTGGCCGGTCTCACAAGCCACTAGTGTCAGTTGGATCACCTAAGATGTATACAGGTGCTCATTGGGTTATGAGTACACCGTACAGGACTCGTCCGGAACCTGCTAGTTGGTATTATATCTAGCGTCAGATAGCAGTTCCCTGGTGACATGTGTACAGGTTAGTTCATCGACCTGAGGTCGTCATTTGTCTCGTGTGAGTTCCCACTGTGCTTTGATTTCTACCCTACCACGGCTCAAAGGAGTCGTGCAAACAGGTATTTTTTGGGTACAGTCCCGAGCCACATGGAGGCAGGTGAGCGGATAAGCAGGGAATTCGTCTCTCCCGGTATTGGGGGTGAGATCGCGCTGTGTCTAGGAAAGCCATTACACCAAGTCCTTGGCCAAGGCAGGTGAGAATTACTGGTAAGTATTCCAGTAGTTTCTCAGGGTGTTCAGGGCTTGTCTCCGACACGACTTATACCGCTTTTGGGGGTCTGACGTTACCAGCCCCCTAGGCCCGATATGCGATACTCATAGACGAACGGACCGGACTGAATGTATATTGTCACTGTTAGGCTCGATAGTGTTCCAGGATGAGTTCGCTCATCGGCTTCCCTTGAGGTCAGTACATGGGCAGCCGTTACGCACTGCTAGTACCGCTGACGTGCTTGTGGTTAAACCCACTGCCAGGGTACTGATGAGTCATTAGAATCCCCGACAGATAGTTTCCCAAGTTTGGACGAAACGTTGTAGAGGCCGTATGGTTTTATGGCAGGGTTCGGAAAATGCACGTGCGTTTACGCACGTGTCATATTTCGGGCAGATAATACTGGTAGGCTTTGGTTTAAGCCGGATCCATGTATTATACTTTGTAGATATAATATCTTTGTCTCAGTTGCATTTGTATTCGGTTGTAATACAAATGCGGGTATATTTATACTGTTACGGGGTTATTCTGAAATTCGTTTCGGGATCGCTTTTGAAAGTTGCCAGTTTTCTATCACCCGTCTTAAATATTCGGTTTAATGCGGATTTATCTTTTTCTTGAGGGTGAGTCATGAGTGTGGAAGCTTCTAGAAGATTCTAGAATGGTGACTAGGTTAGTGACTCATTAGGTTGCATTAATTGTTTTGCAAGGTGTTAAGTGAGTCATTCCTTTTTGCATTAAATGTTTTTTGTGAGTCATTCTTTCTTTTAATGAAGCGATAAGTATTCTTGCTTATGGTCACCTCTTCCTTTCTCCTACACTCCCCCCCTCCTCATATTTGTGGCTGGCCCCTCATTTGGAGGATGATAGATTTTGATTAAAAAGATTATGGATTTTTGGTTCATGGAAATTAGTATGCTCATTTCTCATTTACCCGATTCAAAAGGCAACATCATTAACCGTTCATCCATGGTTTTGGATGAAGCGAAACAAAGTGTTCTACTCATTCTCTACATCAATCTTGGACATGTCGGCTGGCAAACTTCATGTCCGAGTTGCCTCGGTTTAGAGGCGGGAGCCCGTTTAAAGATCCATAGATGTGGTGCCACCTCGACGAGGAGCCAGGAGATCGGAGCAGCAGCAACGGAGCGTGGGATGATGGTTAAAGAACGAAGGACTCGGATCGTTCGGTATAACTTTTCTACCCACTTTGTAGTTTTTTAGTTTAGCGTTAATGGCAGATCCGGGTTATAGTATGCGATAGCGCCAGTTATAAAAGTTTTTGTTCCGCATTTGGCGTCAGATTGACGGCCGTGGCGCTACCGTAGACTTACATGGTATCAGAGCCACGCCATTAAGCTTTACTAACTTGTTCTAACGCTTTTAAAATATCGATCGAGCGAAATTTTAAAAACTACGATTTCTATGTTAAAGTTTCTGTCGATTTTAAATATTGGTCTAAAAATCATTTTGAGCATCTCAGAAAATCGAGCAGGCATTTTTAAGAACACTGAAGAAAAATAATCCCATGAATCGACCGTACAGCCGCGGAACCGCCGCCAAAGCCAAGCTTTGGCCGCGGATCCACGGCCGTCTTGGTGCTTCAGGGTGCCAAATTTCTTCTGGGGATTCTACATTGAAAATTGTGGTTTCTCTTTTGGGCCCAGATTTTATTACTGTACTGCAGATGTACTTGGGCCCCACTTCGGGAAATTTTGTCGATCGAAATTTTAAACTTGTTAGTTTGCAGTACTTACATTATATCTCCGACCGTGAATGTCATTCGAGGGGTAAATTGCGTCTAATTGCTATAGTCCTTTTAGACGGATTTGCGAACGTGACATTCGCGTTGATGTTCTGTGTTGTGCTGTGATGTTGCGGATTTGTCGTGGTGGATAGAAGTGTGCAATGGTAGTGCAGTTTGAATTTATTTGTACATTTGATATTGCGGGGCGAGCGTCCAACATGTGGACTGCCGTTACTGCCTGTTTGTATAATATTCTTTTGGGGCACGACCGGGCTGAGGTCGATGTACCCGTTGTACATATTTTTCATTTCTGTATTAGGTTTTACCCCGTGACGGAGTGCACGGATAGCCGGGTTCTGGAGGGCAACGGGTCCGCATCTCATGGCTTTAAGAGGCAGAGGGGCCTCACTCTAGAATTGGCAGACTATTCGCCGCACCCGTAGGGGGTACAGGTTGACCCAATGAGGGGTGCTCAAGTTACCGGATTCCGTGAGGTGCAGGGTAGTCCATTCACTTTGCTGTAGGGGGCTGCCTCGCTTCAGGTTTTGGCGGGTAACTTGCCGCACCCGTAGGGGTCTAGGTTTCATTGCACAGGCTATCCACACGACCAGGGGAACGTCGGGTTTCAGCAGTGGCTCTGTGAAACCCGGGGATCCCAGATTATCTGTATTGTTCTGTGATGCTTATTACTTTTCTGTAATGTTGCATATTATCATGCCTGGAGCGATTATTGTATATTGGTATATATACTAGTAGATGTTGTATATGTTTTGCACCCGCGCTAGTTCAGTCCCTGCTCTGTCGTTAGTTAAGTAACCTAACGGGTAATGACGGGACCCAGTGGCGAATGCGGATGGCATATACGTAGATTTTATTTTCGTTCTTTTCTGGTGTGATTAATTGATGGGACTGTGTTGATTCTGATCAATGCAAAGGAAAACAAACCTGTTTGGATGTTGATTGGAACAGTTTTAAAAAGTGTTATTACAAAGACGTTTCCTTTTGTTTTGCACAGAGGTATTCAGTTGGAATATCATGCACCTCATTCGACGAGGCAAGGGCCGATATCCCTTCACCGGGAGTGACCCCTTGGGCAGAAGTTTGTGTCAGGGTAATAATTTCATTATAGTCGATTACAAGTTGCTTTGCATCGCGGTATTCAGTTGGAATATCCTGCACCTCATTCCACGAGGAAAGAGCCGAGATTCCTTCACCGGGAGTGACCTCTTTAGCAAGGGTTTTTGTTGGAGATAGTGCCCTCAGAGCCAATTATTAGGTCACAGGTACGTGATTGCAATGATTGATGGAGGACCTATCCCGGTAGGACAGTCTTACTCGAGATGATAGTATGCTATCTGGTTTACCTTTATCATCGTGTACTGCTTTAGGTGACCTGACAAGTTGCTATTACACGTTGATAGAGCCCCTAGGATTCTTGCTTGACCACCAGCAGTATGAGGGCGATCATATAAGTGGGAGCTGGGGTCTATAAGCATATCCTTAAATTGTCCCTAGTCGTGAGAGTTTCGAGACAGGGCATCGATACTCCAGAGTAGACTAGTGTATACAGTCGAGACCCCGACGAGGGGCGGTGGCTGGTCTCACAAGCCACTGGTGTCAGTTGGATCACCTAAGATGTATACAGGTGCTCATTGGGTTATGAGTACACCGGACAGGACTCGCCGGGAACATGCTAGTTGGTCATATACCAGACGTCAGATGGCAGTTCCCTGGTGACATGTATACAGGTTAGTTCATCGACCTGGGGATCGTCATTTGTCTCGTGTGAGTTCCCACTGTACTTTGATTACTACCCTACCACGGCTCAAAGGAGTCGTGCAAACAGGTTTTAGTTGGGTGCAGTCCCGAGCCACATGGAGGCAGTGAGCGCATCTTCAGGGGTTCGTCTCTCCCGGTATTGGGGGTGAGGTCGCGCTGTGTCTAGGAGAGCCATTACACGAAGCCCTCGGCCGAGGCAAGGAGATTTACTGGTAGGTATTCCAATAGTATCTCAGGGTGTTCTGGGCTACACTCCGACACGACTTGTACCGCTTTTGGGGGTCTGACTTTTACCAACCCCCTAGGCCCGCCATGCGATGCTCATAGACGAACGGACCGGACTGTACGGATATTGTCACTGACAGGCTCAGTAGGGTTGTCAGGCTGAGTTCGCTCACAGACGTCCCTTTTAGTCAATACCTGGTAGCCCGTTACATATTGGCTTATACCTCTGACGTGCTAGTGGTTAAATCCACAACCAAGGTGTTGACGAGTCTTTAGAGTCCCCCACATTCAGTTACTCAAGCTTTCGAGCGAAAAGTTGTAGAGGCCGTATGGAGATATGGCAAGGTCCGATCAGAAACGTGCGGTATTGCACGGATCAGGATCGGACAGTTTGTACTACAGGCCGTATGGTTATATGGCAGGGTTCGATCAGATACGTGCGATATTGCACGGATCAGGATCGAACGGATATTACTAGCCGGCTTTGGTTTAAGCCGGATCCTAGTATAGTACAGTATAGATTTTGTCTCATTGCATTTGTATTTCAGTCGGAATACAAATGCGGGTGTGTATGCACAGTATCGGGGTTTTCCTGTAATTTATTACGGGACTAGTTTTCTGAAGTTGCAAGTTTGCTTTCCGTTTCGGCCAATTTCCTTTGTATCGTTCATTGGCCGAAGTTTGGTGGAGGAGGGCTTATTTGCATTGTTGCAAATAGGCATTTGTGGAGGGGGTCTTTGCATATTGTTGTGTCATGATGGTTTCATGATGTTGCACCATACCTTGACTTTCTTTAGTTGATCATGGCTTGACTTTTGGCTCATCATGGTTGTTGATGATGAGGTTGGTGGGGTGTGGGTTTGGGTTAGTAATCATCTCTTGTTATCATGACCTTTCTCTCTCTCCCTTGCATTATGGTTGTGGCTATCCTCTTTCTTTTTTTGGGGGACTCTCCATTCTCTCCACTCACTTGCATTGGCCGGCCACATATGTGGGGGACTGTCCAAATTTTTGCAAGAGGGATTTTATCTCTTTTGGCATTGTAAAAATCCTATAGCTCCACAAAAATTACATGTATCATCCCTCCACCAAAATGGCATCTCCATGAACCCAAATGAGACTTGCTCACTAGATATTCTACAGCAAACCTTGGGCACGTCGACTAGCCAGCTTCGTGCCCGAGTTGCCTCGGCATTGAGGTGGGAGCCCGTAAAAGAAGTAGGCGATGTGGTGCACTTCCGGCGACGAGGTGGAGATCGGAGCTTCCGCAAGAGATCGGGACGACGACGAGAAGACCGGAGGACTCGGATCAGTCGGTATATCTCTCTTCCCCATCTTGTAGTTAGCTAGGACTAATTAATGGTTCGATCCGGGTATTAGTGCGCGGCGTTTTGCCAGTTCAAGAAAAATTAAAGTTTATCACCGCTTCAGCATTTAGCCGTCAGATTGACGGCCGAGGCGCCGCCGTGCACTTACAGTGGTATCAGAGCCTCGCCATTAACTTAGTCTAGCCTTGTCTATTGTGTTTTGCATTTCCGATCGACCAAAATTCCAAAATTCGCATTTTTGCTTGCATCAGTTTTCTGTTAAAAAATTTTGGTGTCGAAAATTTTTCAGGTTACAGAAAAGTGATCTACTAGAAAAAATAAGAATTCTGTGAAAATTCGATGCAGCAACTCCACTGTAGGAGCGCGGAACCGCAGCCAAACACCCCTTTGGGCCACGGTTCCGCCGCACTATTTTGGGTTCCCTGCACCAAATTTCTACAGTGTCTTTCTGGGATGATTTTAGGGGTTTTGGAATAATAACATTGGGCCTAGAATTTCTTGATCTGCTACAGTAATGCTTTGGGGCCCACTTGTTAAAATTTGATCGATCAGATATTTTAAACACATTATTTCACAGTATTTACATTATATCTGCGACCGTGAATGTCACTCGATCGGTAAATCCGGTCTAACTGCTATAGCCCGGTTAGACGGATTTGCGAACGTGACTTTCACGTTGATGTTCTGTTTTTGCTGTGATGTTGCGGATCGGTCGTGGGGATAGCCTGGATGCAATGCTAGTACAGTTTTGGTTGTATTATGTACATTTGATATTGCGGGGCGAGCATCCGACATGTGGACTGCCGTCACTGCCTGATTGTATTATTATTTTGGGGCACGACCAGGTTGCGGTCGGTGTACCCGTTGTATGTATATTTTACTTTCTGTACTAGGATTACCCCGCGGAGGGGTGCACGGATAGCCGGGTTCTAGAGGGCAACAAGCCCGCATCTCATGGCATTGAGACGGAGGGGGCTTCACTCTAGAATTGGCGGGCTGTTCGCCGCACTCGTAGGGGGTACAGGTTGACCCAGGAGGGGTGCCCAAGTTACCGGATTCCATGAAGTGCCGGGTGGTCCATTCACGTTGCTGAAGGGGGCTGTCTCGCTTCAGGTTTTGGCGGGTAACTTGCCGCGCCCGTAGGGGTCTAGGATTTCATTGCACAGGCTATCCACACGACCAGGGGAACGTCGGGTTTCAGTAGTGGCTCTGTGAAACCCGGGGATCCCAAATATCTGTATTGTTTCTGTGATGCTGTACATTTTCTGTGATGTTGCATTTTATCACGCCTTGAGCGAATATAATATATTGGTATATATGTTAGTAGATGTTGTATATGTTTTGCATCCGCGCTATTCCAGTCCCCGCTCTGTCGTTAGTTAGCTAACCTAACGAATAATGACGGGACCCAGTGGCGAATGCGGATGGCATATACGTACGTCATATTATTTTCGTTCTTTGTGGTGTGATCAATTGATGGGACTGCGTTGATTCGGATCAATGCAAGTTAAAAACAAACCTAATTTGATGTTGTTGGAACACTTTTCAAAAGCTGTTATTGCAAGGACGTTCACTTTTGTTTTGCATCGTGGTATTCAGTTGGAATATCCTGCACCTCATTCGACGAGGCAAGGGCCGAGATCCCTTCACCGGGAGTGACCCCTTGGACAAAAAGTTTGCGTCAGGGCATTAACTTCACTATAGCCGATTACTTTTGCTTTGCACCATGGTATTCAGTTGGAATATCCTGCACCTCATTCTACGGGGAAAGAGCCGAGATCCCTTCACCGGGAGTGACCTCTTTAGCAAAGGTTTTCGTCACTATATTTTCAAAAGCTATCCGTTCCTTCAACGATATCAAGTTCATTACGTTAAAGGTTTTCGCCAGAAACCATTCGTAGCCCTCCGTCGTTTCAGACGGGTAGCACGTAGTATTCATGCTATGTTTGTTGGCCTTCGTCAAGGCATAGTGTATGGTAGCTGCTTGTTGCCTTTCTGCAGCATAGATAGATGCGTTGGTTTGGGACAGTCGTATAGCCTTGTTGGTCTTCGTCAAGGGCTTGTGTGGGTGGGTTCAAATCAACCTGGAGAATGACGGGTAGAACTTGACATGTGACTTATGATTTGTTGGCCTTCGTCAAGGTCATAAGAGCATGGGGCAGAAATCACATCGGGAGTTTCAAAAGAACTGAACTTGCCAGATATGCGCATACCTTCTGGAGTGTGACACCGTGAGCAGATTCCGTCACGTTATCATGCGATGATAGTTGGATCCCGATTCCCACTGATGAGTTAGTTTACTCCTCGGGTGACCCCGACTAATTCTTCTTTCAGGTTTGGAGGAGAATTTGAGGTACAGTGGGAGGTTTCCTGATTAGATAAATTGGTAACCATTCTGATCTAGGTTAGAGTGCACGCTGAGTGTTTCTTTTCTCTCTCTCTTTGGCAGCGACCATTGACCCGACCCTAAGACTATGACTCAGAGACCAAATTAACCGAACCTTCTTTAACACTGACTTTTGGATTGTCAGAGTTGCAAACCTCATTGCCACTCCTACTTTTACCCTTTTCTCCAGGACACCCCGTATTACTACAACGTCCACTTCCATTGGACAAAACCATCGTATGGTTAGATACGAACTCGAAGGAATTTATTCGAGGATGGTTTCAGGTTCTGGAGAAAACGGATAGGATTATTCAGTTGTCTTTTCCTTTTACCTTCTCTCAGGTAGCGAGTACTCCTTGGTTTAGGAGATAGTACACCTATTACGCAAATTGGATAGTCTTCTTCCAAACCTTAGGCTGGTGCCGACCGGTAGGGAATGAAGAAAACCAATTAGCCTAACGATGGTGTACAGAAGGTATTAAGTTCAGACAAAGCAAGGGATTAGTAAGAGGGCAAAGTAAATTGCAACTAATATTCACGACCAAACCAGGTATTTCGTTACCACTCCCACATCACCTTTGTATTTCTCCAGGACACTCCGTATCACTACGAAGATCCACAGTTTATTGGATACTCCATCGTATGGTTATATACGAACTCGAAAGGAACTTGTTCCAGTTCGGGGATGGATTCTGGTCCAGGAGAAATAGGAATAAGGTTTTTTCGGTTGTCTTTTATCTTCACCTTCTCTCATTGCGAGTGCTCCTAGGATTAGGACAGTACACCCTTTATGCTTATTGGATAATCTTCTTACAAACCATAGGCTGGTGCCGAACGGTAGGGAAGGAAGAAAACCATTTGGCCTAAGGGGTGTGCAGAAGGTGATGACTAAAGACATAAGAAGGGATTTGGAGAGGTGGCAAAGAATTATACGGTTACAGTCGTGAATCTGGAAGAGGCATTACTAGGAATACCGGATACCCCATCGAAACATTTCAATGTTTCAGTTTCGCTGTGTACTGTTAAAGAATAACTGATTTCCCGATTAGATACTTACTCCAGGGTATGTATTTACCAGTTTGATTCTCACATCTGTATGGTTTTACAGATGATGAGTGGGAGTAGGTTATTGGGAATTGGGTGATCATCCTCATTATATCGGGATTCGTTGTAATCGGTGATATTTGAGGAAGTCACCTGGGTTGTTTGCCGGTCGGCAAATATTTGGTTTTGAATATCCGCTGTTATGCACCAATTTCAAATTGATGTATCTGTACGTCTATTTTCATAGAGTGAGATATACCTTTTTGAAATTATGTCTATGACATTTATCTATATCAGTGAATGGTTAGGTAAGGAGCATTAAACAGCGGTGTAATTCTTCTTAACCATAAGTACAGTTTTCAACCTACGACACACAGTGAATGAGTTGTCAGACTCAAGGGACTTATACAGAGTATTGTATGTTGTCCAGGGTCCATCAGGACAGAGGGGTTGGTCCTCGTACTATATTCGGTTTACTTATGACTTCTCTAGTTTTTAGACAAGTGTTTCGTGGAAACACAGGGTCCGAATTTTGAGAAGTTATAGGTATTTGAATAGAGTAGAGAACCAGGTATAGCAAGTATCGGGATTCTTCAAAGTGATCGAAGATGTAAATACTTGTGTATGGTATTCAGTTGATAGTAATGATTAAGAGAACTTGCTTCTCTTTCAGGTTACTCATAATTGGAAATGCTCCTAAGTTGTGTAACGCTGATCGGCCTCCTTCCATTTAGTTGACATGCACTGGGGACAGCTGCATGATTTGAATCTGGTTCAATTAAATCAGTGCCTCTGTTTCTATATTGGATATAGAACAGTTCATATCTTAACGATGTTAAGGTACGGGGAGTTGTCCGGCTTATGATTAAAACCAGACTCTGGATAACTCAAGGCACGTTTCTGTAATGCCTGTTTGTGGGTTGACCCAGGCTATGACGAGGGTTGACTTTCTACCATCTGGATGAACAATAGAGATATTGTTCTAGACTCGCCACAGTTTTATTAAAAATGGATTTTTTTTCAGAAAACAGAAGTGGGAGTATGGTAGAACTGGAAGTGATTCCAGAACCACAAACGATTACTGAAGATTTGATAAGGAACCTAAAGATTCAATCCGGATTGACATTCCATTGGCCACTCCGCATATAAGGTGGGTAACTTCAGGCACCCGAGAGGTACTCCGGTAGCCTCAAGGACGGTGACAGGGAAGTTCTTGTTTACCCACAATTGCCATTGCTGTTGTTCCAGGTTGCGAGACCCGGCGGGAGGATGAGTATAGCGTCGTTCTAAACTAGCTTTAGAAGTGTACGTGTATATGACTCTGCCAGAGGGTTGTCGTAATCAGTGGGAGCAGCGGAAGCATTGGTGGACAGATAGCTTATGTCTATTTATAGACTAAAGCAGATATAGCGGAGATAGATCATCAATTTCTGATGTTACAGTCATAGGTTTGACTTCATCAGAATAGGGGATGGATCTGTTGAGAAGATAGTAGGGTGTGATGTCATGGTATTTGGATAACATACACAGAATAGGAAAAGAAACTCCTATACTGGGATCGGTTATACTTTGGTTGTCACACGGTGGTTTCTCCACACAGGACTTGGATATTATATCAGACATACTGGTTACTAGATCTATGGTTTTAGATCTAGATTTGGGTGGTTTCCCAATCTGGGTACTTAGACAGCATTCTAAGAGTATTTAGAATGGACGACTCCTGGCATGGTAGTGTACCTGCAGGTGATGGAGTCACCCTCTCTAAAGGTGTCTTACAGACTAAAGGGGAGAGGGATGTGCATGATTGGCAGATCATTTGCTTAGGCAATTGAGTCAATCATGAGATGTCAAGTACCACACCAGATGTTGCTCTTGCACTAGTTGCAATAAGTTGATATTAATCCAATCCTGGAGAAACAGTTGGAAGCAGTTTTAGAACATAAGTGGATGTTCTAGGGATATGATAACGACAACCTCTTTCGGGAGACAGTTATCATTCTAGGCTTCCAAGGTGACATGGACGACAAGGAGGTTGTCAGAGTTATAGTTTTTCCTTCTAACGAGGGGCAATATTTTGGACAGGTGGTCTAAGGCAATACTGAGGGTGGCATGGCGCAGGATACTGATTAAGTTCAGTTGACGATACAGTCTAAGAATTTTGGATTTGGAGTTCATTTATGAGCTGTGTCCCATCAGACATCCAGACACATTCTAAGACAGGTATTGCTCATTTCGGGAGATGGGTTTCTCCGCGAACTTGAGATATAGAGAGACATGGAAAGAGACAACAAAGCGGATCCACTCACTAAGGCTATTCCTTGAACGCAATAGTTTCGCAAACGAGCTTTGTGAGACTGACTAGTAGAGGAGTTGGGTGTTCGGTATCACACGGGCTGTGAATATGCGACATCGCAATAATTAGCCTTGAGTGCAAGTGGGAGATTGTTGGAGATAGTGCCCTCAGAGTCAATTATTAGGTCACAGTTACGTAATTGCAATGATTGATGGAGGACCTATCCCGGTAGGACAGTCTTACTCGAGATGATAGTATGCTATCTGGTTTACCTTTATCATCGTGTACTGCTTTAGGTGACCTGACAAGTTGCTATTACACGTTGATAGAGCCCCTAGGATTCTTGCTTGACCACCAGCAGTATGAGGGCGATCATATAAGTGGGAGCTGGGGTCTATAAGCATATCCTTAAATTGTCCCTAGTCGTGAGAGTTTCGAAACAGGGCATCGATACTCCAGAGTAGACTGGTATATACAGTCGAGACCCTGACGAGGGGCGGTGGCCGGTCTCACAAGCCACTGGTGTCAGTTGGATCACCTAAGATGTATACAGGTGCTCATTGGGTTATGAGTACACCGGACAGGACTCGCCGGGAACATGCTAGTTGGTCATATACCAGACGTCAGATGGCAGTTCCCTGGTGACATGTATACAGGTTAGTTCATCGACCTGGGGATCGTCATTTGTCTCGTGTGAGTTCCCACTGTACTTTGATTACTACCCTACCACGGCTCAAAGGAGTCGTGCAAACAGGTTTTAGTTGGGTGCAGTCCCGAGCCACATGGAGGCAGTGAGCGCATCTTCAGGGGTTCGTCTCTACCAGTATTGGGGGTGAGGTCGCGCTGTGTCTAGGAGAGCCATTACACGAAGCCCTCGGCCGAGGCAAGGAGATTTACTGGTAGGTATTCCAGTAGTATCTCAGGGTGTTCTGGGCTACACTCCGACACGACTTGTACCGCTTTTGGGGGTCTGACTTTTACCAACCCCCTAGGCCCGCCATGCGATGCTCATAGACGAACGGACCGGACTGTATGGATATTGTCACTGACAGGCTCAGTAGGGTTGTGTAGCGTCTTGAAAAGTCGTTTTGGTGTTTTCCTGAAATTCGGTGAAAATTCGGTATTTTTCCGAAAACCGTCTTTCTCGTTATTTTGCAGTTTAGGGCTAATTATACCTAAAATGGATAGGTAATTGCTTGTTTTTAGTAGCTAATGAGTTACTTATGAAATTCTGGTCGTTTAAAAAATTTTCCCTATTTTTCAATTTTTTAATATTATTTTAAGCCGGTAAGAAAATACATTAAATTAGCGATAAATACAAATTTTTCCGGGCTAATTTTAATCTTTAAAATTATGATAATTAAAATCTAGTGGTAACATAAACTTTTAGTATTTTATTTTGAATTTTTACTAATTTTTATGATAGGAAACGAATTTATTGAATTTTAAGCTAAAACTTGCAATTTTTGAACTTGTGGGGGGTCTTTTTGCATAAAACCTTTTTGTATCCACTCCCACTCACCCCCCACTCTCCTAGGCCGGCCCTACCTCAGCTGTTGCCCATATTTTCAGCCCCTTTTTTTTTTACTTCTTCTATGTGAATGAATGTGAAGAATGGATTATTATATATTAATTAGAGTTTGGGTTTTAGGTGATTGATATGAGATGTTTGACTTTGAAATTTTTTCCACCTCATCCCACTTTCTCCCATTCCTCTCCTCACAGCCGAGAGCAGCTCCTGCACTTGCCCTTGTTATTTTTTTTCTTTTTCCCTTTCTCTTTTTGCTTCAAATCCATCAAAAATCCATCAAAATCAACAATTTCCTTCATAAATTCAATGCAAACCCTTAATCCATCTCTTCTCACACCCAATTTGGTTTAAATTTTGGAGAAAGGAGCCATCTTTAGAGGCAAGGCACCATGCTAGATCCATAGAAAGTGTGGTATAATCCTTACCCATTTAAATACTTATGGTTTGATTCCTTGAATGAAATTGTTTTAGTGTTAAATTTCATTGCTAGTTTCTAATCTTGTTTTTTTAAAGTGAATGGTTTGAATTGAATTAGGGTTTAGAAAACCATTATTAGGTTAATTAATTTATTTTGCTATCTAGTGTTTTGCTAACCTAAATCTAAGAGGTGAACTTGCTATTGGGTTTCAAATTAGTGTTAGTTTAAGTTTTTCTAGTATGTTTTTTTTAATTGCAATTGCTATTGATAAGAATCAAGAAAGGGTTGGTTGTGGAATTTAGATTTTGGAGCATGGTTAATGTGTTGAAATTTTGTGTAGTGGCTATCTAATGGTGTGACATGGGTGATTATGCTAGATTGTAGTCTTTTTGTCGCAAATCGACGATATTTGCACCGATTTTGGAATGCAAATGCTTACTAGTTTTGTTATAAAATTAGGTGATGAATTATTTTTGATATCTTGATAATTGTAATGGCTTCTCCTATGACGTTTAGAATGCGTGTGTGCGGATTTTTGAGTAGTCGGGTTTTAGTTTTGCCGGGCGACCAAATCGGCGTTTTTTGGCAGTTTTTACGATTTTCGAGTGTGTTCCGCGCACTTTGTGCACGTTGTACCTAGCTAGCGAACATTAGTAGTTTCGTTGGGGTTTTGCGTCATTCTTGATATGTAACCTTATGTTTGGTATTGATGTAAATTCCAGGTTCGGTCGCGGAGACGTCAGACGCGGCGCGAAAGGGGAAGGCGGTGATTGGACACAGCTAGCCAGGGATTCCGGTGAGTAGATGTAACATCTACGGGGGACTATCGTTGGATGGCGCAAGCCGCCCGATAGTTTTAGTAACTTACAAGATTCTTAGTGATGTTAGTAATTAGGGGTGAAATACTTATATGATTATTTGCTGCATCCATGCATTATATTGACATACATATGCGAAACCATTTTCTAGGACACCTGCACCATTGCCAGGGTTTTTATATGCAGCACGAGCACTATTCATGCTTACACACACACCCTGGTAATTGCCATGCCACCACACTAGATAACCTTTAAATTGAAACCTTTTACTAATTGATACTTAAACTTGTGCTATTACCTTTAATTCCTAAAAATGAAACCTTAGGATTGCTATTCATGTGCATGTACTTCATCATATTAATTGTTCATGCTTACTCTATTAATCTCACATCGCAACTTGATTATTGATACCATATGCATTCATTATCACTGATATATGCACTTATGAGGATTTCTTGAGATTTTATGATATTGCTGGATTTCGGGGGAAAGCCGCAAAATTTCTAAACTTATTATATTTTTAAAATATGTAAATTGCGGTTTTCTAGTGATGTAAGTGTCGTCCACCATGAGTTTGCTGTGGTTTTGGAAATCCGTGTCGAGGAGAGGAGGAACCGGCACGGGTACATGGTGGGCCCGGTAAGGTACCCCGGGGCAAGAGGAATGTGGTGTTGACGTTGAGCCTGGCAGGGGACGGATTACCTACCGGTGACTGTTTGGGACGGCGGATATCCAGAGGATACCGACCGTGGCCGCTAGATGATGAGATATTGATATTTGAGATGGGTCAGCCGGACGGCTGAGGCCAGAGATACATTTATGAGATTTGAGACAGCTTTTGGGTGTCGTTGCTGGACACCGGTTCTCGTCGATTCTTTGAGTATTATGCTGGCATTCTAAAAGAGTTTCAAAAACAAAAAGAGATAAATGTTTCTTATATATGCCTATTGAGACCTCAGATATTCATGTTGCATACATATTCGTACACTGATGTTGTATACATAGCTGCTAGTGCACCCATTCATACCTGTATTTTAGATGCTAGGATGCTTGTGTGCATGCATTCGATAGCCTGTGTAGATGTTATTTATTACTCACGAGTTGGCAACTCACCCCCGTTGTGCCATAGCCTTTTTCAGGTCCGCTCCGTCAGTACAGTAGTGGCGGCCGCACTTGTTCTTTTGCCTCCTTTGCCTGAACTCGAGGTTTTGCTCCTAGGTGGGTTATATCATTATTTTGTACCACCTTGTATATTCTTCATATCTAGTACACTCCATCTACTGTATCTACCAGTGTTATTGTATATTGACCTAGAAATGAGACTGTGAGGATTGTGGACTTTTATGCTGTATTTTGGGGTCGAGCTCACTTGAGTCGACATGATGTTTTCTTATGCTTCATTATGATTATTTTGCTTGTTGTCATTTTATATTGCGTGGGATTTGTGACCGCCTTATGGCGAAGAGCTAGCTCCCGCTTGGGGATGCCCTATTTTTGTTGGATTCATATATATTTTGTTGTACCCATTTTGGGGGCCTGTATTTACAAAGGAGACTCTGCCGAAATTTTCGGAAAAATTGGTATTGTTTTTAAAAAGTGTTTTACATGACTTATTTGATAAACTCGCTTTCAATTGATTGGGTTTTCTTCACTCTTTTGCTTAATTGGTTTTGTTTTCTGGGCTTTGGCTTACTTATTTTACGGACGTCTTTAGACATTTCGTAAACTTAAGTGCCAGTCACGTTCCGTACCCTGCGGGTCGTGACAAAGTTGGTATCAGAGCGATAGGTTTTACCTTTGTGAGTGTAGGATGACCCTTGGTAGATGGAGTAAGTGACTTAAGCAGGGTAACGTAGCGTGCGTATGTCCGCGGCATACTTACGATACGGTACTCCGCCTAAGTGACTTTAGGATACTTGCTTGAAATTCCTTCTTCAATTCCGTGTATCCTATGATCCTATTGCACTGTTCTTACTATCCGTTTTTCTGTACCAGACACTATGCCGCCAAAGGCTACGAGAGCGCAGAGGGCTGCCGCCCGTGATGATATCCGAGCAGGCTCGTCCGAGACGAGGACTGAGCAGGGTGGTATACCTATGCCTCAGGGACAGACTGATCCGCATTCCCCAGGTCGCATGGATAGGCTTGAATCCGGTATGGAGGAGCTGCGACAGATGATGGGAGGTATGCAGGAGTTACGACAGATGGTGGAATCGTTAGTAGAGGTCAATCGAGCACAGAGATCGGATATTACTCCCCCTGCGGTCGTTTCGAGACCGAGTCGGATTCGCACTGATATGTTAGCACCTAGGAGGGTTCGCAGAGGCCGTGGTGGATTCTTTAGGGGCCAGTTATATCGCCTTCACCCATACGATCAGCAGCCATGGTTAGGATGTTTTTGGTGTGGTAGCCTGCATCATCGTAATAGAGACTGTCCGGCGAGACGACAGGGAGCGGCGACAGTTCCATATGTGACCCTACCACCATCACCACCCCCTCCTCAGAGAGCCCTACTTCCTACCCCAGGCGATGCTCCATGCCAGTTAGGTGCACCGAGAGGCCGTGGACGCGGCGGTCCTGTTCAGAGAGGACGAGGAGGCATAGGCCGAGGTCGAGGTCAGCCCGCTATCGGTGGAGGTCAGGCCCGAGTATTTGCTTTGACACCGCAGGATGCGCAGGCATCCAATGCCGTTGTGATAGGTACCTTGCCAGTTTGTTCTTTCGATGCACGGGTATTATTCGACCCAGGTTCCACACATTCGTACGTATCTACACACTTTGCACCGATGTTGGGCCATGAGTCGTCGTCGTTAGATCAGCCGCTTGTTGTTGTTACTACGGTAGGCGAGTCGTTTATCGCTCGTTTTGTTTTTCGTTTGTGTTCCGTTCGTATCGGGGAGAGGGATGCATCGGTTGATTTGATTCTCCTCGATATGTTGGACTTTGATGTGCTTCTGGGCATGGATTGGCTAGCCACTTGTTATGCTTCGGTGGACTGCCGTGAGAAGGCAGTCATATTTAGATTTCCGGGAGAGCCAGTCCTTGTTATTCAGGGAGACCGCAGTGTCACCCTTCCCAGCTTAATTTCGTCTCTTCGCGCTGGTCAGCTCTTACGGAAGGGATGTCAGGGATTCCTAGCGTTTATTTGTGATACTCGAGCTGCAGAGGTTCCGTTGGACCGGGTCCCGGTAGTTTGTGAGTTCCCTGATGTTTTCCCTGATGAGCTACCTGGGCTACCGCCTGAGCGCGATGTTGAGTTCTGCATTGATTTGATTCCCGGTTCGGGGCCTATTTCTATACCGCCTTATCGGATGGCCCCGGCAGAGCTTCGAGAGCTGAAGGATCAGTTGCAGGATTTGTTAGATAAGGGGCTTATTCGACCGAGTGTTTCTCCGTGGGGTGCTCCGGTCCTGTTTGTCAAGAAGAAGGATGGAAGTTTGCGCTTATGTATCGACTACCACCAGCTGAACAAAGTTACCGTCCGGAACAGATATCCATTGCCGCGCATTGATGATTTGTTCGACCAGCTTCAGGGTGCGGGGTATTTTTCGAGGATCGACTTGCGATCAGGATACCATCAGCTGCGAGTTCGACAGGAGGATATACCGAGGACAGCTTTCCGCACGCGCTACGGCCACTACGAGTTTTTGGTGATGTCGTTCGGACTCACCAACGCCCCAGCAGCATTCATGGATTTGATGAACCGTACATTCAGGCCGTATCTTGACTTGTTCATCATCGTGTTTATCGACGATATCTTGGTGTACTCCCGGAGTAGAGAGGAGCACGAGCAGCACTTGCGGATTACGTTACAGACTCTGAGGGAGCACCAGCTGTTCGCGAAGTTCTCCAAGTGTGCTTTCTGGCTGGGCAGCGTCGGATTCTTGGGTCACGTGGTTACGAGAGACGGCATTTGTGTGGACCCGAAGAAGATTGAGGTTGTTCAGCAGTGGCCCCGACCTACATCGGTTACTGAGATCCGTAGTTTTCTAGGCTTGGCGGGCTACTACAGGCGTTTTGTTCAGGACTTCTCCCGTATAGCTGCACCGTTGACCGGTTTGACCCGAAAGGGAGTTCCTTTCGTCTGGACGGAGGAGTGCGAGCGCAGTTTTCAGCAGCTGCGGACATGTTTGACTACGGCGCCGGTATTATCTTTGCCTTCGGGATCAGGCAGATTTGTTGTCTACTGTGATGCTTCGCGGGTGGGATTAAGATGCGTATTGATGCAGCATGGCCGGGTGATCGCTTATGCTTCTCGGCAGTTGAAGAAGCATGAACAGAACTACCCCACTCATGATTTGGAGATGGCTGCAGTGGTCTTTGCACTGAAGATTTGGCGACATTACCTGTACGGCGAGTCGTGTCAGATATTCACCGATCGCAAGAGCTTAAAGTACATATTTCAGCAGCGAGACCTAAACCTCAGACAGCGTCGTTGGATGGAGTTGGTGAAAGACTACGACTGCGAGATCTTATATCACCCCGGCAAGGCAAATGTGGTGGCAGATGCGTTGAGTAGGAGGCCCGGGGGTAGTCTATCCTTTTTGCGCGCAGTACAGAGGCAGTCGTCAGCAGATTGGCAGATGTTATGCGACAGCCGAGTTGAGTTCGAGTTCACTCAGACAGGGGGACAGCTCGCGCATGTTCGTGCACGCCCACAGTTGCTTGACCGTATATGTGAGGCACAGCGCTGTGACGACCGTTGCTCAGAGATCATAGAACAGATGGAACAGGGCAGATTTTCCGAGTTCGTGGTTGACGATCAGGGGATTTTACGATATGGATATAGACTGTGCGTACCAGATGCTGATGGATTGCGGCGTGATATTCTTGAGGAGGCACACCGATCAGTGTATAGTGTCCACCCCAGTTCCACCAAGATGTACCATGATATGAGAGAGACCTACTGGTGGGACGGGATGAAGAGGGACATTGCGGAGTTCGTTTCGAGATGCCTGACTTGTCAGCAAGTCAAGGCCGAGCACCAGAGGCCCGCAGGAGAGCTACAGCCGTTACCCATTCCAGAGTGGAAATGGAAACAGATTTCGATGGACTTTGTTGTGGGTCTACCCAGGACCAGTCGAGGGTACGACTCCATCTGGGTGATCGTGGATAGATTGACGAAAGCGGCTCACTTCCTGCCAGTGAAGACGACTTTCAGCTTCGCTCAGTATGCTCAGCTCTATATTGACGAGATCGTGCGACTACATGGCGTACCGACTTGTATCGTGTCAGATCGAGGCACTCAGTTCACCAGCCGACTTTGGCAGAGACTTCAGGAGGCTTTGGGCACTCGTTTGAGCTTCAGCACAACGTTTCATCCGCAGACAGACGGACAGTCAGAGCGGACCATTCAGACTCTCGAGGACATGCTCAGAGCGTGCGTTTTAGACTTTGGTGGTAGCTGGGATCGTCATTTACCTCTAGTGGAGTTCTCCTACAACAACAGCTTCCAGGATACTATTCAGATGGCACCTTTCGAGGCATTGTATGGGAGGAGATGCAGATCACCCGTTTGTTGGACAGAGCTCAGCGAGAGCAGCATTTTGGGGCCGCAGCTTGTTAAGGAGACGACAGCGAAGATACAGTTGATCCGAGACCGGATGAGAGCGGCTCAGAGCAGGCAGAAATCGTATGCGGACAGGCGCCGTCGCAGATTAGAGTTCGCAGTTGGCGACCATGTTTTTCTGAAAGTCTCTCCGATGAAGGGCGTGATGCGTTTTGGGCAAAAGGGAAAGCTTAGCCCTAGATTCGTAGGTCCCTTCGAGATCCTCGAGCGTGTCGGCGCTGTTGCATATCGTTTGGCTCTTCCTCCCAGCTTTCCCGATGTTCACCCCGTCTTCCATGTTTCGATGCTCCGCAAGTACCTTCACGACCCTTCGCATGCGATTCAGCACCCGACAGTCCAGCTAGAGCGCGACCTTTTTTTTGCAGAGCAGCCGGTGGCCATCCTGGATCGGCAGGTAAAGAAGTTGAGGTCGAAGATTATACCAACCGTCAAGGTCCTTTGGCGTAGCCCGAGCAGCGAGGAGGTTACCTGGGAGACCGAGGGCGAGATGGGGGAGAAATATCCCCATCTCTTTGAAGGTACGCGTAGTTATATTTTTAAATTCGGGGACCGAATTTCTTTAAGGGGGGAAGATTGTAGCGTCTTGAAAAGTCTTTTTGGTGTTTTCCTGAAATTCGGTGAAAATTCGGTATTTTTCCGAAAACCGTCTTTCTCGTTATTTTGCAGTTTAGGGCTAATTATACCTAAAATGGATAGGTAATTGCTTGTTTTTAGTAGCTAATGAGTTACTTATGAAATTCTGGTCGTTTAAAAAATTTTCCCTATTTTTCAATTTTTTAATATTATTTTAAGCCGGTAAGAAAATACATTAAATTAGCGATAAATACAAATTTTTCCGGGCTAATTTTAATCTTTAAAATTATGATAATTAAAATCTAGTGGTAACATAAATTTTTAGTATTTTATTTTGAATTTTTACTAATTTTTATGATAGGAAACGAATTTATTGAATTTTAAGCTAAAACTTGCAATTTTTGAACTTGTGGGGGGTCTTTTTGCATAAAACCTTTTTGTATCCACTCCCACTCACCCCCCACTCTCCTAGGCCGGCCCCACCTCAGCTGTTGCCCATATTTTCAGCCCCTTTTTTTTGACTTCTTCTATGTGAATGAATGTGAAGAATGGATTATTATATATTAATTAGAGTTTGGGTTTTAGGTGATTGATATGAGATGTTTGACTTTGAAATTTTTTCCACCTCATCCCACTTTCTCCCATTCCTCTCCTCACAGCCGAGAGCAGCTCCTGCACTTGCCCTTTTTATTTTTTTTCTTTTTCCCTTTCTCTTTTTGCTTCAAATCCATCAAAAATCCATCAAAATCAACAATTTCCTTCATAAATTCAATGCAAACCCTTAATCCATCTCTTCTCACACCCAATTTGGTTTAAATTTTGGAGAAAGGAGCCATCTTTAGAGGCAAGGCACCATGCTAGATCCATAGAAAGTGTGGTATAATCCTTACCCATTTAAATACTTATGGTTTGATTCCTTGAATGAAATTGTTTTAGTGTTAAATTTCATTGCTAGTTTCTAATCTTGTTTTTTTAAAGTGAATGGTTTGAATTGAATTAGGGTTTAGAAAACCATTATTAGGTTAATTAATTTATTTTGCTATCTAGTGTTTTGCTAACCTAAATCTAAGAGGTGAACTTGCTATTGGGTTTCAAATTAGTGTTAGTTTAAGTTTTTCTAGTATGTTTTTTTTTAATTGCAATTGCTATTGATAAGAATCAAGAAAGGGTTGGTTGTGGAATTTAGATTTTGGAGCATGGTTAATGTGTTGAAATTTTGTGTAGTGGCTATCTAATGGTGTGACATGGGTGATTATGCTAGATTGTAGTCTTTTTGTCGCAAATCGACGATATTTGCACCGATTTTGGAATGCAAATGCTTACTAGTTTTGTTATAAAATTAGGTGATGAATTATTTTTGATATCTTGATAATTGTAATGGCTTCTCCTATGACGTTTAGAATGCGTGTGTGCGGATTTTTGAGTAGTCGGGTTTTAGTTTTGCCGGGGGACCAAATCGGCGTTTTTTGGCAGTTTTTGCGATTTTCGCGTGTGTTCCGCGCACTTTGTGCACGTTGTACCTAGCTAGCGAACATTAGTAGTTTCGTTGGGGTTTTGCGTTGTTCTTGATATTTAACCTTATGTTTGGTATTGATGTAAATTCCAGGTTCGGTCGCGGAGACGTCAGACGTGGCGCGAAAGGGGAAGGCGGTGATTGGACACAGCTAGCCAGGGATTCCGGTGAGTAGATGTAACATTTACGGGGGACTATCGTTGGATGGCGCAAGCCGCCCGATAGTTTTAGTAACTTACAAGATTCTTAGTGATGTTAGTAATTAGGGGTGAAATACTTATATGATTATTTGCTGCATCCATGCATTATATTGACATACATATGCGAAACCATTTTCTAGGACACCTGCACCATTGCCAGGGTTTTTATATGCAGCACGAGCACTATTCATGCTTACACACACACCCTGGTAATTGCCATGCCACCACACTAGATAACCTTTAAATTGAAACCTTTTACTAATTGATACTTAAACTTGTGCTATTACCTTTAATTCCTAAAAATGAAACCGTAGGATTGCTATTCATGTGCATGTACTTCATCATATTAATTGTTCATGCTTAATCTATTAATCTCACATCGCAACTTGATTATTGATACCATATGCATTCATTATCACTGATATATGCACTTATGAGGATTTCTTGAGATTTTATGATATTGCTGGATTTCGGGGGAAAGCCGCAAAATTTCTAAACTTATTATATTTTTAAAATATGTAAATTGCGGTTTTCTAGTGATGTAAGTGTCGTCCACCATGAGTTTGCTGTGGTTTTGGAAATCCGTGTCGAGGAGTGGAGGAACCGGTACGGGTACATGGTGGGCCCGGTAAGGTACCCCGGGGCAAGAGGAATGTGGTGTTGACGTTGAGCCTTGCAGGGGACGGATTACCTACCGGTGACTGTTTGGGACGGCGGATATCCAGAGGATACCGACCGTGACCGCTAGATGATGAGATATTGATATTTGAGATGGGTCAGCCGGACGGCTGAGGCCAGAGATACATTTATGAGATTTGAGACAGCTTTTGGGTGTCGTTGCTGGACACCGGTTCTCGTCGATTCTTTGAGTATTATGCTGGCATTCTAAAAGAGTTTCAAAAACAAAAAGAGATAAATGTTTCTTATATATGCCTATTGAGACCTTAGATATTCATGTTGCATACATATTCGTACACTGATGTTGTATACATACCTGCTAGTGCACCCATTCATACCTGTATTTTAGATGCTAGGATGCTTATGTGCATGCATTCGATAGCAGGTGTAGATGTTATTTATTACTCACGAGTTGGCAACTCACCCCCGTTGTGCCATAGCCTTTTTCAGGTCCGCTCCGTCAGTACAGTAGCGGCGGCCGCACTTGTTCTTTTGCCTCCTTTGCCTGGACTCGAGATTTTGCTCCTAGGTGGGTTATATCATTATTTTGTACCACCTTGTATATTCTTCGTATCTAGTACACTCCATCTACTGTATCTACCAGTGTTATTGTATATTGACCTAGAAATGAGACTGTGAGGATTGTGGACTTTTATGCTGTATTTTGGGGTCGAGCTCACTTGAGTCGACATGATGTTTTCTTATGCTTCATTATGATTATTTTGCTTGTTGTCATTTTATATTGCGTGGGATTTGTGACCGCCTTATGGCGAAGAGCTAGCTCCCGCTTGGGGATGCCCTATTTTTGTTGGATTCATATATATTTTGTTGTACCCATTTTGGGGGCCAGTATTTACAAAGGAGACTCTGCCGAAATTTTCGGAAAAATTGGTATTGTTTTTAAAAAGTGTTTTACATGACTTATTTGATAAACTCGCTTTCAATTGATTGGGTTTTCTTCACTCTTTTGCTTAATTGGTTTTGTTTTCTGGGCTTTGGCTTACTTATTTTACGGACGTCTTTAGACATTTCGTAAACTTAAGTGCCAGTCACGTTCCGTACCCTGCGGGTCGTGACAGGTTGTCAGGCTGAGTTCGCTCACAGACGTCCCTTTTAGTCAATACCTGGTAGCCCGTTACGTATTGGCTTATACCTCTGACGTGCTAGTGGTTAAATCCACAACCAAGGTGTTGACGAGTCTTTAGAGTCCCCCACATTCAGTTACTCAAGCTTTCGGGCGAAAAGTTGTAGTGGCCGTATGGAGATATGGCAAGGTCCGATCAGAAACGTGCAGTATTGCACGGATCAGGATCAGACAGTTTGTACTACAGGCCGTATGGTTATATGGCAGGGTTCGATCAGATACGTGCGGTATTGCACGGATCAGGATCGAACGGATATTACTAGCCGGCTTTGGTTTAAGACGGATCCTAGTATAGTACAGTGTAGATTTTGTCTCATTGCATTTGTATTTCAGTCGGAATACAAATGCGGGTGTGTATGCACAGTATCGGGGTTTTCCTGTAATTTATTACGGGACTAGTTTTCTGGAGTTGCCAGTTTGCTTTCCGTTTCGGCCAATTTCCTTTGTATCGTTCATTGGCCGAAGTTTGGTGGAGGAGGGCTTATTTGCATTGTTGCAAATAGGCATTTGTGGAGGGGGTCTTTGCATATTGTTGTATCATGATGGTTTCGTGATGTTGCACCATACCTTGACTTTCTTTAGTTGATCATGGCTTGACTTTTGGCTCATCATGGTTGTTGATGATGAGGTTGGTGGGGTGTGGGTTTGGGTTAGTAATCATCTCTTGTTATCATGACCTTTCTCTCTCTCCCTTGCATTATGGTTGTGGCTATCCTCTTTCTTTTTTGGGGGACTCTCCATTCTCTCCACTCACTTGCATTGGCCGGCCACATATGTGGGGGGCTGTCCAAATTTTTGCAAGAGGGATTTTATCTCTTTTGGCATTGTAAAAATCCTATAGCTCCACAAAAATTACATGTATCATCCCTCCACCAAAATGGCATCTCCATGAACCCAAATGAGACTTGCTCACTAGATATTCTACAGCAAACCTTGGGCACGTCGACTAGCCAGCTTCGTGCTCGAGTTGCCTCGGCATTGAGGTGGGAGCCTGTAAAAGAAGTAAGCGATGTGGTGTAATTCCGGCGACGAGGTGGAGATCGGAGCTTCCGCAAGAGATCGGGACGACGACGAGAAGACCGGAGGACTCGGATCAGTCGGTATATCTCTCTTCCCCATCTTGTAGTTAGCTAGGACTAATTAATGGTTCGATCCGGGTATAAGTGCGCGGCGGTTTGCCAGTTCAAGAAAAATTAAAGTTTATCACCGCTTCCGCATTTGGCCGTCAGATTGACGGCCGGGGCGCCGCCGTGCACTTACAGTTTTCGCCACTATATTTTTATAAAAAGCTATCAGGTTCCTTCAACGAGATCAATTTCATTACGTTAAAGGTTTTCCGCCAAAAACCAGCCGTAGCCCTCCGTCATTTCTTATGGATGGTCAGTTGTATTCAAGTTATGTTTTTTGGCTTTCGTCAAGGCATTGTGTTCGGTAGCTGCTAGGGTATTCATTTGTTGCATAGATAGATGAGTTAGTTTGGGACAGTCGTATTACCTTGTTGGCTTTCGTCAAAGGTATGTACGGGTGGGTTCGAATTAACAAGATAATGACGGGCAGAACTTGACATGTGACTTATGATTTATTGGCTTTCGTCAAGGTCATAAGAACATGGGGTAAAAATCATATTGGGAGTTTCTAAAGAAACTGAAACTTGCCAGGCATGCGTATACCTTCTGGAGTGTGATAACGTGAGTGGATTCCGTCACGTTATCATGCGATGAGAGTTGGATCCTGATTCCCACTGATGAGTTGGTTTACTCTTCGGGTGATCCTGATTGATTCTTCTTTCAGGTTTGGAGGAGAATTTGACAGTACAGTGGGAGGTTTCCTGATTAGATAAAGTGATAACCATTCTGATCTAGGTTAGAGTGCACGCAGAGTGTTTCTTTTCTCTCTCTCTTTGGCAGCAACCTTTGACCGACCTTAGACTATGACTCGGTGATCAAGTTGACCGAACCTTCTTAAAATACTGGCTTTTGGATTGTCTAAGTTGCATAAGTCATTGCCACTCCTTCTTTTACCCTTTGCATTTCTCAAAACACCCCGTATTACTACGGACATCCACTTCCATTAGATAGATCCATCGTATGGTTATATACGAACTCGAAGGGACTTCTTCGAGGATGGATCCAGGTTCAGGAGAAATAGAATTGGTTTATTCAGTTGTCTTTTATTATCACCTTCTCTCAGGTTGCGAGGGCTCCTTGGTTTAGGAGAGTACACCTATTACGCTTATTGGATAGTCTTCTTCCAAACGATAGGCAGGTACCGAAAGGTAGGGAATGAAGAAAACCAATTAGCCTAAGTAGGGTGTACAGAAGGTAATATGTAAAGACAAAATAAAGGGATTAGAAAAAAGGCAAAGTAAATTGCAACTGTTATCATTCACGACCAAACCGTGTAGTTCATCGCCACTCCTATTTCACCTTTGCTTTTTTCCCCAGTTCGGGAGAAATAGAATAAGGTATTATTCAATTGTCTTTTATCATCACCTTCTCTCAAGTTGCAAGTACTCCTTGGTTTAGGAGGGTACACCTATTATGCTTACTGGATAGTCTTCTTCCAAACCATAGGCTGGTACCGAACGGTAGGGAAAGAAGAAAACCATTTAGCCTAACGATGGTGTACAGAAGGTAACGACTAAAGACAAATAAAGGGATTTGGAGAGATGGCAATGAAATATACGGTTATAGTCATGAATTGGATTATGGAAGAGGCATTACTAGGAATACCAGGATACCCCTACGAAACATTTTCATGTTTCAGTGCATTGTTAAAGGAAAACTGATTTCCCGATTAGATACTTACTCCAAGGTATATATTTACCAGGTATGATTCTCACATCCGTATGGTTTTACAGATGATGAGTGGGAGGAAGTTATTGGGAATAAGGTGATTATCCTTATTATATCGGAATTCGTTGTAATTGGTGATATTTGAGGAAGTCGCCTAGGTTTTTGCCAGACGGCATGTATTTGGTTTTGAGTATCCGTTGTTGTACACCAATTTCAAATTGATATATCTGTATGTTTATTTTTATAAAGTGAGATATAACTTTTTGATATTATGCCGATGACATTTACCTATATCAGTTGGTGATTGGGTAAGGAGCATTGAACATCGGAGTAGTTCTTAACCATAAATACAGTTTTCAACCTACGATGCACAAGTTTTGAGTTATTCAACTCAGCGAATTTATACAGAGTATTGTATGTTGTCCAGTGTCCATCAGAACAAAGGGGTTGGTCCTCGTACTATGTTCTATTTACTTATGAATTCTCTAGTTTTTATACAAGTGTTTCGTAGAAATACAAGGTCTAAGTTTTGAGAAGTTGTGGGTATAAGAATAAAGTAGAGAACCAGATGTCACAGGTATCGGGATTCTTCAAAGAGATCGAAGATGTAGATACTTGTGATTGGTATTCAGATAATAGTAATGATTTTAAGAAACTTGTTTCTCTTTCAGGTTACTCATAATTGGATGGATTTCTAAGTTGAGTAATGCTGATTAGCCTCTCTTCATTAAGTTGATATGCACTGGAGACAGCTGCATGATTTGAATCTGGTT
Organism: Agapanthus africanus; assembly: GCA_030015575.1. Lineage (NCBI taxonomy): Eukaryota > Viridiplantae > Streptophyta > Magnoliopsida > Asparagales > Amaryllidaceae > Agapanthus > Agapanthus africanus. Next base: position 543,144,791 of record CM057348.1, read on the forward strand.
CCAATTAAATAAGTGCCAAAGTTTCTATATTGGATATAGAATGGTTCATATCTTAACGATGTTAAGGTACGGGGAGTTGTCCGGTTTATGCTTAAAACCAGACTCTGGATAACTCAGGGCACGTTTCTGTAATGGCAGTTTGTGGGTTGGCCCAGGCTATGACGAGGGTTGAATTTCTACCATCTAGAAGATCAATAGTGATATTGTTCTTGACTCGCCACGGTTTTAGTAAAATGGATTTTTTCAGAAAACAGTAGTGGGAGTATGGTAGAACTGGAAGTGATTCCAGAACCGCAAACGATTACGGAAAATTTAATAGGACCTACAGATTCTATCAGGTTTGACATTCCAATAGCCACTCCGCAGATATGGTAGGTAACCTCAGGCACCCGAGAGGTACTCCGGTAGCCTCAAGGACGGTGACAGGGAGGTTCTTATCTACCCAGACTTGACACTACTGTTGTTCCAGACTATGAGACCGGCAGGAGGTTAAGTATAGCGTCGTTCTAAACTAGCTTTAGAAGTGCACGTATATATTATTCTGCCAAAGGGTTGTTATGGTCAGTGGGAGCAGCGGAAGCATAGTGGGCAAGAAGTTTATGTCTATTTATAGACTTGAGCAGATATAGCGAAGATAGATCATCTATTTTTGATGTGACAGTCATGGCTTTGACTTCATCAAAATAGGGGATGGATCTGTTAAGAAAGTAGTAGGGTGTGTGATGTCCTAGTATTTGAATGTCATACACAGAGTAGGAAGTAAAATTCCTATACTACGATCGGTTATACTTTGGTTGTCACACAGTTGTTTCTACACACAGGATATGGATATAATATCTGACATTCTGGTTTCTAGATCTCTGGTTTTAAATCTAGATTTGGGTAGTTTCCCAATGTGGGTACTTTGACAGTATTTTAATAGTATTTTAGAATAGATGACTCCTGGCATGGTGGTGTACCTGTAGGTGATGGAGTCACCCTCTCTAAAGGTGTCTTACAGACTAAAGGGGAGAGGGATGTGCATGATTGGCAGATCACTTGCTTAGGCAATTGAGTCAATCGTGAGATGTCAAGTACCACACCAGATGTTGTTTTTGCACTAGATGCGATAAGTTTATATTAATCCAATCCTGAAGAAACATAAGGAAGCAGTTTTAGAACATAAGTGCATGTTCTACGGATCTGATGACGGCAGCCTCCTTTGGAGACGGTTATCATTCCAGGCTTCAAAGGTGACATGGATGACAGAGTGATTGTCAGAGTTATAGTTTTCCCTCTGACGAGGGACAGTATTATGGACAGGTGGTCTAAGAGGATACTGTGGGAGGCATGGTGCAGGATACTGATTAGGTTCAGTTGACGATACGGTCTAAGAAGTTTGGATTTGGAGTTCATTTATGAACTAGGTCCCATCAGATATCCAGACATATTCTAAGACAGGTATCACTCGATTCGGGAGATGGCTTTCTCCATGAACTTGAGATTAAGAGAGACAAAGAAAGGAACATCGGGGCGGATCCACTCATTGAGGCTATTTCTCGAACACAAGAGTTTTACAAACGGGCTTTGTGAAATTGATTAGTGTTAGTTATATGTATGCCTTAGAGGCCATTACTATACATAGGATGTATATTGTAGTGGATGCTGGGACATATATAGGGAGGACTTTCTTGCTCGACATGATAGTATGCTATCTGGTTAATCTTTACCTTAACGTGTACACTGATTGTCTCCCTGTTACATGTTGGTAAAGCCCTTAGGATCTGTACTTGACTACCTGGACTATGATGCGGATCATACTAGTGGGGACATAGTAGTCCATAAGTACATCCTTCAAAGTCCCTAGTCGTGGGTGTATCGAGACGGGGCATCGATATACCAGAGTAGACTAGCATATACCTTCTCGACCCATACAGATGGGCGATGGATGATCCCATATCCATTGGTGTTTGACATCAGAGATGATATACGGGTGCTCAGTAGAGACTGGGTACACTGGACGGACTCGCCGAGAACTCCCAGATGGTATTATACCTCACGTCAGATGGCAGTTCTCTGGTGACACTGGTACAGAGTAGTTTGTTGACCCGAGATCGTCATAGAGTCTTGTGTGGTTCCCACTGTGCTTTGATTTCCATCTTACCACGTCCAAGAGGGCGTGCAAAATGGTGGTTTTTGGGTACAGTCCCGAGTCACATGGAGGCAATGAGCGATAAGAGGGGATTCGTCTCTCCCGGTATAGGATGTTGATGTTGCGCTGTGTTCGATTGGCTATAACAGGAAATCCCTGGCCAGGGTTGCTGAGATTTACTGGTAAGTGTTACCAGTAGTTTCTCCAATTGTTATAGACCTCATATCAACACGACTTATCGAGCTATTAGGGTCTGACGTTTACCACCCCTAGGCGAGATATGCGACATATCAGACGACGAGACCAGACTGTACGGTAGTGTTACTGGTTGGATTCACTGGAGTGTGAGCGGGCTTGCTCGTCGATCTTCAGATCGCTCAATACCCGGGTGGCCGTTACGTTTAGCAGACCGCTTGCGGCTTGTGGGTATTTGATATGATCATCATCTGCTGCCGGCGTATTGACGAGTCTTTAGAGTCCTACACAGAGGTTTCCTGGCTCAAGCAAAACGAAATAGGAGCGCATATGAGATATGTGCGGGACCGAGAATAATGCGTGTATGTGATACCGTATTTCATTCTCACGATGAATGTGTCGAGTGGTTGTATGCGATATAACCTAGTTATCGAATCGAAGATTGATTCGATAAGCCGATACATAGGATACTAGCCGGTTATATGCGATATGACCGGATCGTTAAATCAAGTGTTGATTTAATGATTTAATGCATAATTATATATTTGATATAATACTTTGCATTAACTAGTATTGGTTCACTTAAGATGGATTTTCTCACTCAGATGTGCGCATTGTATATGCGATATGATTTTGTGCACTTGGGTGTATCATGTTTGATGATACAAGTTTACTTGAGTTTGTGTAAAGATTGAACCATGGTTATTTAAATGATTAGGGTTTAGATTTTCATATCTATTTATTTATTTATTTATTATGGAAATGATAATGAGAAGAATGGTTGCTAGTTTTGTTTTATTCTTTGAACCTTCATGAAGCATTGACTTTAGTAACCATTTTGTCTCATGCTTAACCCTAACCATCCCACTTAACCATAATTCATTCTCTACACTAGACCATGGTTAGTTTATGATAAGTATTTGATTTATTTTCTATTTAATATATACTTATCATAACACATTTCTATCTTCTTCTTCATCTTGACACATGAAGAAACCTTACTTCATCAATGGTAATTGATGAAAACAAGTGAGAAATCCAATTCTAAAGTCTACCCACTTCCTATTTCTTCATCCTCTACCTCTTGCCAAGTAGTAGGGTGTGTTTCCTTCACAAGTTTTCTTGACTTGGTGAAGTTGGAGCTTGATCTAGCGATGCCTCGACGTAGATCATCTTCGGCACGTCGTCGATGACCTAGCCCGCTCTTTCTCCGATGAAGCCGACGCTAGAGCCCGGGAATTCATTTGGACAGTAAGGGGACTTCGTTGCGGAGCTATGGAGGTGGAGCACCGGATCTACAAAGGTTGTATTTCCGTATAAACCTTAGTTAAGTTGTTAACTAGTTTTGTTTTCGCCTAGAAATCTAGCCAACGATCCGTTCTAGGGTTTCTCGGCACCGTTTAAATTTGAAATTGGCATGGTTGATGCCTTGTGAGACCTCATTAGGGTGCCTAGGAACCCTACAATTAGTAGAGGAGTTGGATGTTCGGTATCACACGGGCTGTGAGTATGCGACATCGCAATAATTAGCCTTAAGTGCAAGTGGGAGATTGTTGGATATAGTGCCCTCAAAGTCAATTATTGGATCGCAGGTACGTGATTGCAATGATTGAGGAGGACCTATACCGGTAGGACAGTCTTACTCGAGATGATAGTACGCTATCTGGTTTGCCTTTATCAGTCGTGTACAGGTTCAGGTGACTGATCACTGTTACACGTTGATAGAGCCCTTAGGATCTTTCTTGACTACCAACAGTATGATGGCGATCATATACGTGAGAGTTGGGTAGTCTATAAGAATATATTTAAAAGTTGTCCCTAGTCGTGGGAGTTTCGAGACAGGGCATCGATACTCCAGAGTAGACTAGTGTATACAGTTGAGACCCCGACGAGGGGCGGTGGCCGGTCTTACAAGCCACTGGCGTCAGTTGGATCACCTAAGATGTATACAGGTGCTCATTGGGTTATGAGTACACCGGACAGGACTCGCCGGGAACCTGCTGGTTGGTATTATACCTAGCGTCAGATAGAAGTTCCCTAGTGACATGTGTACAGGTTAGTTCATCGACCTGAGATCGTCATTTGTCTCGTGTGAGTTCCCACTGTGCTTTGATTTCTACCCTACCACGGCTCAAAGGAGTCGTGCAAACAGGTATTTTTTGGGTACAGTCCCGAGCCACATGGAGGCAGGTGAGCGGATCGGCAGGGGATTCGTCTCTCCCGGTATTGGGGGTGAGATCGCGCTGTGTCTAGGAAAACCATTACACCAAGTCCTTGGCCAAGGCAGGTGAGAATTACTGGTAAGTATTCTAGTAGTTTCTCGGGGTGTTTAGGGCTTGTCTTCGACACGACTTATACCGCTTTTGGGGGTCTGACGTTACCAGCCCCTAGGCCCGATATGCGATACTCATAGACGAATGGACCGGATTGTATGTATATTGTCACTGTTAGGCTCAGTAGGGTTCCAGGATGAGTTCGCTCATCGGCTTCCCTTGAGGTCAGTACATGGGCAGCCGTTACGCACTGCTAGTGTCGCTGACGTGCTTGTGGTTAAACCTACTGCCACGGTACTGATGAGTCATTAGATTCCCCCACAGATAGTTTCCCAAATTCGGGCGAAACGTTGTAGAGGCCGTATGGTTTTATGGCAGGGTTCGGAAAATCCACGTGCGTTTACTGTCGTAATACAAATGCGGGTATATTTATACTGTTACGGGGTTATCCTGAAATTCGTTTCGGGATCGCTTTTGGAAGTTGCCAGTTTTCTATCACCCGTCTTAAACATTCGGTTTAATGCGGATTTATCTTTTTCTTGATGGTGAGTCATGAGTGTGGAAGCTTCTAGAAGATTTTAGAATGGTGACTAGGTTAGTGACTCATTAGGTTGCATTAATTGTTTTGCAAGGTGTTAAGTGAGTCATTCCTTTTTGCATTAAATTTTTTTTGTGAGTCATTCTTTCCTTTAATGAAGCGATAAGTATTCTTGCTTATGGTCACCCCTTCTTTTCTCCTACACTCACCCCCCTCCTCATATTTGTGGTCGGCCCCTCATTTGGAGGATGATAGATTTTGATTAAAAAGATTATGGATTTTTGGTTCATGGAAATTAGTATGCTCATTTCTCATTTACCCGATTCAAAAGGCAACTTCATTAACCGTTCATCCATGGTTTTGGATGAAGCGAGACAAAGTGTTCTACTCATTCTCTACATCAATCTTGGACATGTCGGCTAGAAAACTTCATGTCCGAGTTGCCTCGGTTTAGAGGCGGGAGCCCGTTTAAAGATCCGTAGATGTGGTGCCATCTCGACGAGGAGCCAGGAGATCGGAGCAGCCGCAACGGAGCGTGGGATAATGGTTAAAGAACAAAGGACTCGGATCGTTCGGTATAACCTTTCTACTCACTTTGTAGTTGTTAGTTTAGCGTTAATGGCAGATCCGGGTTATAGTATGCGATAGCGCCAGTTATAAAAGTTTTTGTTCTGCATTTGGCGTCAGATTGACGGCCGGGGCGCTACCGTAGACTTACAGTACACATGTCACCAGGGAACTGCTATCTGACGTCAGGTACAATACCAACTAGCATGTTCCCAGCTAGTCCTGTCCGGTGTACTCATAACCCAATGAGCACCTGTATACATCTTAGGTGAACCAACTGATACCAATGGCTTGTGAGACCGGCCACCGCCCCTCGTCGGGGTCTCGACTGTATACACTAGTCTACTCCGGAGTATCGATGCCCTGTCTCGAAAACTCCCATGACTAGGGACCTTTTAAGGATGCGCTTATAGACCCAAGCTCGCACGTATATGATCGCCATCATACTGCTGGTAGTCAAGCAAGAATCCTAGGGGCTCTATCAACGTGTAATATCGACCTGTAAGGTCACCTAAAGCAGCACATGATGATAAAGATAAACCATGGTAGCATACTATTCTCTATCAACGTGTAATAGTGAACTACAATGTCACCTAAAGCATGTACACCATGATAAAGACAAAACAGATAGTATACAATCCTCTCAAGTAAGACCGTCCTACCGGTATAGGTCCCCCCTCAATCATTGCAATCATGTGCCTGCGATCCAATAATTGACTTTGAGGGCACTATATCCAACAAGCTCGAGTGCCTAGCTCTGACCTTCGTCTCTCGACGTATCCATATGCACATGACTTCCGTCGGTATCCCCATGATAACCGCCGAGTCATTGGTACTGTCACCGGAGTGTATGGTTTCCCTGCCAGGCTCAATCGGCAAGGTCCATCAATCTTCTTGCCTCGCGGTACCTCCGGGCCCCACCATGTACCCTCATACGGCCCACGACGTTCCTCACATGGAGTATATATATCAGAACCGATAAATCTCATGGTGGATGCTGAAATATCATATCAAGGAAAACCGGGTTTTTCAAATAATGCATAATTTCATGAACTACCACGGTCCCCAAATCCAGAAAACATCATGAAAAATCCATATCTCAATGCGAAAATCCATGAATATAATATATGCAACATAAAACTGAAATGTAAGCATATAAAGGAAAAGCCGCTAATTAACTGCAACAAGTTAACATAAAATATCATGCGGTTCCTATTTTCTCCAATTCTAAATAACATCAAGTAAGGTAAACATGTAGCTATAACTAATACATGTGTAAATATAAAAGTATAGCAAGATATAGGTATCTACCTATTAGTAATGATGTGATATATGCTCTAGGTATAAGTGAAGTATGTATGCAGAGTATACAAGTAACTATATCATTATGTGTGTATGTACCTATCACTAATGGTACAATACTCTATATGTATACAGGTAACTAGCATGTAAGTATGTGAAGGCATATGTGTAAGCATGTAGGTATACAGGTATGCTATATGTCATACGCAATAAGAAATATGAATCAATGTCACAATATTCCTAACCAAACTATATTATATCTATAAGTGGTTTGTGCGTGTCATGGCAATTATTGACGGTGCGTGTGGCATACAATCAGTGCTCGTGCAACATGAGCTGTCAATAATAGTGCAGTGTTCTAAGGATACTAGTCCAAGCACAACAATAACTAAGCAGCAGGGTGAATGCGCAATTCTAAATATGAAATAGAATACACGACAAGTCAAGTCATTTCTAGCCCAGACACATAACGCCATGCGGGCGATTCCCCTGTAGATGTTAAATCTACTCACCAACGCTCCTGGCTAAGTGAAGCCTACCATCTGTTTTCCCTTTGTCGTAGCGTCCGAAGTCCCCGCCTGCGAACCTAAAATTTCATAAATATATCACATAAGCTAAATATTCTACATCGACGAAAAGACAAAGAAATGCAAGGATAACACCCTGAAAATTACACTGCGCACTTAGCGCATCTGTCGCGCACGACATCGGCCAAAAACACTAACTAGGGTCGCTAAACTACGAAACACCATGTCTAGACTCCGATCGTCCCGATTGCACAAACACAACACAATCAAATGCGAGGAATATAATAGATATAATCTCGCAGCGACCAATTGAAACCACGTCGGAAAAACCCCGAAACCTAGTAAACAACTTATCGCAATAATTCGCACTAGAACAAAGCTAAAACAAATCTAGCAATTACAAATATCTTATATTAGCTTAACTAAGCTATCCAAACCATTTTCAAATTTTTTAACACTTGCTAATTAAGTTTTAGCAAAAACCTAGTAAGCAATATTCTTAATTAAACAAAATAGTAATTAACAATAATTAGCATTTTCTACTAGGTCAAGTTTTTCCTAATCACAAATTAACACTTCAATTAACATTAAACACTTAATAAAGTTTTACCCTAATTTGAATTTCATAAAAATTATGAATAATGAATTTATCATGATTTAAAAGCTATATTAAACATATAATTAGCTAACTTAAATAGCTAGATTAAGATTTAAACAATTAATTAAGGATTAAGGTAAGAGTTTATACCTCTTCAAGAACAATTTCAAGCACAAGATTCCATCAACTTAGCCTCCAAAAAATCCAACTTTTCATGAAGAACAAGCAAGTTTAGAAAAAGGAATTGATGGTTTAATTTTTATTTAGGAATTTTTGGGTTTATATTGGGATTATTGATGAGTTTTTTATCTTGGAAAATGAAGAAATGAACTTGGAAAAATTTGGGACAGAAATGGGGAAAGAGAGGTCGACCAAGGTGAGGGGGGGTGTTTGTGTAAGAAAAATGGAGAAGTTTCTAGCAAAAATACAATAAATGCTTCATTTAATTCAATTTTGCCATCTTTCATTTTCTTTTTCTTTTCTTTTTAAAATTTAATACCATTGACCAAAAAAAATCTAGATATTTAAAAAGAAGGTTCTAAAATAATTGTAGTGATGATTTCTAATGATTCTCATTTAGAAGAAATTTCTCGATTTACGTGCATATTTTACCGGCTAAAATAATTTATTTAGGAAAAATTATATCAGAACCAAAACCTCCCATATACCCCCAAAGTTCGCGCACTAGCTTTATTTTAGCTAAAATAGGTCCCGGCAAGTTTCTACGGAAGTTTGATCGAAATCGGGTTAAAACGGAAAATACCGACTATTTTGCCCTAAAACGGAAAAATTCATAAAACGATTTTTAAAACGTTACAATAAGCAACGTCTATATAATATATTACAAATACTATATCCTATATTCATCTCAACATATCAAATGATCACATCACAGATATCGCAGCAGAAGAACAACATATGAAATATTGGATATACTAGGATTTCCGTGTTTTAAATTAAGCCTGTATAAAACACGGATTCCACGGTCGTGATGAATAGCCAATCCCACACCCCTAGACCCCTACGAGAGTGGCAAGCAACCCTACCAATTCTAGAGTTAGGAGACCCGGTCTCGACTCCTCGAGATGGTCTCCCACTGGACCCTAGAACCCGGTTACTTGTGCTCCCCATCTTAGGTCTATCCTAATGCGGAAAAGTAAATAATATACAATGGTAACATCATTCTCAACCCGGAAGTGCCCCAATAAAAGAATATTACATACAATGAATTTTACATGAATGAAAATGAAAAACTCCCATCTCACATAAAACCCCCGGCTATTCACAAACACGACGATCCAATATAACATATCTAAGCAACACATAACATCACATGTCATCAACGCAAGTAAATATGCGTATCCCAGTTGTCGTTGACATATAGCACCGAAACTGGCGATACACCACATATTACACTTACGGCCGCAGAAAAGAAAGTGAAAAACTACAACAGTTGGAATCCGCAACCACCTTAGACATCACATGCCTAACCATTTGAATTCCTTAGACATCACATGCCTAAAAATTATAAACCCCGCATTTTAGTCTTAATATCGAAAACAATTTTCAATATCTGGTTGGGCAATTCAACAAGATTCCCGACATTCTGATCGAATGTTCGTCGGAAACTTTAGTAGACGGCCGCACCCCCCGATGGCATCGACGAAGTGCACTAAGGAGGAACACCGCTGCCGCGAGCACCCGAACGGATGCTTTTTGCGATGGGGTTCTCCTACAGTCACTTGGTCGGAGCTATGGGGTATAGCTATCTATTAAGTTTACCCGGCGAGTATCCGCGTACGCTACGTGATTGCGACGGACTTTTGATCGCATCAAAATCCTGTGGCAACCGATCAAATGAGACTAAACTGCTAGATTTATAACATTCATTCTAGTTATCTCATAACTACATGTGGATTCTAAATATTGTATCCCATCACATAATATCCGGACGACGTTAAACTCTTCGATCGATTCATCAAAGTCCCACAATTTCCCGACAGCTCAACACTTGAGCACAGTTTTAATAATACCCAGAAGATGCCACAGTACCTATGAACCAGCCGTAGAAGGGTCAAACCAACGCCTCACATGTGACAACGCTAAACTACCACAAACCGTAGGGTTCAAGTGGTGGTTTTGACGGCCACATAATCGAGTTAAGGTTTACGTTATTCTAGAGGGTCCAAAGAATCACTTGCATATTTTTTCGAATACGTTAAATTTGGAAAAATGAGATTTTGACATTCGATCGAACTTTTCAACTTCGCCTAGACAAAATGTGAAAAACCCGAAACAATGTAAAAACTACGAATACGAAACACCCCAAATTGTTTATAGTATAAAATTACATCACATGCAAAATTAATAAAAACAAACAACACCTGAAACATCAAAACCAAGCCACTGGAACACAGACAAAAATTCAGGGGGGGTGCTCGGATTGGGCCGAGATGTACCCTATGGTGGCCGGCCGCTTTTTCTTGAAAAGTCCTGAAATTTTGTATGTGTTCATGATATATCATATACATCACTCTGTACTTGTTTGCAAATATTTTTGACAACTTTTAAAATCGATAGAGACTATGATTTTCCGTTTCAAGTTTCGGAATTATTTCAGTTTCGTAATTCTAACAAAATCCGTATAAGTTTCTAGCATGGATCTGATACCACTGAAGGGTTACCCAAGACGACAGCAAGGTTTCGGGAGGCATCGTCCATGCCAAATTAAAATTTTGCCGTTTTAGCTAACCCTAAACTAGATCGTAAACTAGAAATAATACGGGATAAGTACGCAAACACTTTGCAATATGTAGTGAGCGAGGAGTACAACCTTTGTAGACCGGTCCTTCACTTCAATAGCTCCGTGTAGTAGTCCCCTCCACTGCGATCGCAAACTCCGGACTCTAGAGAGGCTCCACGAAGAAATGAACGTGCTTACTTCGATGACTTCGAGGCCGAAGATGATCTACGTCGAGGAGACACTAACTCAAGCTATTCCTTCACTAGGTCATGAACTTTGTGAAGAGAACACCCCATACTACATGGCAAGTAGTAGAAGATGAAGAAGTAGGAAGTGGGCTCACTTTAGAATTGATTTTCTCACACTTTTTCTCACAACTCCATTAGAGCTAGCAAGCTTTTTCATAGAGCTTGAAGAAGAAGAAGAAGACTTATGAATAATTCATCCAAATGAATTATATCACCCATGGTTGAGTTAAGCCCTCATGCTTAACTCATGTAGAGAATTAACCAAGGTGTAAGGTTAAGGGTTGGGTTAAGTAATATCTAAGGAAATGACAAAAGAGTGGACTTTGTCAAAGTTTCTACAAGCTTCTTCCAAGCTTGACAACTTTGACTAAGTTATCCTCTTTTGTTAAATCTTAAGACATAATAAAACCCTAATTTAACCTAATGATGGTATAAGTCTCATACACCCATCTTTTATGTATCATCAACCATGACACAATGCATGTACATAAACATGCATATCACATATGTACAATGTGCACACTAAATGAGAAAACAAATCTTAAGTGAGCTAATACTAGTTAATGTAATATAATATATCAAATATATAATTATACATTAAATTATTAAATCAATTCTTGATTTAATAATCCGGCTATAACCGACTAATATCATGTGTAACAACTTATCGAATCAACACTTGATCCGATAACCCGGCTATATCGCATACAACCGATCAATGTCACTAATCGCGAGAATAGAATACGATAACTCATATCGTATTAATCTCGGTCCCGCACATATCACATATGTGCTCCTACTCCGTTTCTCTTGAGCCAGGAAACCCCTGTGTAGGACTCTAAAGACTCGTCAATATGCCGGCAGTAGGTGATGATCATATCAAACACCCACAAGCCGCAAGCAGTCTGCTAAACGTAACGGCCACCTGGGTATTGAGCGATCAGAAGATCAACAAGCAAGCCTGCTCACACTCCTGCGAATCCAGTCAGTAACACTACCGTACAGTCCGGTCTCTTCGTCTGATATGTCGCATATCTCGTCTAGGGGTGGTAAACATCAAACCCCAGTAACTCGATAATTCGTGTCGATATGAGGCTCATAACGGGTCGAGAAACTACTGATAACACTTACTAGTATATCTCTGAAGCAGCCTTGGCGAAGGACTTCCTGTTATAGCCAATCGAGCACAACGCAACATCAACTCCCTATACCGGGAGAGACGAAACCCCTCCTATCGCTCATTGCCTCCATGTGACTCGGGACTGTACCCAAAAGCCACCGTTTTGCACGTTCTCTTGAACGTGGTAAAGTGGAAATCAAAGCACAGTGGGAATCACACAAGACTCTATGACGATCTCGGGTCTACAGACTAACCTGTACCAATGTCACCAGAGAACTGCCATCTGACGTGAGGTATAATACCATCTGGGAGTTCTCGGTGAGTCCGTCCAGTGTACCCAGTCTCCACTAAGCACCCGTATACTATCTTTGATGTCAAACACCAATGGATATGGGATCATCCATCGCCTATCTACATGGGTCGAGAAGCTATACGCTAGTCTACTCTGGTATATCGATGCCCTGTCTCGATACACCTACGACTAGGAACATTTGAAGTATGTACTTAGCGACTACTCTGTCCCCACTAGTATGATCTGCATCATAGTCCTGGTAGTCAAGTACTCATCCTAAGGGCTTTATCAACATGTAACATAGAGACAATCAGTGTACACGTTAAGATAAAGAGCAACCAGATAGCATACTATCATGTCGAGCAAGAAAGTCCTCCCTATATATGTCCAAGCATCCACTACAATATACATCGTATGTACAGTAATGGCCTCTAGGGCATACATATAACTAACAGGTATAAGCCATGAAGCATGTGGCATCAAGTATGATACAAATAAAATGTACATTAATATATATCACATATATACTATATGCACACAAGTGAGAAAAAGAAATGTTTAAGTGAGCTAATATTAGTTAATGTAAGTCAATATATCAAATATATAATTATACATTAAATTATCAAATCAACACTTGATGTATACATGTATTCTAGTATATGTATCATATACATATACATGTATTTGTATCATATACAAAAATATTTTAGTATGTGTATCATATACATATACATGTATGTGTATCACATACAAATAGCAAATGAGAGAGAGAGAGAGAGTATGTGTGTGTGTGTATCAACACTTGATTTAATAATCATGCTTTATTATAAACCGGCTAGTATCAACAAACGTCCGATTAATGTACGTGTATCATCATATACACGTATTTAATCGAACTCCCTCACGTATCACCATACGCACACTACATCGTTTCGCCTTAGCCGGAAAACCCTCTGTGTGGGACTCTAAAAACTCAACAATACGCTGGAAGTAGGTTAGGATCATATCCGATTGAATCTGAAACACTTTCAAATCAATCCCCTCACATGTTAACCTACAAGCATGTCAGTGGTACTAGTGGCATGTAACGAATACCCAATTATTAATAGAAAGGTAGGTCGACAAACAAGCTCATCTGAACCCAACAGAGCCTATCGGTGACAATCGCCGTACAGTCAGATCTCTTCGTCGGAGAGTGTCGCATACTAGGTTTGTGGGGTGGATAATGTCAGACCCCCAATAACCCAATAAGTCGTGCCGATGACAAACTCATAACCATCTGAGATACTACTGATAACACTTATCAGTTTATCTCAACCGCCCTGGCTAGGAACTTATGGTTATAGTCAATCAGGCACAACATGACATCAACTCCCTATATCGGGAGAGACGAATCCCTTCGATCGCTCACTGCCTCCATATGCTTCGGGACTGTACCCAACTAAAACCTGTATGCACGGCTCTTTAAACCCGTGGTTGGGCAGTAATCAAAATACGGTGGGAATACACACAAGGCACTATGATAATCTCAGGTCAAAGACTACCATGTACTCATGTCACTAGAGAACTGCTACCTGACAATAGGTATAATATCATTTAGGAGTTCTCGGTGAGTACGTTCAGTGTACTCATTCTCCAATGAGTACATGTATACAATTTTTGGTGTCAAGCACCAATGGCTGCGGGACCAACCATCGCCCCGATCGAGATCAAGAAACGTATACACTGTTGGATATATGTATGCCCTAGAGGCCATTATGTGATAGTGTATGTACTGATATGTGTGTGCGTGTGTGTGTATTCAGAGGACAGTCTTGCTCGACATGATAGTATGCTATCTGGTTTCACTTTATCATATGTTCACTTGATCATGTTTATATTCATTTGGTACATGTTGATAAAGCCCTAAGGATATTGGCTTGACTACTGGGATTATGATGTGGATCATACTAGTGGGACATCTGTAATTTATAAGCATATCCTTGAAATGTTCCTAGTCGTAGGTATATCAAGACAGGGCATCGATATTCCAGTGTAGACTAGCGTATACTGTTCTTGTTCCATATGATGGGCGATGGATGATCCCATATCCATCTGGTGTGTTGACACCAAAGATTGTATACGGGTGCTCAGTGAGACTGGGTACACTGAACGGACTCACCGAGAACTCCTATATGGTATTATATCATACGTCGGATAGCAGTTCTCAGGTGACACTGGTACAGGTTAGTTTGTAGACCTGAGATCGCCATAGAGTCTTATGTGTACTCCCACGATACTTTGATCTCCACCCTACTACGGCTCTATTGAGTTGAATAAACAGGTGGATTTTGGGTACAGTCCCGAGGCATATGGAGCCAATGAGCGATAGGAAGGGTTTCGTCTCTCCCGGTATTGGGGGTTGATGCTGTGCTGTGCACGATTGGCTATAACAGGAAGTCCCTGGCCAGGGCTGTTGAGATATTACTGATAAGTATTATCAGTAGTTTCTCGATCTGTTGTAGACCATATACCGGCATGACTTATTAAGTTATTGGGGTCGACGATTCCATCCCTAGACTCAATAGGCAGCATATCTGACGAAGAGACCGGACTGTACGGTAAGTGTTACCAGTTGGATTGACGGGAGTTTTGACAGGTTCGCTTGTTCTTCTTCTGATCGCTCAATACCCGAGTGGCCGTTACATTTAGCTGACCGCTTGCGTCTTGTAGGTATTTGATATGATCATCACCTACTGCTGGCGTATTGACGAGTCTTAGAGTCCCACACAGAAGTTTCCTGGCTCAGGCGAAACGATGTGGTGCGCATATGAGATATGTGCGGGAGCTCGATTAAATACGTGTATATGATACCGTATTTTAATCGGGTGTTTTATATTAGTCGGGTCGTATGAGATATGACCGGTTTATTAAATCAAGTGTTGATTTAATATTGACTTTTATCTCATTTATTTAAACCCTTTTCTTATGATGGATGCATGCATGTATATGTACATGTTGATATGCATACACACATACATACATGCATTTGTATCATGGTTGATGATACAACAAAGATGGCAATGCAAGACTCACATGGTTCATATTTATATATATACATATTTTTGTTTTGAATTAAAGATAAAGGAAATTAACTTAATGACTCATTTCTTCACAAATGACTCATTGTTTCTACACATTTCCTTGGTTGACCTTTGACTTAACCTTGGTTAATTTCCTTTGCTCTTTAACTCATCACAAAATATCTAGATATTTATATTAACCATGGTTTGTGTTATGATATTTATCTTTCTCTCTCTCATTATTATGATGAGATTATTGTTCATCCAAAAAAATAATAATTGCCATCTTCATCTTCCTCTCTCTAGCTCTCTCTTGAGTTCTAAAATTGAGTGAGGTCAAAAGAAAGAAAGGGTTTTAAGTGAGAACATACACCACTTCATCATCCTATACATCTCTAGCTCTCTTGTGTAGGGTGTTTGCTTCAAGGATTTAATAAATCAAGTGAAGTAACAAGTTTTGAGCAAAGGACTTCGGGTGGATCGTCGTTGACTTGGAAGCGTTCAAGCGAGCCGTTCCAAACCAAAGGAGATCCAAGGAGTCGCCCTAGGAGGTCTACAAAGGTTGTAGTCTCTCCACTTAGTGATAGAATAACTTTTACTTATGATACTATTAATTGTTACTCTATAATTCTAGTTCGATTCCTAGTTAAGTTTACTTAGCACCTCATAAAATCAAAGTTGCGGCATGTGTGATACTTCCAAACCCTATACGAGGTGATAAGGAAACCCTACAGTGGTATCAGAGCTAAGCTAGAGCTTTGGAGTAACCTAGACGACGTTAAAAACCTCGAACGAACGAAATACGACGCCCGGTGGGTGCTCTCTAGACTTTTTTCTAAAACGTGGATTTTTTTCACATTAAAAATACTCAAAAAATCGTGCAGGGTATTTTATGGGCCCACAAGAAATACGAAGCCCTAACTCCACTAAAGCACCGCGGAACCACGGCATGAATGGTCATTCCGCGGTGGTTCCGCGGCGCCTTTAGTGCAGGTGGGGCTGTACTTTCTTGTGCTGGCCCGTATGTACTTGATGCAGTTTCTGGTAATTTTTAAAACTGCTCAAGTGTTGAGCTTTCTGAGAAGTCTTTGGGTGTTCAATCGTTCGATCGAATGTTTTAACTGCGCCTAGTTTATTAGTATGTGATACAATAATTGGAATCTACAAATTTGTTTGTTGCGTGTAAATCTAGCAGTTCGGTCTCGGGAATAAACGGAAATCTTGTTGAATTATCCGGCTTGTTTTTAAAAGGTGTTTTCATGGATGAGACCCAAATGCGAACTTTACATTGTTAGGCATGAAATCTTGTATATGTGATATTCTGGGTTTGTGTTGTCTAAAGGCAGTTACGATTCCAATTATTGTAGTTTTTCAAATTTTTTTCTCTGTGACCGTAAGTGTAGTATGTAGTGTATCGCCGGTTTCGTTGCTATATATCAACAATAATCGGTGTATGCATATTTACTTACGATGATGATATTTGATATTTTGTGTCGATGAGATTTGATGTGCAGGATTGTCGTGATTGAATAGCCGGGGGTTTTATGTGAGATGAGAGTTTTCTTTTCATTCATGTAAAATAAATTGTATGTAATATTCTTTTATTTGGGGCACTTCCGGGTTGAGGATGTTGTCACCAGTGTTGTATATTATTTACTTTTCCGCATTAGGATAGACCCAAGGAGGAGGGCACAAGTGACCGGGTTCTAAGGTTCAGTGGGAGGCCATCTCGAGGAGTCGAGACCGGGTCTCCTAAACTCAAGAATTGGTAGGGTCGCTTGCCGCTCTCTTAGGGGTCTAGGGGTGTGGGCTTGGCTATTCATCGCGACCATGGAATCCGTATTTTCTATTGCTGGCTAAATACAAAATACGGACCTCCTAGATATCCTATATTAAATGTGCTTCTGCTGCTTTTATTATCTGATGTGATCTTTTAATATATATCTGAGACGAATGGAATATTATATATATGATATATAATAGACGTTGTTTATGTTTTGCACACGCCCTAGCTCCGTCCCGGTATACCGTTAGTTAAGTAACCTAACGATGCATATCAGGACACTGTGGTGAATGCGAGTGGCATAAGCACACGTTATATTTTCGTTTCTCTCTGTGATGGCTTTAGGATTTAAATGATGGGAATATATTAATGTCACGACCCGCAGGGTACGGAACGTGACTGGCACTTAAGTTACGAAACGTCTCAAGGCGTTCGTAAAATAAGTAAGCCAAAGCCCAGAAATCAAAACCAAATAAGCAGTAGAGTAAAGGAAAACCAATCAATTGAAAGCGAGTTTATCAAATAAGTTATATCAAGCCATTTTAAAACCAATATCAATTTTTCCGAAAATTTCGGCAGAGTCTCCTTTGTAAATACTGGCCCCCAAAATGGGTACAACAAGAATATATATGAATACAAAAATATAGGGCATCCCCAAGCGGGAGCTAGCTCTTCGCCACAAGGCGGCCACAAATCCCACGCAATATAAATCAGCAATATGCAAAATAAGCATAAAAAGACATAAATAAGAAGCAACATGTCGGCTCAAGCGAGCGCGACCCAAAGAACAATATACAAGCTCAAAAATCTCACCGTCTCGCCTCTAAGTCAATATACAACAGTACTGGTAGATACAGTAGATGGAGTACACTAGATAAAATGAATGTACAAGGTGGAAGACAAAATAAACATATAACCCACCTACGAGCAAAAATCCTCAATCCACGCAAAAGGAGGAAGTGCGTCCGCCGTAACAGTACTGACGGATCAGACCTGCAAAAAAGTTGTGGCACAACGGGGGTGAGTTGCCAACTCGTGAGTAATAAATAACATCTATAGAGGCCATCGCAAGTATGCACACAAGCATCCTAGCATCTATAATACAGGTATGGCAGGATATACTAGCAGGTATGTATGCAACATGAATGTACTAGCAGGTATGTATGCAACATGAATGTACTAGCAGGTATGTATGCAATATGAATCAACTAGTGATCTGAATGTGTAAGTATAAGAAATCATATTTTTCCTTTAGGAATCTCTTTTGAAATATCAGCACAATACCAATAGAATCAACAAGAATCTGTGTCCAGCATCGACACTTCAAAACTGTCTCAATCTCATGTATCCATGTCACAGTATCTCTGGCCTCAGCCGTCCGGATGACCCATCTCAAATATCCATATCTCAACATCTCATGGCCACGGTCGGTATCCTCTGGATATCCGCCGTGCCAAAAAAATCACCGGTAGGTAGTCCATCCCCTGCCAGGCTCATTGTCAGCAACACGAGCTTCTTGCCCCGGGGTACCTTACCGGGCCCACCATGTACCCGAGACGGTTCATCCAACTCTTCAAAACGGGTCTCGAAAACCACAGCAAACTCATAGTGAACGACACTTACATCACTAGAAAACCGCAATTTGCATATTTTAAAAAAAAGGTAATAAGTTTAGAAATTTTGCGGCTTCCCCCCGAAATCCAGAAATATCATAAATCTCAAGAAATCATCATACGTGCATATGTCAATGATAATGAATGCATATGGTATCAATAATCGAGTTGCAATGTATGATTAATAAACTAGGCATGAACAATTGATGTAATGGTATGCATGCACATGAATAGCAATCCTACGATTTCATTTTAAGGATTTAAATGTAATAACACAGGTTTAAGCATCAATTATAGTGAAAATGCTTCAGATTATAAGTTATCTAGTGTTGTGGCATAGCAATTATCAAGGCGTGTGTGTACGCATGAATAGTGCTCGTGCTGCATATAAAAACCCTGGCAATGGTGCAGGTGTCCTATAGAATGGGTTCGCATATGTATGTCAATATAAAGCATGGATGTAGCAAATAATCATGCAAGTATTACACCCCTAATTACTAACATCACTAGGAATCTTTTTAAGTTACTAAAACTATCGGGCGACTTGCGCCATCCAACGATAGTCCCCCGTAGATGTTACATCTACTCACCGGAATCCCCAGCTAGCTATGTCCAATCACCGCTTTCCCTTTTCGTGCCGCGTCCAAAGTCTCCGTGATCGATCCTGGAATTTGCACCAATACAAAACATAAGGTTATATATCATGAAACGACGCAAATCCCAAACGAAAATATCAACGTTCACAAGTTAGGCACAACGTGCACAAGGTGCGCGAAACACACACGAAAATCACAAAAACTAATTATAATCGTCGTTTTAGGACGCCCGGCAAAACTAAAACCCGATTAACCTAAATTCCGCATACACACCTCCTAAATTTCATAGGAGATGCCAACAATATCATCAAGATCTCATAAATAAATCACCACAATATTTTACGAAAACCTAGTAAGCATGAAAGCTAGAAAAATTGGCGCAAACATCGCGGATTTGCGGCGAAAAGATTACAATCAAACTTGAACAACCAACCACACTACAAGCAATCTACAACCCTCACATAACCCACATGCTTCAAATTCCCCTTTTTCCATAAACAAAACCCTTCTTGATTTTCATAAAACAACAATTACAAACCAATTTCACACTTTAAAATTAACTAAATTAGCATAATTTGAAGATCACATAAACAAAGTAACCTCTTTGATTTGGTTGTGTAAGAACTAGCAAGCAAAATAAATTTAATTAACCAAATAATGGTTTCTAAAACCCTAGTTTAAACTCAAGCCATGAACTTTAAAACCTAGACTAGAAATTAGCTAAACTTTTAACACTAAAATCATTTAATTAAAGGAATTTAACCAAAAGAATTTAATTAGGTAGAAATTATACCTCAAGATCTAGAGATCTAGCAAGAAGTTTTGCCTCCAAAGATGGCCTCCTAGCATCCAAGATCCATGCAAGAAAGACAAAGAAGAATGGATGAAGGATGGGGATTAATTTGTGAGGTTTAATTTGGATTTTGATGGAATTTGAGATGAGTTTTGAAGAAAAAAAGAGAAGGGAAATTGGGGGCTATTTTCTGCAGAATTTTGGCCAGAGGGAGAGGTGAGGGATGGTGTGGGTGTTGGGGAAAAAGGTCCAAGTCAACCCTCTCATATTACCATAATACCCTTACCTCAAATAAATATATATATAACCCTTTTTAAACCACTTCATTTCTTTCAAGAGTTGAAGTCAAACAAGAGGAAGAAAAAAAAACATGGGCTGCTGTTGGTGGGGCCGGCCTAGTGGAGAGGAATGAGTGAGAGAGATTTTACAAAGAAATTCTATGCAAAAAGACCCCCCACAAGTCCAAAATTGCAAGTTTTAGTTCAAATAATTAAAATTTTAGTTTCCTTCGATTATAACTAAATAGAACTTAAAATAAAATACTAAAAATTTATATTACAAACTAGATTTTAGTTGTCATGGTTCTATAGATTAAAATTAGCCCATTCAAATTTGTATTTATCGTTAATTTAATATATTTTTAACAGCTTAAAATAATATTAAAAATAGTAAAATAGGGGGAAAAATTTAAACGACCAGAATTTTATAAGTAACTCATTAGCTACTAAAAACTAGCAATTACCTATCCAAATTAGGTATAATTAGGCCTATACTGCAAAATAACTATAATGACGATTTACGAAAAAATACCAAATTTTCACCGATTTTCGGGAAAACACCAAAACGACTTTTCAAGGTGTTACAATCTTCCCCCCTTAAAGAAATTCGGTCCCCGAATTTAAAAATTTAGCTACGCGTACCTTCAAAGAGATGGGGATATTTCTTCCTCATCTCGTCCTCGGTCTCCCAGGTGACCTCCTCGCTGCTCGGGCCACGCCAAAGGACTTTGACGGTCGGTATAACTTTCGATCTCAATTTCTTCTCCTCCCAATCCAGGATGACCACCGGCTGCTGTGCAAAAGAAAGCTCACGCTCTAGCTGGACTGTCGGGTGCTGAATCGCATGCGAAGGGTCGTGAAGGTACTTGCGAAGCATCGAAACATGGAAGACGGGGTGAACATCGGGAAAGCTGGGTGGAAGAGCCAAACGATACGCAACTGTGCCAACACGCTCGAGGATCTCGAAGGGACCCACAAATCTGGGACTAAGCTTTCCTTTTCGCCCAAATCGCATCACACCTTTCATCGGAGAGACCCTCAGAAAAACATGATCGCCAACTGCGAACTCTAGCCTGCGACGGCGCCTGTCTGCATACGATTTCTGCCTGCTCTGAGCCGCTCTCATCCGGTCTCGAATCAACTGTATCTTCGCGGTCGTATGCTCAACAAGCTGCGGCCCCAATATACTGCTCTCACTGAGCTCTGTCCAACAGACGGGCGATCTGCATCTCCTCCCATACAATGCCTCGAAAGGTGCCATCTGAATAGTATTCTGGAAGCTGTTGTTGTAGGAGAACTCCACTAAAGGTAAATTATGATCCCAGCTACCACCAAAGTCCAAGACGCACGCTCGGAGCATGTCCTCGAGAGTCTAAATAGTCCGCTCTGACTGGCCGTCGGTCTGCGGATGAAATGCTGTGCTGAAACTCAAACGGGTGCCCAATACCTCCTGAAGTCTCTGCCATAGTCGGCTAGTAAACTAGGTGCCTCTGTTGGACACGATACACGTCGGGACTCCATGCAGTCGTACAATCTCGTCGATGTATATCTGGGCATACTGAGCAAAACCGAAAGTCGTCTTCACTGGCAGAAAGTGAGCCGCTTTCATCAATCGATCCACGATCACCCAAATGGAGTCGTACCCTCGACTGGTCCTAGGTAGACCCACAATGAAGTCCATAGAAATCTGATCCCATTTCCACTCCGGAATGGGCAAAGGCTGCAACTCTCCCGCGGGCCTCTGGTGCTCGTCCTTGACTTGCTGACAAGTCAGGCATCTCGACACGAAGTATGTGACGTCCCTCTTCATTCCGTCCCACCAGTAAATATCTCGCAAGTCGTAGTACATCTTGGTGGAACTGGGTTGAACGCTATACATCGATCTATGTGCCTCCTCAAGAATCTCACGCCGCAGTTCCCCCGAATCTGGTACGCACAATCGAGTCCCAAATCGCAGTACTCCCTGATCATCGATCACGAACTCAGAATCTCTGCCTTGCCTAATCTGCTCCATGATCTCTGAAAGACGGTCATCGCTGGGCTGTGCCTCTCGAATACGGTCAAGTAACTGCGGACGTGCACGAACATGCGCAAGCTGTCCCCCTGTCGGAGTGAACTCGAACTCAACCCGGCTGTCGCATAAAATCTACCAATCTGCCGACGACTGCCTCTGTACTGCGCGCAAACAAGATAGACTAACCCCGGGCCTTCTGCTCAAATCATCCGCCACTGCATTAGCTTTGCCCGGGTGATACAAGATCTCGCAATCGTAGTCTTTCACCAGCTCCATCCAACGGCGCTGTCTCAGATTCAGGTCTCGCTGCTGAAATATATACTTTAAGCTCTTGTGATCAGTGAATATCTGACACGACTCACCGTATAGGTAATGTCGCCGGATCTTAAGTGCAAAGACCACTGCAGCCATCTCCAAATCGTGAGTGGGGTATTTCTGTTCATGTTTCTTCAACTGCCGTGAAGCATACGCGATCACCCTGTCATGCTGCATCAATACGCACCCTAGCCCCACTCGTGAAGCGTCACAATAAACCATGAATCCGCCTGATCCTGAAGGCAATGATAACACCGGTGCCGTAGTCAAATAAGTCCGTAGCTGCTGGAAACTGTGCTCGCACTCCTCCGTCCAATCGAAAGGAACTCCCTTCCGAGTCAATCCGGTCAAAGGTGCAGCAATACGAGAGAAATCCTGAACGAATCGCCTGTAATAGCCAGCCAGGCCTAGGAAACTGCGGATCTCCGTAACTGATGTCGGTCTGGGCCACTGCTGAACGGCCTCGATCTTCTTCGAGTCCACACATATACCATCTCTCGTAATCACGTGACCCAAGAAACCAACGCTGTCCAACCAGAATGCACACTTGGAAAATTTTGCGAAAAGCTGGTGCTCCTTCAAAGTCTACAACATAATCCGCAAGTGCTGCTCGTGCTCTTCTCGGCTCCGGGAATACACCAAAATATCATCAATGAACACTATGATGAACAAGTCAAGATACGGCCTGAATATACGGTTCATCAAATCCATGAATACTGCTGGGGCGTTGGTGAGTCCGAACGACATCACCAAAAACTCATAGTGGCCGTAGCGCGTGCGGAAAGCTGTCCTCGGTATATCCTCGTGTCGAACTCGTAGCTGATGGTATCCTGATCGCAAATCGATCCTCGAGAAATATCCTACCCCCTGAAGCTGGTCGAACAAATCGTCGATATGTGGTAAGGGATACCGGTTCCGTACGGTAACTTTGTTCAGCTGGCGGTAGTCGATACACAAACGCAAACTGCCGTCCTTCTTCTTAACAAACAGGACCAGAGCACCCTACGGAGAAACGCTAGGTCGAATAAGTCCCTTATCTAACAAATCCTGCAACTGATCCTTCAGCTCTCTAAGCTCCGCCGGGGCCATCCGATAAGGCGGTATAGAAATAGGCCCCGAGCCGGGAATCAAATCGATGCAGAACTCAACATCGCGCTCAGGCGGTAACCCAGGCATCTCGTCAGGGAAAACATAAGGGAACTCATGCACAATCGGGACCCAATCCAACGGAACCTCTGCAGCTCGAGTATCACAAATATACGCTAAGAATCCCTGACATCCCTTCCGCAAGAGCTGACCAGTGCGAAGAGACGAAATCAAGCTGGGAAGGGTGACGCTGCGGTCTCCCTGAATAACAAGGACTAGCTCTCCCGGAAAACTAAATCTGACTGCCTTCTCACGGCAGTCCACCGAAGCATAACAAGTGGCCAGCTAGTCCATGCCCAGAAGCACATCAAAGTCTAACATATTGAGGAGAATCAAATCAACCGACGAATTCCTCTCCCTGATACAAACGGAACACAATCGAAACACAAAACGAGCGACAAACGACTCGCCTACCGGAGTAATAACAACAAGCGGCTGATCTGACGACGACGACTCACGGCCCAATATCGGTGCAAAGTGTGTAGATACGTACGAATGTGTGGAACCTGGGTCGAATAATACTTGCGCGTCGAAAGAACATACTGGCAAGGTACCTGTCACGACGGCATTGGATGCCTGTGCATCCTGCGGCGTCAAGGCGAAAACTCGGGCCTGTCCCCCACCAATAGCTGGCTGTCCTCGGCCTCGGCCTCGGCCTCTTCGTCCTCTCTGAATAGGACCGCCACGTCCACAGCCTCTGGGTGCATCAAACTGACGTGGAGCATCGCCTGTGGTAAGAAGTAGAGCTCTCTGAGGAGGAGGTGGTGATGGTGGTAAGGTCACATGTGGAACTGTCACCGCTCCCTGCCGTCTCGCCGGACAGTCTCTGATAAGATGGTGCGGACTCCCGTACCCATAACATCCTGGCGACGGCTGCTGTCCCTGTGGATATGAACCATATAACTGACCCCGTCCAATTCTCTGCCAGGCCCATCTCTTGGAAAGAGTCTGGCGCGCTGCCTCTGCGACGGCATATCGGTGCGAATCCTCTTCAGCCCAGAAACGGCCGAAGTATGTGATATGCGTGCCTCCATCCGTAATGCCGTATCCATAGCAGCTGAATAAGTGTCGTAATGCTGGGCGCCAATAGCAAGAAACAGCTGGGTGTCAAGTCCCTGTATGAACCTCTTCACTCTCTTTTCTTCGGTATCCACCAAATACGGAGCATATCTGGACAACTGCGTGAACTGGACATCGTACGCAAACACCGTCATCCCTGGGGTCTTGATCAAAGCTTCAAAACTGCGAGCCCTAGCGTCACGAACGCTCTCTGGGAGGAAACAAGCTAGAAAGACTGCTGTAAACTCGGCCCAAGTCATAGGAGGTAAACCTGCAGCTCGGCCTCTCTCGACTGACTCCCACCATGTCTGCGCGAGGCCCTCTAGACAGAAACTCGCAAGCTCCACCCATCGATCGTCAGAACATCTGAGCGAATGGCAAATCCTGGCTAATCTGTCAAGAAATGTCTGTGGATCCTCTGCTGCATCGGTGCCCGTGAAGACTGGAGGTCTCAGCCTCATGAAATCCTGTAGCGATACTGGGATAGCCACGGTAGTAGTAGTAGCAGCAACTATCTGGGCAGCAGGTACCATGATAGTCTGTGATGTAGTAGGTACATCTTCCGATCTCGGTGTACGACTGGCCGCTACTAAGGATCCCACCATCTGTCGTAACTCCTGCATACCTCCCATCATCTGTCGTAGCTCCTCCATACCAGACTCTAGCCTGTCCATGCGGCCTGGGGAATGTGGATCAGTCTGTCCCAGAGGCGTAGGTACGCCACCCTGCTCGGTCCTCGTCTCGAACGAGCCTGCTCGGATCTCATCTCGGGCGGCAGCCCTCTGCGCTCTCGTAGCCTTCGGCGGCATAGTGGCTGGTACATGAAACAGGATAATAAGAACAGTGCAATAGAATCATAGGATACACGGAATTGAAGAAGGAATTTCAAGAAAGTATATCCTAAAGTCACTTAGGCGGAGTACCGTATCGCAAGTATGTCGCGGACATACACACGCTACGTTACCCTGCTTAAGTCACTTACTCCATCTACCAAAGACCATCCTACACTCAGAAAGATAAAACCTATCGCTCTGATACCAACTTTGTCACGACCCGCAGGGTACGGAACGTGACTGGCACTTAAGTTACGAAACGTCTCAACGCGTCCGTAAAATAAGTAAGCCAAAGTCCAGAAATCAAAACCAAATAAGCAGTAGAGTGAAGGAAAACCAATCAATTGAAAGCGAGTTTATCAAATAAGTCATATGAAGCCTTTTTAAGAACAATATCAATTTTTTCGAAAATTTCGGCAGTCTCCTTTGTGAATACTGGCCCCTAAAATGGGTACAACAAGAATATATATGAATACAAAAATATAGGGCATCTCCAAGCGGGAGCTAGCTCTTCGCCACAAGGTGGTCATAAATCCCACGCAATATAAATCAGCAATATGCAAAAAAAGCATAAAAAGGCATAAGTAAGAAGCAACATGTCGGCTCAAGTGAGCGCGACCCAAAGAACAATATACAAGCCCAAAAATCTCACTGTCTCGCCTCTAAGTCAATATACAACAGTACTGGTAGATACAGTAGATGGAGTACACTAGATAAAATGAATGTACAAGGTGGAAGAAAAAATAAACATATAACCCACCTACGAGCAAAAATCCTCAATCCACATAAAAGGAGGAAGTGCGTCCGCCGTAACAGTACTGACGGATCGGACCTGCAAAAAGGCTGTGGCACAACGGGGGTGAGTTTCCAAATCGTGGGTAATAAATAACATCTATAGAAACTATCGTAAGCATGCACACAAGCATCCTAGTATCTATAATACAGGTATGGCAGGATATACTAGCAGGTATGTATGCAACATGAATGTACTAGCAGGTATGTATGTGTTCAGACCATAATATTGCATTTTTCATTCCCCTATTCTTATCCGTTTTATAAATAAACAGGTACTCTTGACGCACGTTTGTTGCATGTTACAGGATACAGGCTCTTTGATGCGAATACAGTGAAAAAGACGAAAGTTGATACAGAAAAGGGACTTTTTGACCAACAAGTAGACGGATCCTAGTCAAGCCTAGACGAAGAACAATTCACAATTGTATAAGGCAATGCAGTCCGAAACGTCAAAGTGAACGGTCAAAAGATCCTTACAAGTTTTCACTGAAGATCTGGAGAAGACCTAGAAGTCAAATAGAGAAAAGAAGTATAAAAGTGGAAAGCCCATGAAGCATATAAGGAAGCCCAGAAGTTTGGTGAGATGAGCTCACCAAAGGGCCGCGGAACCGCGGCCCAAGCCCACATTTGCAGCGGTTCCGCGGCCATTCAGAGCCCGTGTCGGTGCAAATTTCGTGACTTGGTGCGTCGGTGCGTGTGTTGGGATTTTCCGTGGGAAAATCTGTAATTGCACATCTGCGAGAGTCTGTAACCCTAGTTTTCCTGTTTTCCTATAAATTGTAATCACAAATCTGTAAAACTCATGCCTCTTTTCAATAAACAAAATTCAGATCTGTTCTGTATTCTTGCTTGGAGGGAGCCATCAATACAATTAGTAAGTTATTTTTCACAGCTTTGTTTTAATTCTCTTTTAATTTAGATAGTTTATTAATCCCCTAATGAGCGAGTAATCTCCTCGCTTGTTAGGGTTAGCCTTAGGGAAAGGTTTGAGAGATGAGATCTCTCACCCCTTTCATGCCATTCACACCTAAGAATTAGAACTCCATGCATACGCGTACAACCGCTCCCTACGGCACCCTACCCCTCGAGGTAACGGTGAACCGTAGTATAAAGAGCCGATTGCGCGCATTTTCCATGGAGGTTAGGGTAATTATCGATAAAGGAAGGGCAAAAATCTAGAGGAAGAAACATCTTCCCAAAAGATTCTTATCCACTTTATTGATAATTACTATAACATCTAAGAGATCTAAAATAAGGCATTGAAAGCGGTGAGGAAACCTTAATCTCCAAACTTCCCCTAGGCCTAACCCTAGCAAGACTTTAATTTAGATTAATTTAGTTTATTTATAGATCTAGGGTTTTCTAGAATTAATAAGCAATCCACACAACATTTTGAATCAGCTCGTAAAAACACATTAAGAAAATTACCCATCTCTGTGGATCGACCCGTATTCACCGGCTAGCTGCAAAGCGACGACGTTTCTGATTACGCTAAAAATATAAATTTTTGGATAAATCTGTTGGAGATAGTGCCCTCAGAGTCAATTATTGGATCACAGGCACGTGATTGGAATGATTGAGGGAGAACCTATGCCGGTAGGACAGTCTTACTCGAGATGATAGTATGCTATCTGGTTTACCTTTATCATCGTGTACTGCTTTAGGTGACCTGACATGTCACTATTACACGTTGATAGAGCCCCTAGGATTCTTTCTTGACCAACAGCAGTATGAGGGCGATCATATAAGTAGGAGCTGGGGTCTATAAGCACATCCTTAAAAGGTCCCTAGTCGTGGGAGTTTCGAGACAGGGCATCGATACTCCAGAGTAGACTGGTGTGTACATTCGAGACCCCGACGAGGGGCGGTGGCCGGTCTCACAAGCCACTGGTGTCAGTTGGTTCACCTAAGATGTATACAGGTGCTCATTGGGTTATGAGTACACCGGACAAAACTCGCCGGGAACATGGTAGTTGGTCTTATACCTGACATCAGATAGCAGTTCCCTGGTGACATGTGTACAGGTTAGTTCATCGACCTGGGGATCGTCATTTGTCTCGTGTGAGTTCCCACTGTACTTTGATTACTACCCTACCACGCTCAAAGGAAACGTGCAAACAGGTTTTAGTTGGGTACAGTCCCGAGCCACATGGAGGCGGTGAGCGGATCTTCAGGGGTTCGTCTCTCCCGGTATTAGGGGTGAGGTCGCGCTGTGTCTAGGAGAGCCATTACACGAAGCCCTCGGCCGAGGCAGGAGATTTACTGGTAGGTATTCCAGTAGTATCTCAGGGTGTTCTGGGCTACACTCCGACACGACTTGTACCGCTTTTGGGGGTCTGACTTTTACCAACCCCCTAGGCCCGCCATGCGATGCTCATAGACGAACGGACCGGATTGTACGGATATTGTCACTGACAGGCTCAGTAGGGTGTCAGGATGAGTTCGCTCATCGACGTCCCTTTTGGTCAATACCTGGTAGCCCGTTACGTATTGGCTTATACCTCTGACGTGGTAGTGGTTAAATCCACAACCAAGGTGTTGACGAGTCTTTAGAGTCCCCCACATTCAGTTGCTCAAGTTTTCGGGCGAAACGCTGTAGAGGCCGTATGGAGATATGGCAGGGTTCGATCAGATACGTGCGGTATTGTACGGATCAGGATCGAACGGATAATACTAGCCGGCTTTGGTTTAAGCCGGATCCTAGTATAGTACGGTGTAGATTTTGTCTCATTGCATTTGTATTTCGGTCGGAATATAGATGCGGGTGTGTATACACAATATCGGGGTTTTCCTGTAATTTATTACGGGACCAGTATTCTGGAGTTGCCAGTTTGCTTTCCGTTTCGGCCATATTTCTTTGTATCCTTCATTGGCCGAAGATTGGTGGAGGAGGGCTTATTTGCATTTGTGCAAATAAGTATTTTTGGAGGGGGTCTTTGCATATTATTGTATCATGATACTTGCACCATCATTGCTTGACTTTCTTTAGTCATCATGTTTTGACTTGTGGTTTCATGATGGTTGTGGTGGAGTGAGGTTCTCCTTTTATGATCATTGTTTATCATTGTAACCTTCTCTCTCTCTCTTGTATGATGGGGGGCTTATTCTTTTTGATTGCTACATTCTCTCTCTCCCTACCTCACTTGGCCGGCCACATGAGATGTGGGCTGTCCCATTTTTGGGTGTGGTTCTTTGTTGATATCATATCAATTTTCCTCACCAAAATTCCCAAGTAAAACTCCATGGTTCATCCCTCCACTAAAAGGCAACATCCACTACTCCGAAATGAGACATGAGCACTACACATTCTACAGCAAATCTTGGGCATGTCGACTCGCCAGCTTCGTGCCCGAGTTGCCTCGGTATAGAGGTTGGAGCCCGTAAAAGATGCAGGCGACGTGGTGCCCTTCCGGCAAGGAAGTGGAGACTGGACATTCCGCAGGAGATCGGGACGACGGCAAGAAGACCGGAGGACATGGATCGCTCGGTATATCTCTCTTCCCCATCTAGTAGTTAGCTAGGACTAGTTAATGGCACAATCCGGGTTTATAGTGCGCGGTGGTGCCGGTTTGAAAAATTAAAGTTAAGCATCGCTTCCGCATTCCGGCGTCGGATTGACGGCCGAGGCGCCACCGTGCACTTACAGTGGTATCAGAGCCTCGCCATTAACATAGTCTAGCTTTGTCTAATGTGTTTTGCATTTCCGATCGAACAATTTTCCAAAAACAGTTTTTTTCTTCACATCAGTTTCTGTCGAAATTTTTTGAAGTCCAAAAATTTTTCACGTTGTTTCAGAATGATGTGTAGGAAATTCTAAGAGTTCTGGGAAAATTTGGTTTCGTGAACTGTCTATACCACCGCGGAACCGCGGCCAAACCCATACTTGGGCCGCGGTTCCGCCGCTCTTTTAACTGTTCATGGCCCCAAAATTTTACAGAATGCTTCTGAGTGGAAAATAGGTTTTCTGGAATGTTATTTTTTGGGCCCAGATTTCTTGATGTGCTACAGCAGTGCTTTGGGGCCCACTTGTTAAAATTTAATCGATCGGATATTTTAAACACTTTAGTTCACAGTATTTACATTATATCTGCGACCGTGAATACCACTTGATCGGTAAATCCTGTCTAACTGCTATAGCCCGGTTAGACGGATTTGCGAACGTGACATTCACGTTAATGTTCTGTGTATTGCTGTGATGTTGCGGATTGGTCATGGGGGATAGCCTGGATGCAATGCTAGTACAGTTTTTGTTGTATTATGTACATTTGATATTGCGGGACGAGCGTCCGACATGTGGACTGCCGTCACTGCCTGTTTGTATTATTATTTTGGGGCACGACCAGGTTGCGGTCGATGTACCCGTTGTATGTATATTTTACTTTCTGTACTAGGATTACCCCAAGGAGGGGTGCATGGGTAGCCGGGTTCTAGAGGGCAACGGGCCCGCATCTCATGGCATTGAGACGGAGAGGGCTTCACTCTAGAATTGGCGGGCTATTCACCGCACTCATAGGGGGTACAGGTTGACCCAGAAGGGGTGCCTAAGTTACCGGATTCCGTAAAGTGCTGGGTGGTCCATTCACGTTGCTGAAGGGGGCTGCCTCGCTTCAGGTTTTGGTGGGTAACTTGCCGCGCCCGTAGGGGTCTAGGATTTCATTGCACAGGCTATTCACACGACCAGGGGAAAGTCGGGTTTCAGTAGTGGCTCTGTGAAACCCGGGGATCCCAGATATCTGTATTGTTCTGTGATGCTGTACATTTCTGTGATGTTGCATTTTATCACGTCTTGAGCGAATATAATATATTGGTATATATATTAGTAGATGTTGTATATGTTTTGCATCCGCGCTAGTCCAGTCCCCGCTCTGTCGTTAGTTAGCTAACCTAACGGGTAATGACGGGACCCAGTGGCAAATGCGGATGGCATATACGTACATCAGTATATTTTCGTTCTTTGTGGTGTGATCAATTGATAGGACTGCATTGATTCGGATCAATACAAGTTAAAAACAAACCTAATCTGATGTTGTTGGAACATTTTTCAAAAAGCTGTTATTGCAAGGACGTTCTCTTTTGTTTTGCATCGTGGTATTCAGTTGGAATATCCTGCTCCTCAGTCGACGAGGCAAGGGCCGAGATCCCTTCACCGGGAGTGACCCCTTGGACAGAAGTTTGCGTCAGGGCAATAACTTCACTATAGCCGATTACTTTTGCTTTGCACCGTGGTATTCAGTTGGAATATCATGCACCTCATTCTACGGGGAAAGAGCCGAGATCCCTTCACCGGGAGTGACCTCTTTAGCAATGGTTTTCGTCACTATATTTTTTAAAAGCTATCCATTCCTTCAACGATATCAAGTTCATTACGTTAAAGGTTTTTGCCAGAAACCATTCGAAGCCCTCCGTCGTTTCATATGGATAGTCAATAGTATTCAAGCTTTGTTTATTGGCCAAAGTCAAGGCACAGTGTTTGGTAGCTGTTGGTTATTCATATGCAGCATAGATAGATGCGTTGGTTTGGAACAGTCGTACTGCCTTGTTGGCCAAAGTCAAGGGTAGGTACGGGTGGATTCAAATCAACTTGGAGAATGACGGGTAGAACTTGACATGTGACTTATGATTTGTTGGCCAAAGTCAAGATCATAAGAGCATGGAGTAAAAATCACATCGGGAGTTTCTAAAGAAACTGAAACTTGCCAGATATGCGCATACCTCCTGGAGTGTGATAGCGTGAGCAGATTCCGTCACGTTATCATGCGATGATAGTTGGATCCCGATTCCCACTGATGAGTTGGTTTACTTCTCGGGTGATCCCGACTAATTCTTCTTTTAGGTTTGGAGGAGAATTTGACGGTACAGTGGGAGGTTTCCAGATTAGATAAATTGGTAACCATTCTGATCTAGGTTAGAGTGCACGCTGAGTGTTTCTTTTCTCTCTCTCTCTTTGGCAGCAACCATTGACCCGACCCTAAGACTATGACTCAGTGACCAAGTTGACCGAACCTTCTTAACACTGGCTTTTGGATTGTCAGAGTTGCAAACCTCATTGCCACTCCTACTTTTACCCTTTTCTCCAGGGCAACCCGTATTACTACGAACGTCCACTTCCATTAGACAAAACCATCGTATGGTTATATACGAACTCGAAGGGATTTATTCGAGGATGGTTTCCGGTTCTGGAGAAAACGAATAGGACTATTCAGTTGTCTTTTCCTTTTACCTTCTCTCAGGTTGCGAGTACCCCTTGGTTTAGGAGATAGCACACCTATTACGCAAATTGGATAGTCTTCTTCCAAACCTTAGGCTGGTGCCGAACGGTGGGGAATGAAGAAAACCAATTAGCATAACGATGGTGTACAGAAGGTATTATGTAAAGACAAAGAAAGGGATTAGTAAGAGGGCAAAGTAAATTGCGACTGCTATTCACGACCAAACCAAGTATTTCATTACCACTCCCACTTCACCTTTGTATTTCTCCAGGACACTCCGTATCACTACGAAGATCCACAGTTTATTGGATATTCCATCGTATGGTTATATACGAACCTGAAAGGAACTTGTTCCAGTTCGGAGATGGATTCTGGTTCAGGAGAAATAGGAATAAGGTTTATTCGGGTGTCTTTTATCTTCACCTTCTCTCGCATTGCGAGTGTTCCTAGGATTGGGACAGTACACCCATTATGCTTATTGGATAGTCTTCTTCCAAACCATAGGCTGGAGCCGAACGGTAGGGAAGGAAGAAAACCATTTGGCCTAAAGGGGTGTACAGAAGGTAATGACTAAAGACATATGAAGGGATTTGGAGAGGTGGCAAAGAATTATACGGTTACAGTCGTGAATCTGGAAGAGGCATTACTAGGAATACCGGGATACCCCATCGAAACATTTCAATGTTTCAGTTTCACCGTGTACTGTTAAAAGAAAACTGATTTCCCAATTAGACACTTGCTCCAGGGTATGTATTTACCAGGTATAATTCTCACATCTGTATGGTTTTACAGATGATGAGTGGGAGTAAGTTATTGGGAATTAGGTGATCATCCTCATTATATCGGAATTCGTTGTAATTGGTGATATTTGAGGAAATCACCTGGGCTGTTTGCCGGTCGGCAAATATTTGGTTTTGAATATCCGCTGTTATGCACCAATTTCAAATTGATATATCTGTACGTCTATTTTCATAGAGTGAGATATACCTTTCTGAAATTATGTCTATGACATTTACCTATATCAGAGGATGGTTAGGTAAGGAGCATTAAACAGCGGTGTAATTCTTCTTAACCATAAGTACAGTTTTCAACCTACGACACACAGTGAATGAGTTATTAACTCAAGGGACTTATACAGAGTATTGTATGTTGTCCAGGGTCCATCAGGACAGAGGGGTTGGTCCTCGTACTATATTCGGTTTACTTATGACTTCTCTAGTTTTTAGATAGGTGTTTCGTGGAAACACAGGGTCCGAATTATGAGAAGTTATAGGTATTTGAATAGAGTAGAGAACCAGGTGTAGCAAGTATCGGGATTCTTCAAAGTGATCGAAGATGTAGATACTTGAGTATGGTATTCAGTTGATAGTAGTGATTAAGAGAACTTGCTTCTCTTTCAGGTTACTCATAATTGGAAGCATTCATAAGTTGAGTAACGCTGATCGGCCTCCTTCCATTTAGATAACATGCATTGGAGATAGCTGCATGATTTGAATCTGGTTCAATTAAATCAGTGCCTCTAGTTCTATAATGGATATAGAACAGTTCATATCTTAACGATGTTAAGGTACGGGGAGTTGTCCGGGTTATGATTAAAACCAGACACTGGACAACTCAAGGCACGTTTCTGTAATGGCTGTTTATGGGTTGACCCAGGCTATGACGAGGGTTGACTTTCTACCATCTGGAAGATCAATAGCGATATTGTTCTAGACTCGCCACAGTTTTATTAAAAATGGATTTTTTCAGAAAACAGTAGTGGGAGTATGGTAGAACTGGAAGTGATTCCAGAACCGCAAACGATTACTGAAGATTTGATAGGAACCTAAAGATTCAATCTGGATTGACATTCCATTGGCAACTCCGCAGATAAGGTGGGTAACTTCAAGCACCCGAGAGGTACTCCGGTAGCCTCAAGGACGGTGACAGGGAAGTTCTTGTTTACCCAGACTCGCCATTGCTGTTGTTCCAGACTGTGAGACCCGGCAGGAGGATGAGTATAGCGTCGTTCTGAACTAGCTTTAGAAGTGTACGTGTATATGACTCTGCCAGAGGGTTGTCGTAGTCAGTGGGAGCAGCGGAAGCATTGGTGGACAAGTGGCTTATGTCTATTTATAGACTAAAGCAGATATAGCGGAGATAGATCATCTATTTCTGATGTGACAGTCATAGGTTTGACTTCATCAGAATAGGGGATGGATCTGTTGAGAAGGTAGTAGGGTGTGATGTCATGGTATTTGGATGACATACACAGAGTAGGAAGTGATATTCCTATACTACGATCGGTTATACTTTGGTCGTCACACAGTGGTTTCTCCACATGGGACTTGGACATTATATCAGACATACTGGTTACTAGATCTATGGTTTTAGATCTAGATTTGGGTGGTTTCCCAATTAAGGGTACTTAGACAGCATTCTAAGAGTATTTAGAATGGAGGACTCCTGGCACGGTAGTGTACCTGCAGGTGATGGAGTCACCCTCTCTAAAGGTGTCTTACAGACTAAAGGGGAGAGGGATATGCATGATTGGCAGATCACTTGCTTAGGCAAGAATCAATCATGAGATGTCAAGTACCACACCAGATGTTGTTCTTGCAGTAGATGCAATAAGTTGATATTGATCCAATCCTGGAGAAACAGTCGGAAGCAGTTTTAGAACATAAGTGGATGTTCTAGGGATATGATAACGACAGCCTCATTCGGGAGACAGTTATCATTCCAGGCTTCCAAGGTGACTTGGACGACAGGGAGGTTGTTAAAGTTATAGTTTTCCCTCTGACGAGGGGCAGTATTTTGGACAGGTGGTCCAAGGCAATACTGAGGGAGGCTTGGCGCAGCATACTGATTAAGTTCAGTTGACGATACAGTCTAAAAAGTTTGGATTTGGAGTTCATTTATGAGCTAGGTCCCATCAGACATCCAGACACATTCTAAGACAGGTATTGCTCATTTCGGGAGATGGGTTTCTCCGCGAACTTGAGATATAGAAAGACATAAAAAGAAACATCAAAGCGGATCCACTCACTGAGGATATTCCTCGAACGCAATAGTTTCGCAAACAGGCTTTGTGAGACTGACTAGTAGAGGAGTTGAGTGTTCGGTATCACACGGGCTGTGAGTATGCGACATCGCAATAATTAGCCTTGAGTGCAAGTGGGAGATTGTTGGAGATAGTGCCCTCAGAGTCAATTATTGGATCACAGGCACGTGATTGGAATGATTGAGGGAGGACCTATGCCGGTAGGACAGTCTTACTCGAGATGATAGTATGCTATCTGGTTTACCTTTATCATCGTGTACTGCTTTAGGTGACCTGACATGTCACTATTACACGTTGATAGAGCCCCTAGGATTCTTGCTTGACCACCAGCAGTATGAGGGCGATCATATAAGTGGGAGCTGGGGTCTATAAGCACATCCTTAAAATGTCCCTAGTCGTGGGAGTTTCGAGAAAGGGCATCGATACTCCAGAGTAGACTGGTGTGTACATTCGAGACCCCGATGAGGGGCGGTGGCCGGTCTCACAAGCCACTGGTGTTAGTTGGTTCACCTAAGATGTATACAGGTGCTCATTGGGTTATGAGTACACCGGACAGGACTCGCCGGGAACATGCAAGTTGGTCTTATACCTGACGTCAGATAGCAGTTCCCTGGTGACATGTGTACAGGTTAGTTCATCGACCTGGGGATCGTCATTTGTCTCGTGTGAGTTCCCACTGTACTTTGATTACTACCCTACCACGTTCAAAGGAGACGTGCAAACAGGTTTTAGTTGGGTACAGTCCCGAGCCACATGGAGGCAATGAGCGGATCTTAAGGGGTTCGTCTCTCCCGGTATTGGGGGTGAGGTCGCGCTGTGTCTAGAAGAGCCATTACACGAAGCCCTCGGCCGAGGCAGGAGATTTACTGGTAGGTATTCCAGTAGTATCTCAGGGTGTTCTGGGCTACACTCCGACTTGACTTGTACCGCTTTTGGGGGTCTGACTTTTACCAACCCCCTAGGCCTGCCATGCGATGCTCATAGACGAACGGACTGGACTGTACGGATATTGTCACTGACAGGCTCAGTAGGGTGTCAGGATGAGTTCGCTCATCGACGTCCCTTTTGGTCAATACCTGGTAGCCCGTTACGTATTGGCTTATACCTCTGACGTGGTAGTGGTTAAATCCACAACCAAGGTGTTGACGAGTCTTTAGAGTCCCCCACATTCAGTTGCTCAAGTTTTCGGGCGAAACGCTGTAGAGACCGTATGGAGATATGGCAGGGTTCGATCAGATACGTGCGGTATTGCACGGATCAGGATCGAACGGATAATACTAGCCGGCTTTGGTTTAAGCCGGATCCTAGTATAGTACAGTGTAGATTTTGTCTCATTGCATTTGTATTTCGGTCGGAATACAGATGCGGGTGTGTATACACAGTATCGGGGTTTTCCTGTAATTTATTACGGGACAAGTTTTCTGGAGTTGCCAGTTTGCTTTCCGTTTCGGCCATATTTCTTTGTATCCTTCATTGGCCGAAGATTGGTGGAGGAGGGCTTATTTGCATTTGTGCAAATAAGTATTTGTGGAGGGGGTCTTTGCATATTATTGTATCATGATACTTGCACCATCATTGCTTCACTTTCTTTAGTCATTATGTTTTGACTTGTGGTTTCGTGATGGTTGTGGTGGAGTGAGGTTCTCCTTTTGTGATCATTGTTTATCATTGTAACCTTCTCTCTCTCTCTTGTATGATGGGGGGCTTATTATTTTTTATTGCTACATTCTCTCTCTCCCTACCTCACTTGGCCGGCCACATGAGATGTGGGCTGTCCCATTTTTGGGTGTGGTTCTTTGTTGATATCATATCAATTTTCCTCACCAAAATTCCCAAGTAAAACTCCATGGTTCATCCCTCCACTAAAAGGCAACATCCACTACTCCGAAATGAGACATGAGCACTACACATTCTACAGCAAATCTTGGGCACGTCGACTCGCCAGCTTCGTGCCCGAGTTGCCTCGGTATAGAGGTGGGAGCCCGTAAAAGATGCAGGCGACGTGGTGCCCTTCCGGCAAGGAGGTGGAGACTGGACATTCCGCGGGAGATCGGGACGACGGCGAGAAGACCGGAGGACACGGATCGCTCGGTATATCTCTCTTCCCCATCTACTAGTTAGCTAGGACTAGTTAATGGCACGATCCGGGTTTATAGTGCGCGGTGGTGCCGGTTTGAAAAATTAAAGTTAAGCATCGCTTCCGCATTCCGGCGTCGGATTGACGGCTGGGGCGCCGCCGTGCAGTTACAAAATCAAATGGCGCCGTTGCCGGGGATGGCGTAATTTTTCTTTTGTGTAATTTCGGGTTGATTTAAATTTTTAAAAAATCAGAAAAATCAGGAAATACAAAAATACAAAAACATTTTATCGATTTTTATCTGTTTGAAGGGTTTTATGGTTTGAATCTTGCAGGAACAGCGAAGGATTGCGAATCTGGAAATTTACAGAAGGTTAAACAGAAAAGTGAACATCAGAACAGAGGAGAATTGGTGAACAGGAGCTACAAAAAAAATTTCAGAGCCTGATCCCACTACTAAGCTGCGGTTACGCCGCATAATAGGGCCCCAGACCGCGGTTCCGCCGCATGTTGGCCACGTCAGCTCCTCAATTTTACATGGTTTGATCTCTCCTTCTCCCCTCTGCAACCTACAATATATCCATTGTGAAAATTTTCTGCAGGAATTCTTTGCGCTAAAAATCTTCTCTCCC
Source organism: Agapanthus africanus (assembly GCA_030015575.1). Classification (NCBI taxonomy): domain Eukaryota; kingdom Viridiplantae; phylum Streptophyta; class Magnoliopsida; order Asparagales; family Amaryllidaceae; genus Agapanthus; species Agapanthus africanus. The sequence continues at coordinate 543,183,573 of CM057348.1, forward strand.
CTTCTAAATAACAGATTTTCTGCAGGTTTCTTTGCGCCGCGCTAAAAATTTGATTGCAAGTGAATTTTATGTTTTGCATAATTTAATCGGACTTTAAGGGGCTAATTGACCAAACTCAGATTGGGTGGGGATTTCATCACCCTTTCCAGGACCCCAGAAAACACTTAAAGCATTTGCATCGACCACAATTAATTAAAAAATATTAGACTCAGCCCTAAGGACGTCGAGCTCAATAGGAAAAAGGACTGGTATAGGCATCGACCGTTTATCCTAACTGACTCTGCGGTGTCTAGGCAAGTGTGTCAAGGCTAGTGGTTTTTAATTAGGCCCACTATTGTGGTTCCTTCCCACTTACCTGGCACTTACCTGGCCGTACTTGTCGGTGAAGAGGCGGTTTGAGGTCCTATTTCTAGCCCTAGTTAGGAGCTGTCTAGCAGACCTAGGTGACCCTAGATCTAGGCCTGATTGTGCATGTGTGGTTGATACATTTGTGTCATGAGTCCCTTTTCTAAAACCTCTTTGCAAAACTCTCACATAAAAAAAAAAAGAAAAATCTTTTCAAAACTTGCAACTTGTCGCTAAGAAAACTTGCAACTCACTTCCACCACTTCTTCTCATTGACGTTTTCTTACCTCCACATTCTGTCTTTTATTTTTTCTGACTACACTACCCCTTTTAGTGTATGTCACTTTGGACTAGGGATACTAAAGCCCGATTAGTCCGTGTTTCGTTGGTACCGACCGACGAATCTTTCGACACCGAAGTCAAAATTCCCTCCATTTCCTTATCTCCACCTTCAAATTCTTCATTCGAAGGTATGTCGGGACACAACCCCAACGATACCTTACCGACGGGAATAATTCCACCTCCGTTAGGTGCGAATAACCCGAATCTTCCGCCTGTTGTAGCGCCCGCACGAATCGCGCTCCAGGATCTCTTCTACCCCGTCCGCACTTCTTTACCTACATGTCTTTCACCCCCACCGGCAAATGGGGACAATTTTGAAATAAAACCACATTTCATCAATATGCTGCCAAAATTTCATGGTTTGGAATCTGAAGATGCATATATCTTTATCAATAAATTCCAAAATGTGTGCGCTATGATGAAAACGACCCAATTAAGTGATGACGCTATAAGGCTAAGGGTCATTCCTTTTACCTTATGTGAGCTAGCCGAGAAGTGGCTATACAGCACCGCATCACATTCCATTAGAAATTGGGACGAGTTTGTGAGAGCTTTTCTGAAAAAGTTATATCCTCATCACAAAACTGCTAAAATCCGTAACGAGATTATACAATTTTCACAGCTTCCTTCCGAACCATTTTGGAAGTGCTTCGAGAGATTTAAGGACCTACTCGTTCAATGCCCTCATCATGGGATCGAAAGTTGGCAACTTTGCCAAACATTATACGAGAGATTGAACTCGGCAACGACGCAGTTGCTAGAAACCATATGTCAAGGTCATTTTCTCTCCAAGTCTAGCGACGAAGCGTGGCAGTTTCTTGAGGATCTTAGTGAGCAAACAATTCAGTGGGAGAGTACCAAGACCACATCATCTTCTTCTATTGGTCAATCTAGGGCAGGCATACATCAAGTAGATATGTCAATTGCTATGAAGGTCGAGATGGCCGCACTTATGAAAAAGCTAGAAGCCATTGAGACCAAAATCTCATCGTCTTCTCCTGCCCCTGCTTTACCCACACGAACTGTTTGTGCTTGTTGTTCGAATCCATCGCATCTAACCGAAGAGTGTCCTTATAATGCACCTATTCAAGGACAAGATCAAGTCAATGCTGCCTTTCAGCAACGACAAAGAAATGATCCGTACTCTTCGACATACAATCCGGGGTGGAGGAGTCACCCAAATTTCGCTTGGAACCAAAATCAACAATTCCAAGGAAATAACAATTTTCAAAGACCTCCTCCTCCACAACAACAACAAGCACCTTCACAAACTCAAAACCAGCAACCTTTCCAACAACAACCTTATACAAATCAAACGAACAATTTGGTTCAACCAAATGATGATAAGGTTATCTCGCTCGAAAAAAGTCTAGATGCATTTCTCAAGCAATCTACAGAATCCGCAGCAAGATTTGAAAATTATGTTCAATCTTTGATGCATAACAATGCCTCACACGATCAAAGTATCAAATCTATTGAGGCAAAAATTGCACAATTAACTGCTGCATTGAGCGAGAGAGAAAAGGAAAAGCTTCCATCTCAACCAATGCCAAATCCCGGTCACACACAAAACGCATATCACAATCACAATGTAAATGCGGTGACCACGTTGAGATCCGGAAGAGAGTTGCAAAATAATGTGGGAACTAATGATGACATCCCCGCCGGTGGTTCTTCTTCTTCTTCTTCTTCTTCTTCTTCTTCTTCTTCTCTATTGTCATCTTCCCCTTCTTCATTTTCTTCACTTTCTTCTTCACCTTTTTCTTTAGAGCCTATTCTCCACCCATCACACGGCACTAATTCTTCTAACTCGAACGGACCCATTTCTCACAACACGAACACATCTACACTGGGATCCGTTCCTACTCCATATTCTACTCCACAGACATTTGACTCAACAAATTTTCAAAATGCTCCATTTCCAAACAGGTTGAGTCCCAATAAACCAACTGCACAAGTGGAGAAGATTGTGGAATTATTTAAGCAGGTTAGCATAAATATACCTCTTTTGGATGCTATCCAACAAGTCCCTTCATACGCGAAAATCTTAAAGGGCTTATGCACCTCGAAGAGAAAGGCATCTCAAGTACCCAAGAAAGTGCTAGTGGCTAGTGCAGTGAGCAATGCTATTAACCACCCTCAAACCTTACCCCAAAAACGAAAGGACCCAGGCTGTCCTACGATTTCAATCACAATTGGGGATAAGAAAATTAATCGAGCACTTTTAGATCTTGGGTCTAGTGTTAACCTGCTTCCCTACTCCGTGTACGAACAATTAGGGGTTGGATAGTTGAAACCCACTCGTTGTACTCTCCAAATGGCTGATCGATCAATCACCCATCCAAGGGGTGAGCTAGAGGATGTGTTGATCAAAGTTGGGGAGTTCATATTCCCCGTTAATTTTATTGTTATGGATACACAACCTGTTGCTAACCCACGAAACCAAATTCCGGTGATCCTCGGTCGACCATTTTTGTCCACTTCCAATGCTGTAATAAACTATCGCAATGGCTCCATGACTCTATCCTTTGGGAAGATGTCTAGTGAGTTCAATATTTATAAGATGGGAAGTCTGCCCCCCGTGCCTAAAACTAGTACATGAGAAGTTTGCTCTGTTCACGAAATCACGCAGGAGGACTGCGAGCTTGAAAGATTCTTGTTTGATGAAAACAGTTTTGACGCCACTAGTGCATCCCTCCTTGAGCCTACCACCGTTGACACAACCGATATGGATTATGAATGTTTCACTTTTTCGGATGATGACGACTCACAGCCCGAATATGAGTCTTTTGAATTTGTGGATGAGTTAGTTGAACCATCCGAATCGGTTGTTTGCAGTGATTTCGAACCTGTGTTGGAGTCCTTTGAGTTCGAGGTAGATTCCGCAATGATTCTTTCGCCTCCGAAACTCGAACTCATGTCCTTACCGCCTTACCTTAAATATGCTTACATAGGTAAGAATGAGACTTTTCCCATTATAATATCAGCCTCTCTAGCCTTCGAGCAAGAGAACGCTATTTTAAAAGTCTTACAAGATAGGCGGCAAGTTTTCGGTTGGACTATGGCAGACATCGAGGAGATCAGTTCCATTATAATTGAATATCATATGCAATTGATGGATGATGCCAAGTCAATAGAGGACCCACAGAAACATTTTGGGGGAATTGTGGTTAGTCAACCTCCTCCTTTAGAAGTTGAACCACCCCCATTTCTTTTAAGAAGCTACGAGAATGCCAACATTCCACTGATTGCTGATCATTCGCATTCTCGTTTTGATTCATCACCACCTCCTGTCTATTCACCTCTATACCTTCCATACCACCACTTGTATCTTCCCCGATTCTTTATGGATCGCTACGACTTATTCTTCTACCAACTGATACTCTTTACTGATAAATTTTTTAACTGGTTGGTGTTAACGTTTGGTCTATGCAAGGTTTGGCAGTAATGTCTAACATAGTTTAAATGAAGTTTGGGGAAAGGCTTTTCTGTATATATTTTTTGTTTTCCTTAACAATAAAAAAAAATATAAATAAATAAACAAGGAAGTGCCGGTATTTTGACCCTCTTGGTTTAGCATGACAGTGAGGACACTGTCAAGTTCAAGTTTGGGGGTATGCTCGGTACGTCTTCTTCCTTCGCATTCATTTGTATATATATATATATTTTTTTTTTGGCATTTGCATACTTATTTGAAAAACCATAAAAAAATGGAAAATTTTCAAAAATTATAAAAATTAATATATTCAATTTTGGCTTATTTGACTTGAGTTTGACAAATAGGTTAACTAGCTAGGAGCAACTAGATCTTAGACTTAGTGAATTAAAAACCCTAAAAATAACATTCCTCAAAGTTTAACGGTAGAAAGTATATGCCTTGTAGTTTATTTAGAAATAGGCAAATTTTGGTTTCACTTCTTGGGCTAAGTCAAAATGAGGAAAGAGTATTGATGTTCTTATTAGAGTATAAGTTTGAAAAATAGTTCCTACCTTAAGTCTAGATTCTGAAAATGCATACCCCACAATTTGCACACTCACGCACCTTGAAACTTGGAATAGTAAAAGAAACCTTGAAATGCTTTTGTCTAAAGTCCTTAGTACGAAGAAAATAAAAGAAAAAAAAGTGAATAAAGAAAAAAAAATGGACACTGGTTTTTGTGATTACTTAAGGCTGCAAAAATAGAAAAAATGTTTAGCGAGGGTGCTTCATCACCTAGTGCCTTAGACCAACTGGTTTGGGAGTCACTGCTAAAGCCTTGGGTGTTGCAAAACTAGGAAGTACGCTTTAAAATGCTAACGCATCTTGTAATCGGTCGTTGGTACCTCAAGAAATATTAACGGTCGCATGAAGGATGTGTAAGCGAAATTCAATTAAAAATTCACTAATTAATAAGTGCTTTGGACAATGGATGAGAGTACGATTGCTTGATTTGAATTTCCAAGTGTAGGGGTGATCGATACACACACGTGGGGATATGTGATTAGAGTTTAGATAAGAGAAAGGAATGAAAGATAGAACTTGTATCTTTAGTAGAGTTGATAGAAATTCCTAAGTAGAGATGAAACCCTAGAATGAAGACATAAGAGATGCCGAAAGCTAAGTAGGTCTACATAACATATATAATCTTAAGTTAAATAATGAGGAAGTGTGACGAATATGGGTGGATAATTTGCGAGTCAAAAGATAATAGAATTCCTTGTTAGAAAACCTAATTGGAGAACAAAAGTCAATGGGCCGAGTTGATAGGATTTTGTGGGTGTAATCCGCTGAAAACCCTCAGGAGACAACACTCCTCCTACTAGGGACACCTAGAGGTTTAACGGCTTGTTGCACGTGCTCAGTGCAATCGCGTTTCCCTGCGAAAGTGCGGTTAGGTTAGGATTTTAGTGAATAAAAAAATAAGTTTGTTCGAGGACGAGCAAAAGATAAGTTTGGGGGTATTTGTTCAGACCATAATATTGCATTTTTCATTCCCCTATTCTTATCCGTTTTATAAATAAACAGGTACTCTTGACGCACGTTTGTTGCATGTTACAGGATACAGGCTCTTTGATGCGAATACAGTGAAAAAGACGAAAGTTGATACAGAAAAGGGACTTTTTGACCAACAAGTAGACGGATCCTAGTCAAGCCTAGACGAAGAACAATTCACAATTGTATAAGGCAATACAGTCCGAAACGTCAAAGTGAACGGTCAAAAGATCCTTACAAGTTTTCACTGAAGATCTGGAGAAGACCCAGAAGTCAAATAGAGAAAAGAAGTATAAAAGTGGAAAGCCCGTGAAGCATATAAGGAAGCCCAGAAGTTTGGTGAGATGAGCTCACCAAAGGGCCGTGGAACCGCGGCCCAAGCCCACATTTGCCGCGGTTCCGCGGCCATTCAGAGCCCGTGTCGGTGCAAATTTCGTGACTCGGTGCGTCGGTGCGGGTGTTGGGATTTTCCATGGGCAAATCTGTAATTGCACATCTGCGAGAGTCTGTAACCCTATTTTTCCTGTTTTCCTATAAATTGTAATCACAGATCTGTAAAACTCATGCCTCTTTTCAATAAACAAAATTCAGATCTGTTCTGTATTCTTGCTTGGAGGGAGCCATCAATACAATTAGTAAGTTATTTTTCATAGCTTTGTTTTAATTCTCTTTTAATTTAGAATGTTTATTAATCCCCTAATGAGCGAATAATCTCCTCGCTTGTTAGGGTTAGCCTTAGGGAAAGGTTTGAGAGATGAGATCTCTCACCCCTTTCATGCCATTCACACCTAAGAATTAGAACTCCATGCATACGCGCACAACCTCTCCCTACGGCACCCTACCCCTCGAGGTAACGGTAAACCGTAGTATAAAGGGCCGGTTGCGCGCGTTTTCCATGGAGGTTAGGGTAATTATCGATAAAGGAAGGGCAAGAATCTAGAGGAAGAAACATCTTCCCAAAAGATTCTTATCCACTTTATTGATAATTACTATAACATCTAAGAGATCTAAAATAAGGCATTGAAAGCGGTGAGGAAACCTTAATCTCCAAACTTCCCCTAGGCCTAACCCTAGCAAGACTTTAATTTAGATTAATTTAGTTTATTTATAGATCTAGGGTTTTCTAGAATTAATAAGCAATCCACACAACATTTTGAATCAGCTCGTAAAAACACATTAAGAAAATTACCCATCTCTGTGGATCGACCCGTATTCACCGGCTAGCTGCAAAGCGACGCCGTTTCTGATTACGGTAAAAATACAAATTTTTGGATAAATCAGTATGCAATATGAATGAACTCATGATCTGAATGTGTAAGTATAAGAAATCATATATTTCCTTTAGGAATCTCTTTTGAAATATCAGCACAATACCAATAGAATCAACAAGAATCTGTGTCCAGCATCGATACCTCAAAACTGTCTCAATCTCATGTATCCATGTCACAGTATCTCTGGCCTCAGCCGTCCGGCTGACCCATCTCAAATATCCATATCTCAACATCTCGTGGCCACGGTCGGTATCCTCTGGATATCCGTCGTGCCAAAAAAATCACCGGTAGGTAGTCCATCCCCTGCCAGGCTCATCGTCAGCAACACGAGCTTCTTGCCCCGGGGTACCTTACTGGGCCTACCATGTACCCGAGACGGTTCATCCAACTCCTCGAAACGGGTCTCGAAAACCACATCAAACTCATGGTGGACGACACTTACATCACTAGAAAACCGCAATTTGCATATTTTTAAAAAAAAGGTACTAAGTTTAGAAATTTTGCGGCTTTCCCCCAAAATCCAGAAATATCATAAATCTCAAGAAATCATCATACGTGCATATTTCAATGATAATGAATGCATATGGTATCAATAATCGAGTTGCAATGTATGATTAATAAACTAGGCATGAACAATTGATGTAATGGTATGCATGCACATGAATAGCAATCCTACGATTTCATTTTAAGGATTTAAATGTCATAACACAGGTTTAAGAATCAATTATAGTGAAAATGCTTCAGATTATAAGTTATCTAGTGTTGTGGCATGGCAATTTACAGGGCGTGTGTGTACGCATGAATAGTGCTCGTGCTGCATATAAAAACCCTGGCAATGGTGCAGGTGTCCTATAGAATGGGTTCGCATATGTATGTCAATATAAAGCATGGATGTAGCAAATAATCATGCAAGTATTACACCCCTAATTACTAACATCACTAGGAATCTTTTTAAGTTACTAAAACTATCGGGCGACTTGCGCCATCCAACGATAGTCCCCCATAGATGTTATATCTATTCACCGGAATCCCCAGCTAGTTATGTCCAATCACCGCTTTCCCTTTTCATGCCGCTTCCGAAGTCTCCGCGACCGAACCTGAAATTTGCACCAATACAAAACATAAGGTTACATATCATGAAACGACGCAAATCCCAAACGAAAATATCAACGTTCACAAGTTAGGCACAACGTGCACAAGGTGCGCGGAACACACACGAAATTCACAAAAACTAACTATAATCGTCGTTTTGGGACGCCCGGCAAAACTAAAACCCGATTAACCCAAATTCCGCATACACACCTCCTAAATGTCATAGGAGATGCCAACAATATCATCAAGATCTCATAAATAAATCACCACAATATTTTACGAAAACCTAGTAAGCATGAAAGCTAGAAAAATTGGCGCAAACATCGCGGATTTACGGCGAAAAGACTACAATCAAGCTTGAACAACCAACCACACTATAAGCAATCTACAACCCTCACATAACCCACATGCTTCAAATTCCCCTTTTTCCATAAACAAAACCCTTCTTGATTTTCATAAAACAACAATTACAAACCAATTTCACACTTTAAAATTAACTAAATTAGCATAATTTGAAGACCACATAAACAAAGTAACCTCTTTGATTTGGTTGTGTAGGAACTAGCAAGCAAAATAAATTTAATTAACCAAATAATGGTTTCTAAAACCCTAGTTTAAACTCAAGCCATGAACTTTAAAACCTAGACTAGAAATTAGCTAAACTTTTAACACTAAAATCATTTAATTAAAGGAATTTAACCAAAACAATTTAATTAGGTAGAAATTATACCTCAAGATCTAGAGATCTAGCAAGAAGTTTTGCCTCCAAAGATGGCCTCCTAGCATCCAAGATCCATGCAAGAAAGGCTAAGAAGAATGGATGGAGGATGGGGATTAATTTGTGAGGTTTAATTTTGGATTTTGATGGAATTTGAGATGAGTTTTGAAGAAAAAAAGAGAAGGGAAATTGGGGGCTTTTTTCTGCAGAATTTCGGCCAGAGGGAGAGGTGAGGGATGGTGTGGGTGTTGGGAAAAAAGGTCCAAGTCAACCCTCTCATATTACCATAATACCCTTACCTCAAATAAATATATATATAACCCTTTTTAAACCACTTCATTTCTTTCAAGAGTTGAAGTCAAACAAGAGGATGAAAAAAAACATGGGCTGCTGTTGGTGGGGTCGGCCTAGTGGAGAGGAATGAGTGAGAGAGATTTTACAAAGAAATTCTATGCAAAAAGACCCCCCACAAGTCCAAAATTGCAAGTTTTAGTTCAAATAATTAAAATTTTAGTTTCCTTCGATTATAACAAAATAGAACTTAAAATAAAATACTAAAAATTTATATTACAAACTAAATTTTAGTTGTCATGGTTCTATAGATTAAAATTAGCCCATTCAAATTTGTATTTATCGCTAATTTAATGTATTTTTAACAGCTTAAAATAATATTAAAAATAATAAAATAGGAAAAAAAATTTAAACGACCAGAATTTTATAAGTAACTCATTAGCTACTAAAAATTAGCAATTATCTATCCAAATTAGGTATAATTAGGCCTATACTGCAAAATAACTATAATGACGATTTACGGAAAAATACCAAATTTTCACCGATTTTCGGGAAAACACCAAAACGACTTTTCAAGGCGTTACAATTAATGAGATTAATGTAAAGAAAAAAAATGAACCTAAAAAGATGTTGTAGAATCGGATTTGAAACACACTCGACCTTTTATGAAAAAGCAAGTTTCAAAATGCGGAGCTTAAGCCACTCTTTTTAAACTTATTGGATTCTACAACGATATCAAGTTCAAAGCGTTAAAAGTTTTCTTAAAAACTATCCGCAGCCCTCCGTCATTTTAGGAAGTAGAGTACTTAGTATTCATGCTGCGTATTTTGACTTTAGTTAAGGCGCAGTGTACGGTAGCTGAGTGATGTCTTCCTACACTGCATATGATGCAGATTAGTTAGGACATTCATATGATTATGTTGACTTTAGTTAAGGGTCATATGGGTGGGTCTAGTTAATCACGAAATGACGGGAAGAACTTGACTGGTACTTATGATATGTTGACTTTAGTTAAGGTCATGAGTACTAGGGGTAAAAATAATATCGGAAATTTCAAGAGTTGAAATTTACAATGAGATTGTATACCTTCTATATGATAGTAGGATCCCGATCCCACTGCGAGAAAAAGTTGCTCCTGGGAGAATTTTGCACTTTACAATTAGCTAACCCAGTAGGTGTCTAGAAAGGTGTCAAACGGGGCTACGCCTCTGGAAAGATGAGGTTTATTTTAATTAGGTCCGTGCGAAAGCACGGGGAAGCTCCTTCAAGTACCGGCACTGGCCTGGCTGAACGGTTAGCGAAGTTGTAGAATGTAATTAATCCCGGCTAGTTTTCTTTTTAAAAGGTTTTAAAGAAAATTTGATAAAAAACAGTGGGAGACATCGATTAAACAAGATAACAACCAATCTGATCTTTGCAAGAGCTTTCGCTAAGTGTATTCTTTTCTCTCTCTTAATGGCAGATACCTATGACAGGACTTAAGCTTCTATTAGATAAAAACAAGCTGAATGGGACCAACTATAAAGACTGGCTGAGGAATCTAAACATTGCCTTGACTTATGATAAGGTATCATATGTCCTCACGGCTCCAACCCTGCCCATCCTAGGTCCTAAACCTTCAGTTGCGAATAGGGAATTCCACAAGACATGGGAAGCTGACTGTGCCACAGCCAAATGCCTCGCGCTAGCATCGATGGATAACACACATCAGAAGCAGCACGAGAATATGGACGTCAAAGCCATATTCCTCCATACAAAAGAGTTGTATGGAGAGCAATCTCGCGTATTACGATACGAAGCATCTAGAAAACTGTTTCAGATGCGAATGGCCGCTGGCACAGTAGTAGGAGACCATGTTCTGAAGATGATAGCTCTCATAGAAGAGCTTGAGAACCTTGGGTAGACAATGGACAATGAATAATATACGGATATTATTCTGCAGTCTCTCCCCTCCACCTTTGCTCAGTTCATAGTTAACTTCAACATGCACAACATGGAGAAGGAACTGCCTGAACTCCTTAATATGTTAAGGAGTGCAGAGAGCACACTGAAGTCAGTAAAGACTCCCATTTTGGGTCCTGGGACTTTTTCCTCCTCTCGCCCGAAGGCTAAGGCCAAGGGAAAGATGAAGAAGAAACCCACCAAACCAAAGGGTGGAGTCAAAAAGGTTAAGGGGAAAGACAAGTCCAAGGTTGGGGAATCGGGGAAAGGAGAATGTTTCCACTGCAAGAAGATGGGACACTGGAAGCGGAACTGTACTGAGTACCTTGAACTCAAGAAGAAGCATAGTGATGCTTCAGGTTCAGGTGTATTCGTAGTTGAGAACTGTTTTTCTATTAACTCTGCTTCCTGGGTATTAGATACCGGTTCAGGTTCTCATATTTGCAATTTTGTGCAGGCGTTGAGAAATAGCAGAGTTTTGAAGAAAGGTGATCATACTCTCCAGGTTAGAAATGGTTCCAATGTAAATGCAGTTTCAGTGGGAGAGTATCACCTTGGGTTGCCGTCGGGTTGTATATTGGTTTTGAACCCATATTATTTTGTGCCTAGTATGCTTTGTAATATTATATCCGTTTTTTTGTTAGACAATGAAGGATATCATTTTGCTGTGCAACACAATGTTATGAACATTAGACTTAATCAAGAGTTGATTGGTTATGGTACACTAAATAACGGAATATACGTCCTTAATCAACACACAGTATTCAACATTCAACACACAAGTAAAAGAAAATTTTCAGATATAAATGAAGCTTTTCTTTGGCATTGTAGACTTAGTCATATTAATGAAACAAAACTAAACAAGCTTCATAAAGATGGATATTTAAATTCTTTTGAGTATAAATCTTAATCAACTTGCCAGTCTTGTATCAAAGGTAAAATTCCAAAACTCCGTTTACTGGACACGGAGAAAGAGCTACTGAGCTCCTTGGCCTCATACATAGTGATGTATGTGGGCTAATGTCTACACATGCAAGAGGCGGTTTTTCTTACTTCGTAAATTTTACTGATAATTTCTCAAGATTCGGTCATGTGTTTTTGATAAAGCATAAGTCTGAAGCTTTCAAGAAATTCAAGGAGTATAAACTTGAAGTAGAAAACCAAACAGGAATGAGAATCAAGATACTTCGATCAGATCGAGGTGGAGAGTACTTAAGTACTGAGTTCTTGGATTTCCTAAAAGAGAATGGGATTCTCTCTCGGCTCACTCCCCCTTACACACCACAGCACAACGGTGTGTCAGAACGACGGAATCGTACCCTATTAGATATGGTACGATCCATGATAAGTGATTCTGAGTTACCCCTCTCGTTTTGGGGGCATGCATTGGAAACTGCAGCTTTTCTGTTAAACAACGTTCCAACCAAGACCGTGTCTACCACTCCATATGAGATATGGCATGGGAAGAGACCGTCTCTTAAAAGAGTTAAGATTTGGGGTTGTCCGGCTTTTGTCAAAAAGCAGAATCCAAACAAACTCGAGACACGATCAGTCAAATGTATATTTGTGGGATATCCAAAACATTCGTTTGGGTATCTCTTCTACCACAAGGAGGAACAAAAAGTGTTTGTTTCTCAATATGCCACATTTTTAGAAAATGAAATTTTTCCAAATGATGCTGATGGCAATGTGGTAGATCTAGAAGAGGTTCTAAAGACACAAGTTACAAATGACGACTTGGTTGAACCTGATGTTATAATGGAATCGAATGAAGCTCAGCCACTCTGTAGATCTGGTAGGACTTCTCGCCCACCGGAGAGATGCTATGGTTTTCTCATTGATGGTGATAGAGAGGATTGCATCATGGATGATGATGATCCTACCATTTTTCATCAAGCTATCATGAGTGGTGACTCTGTGAAATGGATGGATGCCATGAGATCCGAAATGGAGTCCATGTACACCAACAAAGTATGGACTTTGGAAGATGTACCCTCCGGGATAAAACCTGTGGGTTGCAAATGGATCTTTAAAAGAAAGATCGGTGTAGATGGACAGGTGGAGACCTATAAGGCAAGGTTGGTAGCGAAAGGTTTTCGTCAAAGACCAGGTTTGGACTATGACGAGACTTTCTCTCCGGTAGCCATGCTTAAATCCATTCGGATCCTACTTGCTATTGTTGCTCACTACGACTATGAAATCTGGCAGATGGATGTTAAAACTGCATTTCTAAATGGTGATTTAGATGAATGCGTTTATATGGATCATCCAGAGGGCTTTATTGACAGTGGGAGCAGCGGAAAAGCATGTAAGTTGCTTAAATCCATTTATGGATTAAAGCAAGCATCACGGAGTTGGAACATCTGTTTTGATGATGTTATCAAAGAGTTTGATTTCATCAAAAATCCAGATGAATCTTGTGTTTATAAGAAGACTGTAGGGAGAAATGTCACATTCCTCGTATTGTACGTAGATGACATATTTCTGTTAGGAAATGATATTCCTATGCTACAGTCGGTCAAATCATTCTTATCACAAAAGTTCTCCATGAAGGACCTGGGTGATGCCATATACATATTGGGCATACGGATCTATAGGGATAGATCCAAACGGTTATTGGGATTGTCCCAAAACAAGTACATTAACACCATCCTAAAGAGATTTAGTATGGAAGACTCCAAGCGGGGTGCCTAACCCGCTTGCCACGGAGTCACTCTCTCTAAGGACGATTGCCCAAAGTCTGATATAGAGAGAGCTCGCATGAGCATAATTCCCTATGCTTCGACAGTAGGATCGATAATGTATGCGATGTTGTGTACACGTCCTGATGTAGCTTATGCACTTAGTGTAGTAAGCAGGTATCAGTCAAACCCAGGGGAGAATCACTGGACTGCTGTGAAGAACATTCTTATGTACTTGCGAAGGACTAAAGAATTGTTCTTGGTGTATGGTAACGGGGATCTCCAAATAGAGGCCTTTACCGATTCGAGCTTCCAGAGTGACAAGGATGATAACAAGTCTATCTCAGGGTTTGCATTTACCCTCAATGGAGGGACAGTGAGTTGGAAGATTTCCAAACAGGATACCGTTGCAGACTCAACGATGGAAGCTGAGTACATTACTGTAAATGATGCTGCCAAGGAAGCCGTCTGGATGAGGAAGTTCATCTCGGAGCTAGGAGTAGTTCCAACCATTATTGATCCAATACCTTTGTATTGTGACAATAATGGGGCTATGGCATTGGTCGAAGAGCCCAGGTCCCATCAGAAGTCCAGACACATCCTAAGACGATATCATATGATCCGGAAGATAGTTGATCGCCACGAGATCGAGATTAAGAGAGTAGATACAAAGAACAACGCTGCGGATCCATTCACCAAAGCCCTCTCTCAGCCGCAGCATGAGCGACTTTCTGAGATGTTGGGTATGAGATACGCCAATAACTGGCCTTAGTGCAAGTGGGAGATTGTTGGATATATGTATGCCTTAGAGGCCATTATGTGATAGTGTATGTACTGATGTGTGTGTGTGTGTATATATATATATATTCAGAGGACAGTCTTGCTCGACATGATAATATGCTATCTGGTTTCACTTTATCATATGTTCACTTGATCATGTTTATATTCATTTGGTACATGTTGATAAAGCCCTAAGGATATTGGCTTGACTACTGGGATTATGATGTGGATCATACTAGTGGGACATCTGTAGTTTATAAGCATATCCTTGAAATGTTCCTAGTCGTAGGTATTGTAAGTCGATGTACAATACCCCACGAGTTGCGGGGAGGCGGAAATATGAAAAACGATCTTGTTCTTTAAGCAAACATCGACTAACCGAAGATCTTTACTAAACGATAATTAACAACAACCATAGAAGTTCTTAGCTACTATGAAAAGAGGTTATAACTAGTGAATCGTGTCCTTCGTCTTTTCGATAGATGATCCACCCGAGAACCCTAATCCAAGCTTCACCTCTATGCTTGAGGTAACTAAGTTTCTCTAGTTGCTAATCAAAGGAACTTAGATGATATAGAGTTAGGTTATGGATTGTTTAGTCTATTCTAATCCTTGATCTTAACTCATGAGTGGTAGGATTAGGGTTTGAAGAGAGAGTGAGCTTGAGGAGAGAGAAGGTGAACATGATAATAATAATGGAATTGTTTCTCATTTGAATTATATGAAGCATAATGTTTAAACAAAAAAATGAGTAAATGTGATTATTCATCATGCTACATTAATTCAATATGAGTGATTCACTATATGAGTCATTAAGCATTTAATGATGCATTAATGATATGATGAATCACACAAAATGAGTCACAAATGCATTTAATGAAAATGCCACCTAAACCCTCAAATCACCATGCTTCTAGAAGGTTCCCGCAAAATTACGAGAACGTCCCTCCCATCCGTGAAAACACGGAAAAACTTTAGACTGTATAAATCCAATAACCTGATACTAGAATCTGGCTTAAACTAAAGCCGGCTAGTAAAAACTGTCCGAACGTCGTACGTGCGTAAACATACGTATGCGTCCGAACCCTTTGTCGTAAAAGCATACGACCTCTATATCGTTTCGCCTGGAGTAGGGAAATCTCTGTGTGGGACTCTAAAGACTCGACTACTACGCTGGCAGTGGGTTTAACCACAGACCACAAGCAGCACTAGCTATACGTAACGGTCCCCAGATAGATGTCGATAAGAAGGCCGATGAGGAAACTCATCCGAACTCCTACTGAGCCTGTACGTGACAATATCCGCGCAGTCCGGTCTGTTCGTCTAAGAGTATCACATGTATATTCTAGGGAGGTGGCAAACGTCAGACCTTTAATAACCCTACAAGTCGTGTCGGTTTGGCTCAAGACCATCCGAGAATCTACTGATCAGTCCATCAGTAATTCTCAATCAGCCCTGGCCAGGGACTTATGAAAATGACCAACCGATCACCGTGCGATATCAACTCCCTATACCGGGAGAGACGAATCCCTAACAGTCGCTCACTGCCTCCACGTGGCTCGGGACTGTGCCCAACTAAAACATGTTTGCACGACTCCTTTGAACCGTGGTAGGGTAGTAATCAAAGCACAGTGGGAACTCACACGAGACAAATGACGACCTTAAGTCAACGGACTATCTGCACACATGTCACCTGAGAACTGCTATCTGACGTTAGATATAATACCATCCAGTCAGTTCTCGGCGAGTCATGTCCGGTGTACTCACACCCGGTGAGCATCTGTATACAATCTTAGGTGCACATCACCAATGGCTGCGGGACCAATCCATCGCCCCTCCTCAGGGTCTAGATATGTATACACTAGTCTACTCTGGAGTATCGATGCCCAGTCTCGATACTCCTGCGACCAGGGACATCTAAGGATGTGCCTATATACTATCCAGCTCCCACAAGTATGACTGCCATCACAACACCGGTAGTCAGGCAAACACCCTATGGGCTTTATCAATATGTATATATAAATACAAAGTAAAATATATCATATGTTAAGATAAAGACAAACCAAATAGCGTACTATCATAACAAGCAAGATTGTCATGTACATACATATCCCTAGCATCCTATACAATGAAGGCCTCTAGGGCATATATATCCAATAATCTCCCACTTGCACTAAGGCCTATAATTGGCGCATTGTGTACCCACTGTCTGCACTAGATCCAGTTGCTGGCGTACCGCATGCCCAACATCTCAAACAGCCTCTCGAAATGGACTTGAGGGATGGCCTTGGTGAATGGATCTACCGTGTTGTCTTTTGTGTCCACTCTCCGTACCTCGATCTCCCGACGATCCATGATCTCTCTGATCAGGTGAAACCGCCTTAAGATATGCCTGGATTTTTGATGGGACCTTGGTTCCTTCGCTAATGCTACAGCCCCATTGTTATCACAATACAAAGGTATTGGATTGGCAATGGACGGAACCACCTAAAGTTCAGCGATGAACTTCCTCATCCAGACAGCCTCTTTTGCGGCTTCGCTGGCAGCTATATACTCAGCTTCCATAGTTGAGTCTGCGACGGTATCCTGTTTGGAACTCCTCCAACATACCGCTCTTTCATTGAGGGTAAACACAAAACCCGAAATGGACTTAGAGTCATCTTTGTCACTTTGGAATCCGGAGTCGGTAAAAGCCTCAACCTGGAGGTCCCCATTACCGTAAATCAAGAACATCTCCTTAGTCCTTCTCAGATACTTGAAAATGTTCTTTACCGCTATCCAATACTTCTCATCTGGGTCAGACTAATACCTGCTTACCACACTAAGTGCATAAGCTACATCTGGTCTGGTACATAACATCGCATACATTATAGATCCTACTGCCGAAACGTAGGGTATAATGCCCATGCGAGCCCTCTCTTCATCAGTCTTTAGAGACATCTCTTTGGAGAGGGTGATCCCGTGACAAGCGGGTATATTACCGCGCTTGGAATCTTCCATACTAAATCTCTTTAGTATAGTGTCAATATACCTGGACTGTGAAAGTCCCAACATTCTATTAGATCTATCACGATAGATCTTAATGCCCAGAATGTATGATGCATCTCCCAAGTCTTTCATGGAGAATTTCAATGACAAGAAGAGATTTACTGATTGTAGCATAGGGACATCATTCCCTATCAGTAGTATCTCGTCGATGTACAAAACGAGGAAGACTACTGCTCCTTCTACAATCTTCCTATAAATACATGGTTCATCTACATTTTTGATAAAGTCAAATTCTTTGACTGTCTCATCAAAGCAGATGTTCCAACTCCGTGATGCTTGCCGTAATCCATAAATGGATTTAAGCAACTTGCACACTCTTCCGCTGCTCTCACTGTCTAAGAAACCTTCTAGTTGATCCATGTAAACACTCTCTTCTAAATGTCCATTTAGAAAAGCAGTTTTTACGTCCATCTGCCAGATTTGATAGTCATAGAAGGCAGCAATCGCAAGCAGGATCCGAATGGATTTAAGCATAGCTACAGGTGAAAAGGTTTCATCATAGTCCAGTCCTGGTCTTTGACGAAAACCTTTTGCAACGAGTCTAGCTTTGTAGGTTTCCATTTGTCCAAATGCACCAATCTTCTTTTTGAAGATCCATTTGCTTCCAACTGGTTTCACCCCAGGAGGAGCAACTTCTAAAGTCCATACTTTATTGGTGTACATGGATTCCATTTCGGATCTCATAGCATCCAGCCACTTCACCGAGTCTATACTCGTGATAGCCTGCTGAAAATTAGTAGGCTCATCATCATCGATGATGCAATCCTCTTGATCCCCATCTAGAAGAAACCCATAGTATCTTTCAGGAGGAAGAGAAAGCCTACTAGTTCTGCGGAGTGGCGTTGGTTCGTCAGGTTCTATTGAAACCTGAGGTTCTACTAAGTCCTCGGTAGCAGTTTGAGGTTCTGGAATTTCTTCCAGCTCTACCGCGCTCCCACTAATTTCTTTTGCAAGAAATTCGCTCTCTAAGAAAATAATGTGGCGAGCGACAAATACCTTTTGTTCTTCAGTGTGGTAGACCATATACCCCCTTGAATGCTTGGGGTATCCTACAAACTTGCATAAAACTGATCGTGCCTCTAGCTTGTCCGGATTATGCTTTTTAACATATGCCGGACACCCCCATATCTTGATATACTTGAGATATGGTCTCTTCCCGCTCCATATTTCATATGGAGAGGTAGGCACAGACTTAGTCGGAACTCTGTTCAATAGGTATGCTGCTGATTCTAGAGCAAAACCCCAGAACGAAAGTGGCAACTCAGCACTACTCATCATTGAACGCACCATATCTAATAGCGTGCGATTCCTCCTTTCTGATACACCATTATGCTGAGGTGTATAAGGCGGAGTAAGCTGAGAGAGAATTCCATTCTCTTTTAAGCATTCAAGGAAACTGGTAGTTAAGTATTCTCCACCTCGATCAGATCGAAGTGTCTTGATGCTTTTACCAGTCTGTTTCTCTACTTCATTTTTATACTCCTTAAACTTCTCAAAGACCTCGGATTTATGTTTCATTAAGAACCCATGCCCATACCTAGAGAAGTCATCAGTAAAAGTAATGAAGTAGGAGTGACCGCTTCGTGCATGCATAGACATTGGACCACATACATCACTGTGTACAAGTCCCAAGAGTTCTGTGGCTCTTTCTCCGTGTCCGGTGAACGGAGATTTGGTCATTTTTCCTTTGATACATGATTGACAAGTTGCATATGATGAATATTCAAACGGATCTAGATATCTATCTTTATGTAACTTAGTCAACCTTGTTTCGTTTATATGACCAAGTCTACAATGCCATAGGAAGGCTTGATTTGAATCTGGAGCCTTTCTTTTAAGCGTGTTTTGAATATTGAAAATTTAAGGTTGATTAAGTATGTATATGCCGTTTTTCAGTGTGCCAAACCCAATCAGTTCTTGATTTAGGAGAATGTTCATGATATTTCTTTCAAAAGCAAAATTATATCATTTATTAGATAACAAAGATACTAATATAATATTACACAGCATACTGGGAATACAAAAACAGCTGTACAACACCAAAATGTGCCCACTAGTCAACCCTAGGTGATATTCCCCTATTGCAATTGCATCTACATGCATTTCATTGCCCATCCGGAGAGTCATATCACCTGTCCCCAGTGCTCTACTATTTCTCAGATCCTGTAATGAATTACAGATGTGAGAACCAGAACCGGTATCAAGTACCCATGATGTAAAGTTTACTGAAAGACAATTTTCGATTACGAACACACCTGAAGCAGAAGCAACAGCTTGCTTCTTGTCCTTGGCTTTGAAGGCCAAACAATCCTTCTTCCAGTGTCCTTGCTTATGACAATAATAGCATTTGTTTATATCTGCCTTCACCCTTCCTGCCTTGTTCTTTCCCTGCATCTTCTTGACCCCACCCTTCGGTTTGGTGGCTTTCATCTTCTTCTTCCCTTTAGCTTTCACTTTAGATTTAGAAGAGGATGATTGGCCAACATACAGAACGGGGGTCTTCTTCTTTTTCAAGGAGGTCTCTGCTACCCTCAACATATTAAGGAGCTTTGGAAGATCAGCTTCCATTTCGTGCATGTTGAAGTTCAGCACGAACTGAGAGAAGGTGTGGGGAAGGGACTGCAAAATCAAGTCGATGTACAAATCATTCTCTAGCACGCATCCCAGGTTTGCGAGTTCCTCAATGAGGTTGATCATTTTGAGGACATGCTCTCCAACAGGTGATCCTGGAGCTAACCTCATCTGGAAGAGTTTCCTTGAGGTCTCGTACCTCGCGATACGGGAGTGCTCCCCATACAATTCCTTGCAATGGAGAAAGATGGATATAATATCCATACTCTCGTGCTGTTTCTGGAGTTTATTGTTCATGGACGCCAGCACGATACACTTAGCTCGCTCACAGTCTAGATCCTAGGTTTTGCGAACTTCCTTGTCCGCAACTGAGGAATCTGGTCCTGGGATAAGGGGAGGAACAGCGGTGGTAACATATGCCACTTTGTCATAAGTCGGTGCAATGTTGACGTTCCTTAGCAAATCTTTATAGTTCTGCCCGGTCAGTATATTTTTTTCAAGTAATAGTTTAAGTCCTGTCATGGTAGCTGCCAGAGAGAGAGAAAAGAAACACTCAGCATATGCTTTTGCAAGTTTAGATTGGTTATTAGTTTATCTAAACAGGATGGCTCCCACTGTAACCTCAAATCCTTCTTCAAAACCTAAAAGAAGAATTAGTCAGGATTTAATCACACGTCACAATACTTGCTTAACCTTTCAGCCAGGCCAGTGTTGGTACTTTGAGGGAGGTTTTCCAACGCTTTCACGAAGTTCCTTAATTAAATAACCTCTTTTCCCTGGAGGCGTAGCCCCTCTAACACCTTTCTGGACACCTACTTAGTTTATAGCATTGATTGTTAAGTGAGAAAAATTCTCGAGAGTAATCCTACTCATCAGTGGGATCGGGATCCAACTATTAATATATGATGCCCTAGATGGAAGCCACTCTAGTCACCACACTCCAGAAGGTATGCTAAATCTGCAAGTTTCCTTTATGTTTGAAACTCCCGATATGATTTTTACCCCAAGCTCTTATGACCTTGACGTAGGCCAACAAATCATAAGACGCAAGTCACGTTCTACCCATCGTTGTCTTGATTAATTTAGGTACATCATACATGCCCTTGACGTAGGCCAACAAGGTTGTACGTCTGTCCTAAACTAATGCATCTATCTATGCCACAAATAAGCAACACACTGCTACCATACACTATGCCTTGACGTAGGCCAACAAGCATAGCATGAATACGATGTGCTGTCTATTTGAAACGACGGAGGGTTACGGCTGGTTTTTGGCAAAAAACCGTTAACGTAGTGAACTTGATATGATCGAAAGAACCAAGATAGCTCTTTTTAAAAGGAGTGGTTTAAGCTCCGCATTTAAAATTTGCTTTTTGAAGAAAACCGAGTTGTTTTTGAAATTGTTCCAACAATTAAGTTTAGGTTTTATTTTCTTTGCATTAATAATAATGCGTCCCATCATTAACCTATCATTACAGATAACAACGAAAATACAACGTCCTCTTATGCCATCCGCATTCGCCACGGGGTCCCGTCATTACCCGTTAGGTTACTTAACTAACGGCAGAGCGGCGGCTGGGCTAGCGCGGGTGTAAAACATAAGTGACGTATAAATAGCTATCATATACAGATATTGTACATTCGTCAGACGCAATAATAGGCATTCCAGATCACAGATGAACTTTATTAGATATACAAGCAATCCGCGTTTCTTTTGAGCCTGCAACGAGAGACGGATTACACAGTTGTGATGAATAGCCATTACCCCATCGCAGACCCCTACGGGTACGGCAAACTACCCGCCAAGTACCCGAAGTGAAGCGGTCTCCCTCAACGACGTGAGTAGGCCACTAAACACTTCAAAGTACCCGGTAGTTTGTGCACCCCATCTTGGGTCTATCCTATGAGCAAAAACAGTAAAATAAAATAATACAACGGTGGCTACAACCGCAACCTGGATGTGCCCCGCAAAATAATATTACAACTTATTACAATTATATCGAATGAATTAATACAATAACCCATCACAAAACCCCGGCTAATCATCACAACAATCCAATACAGTTCATAATCACAAACAGTTAAAATCATCACAGATATGTGCAACCCCTTGCCAACCGACATACTAGCAGTTAGGGGAGGTTTACGAACACATAATACATTTCAGATATAATCAAATAACCAAACATCGTATAATTTCGATCGATCAAACACATTAGATTCTACTCCAAAACTTCTCTGTAAACCTGAGACTTGAGCAGAAAATAAATCATTCCAGAAAAGACAAAACATCACAAAAGAGCCACAGGAAAAACTTGGGATGAATCGGCTCCAACTCGGCCGCGGATCCGCGGCGGAACGGTAGTATCGGCCGCGGTTCCGCGGCTCTGTAGCCGATTCATGGACCCAATTTTTTCTGTGTTCTTATAATTTCCTGTAGGTTATTCTGGAGGTCCCTGAAAAAAATTTTGGATTCATTTTAAAATCGACAGAAACATGGTGATATCGATGTATTTTCCGGTTCGTTTCGCGTTCGAAATTGTAATGATTTTGCTATTGAGTTAATTATTGTTTAGTGAGGCTCTGATACCACTGTAAGTCGATGTACAACACCCCACAAGTTGCGGGGAGGCGGAAATATGAAAAACGATCTTGTTCTTTAAGCAAACATTGACTAACCGAAGATCTTTACTAAACGATAATTAACAACAACCATAGAAGTTTTTAGCTACTATGAAAAGAGATTATACCTAGTGAATTGTGTCCTTCGTCTTTTCGATCTGTACGTCCTCCTCGGCCTCCTTTCCGTGATAGATGATCCACCCGAGAACCCTAATCCAAGCTTCAACTCTATGCTTGAGGTAACTAAGTTTCTCTAGTTGCTAATCAAAGGAACTTAGATAATATAGAGTTAGGTTATGGATTGTTTAGTCTATTCTAATCTTTGATCTCAACTCATGAGTGGTAGGATTAGGGTTTGAAGAGAGAGTGAGCTTGAGGAGAGAGAAGGTGAACATGATAATGATAATGGAATTGTTTCTCACTTGAATTATATGAAGCATAATGTTTAATCAAAAAAATGAATAAATATGATTATTCATCTTGCTACATTAATTCAATATGAGTGATTCACTATATGAGTCATTAAGCATTTAATGATGCATTAATGATATGATGAATCACACAAAATGAGTCACAAATGCATTTAATGAAAATGCCACCTAAGCCCTCAAGTCACCATGCTTCTAGAAGCTTCCCGCAAAATTATGAGAACGCCCCTCCCATCCGTGAAAACACGGAAAAACTTTAGACTGTATAAATCCAATAACCTGATATTAGAATCTGGCTTAAACCAAAGCCGGCTAGTAAAAACTGTCCGAACGCCGTACTTGCGTAAACACACGTATGCGTCCGAACCCTTTGTTGTAAAACCATACGACCTCTATATCGTTTCACCTGGAGTAGGGAAATCTCTATGTGGGACTCTAAAGACTCGACTACTACACTGGCAGTGGGTTTAACCACAGACCGCAAGCGGCACTAGCTATATGTAACGGTCCCCAGGTAGATGTCGATAAGAAGGCCGATGAGGAAACTCATCCGAACTCCTACTGAGCCTGTACGTGACAATATCCGCGCAGTCCGGTCTGTTCGTCTAAGAGTATCACATGTATGGTCTAGGGAGGTGGCAAACGTCAGACCCCTAATAACCGTACAAGTCGTGTCGGTTTGGCTCAAGACCATCCGAGAATCTACTGATCAGTCCATCAGTAATTCTCAATCAGCTCTGGCCAGGGACTTATGGAAATGACTAACCGATCACCGTGCGATATCAACTCCCTATACCGGGAGAGACGAATCCCTAACAGTCGCTCACTGCCTCCACGTGGCTCGGGACTGCACCTAACTAAAACCTGTTTGCACGACTCCTTTGAACCGTGGTAGGGTAGTAATCAAAGCACAGTGGGAACTCACACGAGACAAATGAAGACCTTAAGCCAACAGACTATCTGCACATATGTCACCTGAGAACTGCTATTTGACGTTAGGTATAATACCATCCAGTCAGTTCTCGGCGAGTCCTGTCCGGTGTACTCACACTCAGTAAGCATCTGTATACAATCTTAGGTGCACATCACCAATGGCTGCGGGACCAATC
Source organism: Agapanthus africanus (assembly GCA_030015575.1). NCBI lineage: Eukaryota > Viridiplantae > Streptophyta > Magnoliopsida > Asparagales > Amaryllidaceae > Agapanthus > Agapanthus africanus. Next base: position 543,207,784 of record CM057348.1, read on the forward strand.
CATCGCCCCTCCTCAGGGTCTAGATATGTATACACTAGTCTACTCTGGAATATCGATACCCAGTCTCGATACTCCTGCGACCAGGGACATCTAAGGATGTGCCTATTGACTATCCAGCTCCTACAAGTATGACTGCCATCACAACGCCGGTAGTCAGGCAAACACCCTATGGGCTTTATCAACATGTATATATAAATACAAAGTAAAATATATCATATGTTAACATAAAGACAAACCAAATAGCGTACTATCATATCAAGCAAGATTGTCATGTACATACATATCCCTAGTATCCTATACAATAAAGGCCTCTAGGGCATATATATCCAACAGGTATATCGAGACAGGGCATCGATATTCCAGTGTAGACTAGCGTATACTGTTCTTGTTCCATATGATGGGCGATGGATGATCCCATATCTGTCTGGTGTGTTGACACCAAAGACTGTATACGGGTGCTCAGTGAGACTGGGTACACTGAACGGACTCACCGAGAACTCTTATGTGGTATTATATCATACGTCGGATAGCAGTTCTCAGGTGACACTGGTACAGGTTAGTCTGTAGACCCGAGATCGTCATAGAGTCTTGTGTGTCCTCCCACTGTACTTTGATCTCCACCCTACTACGGCTCTATTGAGTTGTACAAACAGGTGGATTTTGGGTACAGTCCCGAGGCATATAGAGGCAATGAGCGATAGGAGGGGTTTCGTCTCTCCTGGTATTGGGGGTTGATGCTGTGCTGTGCACGATTGGCTATAACAGGAAGTCCCTGGCCAGGGCTGTTGAGATATTACTGATAAGTGTTACCAGTAGTTTCTCGATCTGTTGTAGACCATATACCGGCATGACTTATTGAGTTATTGGGGTCGACGATTCCATCCCTAGACTCAATATACAGCATATCTGACGAAGAGACCGGACTGTACGGTAAGTGTTACCAGTTGGATTGACGGGAGTTTTGACAGGTTCGCTTGATCTTCTTCTGATCGCTCAATACCCGGGTGGCCGTTACGTTTAGCTGACCGCTTGCGGCTTGTAGGTGTTTGATATGATCATCACCTACTGCTAGCGTATTGACGAGTCTTAGAGTCCCACACAGAAGTTTCCTGGCTCAGGCGAAACGATGTGGTGCGCATATGAGATATGTGCGGGAGCTCGATTAAATACGTGTATATGATACCGTATTTTAATCGGGCGTTTTATATTAGTCGGGTCGTATGAGATATGACCGGTTTATTAAATCAAGTGTTGATTTAATATTGACTTTTATCTCATTTATTTAAACCTTTTTCTTATGATGGATGCATGCATGTATATGTACATGTTGATGTGCATACACACATACATACATACATTTGTATCATGGTTGATGATACAACAAAGATGGCAATGCAAGACTCACATGGTTCATTTTATATATACATATTTTTGTTTTGAATTAAAGATAAAGGAAATTAACTTAATGACTCATTTCTTCACAAATGACTCATTGTTTCTACACATTTCCTTGTTTGATCTTTGACTTAACCTTGGTTTGCTCTTTAACTCATCACAAAATATCTAGATATTTATATTAACCATGGTTTGTGTTATGATATTTATCTTTCTCTCTCTCATTATTATGATGAGATTATTGTTCATCCAAAAAAAAATAATTGCCATCTTCATTTTCCTCTCTCTAGCACTCTCTTGAGTTCTAAAATTGAGTGAGGTTAAAAGAAATAAAGGGTTTTAAGTGAGAACATACACCAGTTCATCATCCTATACATCTCTAGCTCTCTTGTGTAGGGTGTTTGCTTCAAGGATTTCATAGATCAAGTAAAGCAACAAGGTTTGAGCAAAGGACTTCGGGTGGATCGTCGTGGACTTGGAAGCGTTCAAGCAAGCCGTTCCAAACCAAAGGAGAACCAAGGAGTCGCCCTAGGAGGTCTACAAAGATTGTAGTCTCTCCACTTAGTGATAGAATAACTTTTACTTGTGATACTATTAATTGTTACTCTATAATTCTAGTTCGATTCCTAGTTAAGTTTACTTAGCACCTCATAAAATCAAAATTGTGGCATGTGTGATACTTCCAAACCCTATACGAGGTGATAAGGAAACCCTACATACACTAGTCTATTCTGGAGTAGCAATACCTAATCTTGATACTCGCATGACTATGAACATTTAAGGATGCGCTTATGGACTATCCAGGCCCCGCTAATATGATCCCCGTCATAATCCTGACAGTTAAGCAAAGATCCTATAGGCTTTATCAACATGTATTAGCGATATATAATAACAAGTAAAACATATACACATAAATGATAAAGACAAACCAGATAGTATATTATCATGTCGAGCAAGAATGTTCTATCTATATAGGTCTATGTACAATTACAATAATTACTTTCACAGCACCTATATCCAATAGGTAGGTCGTTACCACGACATCTAAGATCCTAGGTTTAGACTACTGTCTAACTTAATCTGTGAACATGCAATATATTAATATTTAAAAACAATAACTAACTAAACTAATTAATAATTAAAGAAAACCCTACGGGGTTTTCTACAAAAACTAAACTACTACTAATTTACCTAATTATCTAATCTAATTATTAAACATGCAAAAATATAAATTTTAAAAAGGAGATCAAGAGGAGAGACGAAACCCTACTTCTTGAAGAACGTTGGAAAAGTCCACTACGACGTACTCGAGCTCCTTTTTCTTCCTCAAATATTTCTCAATTTTTCTAGCACCCATAACCACCACCGTTATGAAGAGTGTCGAAATAGAATCGCGTGGAAATTTTCATGGCTTTTTTTAGGACCAAAATTGTGAGAAAAATGTGTTGGATTGAGGACTATTTATAGGCTTCTAAAGAAACCCTAACCCTGGTTAAATATACTAGCCACGTCATAGAAACGAGAGACTCAGATTGCGCCATGTCACCGCTTCTCTCTCTTTAACCCCTATATGCTTTCCACGTGTAGAGAGTGGGCCCCCCTCCATGTGCAAGCAGCACCTGCTGCTTTTTTTTCTTTTCTTTTCTTTTCTTTTTGTTTTATTTAAAAAAGAGTTATTTTAAGAATTGTTTTTAAAATCAGAAAAATCATTAATAATATGTAAAACTATCAGAAAATACTAGAAAATTCTAAAAAATAATCTAATTAAAGTTTTCTTCATTTTTACAAAAAAATTTGTCTGAAAATGATTTCCTTTTTTGTTTAAAAATTATTTCTTAAACTCTTTTTCCTTTCTAAAATTTCAAATTAAATTACTAAAAAATCCTCAAAAATTGCATTTAATTGTTTTAAAATATAAAACAACACTTCCATCAAAAGAGACACTTAAACTAATTAACGACTCTAAGAAATTTTTTTAAAAGATCTTTATTAAAATATACAGAAGAAGTAGTCGTTACAACAATTATTAGTATGAACGGTTGCATCTTCCTCTATTTCATCATGGTTAAAATGAAAGGCAATAGTGAAGCAGAGAAAGATGTAGCTCAGAGGAAAAAGTAGAATGGTTAAAGTAGGGAAGTACTTCAGAAATTTTATACGCTTATGGTTACCTTAAAACTTGAAAGAAATAACTTGATTTTTTTCTTTTGGGTTTGTAAAATGTTAAGTTGTAACCCGATGCATGCAGGGTTTGAGGCCAATATCTATTGGTCAACTGTAATTAAAGAGGTTTTACAAATATGGTGTTATGGCTAATCAAGAGATGTATAACAATAAAGGAATCGGAGAAACCGGACCCCATCCGCTGTACCATCAGGTAATAGATGACCTAGGTCTTTATCTATTTACTATCGAGAGCCTAATGTATACATCAAGCTGCCCTTACGCTATTTATACTAGCATTTTTGGCACATGCGCTTGCACATAATTCTAGAAATTTTTATGATAAATTTATTTACTAATTTAACAACATGCATAAAATAATAATGATGTGTGAATCTAATTACGTGTATCACACTCGTCAAATAATAAAGACGTGGCATTTAATTATGTGCATTGCACATAAATCAAGGATGTGTTTTTTTTGTTTGAAAGAAGAAGCCACATCATTAATCAATTTTAAAATTAAATGACCACCTTCCTTTTTTCCTATAATACTCGAGATATTTATACATTCCCCCTTTTCATGTACCTTTTATTTTTTGGGTAAATTGTCAAAAAGCCCTTAGTCCGCTACAAACTTGTGTAAAAACCCTGGGCCCAATCAAAACCTCATGTATACGAGTTGTCCGTAATATCTAAGCAGTTGCAGTTGCATGTAATACCTAACCAGTTGTATGTAATATCCAAGCAGTTGAGGGGATACAAGGCTTAAATGAGATAAAGCCCGGAGTTTTCACAAAGATTTTGAACAGGAAGCCCTTTCCAACAATTTCAAAAATTACAGGGGGCTTTTAGATAACTCCCAATCAAGCCTTTTTGACAATTTACCCTCTCTTTTTTAATATTATTGTTACTAAATATATATTAGGGTTTGGCTTCTCGTTTTTTGGAGAAAGAAAACCCAACCCAAAATTTGGGGTTTGTTGCTTGTTGTTGGATTGAGAAAGAGAGGCGCAGCCCATCTTCCCCCCCAAAAAATCCATTTTTTCCCCTCTCTTGTTGTTGGTGTTCTTCGAGTAGGCTTTTTGGCGATCCACACAAGCTGTCCACGCAGGCCTCCTCAGCAGATCGCAACCATCTCAATTCTCTCTCTCTCTCTCTCTCTCGTAATTTTTACACCTCTCTTTTATTATATATTAAAATTAAAACCCCTGTTTCTTAAACCCTTATTATTTTTCCAATTTGTCTTTCTTCTTCCTCTTCTTGTTTCCCCCCTGATCTCTCTTTTGTTTTGGTTTTGGTTTTGGTTTGGTGATTATGAATGTGTTTTGATTAGATCTATACGTAGGCATGCATCTACAAGGTTTTTGGGAATCATCTGCAACTCTGATCTGATCTGATATAATCTAAACTAAAGGGGGTAAAACCAAACTAGCAATGGATGGGAATGAGGGAGGGAGGCAGTCAGGGGCATCTTCTCTTGTCTTCAGAGATCCCCTTCATTTATGATATATTGCTAACACCTGTGTAAATTAAATCGATATATTTGAAGTGAATGACAATATGAATCAGGTTAGAAACCGGATGAATCAAACTATATGAAGGATTGTCGGATCTTTGCATCTCCCACAACAACTTTGGATTTGATTTTCTATTAAACAATTGACGCATGATATGGGGAATTGACATCTTTCCAATGAAAGATAAGCAAATTGAATTGAGATTTAAATTAAATTAGTATTAGAAAATGAAATACAAGGTTTTCCTTATCTGATTGGAAAAATAATTTACTATCCATAGATGCCATTTCTCTTTTAAGTAGTCATATGAAATCATGATCATATAACAGCACCATGATAACCCTAACCTTCTAGATTAAAACCTAAGCTTCGGATCGCCATCCTTTATTGGTGGTCCATATATATATGCTTATGAAACAAAGAATGGAGTGAGTGAGACTGCCCCCCAACATAGAAGAAATGGGGAGGCTTAAAGCATCAAGTAGTTTCAAGTTCTGGATCCATGACTTCATTTTGCAGAGTAAATTTAGGATTGGCCATGGATCATATTTTCCCAGTAACTCTAAATCTTGCGACTCAGGCCTGAAACTTACGGCCACAGCCCTGGCATTTTGGCTTATGAAGATATGTCCAGCTTTGGGCCAGCTGTGCCTGGACTTGTAGATCTTTTGTATTCTGAACTCAATATGCCTATGCCTGATGAAATACCTTACCGTGAAGTGAACATTAAATACCAAATACATTCAACTTCCTTGATTTGTTTAATCCTGTAATTCTGGAATGCTGTTAAGCTCTGAGAATTGTCAATCAGTGCAACCTGGTAAGAGCATCCATATGGAACATGGTAAGAACATTTATGGGAACAATACATAGTGGTACCTAAATGTTCCTGGAGAACATGTGAAATTTGAACATGCTACGGTGCTACCCAATAACCTAACTGTTTTAAGCTTTTTTTGACATGGTATTTGATGCTTGACAGGTTTGTGTTTGCAGAAAGACATCTTTCGTTTATTCTTTCTTTCACGATACAAATGTACATAACAGACGTATGGCTGTACATCCATTTGAGAGGGGAGAGAGATACTTGCAGTGGTTTCATGCAACAAATAGTGAATATTAGGGTGCCTGATTATAAACTTGTAACATATCCATCAATGTATAAATGCTATTTGACCTTAATGAATAGGGGGAGAAGCTCAAATCCAGGACGGTGTCGACCACTGATGACAAAACGAGTGAGGTCTAAGTTCCTTAGAAGAAGAAGGAAAACGATGGCAGATTGGAGCAAGTAAACCAAAGTAAGTGGACTACTCCTACACATGGGAAGAGTCATACACACAAGCAGTTCTAGCATTGATTGAGCAGCGCCGCTCCTTCAATGAGGAAAGTGCTGCCGAGCAGGCAAAAAGATGCAGATGTATAGGATAATTCTCCCCTTGAAACTTCACTGGTCAAATGCCGTAAGTGTGGGGTATGTGTTGGTGTTGAAACAAGAGAAGAGAACCTATATAGGAATCCAAGCTATGTTGGGCATCAGTGCAGCCTAGGGTGAAGATATATTCATATGAAGGAAATTCGGCACTTGAGAAAAAGGCAAGCAAGAAAGCAGTTTGGTGTATAAATTTAAGTGCTATACAACATTAAAAAAAAAGTTAATTGATTTCTAAGCTAGCAACTGATTTGTGGAATCATTCGTTCCCATGCTTTTGTGTTGGGTGGATAATGTTATTTGACTGAGTGTAGAATAAGTTCATAAACTGAATAGTTTTATAATTCATTTGCTATCTATTCTTATTAGTTTATGTTTTCTAGGTTTATCTGGGTTCCTTAATTAAAAAAAAATCTGCACTTATTTATGTTCTTTTTAATCTGGTTAGGAATAGTAGAATACAGATATTCCCTGAATAAGTTGGAAGTGATCCTTTTTTTAATATAATTTTTGGTGTTTAATTGAATTTTTATCTCTCTTGTAAAACATCTACTATGGAAGGGTCAATGCATGTGCATGCAGAAGTTCTTTTTGTCAATCCTCAGCTCTCCTGTCCTGCAAAATATATGTGGTACTAACTCTTGTTTTACTGTGTTCTCTCCTTGAGCAGAAATCTGCTGTTTATACAACATGGGTGAGGCCAGTGACGCCGAACAACAACTGGCTCTAGAAATGGTAGAACCAATACCGACATTGACACCACCGCCAGGGGCAAAGCGAAGAAGAAAGAAGTCGTTGGTCTGGGAACACTTTACTGTTGAACCTGTTGGTGGTGGATGCACACGAGCATGCTGCAAACTGTGCAAGCAAACCTTTGCATACAGCTATGGCCCAAAGGTAGCAGGTACAAGCCATCTCAAGAGACATATTACCCTGGGTTCGTGTCCCAAACTCAAGAGCCTAGAAAGGCAACAGCTTGCACTTGCTTCTGGAGGTCTGAAGATTGATGGAGAGGCCACTGATCCACCCAAAAGACGATATAGGACCACCTTGAATTCCCTATTTGATCAAGATGTAAGCTCTGAAAATCTTGCAAAGATGATAATCATCCATGAATACCCGCTGCACATGGTCGAGCAACCTGCAGTCATGGCCTTCACGCAAAGTCTCCAACCCCGGTTCAGGATGCCAAGCTTCAACGAAATCGAAGGAGAAATCTTCTCGGTTTATCACAAGGAAAAGAAAAATCTGATGCAGGCCTTTGAGACTATGCCCGGAAGGATCAGCCTCATCATATGTCTGTGGACGACCAGCCAGACCCTTGGATACGTGTGCCTGAACGGACAGTTCATCGACCATGATTGGAAGCTGCACAGAAGAATGCTCAACTTCATCATGGTCTCTTCGCCTCATTCAGAAAATGCTCTTAGCCAAGCCATCGGGATAAGCCTTTCAGAGTGGAACATGAAGACCAAGCTGTTCACTATCACCTTGGATAACAACTGCTCCTCGCACGACATTAACAGTGCGAATCTCAGGGATCATCTTTCCAACAAGAACATGCTCATGCTCAAAGGACAGTTGTTTGTTGTCCGCTGCTATGCCAATATCCTCAATGTAATCGCTCAGGATGTGATAGCATCCATTCATGGCATCATCTACAGTATCCGTGAGAGCGTGAAGTTTGTCAAGGCGTCTCCATGCCGTGAAGAAAAGTTTGCCGAGATTGCCCTCCTGCTTGAGATTCCAAGTACGAAGAGTCTCTGCATTGATGTCGTGATGCAGTGGAACTCAACCTATCACATGCTGGTCGCTGCCTTGGAGTATAAGCAAGCATTTCTTGTATTGGAAACTTGTGACGACCACTACAACGAGGCACCCTCACCAGAGGAATGGAGGAAGGTGGAAGTAGTGTGCAGTTTTCTGAAGCTTTTGTACGACTCGGCCAATGTTATCATGGCGACGGCAGATCCAACGGCAAATATATTCTTCCAGGAAGCATGGAAGATCGAGCTGGAACTGACTTATGCTATGTTAAGCGAGGATACCGTGGTCAGCAGCGTTGCAAGAGAGATGCATGAGAAATTCAACAAATATTGGAAAGACTGTAACTTTGTTTTGGCAATCGCAGTAGTAATGGACCCACGATTCAAAATGAAGCTTATCGAGTTCAGCTTTTCAAAACTTTACGGCGAGGATGCGGAAAGGTATGTGAAGGTGGTCAACGATGCCATTCATGAGCTCTATCAAGAGTATGCTTCCCAGCCGCTGCTTCCTCTGACTCCAGCATCTTATGAAGATGGAGGAGGCAGAGAAGAAGGCGACTTTGCTGGCAACAATAACGACAGTATGATGAGTATGAACGGAAATGACGGCAGCAATCATCATGGATTGACCCAAATGCCTACCACTGCTGAGGATGGCCTTCTCGACTTTGATATCTACATATCAGAGATATCTGTCAATCAGAACACGAAGCCGGAGCTGGAGCAGTACTTGGAAGAGGGCGTGGTTCCAAGATTCCAAGAGTTTGACATCTTAAACTGGTGGAAGCTCAATACCATCAAGTATCCGACGCTCACAAAAATGGCTCAGGATGTCCTGGCGATCCCGATGTCCATGGCTGGTTCTGGGTCTTGTATATTCGCCACGGGAGGGATCAGCAGCAGCAGCAGAGTGCTGGATGAGTACAGGAGTTCATTGCGTCCGGAGACGGTGGAGGCGCTCTTCTGTGCAAAGGACTGGCTCCAGTATATGCCAACAATGGCAGAGGCACCTCCCTCAAACGCCCTTGTGAAAATGGAGTTGTAGGCTGCTGGTCAGAGATGATTTGATTCTTTTAATTGTTTTCTTTATATCATTTCTAACATGTTTCCGGTAGAAATCTGAGTCCAGCTCCTTAGACGACGGTTACATTTGATTTTGAAAGTTTTATTTTGATAGATTGCTTGATTTGTTATAGTTTTATCTTTGTATACACATATATTCCAGTAGTCTCATCTTGATGCTACAGAAAATGTGTTGTTAGATTTCCCCTCTCAGTAATGTCCGCAGAAGTGATGTGTGTGACATGTTTGGTCAAAAGATTGGCTTTTTGATGGAGGCTAAGATCTCCTTCAGAATTTGCCTTCCGTTGATCTGCTGATAGCTGCGATGGATGGCTGAGATTGGATCTGGAGGCAGGTTCCTAAAGCGTGTGGATCTCAATGGGTTTGAGGTAGTGGTTGCTAAGTTATCTGCAAGGAAGTAAATCCTGGGGTGGTTGTACCACCGAGGACCCTCCGACGATCAAGTTAGTCTAAAGATCCGAGCAGTGTAACGGCTTAGTGGAGTCAAAATGGCTTACTTGGACTGTCTGAAGAAGGGGTTCATATAGCGGTGGAAGCAGGCAGGGCAGACGCGAGAATCACGCCGACCGTTACGCTCCCGACGTTACGCCCGCGTTATGAGCGGGACCTCCCATTAATGGCGAGACAGGCTCGTTAATGGGGGATCGTGGTGGCGTGGAACATGGGATGTGGCCGGCGGAGATCTCATGCATGGCGAGGTTCATGGGATGGCGGTTACGCTTGCAAGCGGTGTTGTTGGTCAGTCGATGAGACCGAGGAAAATGACCTCGGCGGGAGAGCTCGCGGACGAGCCGGAGAGCCGGGGTATCTTGGTTCTGCGGTAGCTCGGAAATGAGCTGTGAGGCCGAGGAGGCCAGTTGTGCAGGGGGCTCGGTGGCGAGCCAGCGTTTGCTCGGTAGGACGAGCGTAGGTGTGGTCTGGTCGGCCACTGTAGGTCCTTTCTTGCATGTCCTGGGACACGTCATCCGCCACGTGTCCTGATCTGGAAGATCATCGATATCGAGCATCATCATTAGCCCCCCACTCTCGTCCCGACCAGCTGACGGGTCGGGTCGAGAGTGGTTTGTCGGATCACCCGAGGCGAGCTCCTTTCCAAAGATATCGCCGGGCGTGTCCCTGGACAATTGGTTGTCTTTTCTGGATGAGGCCAGCGAATCTGGGCGAGATCTTTTGCATTAAAGAGGGTGCGCCGGGTCGTATGCACTTTTGCTGAAGCGACAGACCACGTGTCGGGTGCCGGTTGGCTGATGTGACGTGCTGCAGGCTTCTGACGTCTGATGAGACTCTGCCAATGTGCTTGCGACAGGTGGAACGATCGTGGCCGTCGAGTGCACTGAACCGTTTTGGCGGGAGTCGACCGTCGCCGCTGGATGAGGACGTCGGTAGCATAAATAGAGAGGATGCCTGATTCAGGATCTCTCTCTTCACACTTTTCTCATTTTGAGTCTTGTTAGCTCGGCGTTCTCCCCCTTTTAGGTCGGATCTTGCGTTTTCTCTTCTCAAGGATTTCTTCCCATCATGTTAGATGTCTTGCTTCTTCCTCCTTCCGCTTCTTCTCCTTCTGAGTCGAGCCTCTTCTCCCTTTCGGCAGGACAGATGGTTCGATCCCAGACTCTTGGTGCCTTCGGCGCTCAGTCCTGGAGGGGGGCCGGCGGTGTGGCCGTGCCTCCGGCTGACTTGAGCCCTGCGCCAGATGTGCCTCCAACGGCGGGGCCACCTGCCCCGTCACGAGCTCCTGACGATTGTTCTGGCGGCGACCAAAGGCGTACACGGGTTCCCGAATCTCAGACGAGGGATGCAGGAGAGGGCGAAGACGGGGTTCCTCTTAAGCGGAAGAGGACGGTCTCTCGTGCGCCGCCGACGGAGGTTCCGGAGGGGACTCCCGCGCAGGAGGGGGACGTCCAGTTCGTGGTCCTGTCGGGGCTTTCCGTTGCCGCCAGCCTTCTTGCTGGTATGGAGGAGTTGGCCGGGGGCCAGATGCCGCGGGAGACCTTGAGGGCCCAAATGGCGGCTATCGCACAGGAGGCGATTCAAGTATGTACTCCCTCATGTGTTACTTCGAGCGGCCTTTTCTTAGTTCGGGTGTCCTTAAGTTTCTCTGCCATTTTTTTGCCAGGTCCTTCAGCACTGCGCCCTTATTACTCGTATGGAAGCCGAGGGGGTGATTCGGGCTACAAGGTCAACAGAAGAGTCTTCTTCGGAGGTTGAGGGTCTGCGACTCGAGCTGCGTCTAGAGAGGGAAAGGTCGATCGTCCTCAAAACCCGGTCAGAAGCCGTGGATCTCACCGTTTCAAAGTGCCGGGAGTCCTATCGCCGCCTAAGTGAGTCTCACCGAGTCGTTGAGGCGAAGATGATGGAACTGGACGATCGCTTTGCAGCCATGAAGAGGGCGGGGGATGCCAGCAGGCGGGATGCCGAGGCGGCGCTTCAGGCGGCGGAGGTTGCCGAAATCCGAGCTAGGAAGGCGGTGGCGGATTACAAGGAGTCGGACCAGTTTTACGTCGACCACGGCGAGGCCTCCTCCATTGCATGGAACAAAGCTCTTGATGCCGTCAAGGAGCAGCTTCCGGAGTTCGCCGACGGGGAGCTTCGTACTCGGGGCCCACTCTCGGTGGTTACGCCTTCGGCCGATAGCGATGAGGGGAGTGAGGTCTAGGCGGGGCTTGCTGCCCGACCTTTTGGTTTTTCCTCCTCACTCTTTTGTAAGCCTCCGGGCAATTTGATAAGGCTGGGGAGCCCACAATACCCTTGTAAAGACTTTTGGCTTCGTGAATAAAAACTTTTTGCTTTTGCAGTAGTGTTTGTGCTTCCTTTTGTTCGTAGACACTTGTATTTGCACAGTACTGCTTTTATGTTCGGCATGTTCCTCGTCTAGCGATTACTCGTCAACTTGAATCTGATCATTTGCCGAGTGTGCGAGGACCGGAGGGAAGTCGGTATCTCCATGGCCCCGAAGTTGAAGTGGAGATCACTAAGACGTTGATAGACCGGATGCCTCTTGTTGAGCTCATATTCCTTAGTTGTTGGAGGGGCCGTGAGTGGCCTACTAAGGATGGCGCCGAGCAGGGTAGCTGCTCGGTGTCTCACGGCGAGGGCATTGATCCTTAGTTGTTCGAGGGGCCGTAATTGGCCCACTAAGGATGGTGCCGAGCAGGGTAGCTGCTCGTTGCCTCTTGGCGAGAGCTTTGATCCTTAGTTTTTGGGGGGGCCGTAATTGGCCAACTAAGGATGGTGTCGAGCAGGGTAGCTGCTCGGTGCCTCTGGGCGAGGGCTTTGATCCTTAGTTTTTGGAGGTGCCGTAATTGGCCAACTAAGGATGGTACCGAGCAGGGTAGCTGCTCGGTGCCTCTTGACGAGGGCTTTGATCCTTAGTTGTTGGAGGGGCCGTAATTGGCCAACTAAGGATGGTGCCGAGCAGGGTAGCTGCTCGGTGCCTCTTGGCGAGGGTTTTGATCCCTGGTTTGTTGGGGTAGGGAGCTACCGGCCAAGGATAACTGAGCAAGGGCGGGCCCGGTTGCCTCTTGCGAGGGTTTTGATCCTTAAGGACGGGCCGGGCAGGGTTGCTGTCCGGTGCCTCTTGGCGAGGGCTTTGATCCCTGGTTTAGTAAGGAGCTACCAGCCAGGGATAACCGAACAAGGGCGGGTCCGGTTGCCTCTGTGAGGACTTTGATCCCTGGTTTGTTGGGGTAGGGAGCTACCAGCCAGGGATAACCGAACAAGGGCGGGTTCGGTTGCCTCTTGTGAGGGCTTTTCATCCTTAGCACGGGAAGAGTCGTAAGTGGCCTACTAAGGATGGCTGTCACGCCCCGCTTCCCAAAAGAAGGAGAAGGAAGACGTGGCATGGTCCGCAACCTAACTGTATTGAAGGTGGTCTATTCAATACAGTTACGTTAAGCGTATGAATATTTAACATGCATGATGTGTACCAAAACAAAAATAATAAAAGCGAAAGGTATTTATTTTCATTAACCAAACTTTATTACATCCCAAAAGAAAGAGTAAAATAAACTAAGTAGTTTAATTACATCGAGGAGAAACAAAAAGCCCTAAACATGTGGGCAACAACAAAAATTAAATCTAGCTAATCTTCCATTGTCCAGTCTGCATAATCTTCAAAAGTTGGCTTCACACCTTGATCCTCGCCATAATACTCATTCTTATCTGACGGACATTCCAAAGATAGAGGAAGAAAAGGAAGGTCCGTCAGCGAGTTATACTCGGGTAGGATTGCCTCACAAGGAAGTAGGTATAGAAACAAACAGGTGTATATAAATATAATGAATATGATGTACATGGGTATAAAGGTATGAGGTTGTATGCAAATTAGATATGTTGATAGAGGTATATGTTTGGTAATGGTTCAAGTCAAGTCAAACGAATATTCAGTCTAAGAGTTAGATCAGGTTAAACAAGGTGTATATGGATGGAATTGACTGGTGAACATACTCGTATCCTTGAAATATCTCATGACTATCTGGAAGCAGTATGAGCTGGTGCTCGTGCCTGGGATGGCAATCAATGTGGTAGCGTGAACATCCCCGAAAGGTGTCCTATGACTACGATGGAGCTTTGTCTAGCGTGAATATCACTCAAGTGCACAGGTATTACCACCCTTCAGTTCCATAATAAACAACAAGTCTAAACTGGTAATATATCCACATCCAAGATACTGAATAATTCGTGTCTCATGAAGAAAGATAGATAAGGTAACAGGTAGGTATAGCACATGATGTGAGTTTAGTGTTGAGTATCAATAGGTATTGTAAACGTTTTAGTTTGTTAAACAAGGGTCCGAATACTCGCGATTATTCCGTTGTGACCACGGAATAACAACTGGGGAAGTGAAATGTACCGTTTCACTTCCCGGGATCATGATCGAGTAGTAGGGGAATCCGAGTTCCGAATCTCCTACCCATCCCCCTGGTTCAGTATAAAGGTTTTGACGAATTATAGTTAGTGCGTATACCTCTAGGCATGGAATTTCCACATTGTATGTCATCCACATTTTGGATCATTCGCCCTCAAATAGGGTTAGTATTTGCCCGAATATCGGGTTAGTAGTCGTCCACACATTGGACTGGTCACCCTGCCTGCAGGGATCTTCATATATGTATAGTCGTTCGTACATCAGACTGGTCACCCGGAATATCGGAATCTTCTCAATAAGTATTCCATACATAGGTCCGCGCATTCTAACCCTAACCGTAACATGTTTTGTATATGTCATAGACGTGTAATCAATAAGTTGATCTCATTTAATATGGTCTTCCACAACCGCTCGTTTTATCTTTTTATCTTCTAAACTTTGTAATGTACTCCGTATCATCTTATAGAACACTTAGTTAATAAAAGATAATAGTGTTTAAGTATATTTATTATTTCTAAGAAAACCATGATATTTGAAATATTTATTATTTTGGAAAACCCATAATATTTTACTCAGAAAAATATCCTTTTAATAAAAGGTTGTGGTATTTATTAGAAAATTATCTTTTAATAGTGTTCTAAATATTCTTTTTGAAAAATATCATTATACGGGTTATGGTCTTTGTTGAAAATAACCATTCAATAAAGGTCAAGGTATTTAAATGAAATTATCTCTTTTTAGGATGGATTGAGATATTTTATTGTAAATAATAATTTTATGAAATTATAGTGTTTTAAGTTTGAGATAACGTTTTAGAAAATACGTTCGTGTTGGCAACCGCTGCACATGGACGGCAGGATTTGTGTCCTTTTCAAGAACGATTGCCTATAAACCACGAGGTACTCGCGTAAAACATTACCCTATTATTAGGATAACTCATTAAACTTTAGTTAATATTCTAGGAAGAATTTATATAAAAATATTCTTTCGAGTGAAAGGGGCTAAGTTGGGAAAAACCACATGACGTTATTTAAATTTAGTAATAACCCCTTCCAAAAGGTGAAGGAATTTAGCAACATTATAGTAGTTGAAAAAAAGGGTGTACGTAAAAATATAGATCTATAACGTATCTAAAAATAATTATTCCAAATATCTTATCTCGTATGGATATAAAAAAAATATAACTTTTTAACAAAACGAGGGTATTTTGTGGAAGAAACCTATTTCGAGATCACAAAAGTAGCATGGGTGAGTGTGGGTATGTAAGGGGTGAATTAATACTCGTGGGTTATAAAATTAGGCCTGTCACATTCCACATTGCATGAGAGGGCAGCATTTTTTTGGCATATAGGAGTGATTACGGAAACCATTTTAATCATAGGTTAAGATTATCATCATTAAGGGTACAAAAGAATATGCATGCAAGAATATTATAACATCATTTTAATGGGGGGTTGTTAGTTAGAAGTTGGAACTAAGTTTATTGTAAAAGAAGAAGGTGACAGATGAGGGGAGAGAGGCGGATCCTACATTTGATTAGAGTTAGATGTAGACGGTTAAAGACGTAGGCTTGCGCAAAACTCCTCAATAGCTCCGCGCCCAGATTTTTCCTCGGTGATTGGGTGGAGCCGTAGTGTCGGCGTCGTCGATACGGAGGCACTGGTATTTTTTTTTCAGAATTTTTGGAGTTCTGAGGTGTGAGAATTCTAAGTTTGAAGTGCCTATTTATAGGGTTTTTTTCAATAAACATAAAATCCAAAAACTCTGTTAAATACATGCAAAAATCCGCGCCGTCCAATGATTGCGAATCATCAGTTGATGATTGCGCCGCCGCCAAGGATTTCTAGCCGTTGGATTTTGATCCAACGGCCCAGGGCGCACCGTCACACCGCCGCCAGGGTGCCACGTGCCCGCGTGGCTAGGGATCACGCGGTTTCGCGTAGTCCCTACCACGTGGGCGCCTCCGCGCGTCCTGGGCCGTTGGATCTTGTATCCAACGGTCCAGATCAAAGAGATTTATATAGATATATATATATATTTATAAAAATAATAAACTGTTTATTATTTTAAAATTTGAATTTGGTTTCAAAAAAATTATTAAAAATAGTTAAAAATACGGGAAAATTATGGAAAAATTTCAGAAAATATATTTTATTGTTATCTTTAGTATAAAATTAATTTTGGGCTCAAACTAATTAATATATCCATTCCTATGGTTTTATCTAGTTATTATGATTATTTAAAATCTAGTTTATCCTTTAAAATATTTTTAATTACGAATTAATTATTTTAATCGATAATAAAAATATGTAGATTATTTTAAGGCATTATAAAATTTTATTAAAACATTTTAAGCCTAGGAAAACAATAAATAGATTTTAGAAAATTCCCTAAATCATATCTCACTGCTCTGAAAATTATTAATATTACAAAAAAATATTTTTCTATCAACGAAACACGTAAATAATTATTTGATAGTAGAAATTTAATTAAAATATATTTTATTTGGTATTAGAAAAGACGGTTGTTACATTCTACCCTTCTTAAAACAATTTCGTCCTCGAAATTTCAGAAGGTAGGTCAAGGAAAGAAAAAAAATCACCAAGAAGGGTTTATCGTGGTTAAAAATTTTGGGTCTCGCTCTCTCATCCCGTTTCCTCGCTTCCGTGTATGTCTACCTAGTAGTTCTTTCTTCATATTGCTCTAGCCAGCTGGATCGTTTTGTCGCTCAAGATTTCATCCTTCTAGTATTCCGAACGGATGCTGCTCGTAGGTTATGCTAACCTTTTCGTGATCTCGGAACGATCAAAAGTATGACTAGGGTTGCCAGCATACCCTCCAATGAAAATAGAAAAAGTAGGCTATACACAAACCCACCGTCTCCTTCCAAGATATTAAACAGCCGATGAGTCGTGGGCTGAGTTTTCCGAGCTCGCTGCATTATATCACCATCTCCACTTTTTTTCCTACAATTATGTCAATCTTACAATTCTCCATCTTCAGGGTCGTCCCAATCGATCGGCACTTCTCTCATATAAAACTTGACCCCTCTCATCCACTTCATGTGTTTCAACCATCCGTGTCCCCACGTTCTCCTTAGAGTAGTGTTTCTATATCTTCAAGATGAACATTACCATCGTCGGTTCTAGATCTGGATAGGAATAGTTGCTTTCACGAGTCTTTAGTTGCCTTGACACATATGCAACTATATCGCCGCGCTGATACATCACACCACTAAGTCCCTTCTCTGAAAAATCGTTGTGGATATTTAAAACTTCTGGGTTTGCTAAGAATTGCAAGAATGGTTGTGATAGTTACGATCTACCCTCCTTAGAATAATTTCATATTTGAAATTTTCAAAGGAGTAGCCACTACTAGGCACGAAAATCAGTAACGCTGTCAGGAATCCTCTTTGCTGCATGTGTCGCTCCCGCGAGTTGGTGTATCACTTGATGCATGTAAAGTCTCTGAAGGGTCTCTGTTGTCTTGCCATGTGGCACCAGCGTTCTCGGCTGTCAAGGTGAAGGTCTGGCGTTTGGGTCCATTCCTCTGCGCTTGCTGAAAAACACGCTCCTGTGATGGTAAAGGTGGTTCCTTTGGTGATGCCCTTTGACCGATTGGTTGAGTGGCGGAAGGTGGCTAGTTTTCCCGTGTTGGTGCCCCATAATTAGCGGGCTTGTTGACGGGGCATGATTGTCTCCCTCTCTGAGAACAGTACCCAATAGCATGATCCGGAGACCCACAAACTATGCAAAGTTTGTTCAAGATGCGACAGCCTCTCCTGTAGTGTCCGGTCCTACCACAATGGTTGCATATAACGGCTGGTTTTCCGAAGGTAGTTGGTCCGGCTGGTCTCTTGGGTTGTTGTCTCCCGTTGAATCTAGAAGATGATCCCTCAAGAATTTGATTGGCTGGTCACTTAATGCCAGACAAACGGTCATCCTTCCTCATGCGTCTCTGAAGGTCTTCAAAGTTTCATGTCGCCTCTAAGATTTCATCATAAGTCGAAAGAGTAGCAGAAGACATGGACGACTGCGTCTTTAGGTCCAATCCTTGTCGGAATCTCTTAGCATAAAGTTCTGGGGTTGCCACCAGATGATGCGCAAACCGACTTAATCTCGTGAACTCTGAAGCGTACTCGTCCACCGACTTATCCCACATGATCCCCTATTGGAACTGTATAAACTCCCGTTCCATTCTTAAGTGTGCCACGACTGGAAGGTACTGGGTATCAAAACGCTGTTTGAACATTTCCCAGTCGATGGGCTCCTTCAGTCTACTTTCCTCTGCCTCCCACCATATCCTGGCATTATCCGTAAGTTGTAGCTTAGCGATGTTCACCCACGCATCCTTCAGAATTTGAGCGGCACCGAGATCGTTGATTGTTCCCTTGAGCCATTCCTCAGCTTCCAGGAGAGTTTCCTTCCCCAAAAAAATCTTAGGGTGGAGTGACCTGAACTGCTTCACTCCCGCTGAACCTTGAGGAACTAGGGCTAGTGCCTTACTTAAAATCTCTGCTTGTTGCTGCCTACTTTCTCGTAGCTCCTGATGAAGGGCAGCTGTCTGCTGCTGCTGTTGCTCCAGTAGTCCTTGCATCATTTGTTGCATTGCTGTTTGTTGGGCAAAAGCTTCATTGTCTCCATTTCCCCTTCGGTTGCGGTGATGGTGTCGTCCAGCCATTGATGATCTGAATCAGAATAGGTTAAGTTACAAACAGGCTGAGGGATGAGACAAGATAATAACTTGCATGGAAGAACAACAATTAATGCAAGAGAGGGACTAATAGGAAGAGCAAGAGACACAAGAGAGATTTTTGCTCGAAACTAAGATTTTATTATCCAACTTCAATAAGGAGAGTACAACCGAAAAGTAAGGACATGACCCTACTGTTCTACATCGTTTTATTCATCCAAAGAAAGGAAAAATGTCTTATTAATCTCGATTATGGGAGTTCAATAAGTTGTGATAGGCCCTCGCACTAAGAAAGGTATTGTCGTTCCCATGGTGTCTTGCGGGGACAACTGCCTGAGTTTCTTCGGCCTCGAGTTCTTCCTCACTCGAAACTTCATCATTTGACTCATCATTGGCGGGAGCCTCGCCCTCCGATGCCCCCTCTATATAGGGTCTTGTTCCTTTGCAGGAGCATCCTCATCCGGATCATATTCCATAGGATTCTCTTCCACCATAGGAGCTTCTTTTTCTGGCCCCTCCTCTATATGCTCCTCTTCCACGGGATCTTCTTCTTCGTCTTCAGAGTCATTGGCCATCACAGGCTCCGGAGTTGCAGCATCGATTTCTTCGTCTTCCGAGTCGCTGTCGGAAATAACCGCCTGAGAGTCTACGACTTCGTCATCTGAATCTCTAGATGTAGCTTCAAAAGTAATATCGGACATGTCATCCTCGTCGGAAAGATTTGCCATGACTTGAAGGGAAGGTCATGGACAGGGTACAGAATGTCAAGGAAGGGACAAGGGACATATGAAAATTATGAAATCGGTATGAATGGATGAGATTCACAAATATAATAAGTCAGTTAACGGTTTCATTTTAGTACACAAGAAGACCTGCATGGGCCACCACTAAAACCTGTCATGCCCCGCTTCCCAAAAGAAGGAAAAGGATGATGTGGCATGGTCCGCAACCTAACTGTATTGAAGGTGGTCTATTCAATACAGTTACGTTAAGCATATGAATATTTAACATGCAGGATGTGTACCAAAACAAAAATAAAAGCGAAAGGCATTTATTTCCATTAACCAAACTTTATTACATCCCAAAAAAAGAGTAAAATAAACTAAGTAGTTTAATTACATCGAGGAGAAAGAAAAAGCCCTAAACATGTGGGCAACAACAAAAATTAAATCTAGCTAATCTTCCATCGTCCAGTCTGCATAATCTTCATAAGTTTGCTTCACATCTTGATCCTCGCCATAATACCCATTCTTATCTGACGAACATTCCAAAGATAGAGGAAGAAAAGGAAGGTCCGTCAGCGAGTTATACTCGGGTAGGATTGCCTCACAAGGACGTAGGTATAGAAACAAACATGTGTATATAAATATAATTGTCACGACCCGAAATTGGCACGTGACGGCCCTAATACTACGCAACGTCTACAGACGTAACACAGTAAAAGAAAGCCGAAACCCAAAAATCTAAACCATTAAAAGACAAGAAAAGATAAGAAACATTGTTTAAAAGTCTTTGAAATCACAATCCAAATTCTTTAAAAGTCTAAATTTATTTCATTTAAAATTTTGGCAGCACCTCCTTTGTAAAAGCTAGCTCCAAAATGGGCACAACATAAATAAAAGTAAAGCATCCCAAAATGGGAGCAAATACACGCCCAAAGGCGGAAAACAACCACCACAACAAATATACGATGCCGTAGAGAAGAAATAAAAGACGATAGAAAGGAAACTGTATAAAAGACAACAAGTCACAAATAATATACAATATCGTCCTCACACAAGTCTCTAAGTCAAACATGAAAGTAGTAGATGGAGAGTACAAGGATACAACGAATATACAATACAACACGAATAACCACAAAACCCACCTAAGTAAACTGCACACTGTGAGCTGATGCGGTATCCGTAGCAAAGATGATAAATAGATGAATAGCCTGCCTCGACTACTCTGGGGAACACCCTGCAAAACAACTGTGGCACAACGGGGGTGAGTTGCTAACTCGTGAATAGTAAATAATACATGCAGGTAATCGCAAGTATGCACGTACAGCGCGAATCTAACATATGCAATTAATAGCAATAACAGGTCATATGAATGCAATAATCATGAAAGGTACATTAGCAGGTACAACTAATACATGAAGCAATGCATATAATTAAAGGTATGTAAATGCAACAGTCATGAAAGGTACTCTAACAGGTACAACTAATACATGAAGCAGTGCATAAACAATAAATGTGGGGTATGGAATAAAATATGTCAATTCCACGGAATCCTGATATCGTGGTAGGATCACAATCCATCAAGACAAATCCAAATCCCAATTTCCTCAAATCAGCTCCCAAATTGGCTCTCATATCATATAAGTCTCACAAATCCCGAATGTACAATATCGAATAAATCTCATATATTCTGAATATATAAATCAGCAATCTCATAAATATCCGGTATCAAATCTCAAATAAATCCCCTATATCCCAAATCCAATATCAAGTAAAATTCTAACACCCTAAATATATTTCTAACACCCTAAATATATTTGCATGAAATAATATGATGATGTATATAAATTAATGTCAATACACATATATTAGCGTCCCATTCCACTAATATTGGTGTAAGGGCATATATAACAGCGTCCTAACCCACTGTGACATATACAAAGAAA
Source organism: Agapanthus africanus (assembly GCA_030015575.1). Classification (NCBI taxonomy): domain Eukaryota; kingdom Viridiplantae; phylum Streptophyta; class Magnoliopsida; order Asparagales; family Amaryllidaceae; genus Agapanthus; species Agapanthus africanus. Next base: position 543,229,370 of record CM057348.1, read on the forward strand.
AAAAAAGGTCAATACACATATATTAGCGTCCCATTCCACTAATATTGGTGTAACGACATATATAACAGCGGCCTAAACCCCTGTTATATATACAAAGGAGTAAAAGAAATATCATGAAACCAATATGTCAAAAATCGACACAGAAATGCTGGTTTATCAGGTGCTGTCACCAAGACTGGCATCCTGATATGTACGTATCATATGCTATCCCGAAAGCTCGAGTGCCTAGTTCTGACCCTCGCCTCTCGACGTATCTATACGTACATGACTCCCGTCGGCATCCACATGACAACCGCTGAGTCATTGGTAATGTCACCGGTAGGTACTTGCCTACCTTCCAGGCTCAATCGGCAAATTCCATCGATCATCTTGCCGAGGTTAACCGTACCGGGCCCCACCATGTACCCTCATACGGCACCCACTCCTCGTATGGAGTATATAATCAGAACCGATAAATCTCCTAGTGGATGCTGAAATATCATATCAAGGGAAACCGGGTTTTTCAAATAATGCATAATTTCATGAACTCCCACGGTCCCCAAATCCAGAAAACATCATGAAAAATCCATATCACAATGCGAAAATCCATGAATATAATATTTGCAACATAAAGCTGAAATGTAAGCATATAAAGGAAAAGCCGCTAATTAACTGCAACAAGTTAATATAAATATCGTGCGATTCCTAATTTTTCCAATTCTAAATAACATCAAGTAAAGGTAAACATGTAGCTATAACCAGATATATGTGTAAACAATAAGGTATAGCAAGATATATGTACCTACCTATAAGTAATGATGCAGTATACCCCCTGATATAAGTGAAGTATGTGTGCAAGGTATACCTGTAGCTGTGTCTTAAAGTGTGTATGTACCATCACTAATGGTATAATACTCTATAGGTATACCGGTATCTAACATATAAGTATATGAAGGCATATGTGTAAGCATGTAGATATACAGGTATGCTATATGTCATATGCGATAAGAAATATGAATCAATATCTCAATATCCCTAACCAAGCAATATCATTTCTATCAGTGAGTTGTGCATGACATGGCAATTATTGACGGTATGTGTGGCATATAATCAGTGCTCGTGCAACATAAGCCGTCAATAATGGTGCAGTGTCCTAAGGATACTAGTCCAAGCACAACACTAGCTAAGCAATAAGGTAAATGCGCAATTCTAAATATGACATAGAATATGCGGCAGAAATAACATCTCTAGCCCAGACGCATAACGCCATACGGGCGATTCCCCTGTAGATGTTAAATCTACTCACCACCACTCCTGGCTAAGTGTAGCCAACCACCTATTTTCCCTTTGTAGCAGTGTCCGTAGTCCCCGCCTGCGAACCTACAACAGTAAGATAATAAAACAAGTATATATTAATAACTGATCAAAACACGTACTAACTATACTAGACCGACGCAACAACACAAAACATACTCTCAAGCGTTCGTATCATGGCTAACGTGCGTAGCGACACGACGAAACCAACCCAAGAGCAAAACCACATAAAGTGCATGATCCGTGTCGTTTAACGTATCGCGCGAACACAAAACACTACAACCTACCTAAGTGATCCCAGATTTTGCATACAGAGAAAACTCAACAATCAAACAAGACCAAAAACACCCAAACCACAGCATAGACCTACCCTCAAAAACCCACACCCCAACTCTTTTCCCGAGCTGAGGTCGCCGGAGTTCCCTTCGTACGTCGCTTGCCCTGGCCGGTGGGATGGGTATCGTGTCTCAGGTAGGGTCCTATGGTCTTATGTACAACGCAGATATATAGTTTAGTTTTCTAGTAAACTTTCCGGGTCACAGCAGATAACATATGCCACAAACCGGCACTAAAAATACGATATTATGCACCAAACTAAACTTTAACCAATCTAAACTGAAACTAACTAGCTAAGCTACACTAAAAACACTTAAACAACAGCAAAAGAATATTACCTACACAAAAGAACACAAAGATCATAGTTTTGTATGATCCAAGGCATCCAAGAGGCAATATCCATGAAAATATGTGATTTTGGATGAAAATTATTGAATTTTGTGATGGATTTGTGTTGGAAAGGATTGTGTTCAGTTCGATGAGGGAGATAGAGAAATAAGAAAGAGATAGAGAAATGAGAGAGGGTGTGAGGATAAGAGAGAGGGAGGTGAGTGTAGGGTGGGGTGAGAGGTGAGTGTAACAATGCATTAACTCTTCATTAATACCTTCACACCACCTCATCACTGATAAAAAAATATCTCACACTCTCTCTCACTCATAAGGAAATATCTAGAAATGGCAAGGATTGGATTAGGTAAAGCAAAGAGATTACGATAAACAAAGGATTAGGTTAAGTGTCATGGTTGCTAAAATCAAAATTAGTACAAACAAATCCACATATTTACGTGCACACGTGCGTGCATGCTTATAACAAATGATAATAAATGATTAATTAAATGTTATAAAATGTGAGGAACCCGAATTGGTAAACCTTTTACAGTAAACCCGCATTAACGTCAAAATGAACACTAGCCGAAATCTAAGGCGTTACAATCTCCCCCCTTATAAAAATTCGTCCCCGAATTTAAAATTCTCACTAAGCGTACCTTCAAAGAGAAGATTATAAAGTCTCATATCTCGCTCGCAGCCTCCCAAGTGATTATCTCACTATACGGCTACGTCCAAGAAAACCCTTCACAGATGGCAAGACCTTTGACCGAAGTTTCTTCACCTGCCGAGCCATTAACACAACTGGCTGCTGGCGAATGAAAGATCGCGTCCAAGCTAAATGGTCTGGTGCTGAATCAAGTGAGAAAGGTCATGAAAGTAATTTCAAAGTATCGACACAAGGAATACGGAATGAATACTCAATAATCTGGGCGGAAGTGCCAAATTAAAGGCAACGGAACTAACTCGCTTTAAGGATCTTAAAAGGACCTACAATTCGGGGTAAGCTCCCCAAAACTCAACATGTAATTCATCGAAAAAGTCCGTAGGAATTCATGACCTCCCACTGCGAACTCAGGTCTGCGACCAACACGGTCGACATAAGACCCCTGTCCGCAATAGACTACCATCATCCTGACCTGAACCAACTGGATCATCTCCGAAGTCTCTAGACTAGCTGGGGTCCAAAATCCTACTATGCAGAGTTAGAAAAATAGATTGGTGATCGACACGACCTAACCCCTAAACCTAAAGGTTGCCAATTGGAGTGTCTCCTGATAACAGCTATCGAAGGAGAACCCTAACAATGGCGAGTGACGATCTCCAACTGCCGACAATAACTAAAACGTACGCACAAGCATATCCTCCATAGTCGGTATAGCCCGCTCTTACACAACCATCATCCTGCGGATGGAAAGATGGAGCTAAACCTCAACCAGTACCTAAGGCTTCCTGAACTCCTGCCAAAGACGGCAAGCAAACATGGTGCCTTTATTGGATACAACCCATGAAGGAACTCAGTGCAACGCACAAACTTAATAAAGAACAACTGAGCAAACTGAGTATAACCGGATAACAAACACCCGAATGAAGTCACACCCTTACTAAACCTGGGTAGACACCATAACAAAATTCATGGAGATCTGCTCTCATTCCCACTTCGGAACGGTTAAAGATTGCAACTCTCCAGCCGGCCTCAGAGGCTCAACCCAAACACACAACAAGACAGACACCTTGAAACGAAATCCAAAACTTCACTCTTCATCTCGGTCCACCAGTAACTATCTCACAAGTCACGCCAAATGTTGGTGGAACTTGAATGAACACCGAAGCTGACTGATGTGCCTGTTCTAAGATTTCGCGTCTCTGCCCATCAGCAACAGGTACACACAAACGCGTCCCTAAACGTAGCACATATTGGTCACAAATCAAGGACTCCGAAACATTACCCAGCCGAGTATGCTCAAGCATCTCTGACGAACGAGTATCGGCGGGCTGTGCCTCGCGAAAGCGATTAAGAAAAAGTGGTCGGGCGCGGACATGAGCAAGCTGTCTCCTCAGAAGAGGAGAACCTAAGCTGTACTCCACGATCGAACAAGAACTGTAAATCTGCAGAAGACTGTCTCAACAATCAACACTCGCTGCAGGAAGATGTACATTAAGCTCTGGTGGTCCATGGAAATCTGACACGACTCTCGAACGAGTAGTGTCTCCAACTCTCCAACGCAAGACCACCTCGGCCATCTCCAGATCATGAGTGGGATATCCTGCTAGTACTTCCTCCAAGTGTAGGGAAGAAAAAGCGATAACTCTATAATACCGCATCAGCGCAAAATCGAGCCCCATTCGCGAAACATCACAGTTAAACAACAAAGTCACCCGAACCAGAAAGCAAAGAAAGAACTGATGCAGTTGTTAACCGAGTCTTCAACTGCTGTAAAAACTCTGCACACAAGCCTCAGTCCAAAGAAAAGAAACCTCCTTTCCGGTCAGTTCAGTAAACGGTGCAGCACTACACTAGCAATCCTGCACGAAACGGCGGTAAAAACCTGCTAAGCCCAAAATCTGCAGACCTCCATCCTGCTCACAAGTCTGGGCCTAAGCTGTACAGCCACGATCTTCCTCGGAACCATACAAAATCGTCTCCCATAACTACAAGACCTAGGAGTCAACACAAACAAGCCAGAAGAAACACTCAGACGCACAAACCCCCCACGATCTTCCTCAGAACCATACAAAATCGTCTCCCATAACTACAAGACCTAGGAGTCAACACAAACAAGCCAGAAGAAACACTCAGACGCACAAACCCCCCAACAAGCAACTCTGCAGCTGATCCTTAAGCTCCCCAAGCTTTGCCGGCTCATCTGGAACAACGTCGAAAAACTCTCAAACGAAGGAAAACCGGTCCAACAAACCCACTGTGGCTACGGTATCATGAATGAACGCCAAGAATCCTCGACATCTTCTCCTTAGAAGCCGACTAGCGAATAAGGCTGAATTCAAGCTGTGAGAGGCGGCACAACTATCCACCTGCACAACAAGAACTGACTCGCCGGGAAAAAAACAACACCTGACTGTTTTCTCACGGTAGTCCACAGACGCGTAGCACGTAGCTAACCAGTCCGTGCCCAGGAGGACGTCAAATCCAACATCTCTATAAGGATCAAGTGACGGATGGATTTCCTAACCGATTGGCACACGACTGAAATACGTGTTGCGCAATAAAAGAATCGCTGACAGAAATTAACACAACAAACGGCTGATCTACCTAACACGACTCTCGTCCCAACCACGGCACAAGCGTGAAAAACCAACAAGTACATCAAAAGAACATACGAATTTAAAATACCTGAAAACCCTGCATTGGACGCCCGCGCGTCCCGATGAGTAGAAGCAAACTCTCGTGTCTGCCCTCTACCCGCAACTGGCTGAAATCTTCCTCTTTTAGACTGACCCCTCTGAGTGAACCTTCCGCGTCCATGACCTCTCTGAATACGACCCTGACGCAGTGCTAAGGAACAATCCCTAATGAGGTGATGAAGGCTCCCACACCAGAAACATCCACGCGACGACTGCTGACCCTCCTGGGGATGAGAGCTGAACGACGGTCCATGTCCTAAGCCTCTGCTACTCCCGCGACGGTCACGAAATCTGTCTCGACGACTAGGCCTCTGTCTCTGGGCTGGTACACCGGTACGAGTCCTCCACTGTTCCGGAACTCTCAAAGTCTCTGGAAGACGTGTTTCGTAAACTGGGGCTGCATCCACTGGTGCTATGTATGTGACGGACTGCTGCATGCCGATCGCAAGGAACAACTGGTTAACAGGGGTGAAAACCTCCTATCGCTGCGCTCGAACGACCTCAACCAATGAACTCATCATCTGGCGCAAGTTCCGCATCTCTGCCACAAGCCTAGCGAGCTGATCTGTCGAAGGCGGATCCGTCTGCACCTGTGCAACTAGCGTGCCATCCTGGTCAGTGCTCGTCTCACACGAACCAACTCTGATCTCGGCCCTCGCTGTATCACTCTGAGTCCCCATAGTCATCGGCGGCAAGGCTATAAATGGAAAAAGGATTCAATAAGAATATGGAAATCGAATCACAAGATATGAATCATCAAAGAAGAAATTTCAAGCAATGTACAAAGGTCACTTTAGGCGAAGTACCGCATCGTGAGTATGCTGTAGACATACACACACTACGTTACTCTGCTTAAGCTACCTACTCCATCATACCAAGGTCATCCTACACTCCGAAAGGTAAAACCTAGCGCTCTGATACCAACTTTGTCACGACCCGAAATTGGTACGTGATGGCCCTAATACTACGCAACGTCTACAGGCGTAACGCAGTAAAAGAAAGCCAAAACCCAGAAATCTAAACCATTAAAAGACAAGAAAAGATAAGAAATATTGTTTAAAAGTCTTTGAAATCACAACCCAAATTCTTTAAAAGTCCAACTTTATTTCCTTTAAAATTTTGGCAGCACCTCCTTTGTAAAAGCTAGCACCAAAATGGGTACAACATAAATAAAAGTAAAGCATCCCCAAACGGGAGCAAATACACGCCCAAAGGAGAAAAACACCCACCACAACAAATATACGACGAGAAGAAATAAAATACGATAGAAAGGAAACTGTATAAAAGACAACAAGTCACAAATAATATACAATATCGTCCTCACACAAGTCTCTAAGTCAAACATGAAAGTAGTAGATGGAGAGTACAAGGATACAACGAATATACAATACAACACGAATAACTACAAAACCCACCTAAGCAAACTGCACACTGTGAGCTGATGCGGTATCCATAGCAAAGATGATAAATAAATGAGTAGCCTGCCTCGGCTACTCTGGAGAACACCCTGCAAAACAACTGTGGCACAACGAGGGTGAGTTGCCAACTCATGAATAGTAAATAACATATGCAGGTAATCGCAAGTATATACATACAGCGTGAATCTAACATATACAATTAATAGCAATAACAGGTCATATGAATGCAATAATCATGAAAGGTACACTAGCAGGTACAACTAATACATGAAGCAATGCATATAAATAAAGGTATGTAAATGCAACAGTCATGAAAGGTACTCTAACAGGTACAACTAATACATAAAGTAGTGCATAAACAATAAATGTGGGGTATGGAATAAAATATGTCAATTCCACGGAATCCTGACATCGTGGTAGGATCACAATCCATCAAGACAAATCCAAATCCCAATTTCCTCAAATCAGCCCCCAAATTGGCTCTCATATTATATAAGTCTCACAAATCCCGAATGTACAATATCGAATAAATCTCATATATTCTGAATGTACAAATCAGCAATCTCATATATATCCGGTATCAAATCTCAAATAAATCCCCTATATCCCAAATCCAATATCAAGTAAAATTCTAACACCCTAAATATATTTCTAACACCCTAAATATATTTGCATGAAATAATATGATGATGTATATAAATTAATGTTAATACACATATATTAGCGTCTCATTCCACTAATATTGTTGTAAGGGCATATATAACAGCGTCCTAACCCACTGTTATATATACAAAGAAGTAAAAAGGTCAATACACATATATTAGCGTCCCATTCCACTAATATTGGTGTAACGACATATATAACAGCGGCCTAAACCCCTGTTATATATACAAAGGAGTAAAAGAAATATCATGAAACCAATGTGTCAAGTATCGACACAGAAATGCTGGTCTATCAGGTGCTGTCACCAAGACTGGCATCCTGATAGGTACGTATCATACGCTATCCCGAAAGCTCGAGTGCCTAGCTCTGACCCTCGTCTCTCGACGTATCTATACGTACATGACTCCCGTCGGCATCCACATGATAACCGCTGAGTCATTGGTAATGTCACCGGTAGGTACTTTCCCACCTTCCAGGCTCAATCGGCAAAGTCCATCGATCATCTTGCCGGGGGAACCGTACCGGGCCCCACCATTTACCCTCATACGGCACCCACTCCTCTTATGGAGTATATAATCAGAACCGATAAATCTCATGGTGGATGCTGAAATATCATATCAAGGGAAACCGGATTTTCCAAATAATGCATAATTTCATGAACTCCCACGGTCCCCAAATCCAGAAAATATCATGAAAAATCCATATCATAATGCGAAAATCCATGAATATAATATATGCAACATAAAACTGAAATGTAAGCATATAAAGGAAAAGCCGCTAATTAACTGCAACAAGTTAATATAAATATTGTGCGATTCCTAATTTCTCCAATTCTAAATAATATCAAGTAAAGGTAAATATGTAGCTATAACCAGATATGTGTGTAAACAATAAGGTATAGCAAGATATATGTACCTACCTATAAGTAATGATGCAGTATACCCCCTGGTATAAGTGAAGTATGCGTGCAAGGTATACCTGTAGCCGTGTCTTAAAGTGTGTATGTACCTATCACTAATGGTACAATACTCTATAGGTATACCGGTATCTAACATATAAGTATATGAAGGCATATGTATAAGCATGTAAATATACAGGTATGCTATATGTCATATGCGATAAGAAATATGAATCAATGTCTCAATGTCCCTAACCAAGAAATATCATTTCTATCAGTGGGTTGTGCGTGACATGGCAATTATTGACGGTGTGTGTGGTATACAATCAGTGCTCGTGCAGCATAGGCCATCAATAATGGTGCAGTGTCCTAAGGATACTAGTCCAAGCACAACACTAGCTAAGCAGTAGGGTAAATGCGCAATTCTAAATATGACATAGAATATGCGACAGAAATAACATCTCTAACCCAGACGCATAACGCCATGCGGGCGATTTCCCTGTAGATGTTAAATCTGCTCACCAACACTCCTGGCTAAGTGCAGCCAACCACCTGTTTTCCCTTTGTAGCAGTGTCCGTAGTCCCCGCCTGCGAACCTATAACAGTAAGACAATAAAACAAGTATATATTAATAATTGATCAAAACACGTACTAACTACACTAGACCGACGCAACAACACAAAACATACTCTCAAGCGTTCGTATCGTGGCTAACGTGCGTAGCGACACGACGAAACCAACCCAAGAGCAAAACTACACAAAGTGTACGATCCGTGTCGTTTAACGTATCGCGTGAACACAAAACACTACAACCTACCTAAGTGATCCCAGATTTTGCATACAGAGAAAACTCAACAATCAAACAAGACCAAAAACACTCAAACCACAGCATAGACCTACCATCAAAAACCCACACCCCAACTCTTTTCCCGAGCCGAGGTCGCAGGAGTTCCCTTCGTACGTCGCTGACCCTGGCCGGTGGGATGGGTCTCGTATCTTAGGTGGGGTCCTATGGTCTCAGGTACAACACAGATATATAGTTTAGTTTTCTAGTAAACTTTCCGGGTCACAGCAGATAACATATGTCACAAACCGACACTAAAAATACGATATTATGCACCAAACTAAACTTTAACCAATCTAAACTGAAACTAACTAGCTAAGCTACACTAAAAACACTTAAACAACATCAAAAGAATATTACCTACACAGAAGAACACAAAGATCCTAGCTTTGTGTGATCCAAGCATCCAAGAGGCAATATCCATGAAAAGATGTGATTTGGATGAAAATTAGTGAATTTTTTGATGGATTTGTGTTGGAAAGGATTGTGTTCAGTTTGATGAGGGAGATAGAGAAATGAGAAAGAGATAGAGAAATGAGAGAGGGTGTGAGGATAAGAGAGAGGGAGGTGAGTGTAGGGTGAGGTGAGAGGTGAGTGTAACAATGCATTAACTCTTCATTAATGACTTCATACCACCTCATCACTCATAAACAAATATCTCACTCTCTCTCTCACTCACAAGGAAATATCTAGAAATGGCAAAGATTGGATTAGGTAAAGAAAAGAGATTAAGATAAACAAAGGATTAGGTTAAGTGTCATGGTTGCTAAAATCAAAATTAGCACAAAAAAATCCACACATTTACGTGCACACGTGCGTGCATACTTATAACAAATGATAATAAATTATTAATTAAATGTTATAAAATGTGAGGAACCCGAATTGGTAAACCTTTTACAGTAAACCCGCATTAACGTCAAAATGAACACTAAACGAAATCTAAGGCGTTACAATAATGAATATGATGTACATGGGTATAAAGGTATGAGATTGTATGCAAATTAGATATGTTGACAGAGATATATGTTTGGTAAAGGTTCAAGTCAAGTCAAACGAATATTCAGTCTAAGAGTTAGATCAGATTAAATAAGGTGTATATGGATGGAATTGACTGGTGAACATACTCGTATCCTTGAGATATCCCATGACTAGCTGGAAGCAGTATGAGCTGGTGCTCGTGCCTGAGATGGCAATCAATGTGGTAGCGTGAACATCCCCGAAAGGTGTCCCATGACTACGATGGAGCTTTGTCTAGCGTGAATATCACTCAAGTACACAGGTATTACCACCTTTCAGTTCCATAATAAACAACAAGTCTAAACTGGTAATATATCCACATCCAAGATACTAAATAATTCGTGTCTAATGAAGAAAGGTAGATAAGGTAACAGGTAGGTATAGCACATGATGTGAGTTTAGTGTTGAGTATCAATAGGTATTGTAAATGTTTTAGTTTGTTAAATAAGGATCCGAATACTCGCGATTATTCCGTTGTGGCCATGGAACAACAACTAGGGAAGTGAAATATACCGTTTCACTTCCCGGGATCATGATCGAGTAGTAGGGAAATCCGAGTTCCGAATCTCCTTACCTAATCAAACTACCCATCCCTCTGGTTCAGTATAAAGGTTTTGACGAATTAGAGTTAGTGCGTATACCTGTAGGCATGGAATTTCCACATTATATGTCATCCACATTTTGGATCATTCGCCCTCAAATAGGGTTAGTATTCGTCCGAATATCAGGTTAGTAGTCGTCCACACATTGGACTGGTCACCCTGCCTGCAGGGATCTTCATATATGTATAGTCGTCCGTACATCAGACTGGTCACCCGGAATATCGGGATCTTCTCAATAAGTATTCCATACATAGGTCCGCGCATTCTAACCCTAACCGTAACATGTTTTGTATATGTCATAGACGTGTAATCAATAAGTTGATCTCATTTAATATGGTCTTCCATAACCGCTCGTTTTATCTTTTTATCTTCTAAACTTTGTAATGTACTTCGTATCATCTTATAGAACACTTAGTTAATAAAGGATAATAGTGTTTAAGTATATTTATTATTTCTAAGAAAACCATGATGTTTGAAATATTTATTATTTTGGAAACCCCATAATATTTTATTTAGAAAAATATCCTTTTAATAAAAGCTTGTGGTATTTATTAGAAAATTATCTTTTAATAGTGTTCTAGATATTCTTTTTTAAAAATATCATTATACGGGTTATGGTCTTTGTTGAAAATAACCATTCAATAAAGGTCAATGTATTTAAATGAAATTATCTCTTTTTAGGATGGATTGAGGTATTTTATTATAAATAATAATTTTATAAAATTATAGTGTTTTAAGTTTGAGATAACGATTTAGAAAATACGTTCGTGTTGGCAACCGCTGCACATGGACGGCAGGATTTGTGTCCTTTTCAAGGACGATTGCCTATAAACCACGAGGTACTCGCGTAAAACATTACCCTATTATTATGATAACTCATTAAACTTTAGTTAATATTCTAGGAAGAATTTATATAAAAATATCCTTTCGAGTGAAAGGGGCTAAGTTGGGAAAAACCACATGACGTTATTTAAATTTAGTAATAACCCCTTCCAAAAGGTGAAGGAATTTAGCAACATTATAGTAGTCGAAGAAAAAGGGTGTACGTAAAAATATAGATCTATAACGTATCTAAAAATAATTATTCCAAATATCTTATCTCGTGTGGATATAAAAAAAATATAACTTTTTAACAAAACGAGAGTATTTTGTGGAAGAAACATATTTCGAGAACACAAAAGCAGCATGGGTAAGTGTGGGCATGTAAGGGGTGAATTAATACTCGTGGGTTATAAAATTAGGCCTGTCACATTCCATATTGCATGAGAGGGCAGCATTTTTTTGGCATATAGGAGTGATTACGGAAACCATTTTAATCATAGGTTAAGATTATCATCATTAAGGGTACAAAAGAATATGCATGCAAGAATATTATAACATCATTTTAATGGGGGTTGTTGATTTGAAGTTGGAACTAAGGTTATTGAGAAAGAATAAGGTGACAGATGAGGGGAGAGAGGCAGATCCTACCTTTGATTAGAGTTAGATGTAGACGGTTGAAGACGTAGGCTTGTGCAAAACTCCTCAATAGCTCCGCGCCCAGATTTTTCCTCGGCGATTGGGTGGAGCCGTAGCGTCGGCGTCGTCGATACGAAGGCACTGGTATTTTTTTTCTAGAATTTTTGGAGTTCTGAGATGTGAGAATTTTAAGTTTGAAGTGCCTATTTATAGGGTTTTTTTTCAATAAACAGAAAATCCAAAAAATCTGTTCAATACACGCAAAAATCCGCGCCGCCCAATGATTGCGAATCATCAGTTGATGATTGCGCCGCCGCCAAGGATTTCTAGCCGTTGGATTTTGATCCAATGGCCCAGGGCGCACCGTCACGCCGCCGCCAGGGTGCTACGTGCCCGCGTGGCTGGGGATCACGCGGTTTCGTGTGGTCCCCATCACGTGGGTGCCGCCGCGCGTCCTGGGCCGTTGGATCTTGTATCCAACGGTCCAGATCAAAGGGATTTATATATATATATATATATATATATATATATATATATATATATATATATATATTTATAAAAATAATAAACTGTTTATTATTTTAAAATTTGAATTTGGTTTTAAAAAAATTGTTTAAAATAGTTAAAATAAAGGAAAATTATGGAAAAATTTCAGAAAATATATTTTATTGTTATCTTTAGTATAAAAATAATTTTGGGCTCAAACTAAATAATATATCCATTCCTATGGTTTTAGCTAGTTATTATGATTATTTAAAATCTAGTTTATCCTTTAAAATATTTTAAATTACGAATTAATTATTTTAATCGATAATAAAAATATGTAAATTATTTTAAGGCATTATAAAATTTTACTAAAACATTTTAAGCCTAGGAAAACAATAAATAGATTTTAGAAAATTCCCTAAATCATATTTCACTGCTCTGAAAATTATTAATATTACAAAAAAATATTTTTCTATCAACGAAACACGTAAATAATTATTTGATAGTAGAAATTTAAATAAAATATATTTTATTAGGTATTAGAAAACACGGTCGTTACAATGGCCGAGCAGGGTCGCTGTTCGGTGCCTCTTGGCGAGGGCTTTTGGTCCTTAAGGATGGCTGAGCAGGGTTGCTGCCCGGTGCCACTTGGCAAGGGTTTTGATCCCTGGCGTTGTGTGGTAGGGGGGATTGATTAGGTGTAGGTTTTACGATCACTAAAAGTATTTTACCGTAATCAGAAACGGCGTCGCTTTGAAACTAGCCGGTGAATACGGGTCGGTCCACAGGGATGTGTAATTTTCCTAAGTGTTCTTACGAGTTGATTCCAATGGTTGTTTAGTTTTGTTGATTGATTCTAAAAACTAATTTGTATGATGGTTAAGGAACTTGCTAGGGTTAGGTCTAAATTAGGGTTTGATAAGATTGATATTAACACCTCTTTCAATGCCCTCGATTAAATCCTTTTAGAAGTTATAACAATTATTAGTAAAGGGGATTAGGATGATTGGAAAGAAACGAAGTTTCTTCCTCTAGATCCTTGTCCGTCCTTTCCTACTAATTGCTATAACCTTCATGGACGTCATGCATGTCCGGTCGTTTATACTACGGTTTCACTGTTACCTCGTGGGTAGGGTGCCGTAGGGAGCGGATCATGCATGCGTGCATGAAGTTCTATTTGTTACAAGTTATTGGGCTTGAAAGAGATGAGAGATATTCATCTCTCAACCCCTCCCTTATTCCTAACCCTAACAAGCGAGGAAATTACTCGCTCATTAGGAGATCTTTTAAAAATAACATTTTGAAATCACTTACCTATTGCATTTAAAAGAACTACACTAGATTAAACTAGGGCAATGGGATTATTTATCTAAGGCAAGAATTAAATTAAGAGAACTAGGGCAATAAATTAATTGTAAACTAGGGCAGAAAAATTAAAAGGAACTTACAAGAAAATGATACTCTTCAATCCTCAAAAGATTCTGAATTTTTATTAATTGAAAAGAGGCATAGGGTTACAATATTTTGATTACACTTTTATAAGGAAACAGGGAAATTTAGGGTTACGGGATTCGCACATGTGCGATTACAGATATGCCCACGAAAAATCCCAACCTTCGCACCGACGCACCGACACCCAAAATTTGCACCGACACGGGCATTAAATGGCCGCGGAACCGCGGCATGGGTAGGCCTTAGGCCGCGGTTCCGCGGCCCTTTGGTGAGTTCAGCTCTCCAAATTTCCTGGATTGCATACTGGTTATTTGGGCTTCTTTATTCTTCAGTACTTTTCTCAATTGGGCTTCTGATTCTCTTCCAGATTTTCCAGTGAAACTTGTAGTGGTCTTTTGACATTTCGGACCATGCATTGCCTTGTGAATTGTTCTTCGTCTAGGCTTGAGTAGGACCCTTCTACTTGTTGGTCAAAAGTCACTCTTTTGTATCATCTTTTGTCTTTTTCACTGCATTTGCTCCAAGGACCTGTATCCTGTAATATGCAGCAGACATGCGTCAAAAGCACCTATTTATTTATAAAACGAATAAGAATTGGGGTATATAAAATGCAATATTATGACGTGAACAAATACCCCCAAACTTATCTTTTGCTCGTCCTCGAGCAAACTTATTTTTTATTCTAGATAAAAACCTAACCTAGCCGCACTTTCGCAGGGAAACGCGATTGCACTGAGCACGTGCAACAAGCCGTTAAACCTCTAGGTGTCCCTAGTAGGAGGAGTATAGTCTCCTGAGGGTTTTCAGCGGATTACACCCACAAAATCCTATAAATTTGGCTTTTTCGACAATAATTCTCCAATTAGGTTTTCTAACACGGAATTCTATTATCGTCGACTCGTAAATTATCCATCCATATTCTTCACACTTCATCATCATTTAACTTAAGACTATATATGTTTTATAGAATCACTCAGCTTTCGGCATTTCTCAAGTTTTCCTTTTAGGGTTCCATCTCCACTTAGGAATTTTTATCAACTTTTACTAAAGATACAAGTTTTATTCTTCATTCCTTTCTCTTATCTAAACTCTAATCACATATCCCCACGTGTGTGTATAGATCACCCCTACACTTGGAAATTCAAATTAAGCAATCATACCCTTGTCCGTTGTCCAAAGCACTTATTAATTGGTGAATTTTTAATTGAATTTCGCTTACACATCCTTCATGCGACCGTTAATACTTCTTGAGGTACCAACAACCAATTACAAGATGCGTTAGCACTTTAAAGCGTATTTCCTAGTTTTGCAACACCCAAGGCTTTAGCAGTGACTCCCAAACCAGTTGGTCTAAGGCACTAGGTGATGAAGCACCCTCGCTAAATATTTTTTTTATTTTTACAGCCTTAAGTAATCACAAAAACCAGTGTCCATTTTTTTTCTTTATTTACTTTTTTCTCTCTTTTATTTTCATTGTACTAAGGACTTTAGACAAGAGCATTTCAAGGTATCTTCTACTAATCCAAGTTTCAAGGTGCGTGATTGTGCATTTTGTAGGGTATACATTTTCAAAATCCATACTTAAGCCAGGAATTATTTTTCAAACTTATACTCTAATAAGAATATCAATATTTTTCCTTAATTTCAACTTAGCCCAAAAAGTGAACTCAAAATTTGCCTATTTCTAAATAAACTACAAAGACATATACTTTCTACCGTTAAACTTTAAGGAAGGTTATTTTTAGGGTTTTTAATTTACTAAGTTTAAGATCTAGTTGTTCGTAGCCAGTTAACCTACTTGTTAAACTTAAGTTAAATATGGCCAAAATTGAATACAATAATTTTTATAAATTTTTGAAAATTTTCAATTTTTATGGGTTTTCAAATAAATATGCAAATGCAAAAATATACATATGAATGCGAAGGAAAGAAAACGTACCGAGCATACCCCCAAACTTAAACTGGACAGTGTCCTCACTGTCATGCTGCACCAAGAGGGTCGGTAATGTCGGCAATTCCCTGTTTATTTATTTATAATTTTTTTATTGTTAAAAGAAAAACAAAAATATATACAGAAAGGCCCCCCCAAACTTCATTTAAACAATATTAGACATTACTGCAAAACTTTGCATAGACCAAACGTCAACACCAACCAGTTGAAAAATTTATCTGTAACGAGTCTCGGTTGGTGGAAGAATATATCGTACCAATCCAAAAAGAATTGGGGAAGATTGAAGTGGTGGTATGGAAAGTGTAGAAGTGAATAGACAGGAGGTGGTGATGAATGAAAACGAGAATGTGAATGATCAGCAATCAGTGGAGTATTGGCATTCTCGTAACTTATTAAAAGAAATGGGGGTGGTTCAACTTCCAAAGGAGAAGGTTGACTAACCACACTATCCCCAAGATATTTCTGTGGATCCTTCATCGACTTGGCATCATCCATCATATGCATATGATATTCAATTATGAGGGAACTAATCTCCTCGATGTCCGCCATATTCCAGCCGAAAGCTTGCCGCCTATCTTGTAAGACCATTAAGAGGGCGTTCTCTTGCTCGAGGCTAGAGAGGCTGATATTATAATGGGAAAGGTCTTATTCTCACCTATGTAAGCATATTTAAGGTGAGACGGCAAGGGCATGAGCTCGAGTTTCGGAGGCGAAAGAATCATAGGTAAAATTGGGGAATCTACCTCGAACTCAAAGGACTCCAACACAGGTTCGAAATCACCGCAAACAACCGATTCGGATGATTCCACTAACTCATCCAAAAATTCAAAAGACTCATATTCGGGCTGTGAGTCGTCATCATCCGAAAAAGTGAAACTTTCATAATCAATATCGGTTGTGTCAACTGTGGCAGGCTCAAGGAGGGACGCACTAGTGGCGTCAAATCTGTTCTCATCAAACAAAAATCTTTCAAACTCGCAGTCCTCCTGCGTGATTTTGTGAATAGAGCAAACTTCTCGTGTACTAGTTTTTGGCATGGGGGGCAGACTTCCCAACTTGTAAATATTGAACTCGCTAGACGTCTTCCCGAAGGATAGAGTCATGGAGCCATTGCGACAATTTATTACGGCGTTGGAAGTGGCCAAAAATGGTCGACCGAGGATCACCGGAATTTGGTTCCGTGAGTTAGCAACAGGTTGTGTATCTATAACAATAAAATCAACGGGGAATATGAACTCCCCAACTTTGATCAACACATCCTCTAGCTCACCCCTTGGATGGGTGATTGATCGATCAGCCATTTGGAGAGTACAGTGAGTGGGCTTAAGCTCTCCAATGCCTAATTGCTCGTACACAGAATAAGGTAGCAAATTGACACTAGCACCAAGATCAAGTAGTGCTCTATTGATGTTCTTGTCCCCAATTGTTATCGAAATAGTAGGACAACCGGGGTACTTTTGCTTTTGGGGTAAAGAATTGACAAGAGCATCACTAATAGCACTAGCCACAAAAACTTTCTTTGGCACTTGTGACTTCCTCTTTTTGGTGCATAAGTCCTTTAAAATTTTTGCATATGAAGGAACTTGTTGGATTGCATCCAAAAGAGGAATATTTATGATAACCTGTTTGAACAACTCTACAATCTTTTCCATCTGTGGAGTTGGTTTATTGGATCTCAATCGATTTGGAAAAGGAACATTTTGAAAGGTTGTTGAGTCCAATTTTTGCGGATCAGATTGTCGAGTTGGAACGGCACCCCGTGTAGATGTGTTCGTGTTGTGAGAAGTGGGTCCGTTCGAGCTAGAAGAAGTAAAGCCGTGTGAAGGATGGAGAATAGGCTCTAACGAAGAAGGAGTAAAAGAAGAAGAAGGCGAAGAAGATGATGAAGGGCCACCGGCAGGGGTGTCATTGTTAATACCCACATTATTTTGCAACACTTTTCCCGATCTCAACGTGGTCACAGCATTTACGTTATGATTTTGTTGTTGATATGTAGCATATGCGTGATCGGGGTTGGGCAATTGTTGAGACGGGGGCTTTCTGTTGGAGATAGTGCCCTCAGAGTCAATTATTGGATCACAGGCACGTGATTGCAATGATTGGGGGAGGACCTATCCCAGTAGGACAGTCTTACTCAAGATGATAGTATGCTATCTGGTTTATCTTTATCATCGTGTACTGCTTTAGGTGACCTTACGAGTCGCTATTACACGTTGATAGAGCCCCTAGGATTCTTGCTTGACTACCAGCAGTATGAGGGCGATCATATACGTGAGAGCTGGAGTCTATAAGCACATCCTTAAAAGGTCCCTAGTCGTGGGAGTTTCGAGACAGGGCATCGATACTCCAGAGTAGACTAGTGTATACAGTCGAGACCCCGACGAGGGGCGGTGGCCGGTCTCACAAGCCACTGGTGTCAGTTGGTTCACCTAAGATGTATACATGTGCTCGTTGGGTTATGAGTACACCGGACAGGACTTGCCGAGAACCTGCTAGTTGGGATTATACCAGACGTCAGATAGAAGTTCCCTGGTGACATGTGTATAGGTTAGTTCATCGACCTGAGATCGTCATTTGTCTCGTGTGAGTTCCCACTGTGCTTTGATTACTACCCTACCACGGCTCAAAGGAGTCGTGCAAACAGGTTTTAGTTGGGTACAGTCCCAAGCCATATGGAGGCAGTGAGCGGATCTGCAGGGGTTCGTCTCTCCCGGTATTGGTGCTGAGGTCGCGCTGTGTCTAGGAGAGCCATTACACAAAGCCCTCGGCCGAGGCAGGAGATTTACTGGTAGGTATTCCAGTAGTATCTCAGGGTGTTCTGGGCTTCACTCCGACACGACTTGTACCGCTTTTGGGGGTCTGACTTTTACCAACCCCCTAGGCTCGCCATGCGATACTCATAGACGAACGGACCGGACTGTACGGATATTGTCACTGACAGGCTCAGTAGGGTGTCAGGATGAGTTCGCTCATCGACGTCCTTTTTGGTCAATAGCTGGTAGCCCGTCACGTATGGCTAATACTTCTGACGTGCTAGTGGTTAAATCCGCAGCCATAGTATTGACGAGTCTTTAGAGTCCACCACACACTCAGTTACTCAAGTTTCGGGCGAAACGCTGTAGAGGCCGTATGGAGATATGGCAGGGTTCAATCAGATACATGCGGTATTGCACGAATCGTGATCGGACGGTTTTTACTAGCCGGCTTTGGTTTAAGCCGGATTCTAGTATTAGACAGTGTAGATTTTGTCTCTTTGCATTTGTGTTCAGTGGGAATACAAATACGGGCATGTATATGCAGTATCGGGGTTTTCCTGTAATTTATTACGGGATCAGTTTTCTGAAGTTGCCAGTTTGCATTTCGTTCCGGCCGGTTTTCCTTTGTTCCTTCGCGGCCAGACTTTCTGATGGAGGGGGTTATTTGCAAGTTTGCAAATAACTTGTAGTGGAGGGGTTTCTTGCATATTGGTGGCATCATGATGGTTACTAGTATCATTAGATTCTATTTCCATCTCTTTCTTGCATTAAATGAGATTAGAATGTGATTTGAGATGGTTATCATTTCCCTTGGGTGTGGTCACCATTCTATCTTTCCTACACTCACCTCCCTTCTTGTTTTTGCTCTCCATCTCATTCTCATCATATAGGGCCGGCCACATTTTTGATAAGAGAGAGATTCATTTTTGTGGTGGCACATATTTCTTCATCTCATTCTTCTTGTTTGGAAAAAATGAAAGCACCATTTTTTCTTAACCTCATTCCTCCATCACCAATGGCAACATAAACCCCAATGAGACAAGTGAATCTACACTACAACCTACAGTACCCTTGGACGCGTCGGCTAGCCAACTTTGCGCCCGAGTTGTCTCGGTCCAGAGGTGGGAGCCCGTAAAAGATATCGTCTACGTGGTGCCTTTCCGACGAGATGGTGACGGACGGAGATTCCGCGGGAGATCGGAGTGGAGACGAAGACCGAAGGACACGGATCGCTTGGTATAGCTCTCTATCCCATTCTCTTATTAGCTAGGATTAGGTTAATGGTTACGATCCGGGTATATTGTCCGCGGTAGCGCCGGTTTAAAGTTAAGAAAATTTTTGATTCCGCATTTTGGCCTCGGATAGACGTCCGGGGCGCTGCCGTGGCGCAACATGGTATCAGAGCCACGCCATTAACCTAGTCTAGCTTGTACTAGTATGTTTAAAACTTCGATCGAACAAAAATGCCAAAACCGCATTTTCATGTATATCAGTTTCTGTCGAAATTTTTTTGGCTCCAAAAATTTTTCAGGTTGTTGCAGAATGATGTGCAGGGTTTTATAAGATCACTGGAAAAATTTGGTAACATGATCCTTCAAAAGGGCCGCGGAACCGCGGCCAAAACCCCACTTTGGCCGCGGTTCCGCCGCAGTATTTCGGCTTCATTTCACCAATTTTTTCCAGTGGGCTTCTGACATGGAATTATGGGTTTTGGGACTTTCTTTTTGGGCCCAGATTTTCTGTGAGTGCTACAGTAGTTCTTGGGGCCCACTTCGATAAATTTATTCGATCGGATATTTTAAACACATTAGTTCACAGTATTTACATTATATCTGCGACCGTGAATATCATTCGATCGGTAAATCCTGTCTAACTGCTATAGCCCGGTTAGACGGATTTGCGAACGTGACATTCACGTTGATGTTCTGTGATTATGCTGTGTTGTTGCGGATCCGTCGTGGGGATAGCCTGGTTGCAGTGGTAGTACCATTTTGTTTTATATGTACATTTGATATTGCGGGGCGAGCGTCCGACATGTGGACTGCCGTCACTGCCTGTTTGTATTATTCTTTTGGGACACGACCAGGTTGAGGTCGATGTACCCGTTGTATATATATTTTACTTTCTGTACTAGGATTACCCCGCGGAGGGGTGCACGGATAGCCGGGTTCTAGAGGGCAACAAGCCCGCATCTCATGGCGTTGAGACGGAGGGGCTTTACTCTAGAATTGGCGGGCTATTCGTCGCACTCGTAGGGGGTACAGGTTGACCGAGGAAGGGTGCCCAAGTTACCGGATTCCGTGAAGTGCTGGGTGGTCCATTCACGTTGCTGAAGGGGGCTGCCTCGCTTCAGGTTTTGGTGGGTGACTTGCCGCGCCCATAAGGGTCTAGGATTTTCATTGCACAGGCTATCCACACGACCAGGGGAACGTCGGGTTTCAGTAGCGGCTCTATGAAACCCGGGGATCCCAGATATCTGTATTGTTCTGTGTTGCTGGTTTCATTCTGTGTTGTTGCATTTTTATCACGCCTTGAGCGAAAATTATATATTATATATATACTAGTAGATGTTGTATATGTTTTGCATCCGCGCTAGTCCAGTCCCTGCTCTGTCGTTAGTTAGCTAACCTAACGGGTGATGACGGGACCCAGTGGCGAATGCGGATGGCATATACGTACATCATTATTTTCGTTCTTTATTGGTGTGATCAATTGATGGGACTGCGTTGATTCGGATCAATGCAAGTTAAACAAACCTATTCTGATGTTGTTGGAACATTTTTCAAAAAAAGCTGTTATTGCAAGGACGTTCACTTTTGTTTTGCATGGTGGTATTCAGTTGGAATATCCTGCTCCTCAGTCGACGAGGCAAGGGCCGAGATCCCTTACCGGGAATGACCCCTTGGACAGAAGTTTGCGTCAGGGCAATAACTTCACTATAGCCGATTACTTTTTGCTTTGCATCGTGGTATTCAGTTGGAATATTCTGCACCTCATTCTACGGGGAAAGAGCCGAGATCCCTTCACCGGGAGTAACATCTTTAGCAAACGGTTTTCGCCACTATATTTTTATAAAAACTATGCAGTTCCTTCAACGATATCAAGTTCATTACGTTAAAAGTTTTTCGCCAAAAACTAGACGTAGCCCTCCGTCATTTCTTACAAGTATTACTTAGTATTCGTGCTGCGTTTGTTGACTGTGTCAAGGCGTAGTGTGCGGTAGCTAAGTAGTATTTGTTTGTAGCATATTAATGGGATTGGTTAGGACAATCGTGCGGCCTTGTTGACTGTGTCAAGGGCTCGTACGGGTGGGTTTAATGCAATCCAGGATAATGACGGGTTGAACTTGACTAGGTCTCTTTGATTTGTTGACTGTGTCAAGGTCACGTGGGTCCTAGGAGTAAAAATCATATCGGGGTTTTTTAAAGAAACTGAAACTTGCCAGGCATGCGCATACCTTCTGGAGTGTGGTGACGTGAGTGGATTCCGTCACGTTATCATGCGATGATAGTTGGATCCCGATTCCCACTGATGAGTTGGTTTACTCCTCGGGTGATCCCGGCTAGTTCTTCTTTCAGGTTTGGGGAAGAATTTGACGATACAGTGGGAAGTTTCCTGATTAGATAAATTGATAACCATTCTGATCTAGGTTAGAGGGCACGCTGAGTGTTTCTTTTCTCTCTCTCTTTGGCAGCGACCATGATCCGACCCTTGACTATGACTCAGTGACCAATATTAACCGAATCTTCTTAAACACTGGCTTTTGGATTGTCAGAGTTGCAAACCTCATTGCCATTTCTACTTTTACCCTTTTCTCTAGGACACCCCGTATTACTACGAACGTCCACTTCCATTGGACAAAACCATCGTATGGTTATATACGAACTCGAAGGAATTCGAGGATGGTTTCCGGTTCTGGAGAAAACGAATAGGACTATTCAGTTGTCTTTTCCTTTTTACCTTCTCTCAGGTTGTGAGTACTCCTTGGTTTAGGAGATAGTACACCTATTACGCAAATTGGATAGTCTTCTTCCAAACCTTAGGCTGGTGACCGAACGGTGGGGAATGAAGAAAACCAATTAGCATAACGATGGTGTACATAAGGTTTTAAGTTAAGACAAAGAAAGGGATTAGTAAGAGGGCAAAGTAAATTGCGACTGCTATTCACGACCAAACCAAGTATTTCTTTGCCAATCCTAAATCACCTTTGTATTTCTCCAGGACACTCCGTATCACTACGAAGATCTACAGTTTATTTAGATATTCCATCGTATGGTTATATACGAACTTGAAAGGAACTTGTTCCAGTTCGGGGATGGATTCTGGTTCAGGAGAAATAGGAATAAGGTTCATTCGGTTGTCTTTTATCTTCACCTTCTCTCGCATTGCGAGTGCTCCTAGGATTAGGACAGTACACCCATTATGCTTATTGGATAGTCTTCTTCCAAACCATAGGCTGGTGCCGAACGGTAGGGAAGGAAGAAAACCATTTGGCCTAAAGGGGTGTGCAGAAGGTAGTGACTAAAGACATATAAAGGGATTTGGAGAGGTGGCAAAGAATTATACGGTTACAGTTGTAAATCTGGATACTGGAAGAGGCATTACTAGGAATACCAGTATACCCAATCGAAACATTTCAATGTTTCAGTTTCACTGTAAACTGTTAATAGAAAACTGATTTCCCAATTAGACACTTACTCCAGGGAATGTATTTACCAGGTTTGATTCTCTCATCTGTATGGTTTTACAGATGATGAGTGGGAGTAAGTTATTGGGGATTAGGTGATCATCCTCATTATATCGGGATTCATTGTAATTGATGATATTTGAGGAAGTCACCTGGGTTGTTTGCCGGACGACAAATATTTGGTTTTGAATATCCGTTGTTGTGCACCAATTTCAAATTGATATATCTGTACGTCTATTTTTATAGAGTGAGATATATCTTTTTGAAATTATGTCTATGACATTTACCTATATCAGTGGATGGTTAGGTAAGGAGCATTAAACAGCGGTGTAATTCTTCTTAACCATAAGTACAGTTTTCAACCTACGACACACAGTGAATGAGTTATTAGACTCAAGGGACTTGTACAAAGTATTGTACATTGTCCAGTGTCCATTAGGACAGTGGGGTTGGTCCTCGTACTATATTCGGCTTACTTATGACTTCTCTAGTTTTTAGACAAGTGTTTCGTAGAAACACAAGGTCCGAATTTTGAGAAGTTATAGGTATAAGAGTAGAGTAGAGAACCAGGTGTTGCAAGTATCGAGATTCTTCAAGATGATCAAAGATGTAGATACTTGTGTATGGTATTCAGTTGATAGTAATGATTAAGAGGACTTGCTTCTCTTTCAGGTTACTCGTAATTGGAAGTACTCCTAAGTTGAGTAATGCTGATCGGCCTCTTTCCATTTAGTTGACATGCACTGGAGACAGCTGCATGATTTGAATCTGGTTCAATTAAATCAGTGACTCTGTTTCTATATTGGATATAAAACAGTTCATATCTTGACATTGTTAAGGTACGGGGAGTTGTCCGGCTTATGCTTAAAACCAGACTCCGGATAACTCAAGGCACGTTTCTGTAATGGCTGTTTGTGGGTTGACCCAGGCTATGACGAGGGTTGACTTTCTACCATCTGGAAGATCAATAGTGATATTGTTCTTGACTCACCACATTTTTAAAAGAAATGGATTTTTCAGAAAACAGTAGTAGGAGTATGGTAGAACTGGAAGTGATTCCA
This sequence comes from Agapanthus africanus, assembly GCA_030015575.1. Classification (NCBI taxonomy): domain Eukaryota; kingdom Viridiplantae; phylum Streptophyta; class Magnoliopsida; order Asparagales; family Amaryllidaceae; genus Agapanthus; species Agapanthus africanus. Next base: position 543,253,982 of record CM057348.1, read on the forward strand.
GAACCGCAAACGATTACTGAAGATTTGATAAGAACCTAAAGATTCAATCTGATTTGACATTCCATTGGCCACTCCGCAGATAAAGTGGGTAACCTCAGGCACCCGAGAGGTACTTTGGTATGCTCAAGGACGGTGGCAGGGAGGTTCTTGTTTACTCAGACTTGCCATTACTGTTGTTCCAGACTGTGAGACCCGGCAGGAGGATGAGTATAGCGTCGTTCTAAACTAGCTTTAGAAGTGTACGTCTGTATGACTCTGCCAGAGGGTTGTCGTAGTCAGTGGGAGCAGCGGAAGCATTGGTGGACAGTTGGCTTATGTCTATTTATAGACTAAAGCAGATATAGCGGAGATAGATCATCTATTTCTGACGTGACAGTCATAGGTTTGACTTCATCAGAATAGGGGATGGATCTGTTAAGAAGGTAGTAGGGTGTGATGTCCTGGTATTTGGATGACATACACAGAGTAGGAAGTGATATTCCTATACTGCGATCGATTATACTTTGGTTGTCACACAGTTGTTTCTCCACACAGGACTTGGATATTATATCAGACATTCTGGTCACTAGATCTATGGTTTTAGATCTAGATTTGGGTGGTTTCCTAATCTGGGTACTTAGACAGCATTCTAAGAGTATTTAGAATGGACGACTCCTGGCATGGTGGTGTACCTGCAGGTGATGGAGTCACCATCTCTAAAGGTGCCTTACAGACTAAAGGGGAGAGGGATACGCATGATTGGCAGATCACCTGCTTAGGCAATTGAGTTGATTATGAGATGTCAAGTACCACACCAGATATTGTTTTTGCAATAGATGCAATAAGTTGATATTAATCCAATCCTGGAGAAACAGTCGGAAGCAGTTTTAGAACATAAGTTGATATTCTAGGGATATGATAACAGCATTCTCCTTCGGAGAGACAGTTATCATTCCAGGCTTCCAAGGTGACCTGGATGGCAGAGTGGCTGTCAGAGTTATAGTTTTCCCTCTGACGAGGGGCAGTATTTTGGACAGGTGGTCCAGGTGGATACTGAGGGAAGGATGGCGCAGGATACTGATTAAGTTCAGTTGACGATACAGTCTAAGAAGTTTGGATTTGGAGTTCATTTATGAGCTAGGTCCCATCAGACATCCAGACATATTCTAAGACAAGTATTGCTCATTTCGGAAGATACTTTTCTCCACGAACTTGAGATATAGAGAGACATAGAAAGAAACATCACAGCGGATCCACTCACTGAGGCTATTCCTCGAACGCAATAGTTTCGCAAACGAGCTTTGTGAGACTGACTAGTAGAGGAGTTGGGTGTTCGGTATCACACGGGCTGTGAGTATGCGACATCACAATAATTAGCCTTGAGTGCAAGTGGGAGATTGTTGGAGATAGTGCCCTCAGAGTCAATTATTGGATCACAGGAACGTGATTGCAATGATTGGGGGAGGACCTATTCCAGTAGGACAGTCTTACTCAAGATGATAGTATACTATCTGGTTTATCTTTATCATCGTGTACTGCTTTAGGGGACCTTACAAGTCGCTATTACACGTTGATAGAGCCCCTAGGATTCTTGCTTGACTACCAGCAGTATGAGGGCGATCATATACGTGAGAGCTGGAGTCTATAAGCACATCCTTAAAAGGTCCCTAGTCGTGGGAGTTTCGAGACAGGGCATCGATACTCCAGAGTAGACTAGTGTATACAGTCGAGACCCCGACGAGGGGCGGTGGCCGGTCTCACAAGCCACTGGTGTCAGTTGGTTCACCTAAGATGTATACAGGTGCTCGTTGGGTTATGAGTACACCGGACAGGACTCGCCGGGAACCTGCTAGTTGGGATTATACCAGACGTCGGATAGCAATTCCCTGGTGACATGTGTACAGGTTAGTTCATCGACCTGAGATCGTCATTTGTCGCGTGTGAGTTCCCACTGTGCTTTGATTACTACCCTACCACGGCTCAAAGGAGTCGTGCAAACATGTTTTAGTTGGGTACAGTCCCGAGCCACATGGAGGCAGTGAGCGGATCTGCAGGGGTTCGTCTCTCCCGGTATTGGGGGTGAGGTCGCGCTGTGTCTAGGAGAGCCATTACACAAAGCCCTCGGCCGAGGCAAGAGATTTACTGGTAGGTATTCCAGTAGTATCTCAGGGTGTTTTGGGCTTCACTCCGACACGACTTGTACCGCTTTTGGGGGTCTGACTTTTACCAACCCCCTAGGCCCGCCATGCGATACTCATAGACGAACGGACCGGACTGTACGGATATTGTCACTGACAGGCTCAGTAGGGTGTCAGGATGAGTTCGCTCATCGACGTCCCTTTTGGTCAATAGCTGGAAGCCCGTCACGTATGGCTAATACCTCTGACGTGCTAGTGGTTAAATCCACAGCCATAGTATTGACGAGTCTTTAGAGTCCACCACACACTCAATTACTCAAGTTTCGGGCGAAACGCTATAGAGGCTGTATGGAGATATGGCAGGGTTCAATCAGATACGTGCGGTATTGCACGGATCGTGATCGGACGGTTTTTACTAGCCGGCTTTGGTTTAAGCCGGATTCTAGTATTAGACAGTGTAGATTTTGTCTCTTTGCATTTGTGTTCAGTGGGAATACAAATGCGGGCATGTATATGCAGTATCGGGGTTTTCTTGTAATTTATTACGGGATCAGTTTTCTGAAGTTGCCAGTTTGCATTCCGTTCCGGCCGGTTTTCCTTTGTTCCTTCACGGCCAGACTTTCTGATGGAGGGGGTTATTTGCAAGTTTGCAAATAACTTGTAGTGGAGGGGTTTCTTGCATATTTGTGGCATCATGATGGTTACTAGTATCATTAGATTCTATTTCCATCTCTTTCTTGCATTAAATGAGATTAGAATGTGATTTGAGATGGTTATCATTTCCCTTGGGTGTGGTCACCATTCTATCTTTCCTACACTCACCTCCCTTCTTGTTTTTGCTCTCCATCTCATTCTCATCATATAGGGCCGGCCACATTTTTGATAAGAGAGAGATTCATTTTTGTGGTGGCACATATTTCTTCATCTCATTCTTCTTGTTTGGAAAAAATGAAAGCACCATTTTTTCTTAACCTCATTCCTCCATCACCAATGGCAACATAAACCCCAATGAGACAAGTGAATCTACACTACAACCTACAGTACCCTTGGACGCGTCGGCTAGCCAACTTCGCGCCCGAGTTGCCTCGGTCCAGAGGTGGGAGCCCATAAAAGATATCGGCTACGTGGTGCCTTTCCGACAAGAAGGTGACGGACGGAGATTCCGCGGGAGATCGGAGTGGAGACGAAGACCGAAGGACACGGATCGCTTGGTATAGCTCTCTACCCCATTCTCTTGTTAGCTAGGATTAGGTTAATGGTTACGATCCGGGTATATTGTCCGCGGTAGCGCCGGTTTAAAGTTAAGAAAATTTTTGATTCCGCATTTTGGCCTCGGATAGACGGCCGGGGCGCTGCCGTGTCGCAACACTTTCCTTTTTCGCGCTCGCTCAAAGCTGCATTGAGTTGTGCAATTTGTGCCTCAATAGATTTGATGCTTTGATCGTGTGAGGCACTGTTTTGCACCAAAGATTGAATAGAAGTCTCTAGTCGTGCTGTAGACTGTGTAGATTGCATTAGGAACGCATCTAGACTTCTTTCGAGCGAGCTAACCTTGTCATTATTAGGTTGAACATAATTGTTTGGCGGGTAAGCGGTGTTAGGCACAAAATTTTTTACCTGATTAGGGTGTTGCTGTTGAAAAGGTTGCTGTTGAAATTGAGTTTGTGAAGGTGCTTGTTGTTGTGGAGGAGGAGCCCTTTGAAAATTGTTATTTCCTTGGAATTGTTGATTTTGGTTCCAAGCGAAATTTGGATGACTCCTCCACCCCGGATTGTATGTCGAAGAGTACGGATCGTTTCTTTGTCGTTGTTGAAAGGCAGCATTGACTTGATCATGTCCTTGAGTGGATGCATTATAAGGACACTCTTCGGTTAGGTGCGATGGATCCGCACAACAAGCACAAACAGTTCGTGGAGGCAGAACAGGGGCAGGAGAAGGCGATGAGATTTTGGTCTCAATCGCTTCTAGCCTTTTCGTAAGAGCGGCTATCTCGGCCTTCATAGCAATCGACATCTCTAATTGATGTATGCCTGCCCTAGATTGACCACTAGAAGAAAATGATGTGGTCTTGGTACTCTCCTACTGAATTGTTTGCTCACTAAGATTCTCAAGAAACTGCCACGCTTCATCACTAGATTTGGAGAGAAAGTGACCTTGACAGATGGTTTCTAGCAACTGCTTCGTTGCCGAGTTCAATCCCTCGTATAATGTTTGGCAAAGTTGCCAACTTTCGATCCCATGATGAGGGCATTGAACGAGTAGGTCTTTAAATCTCTCGAAGCACTCCCAAAATTGTTAGGAAGGAAGCTGTGAAAATTGTATAATCTCATTACGGATTCTAGCAGTTTTATGATGAGGATAGAACTTTTTAAGAAAAGCTTTCACAAACTCGTCCCAATTTCTAATGGAATGTGATGCGGTGCTGTATAGCCACTTCTCGGCTAAGTCACATAAGGTAAAAGGAATGACCCTTAGCCTTATAGCGTCATCACTTAATTAGGTCGTTTTCATCATAGCGCACACATTTTGGAATTTATTGATAAAGATATAAGCATCTTCAAATTCCAAACCATGAAATTTTTGCAGCATATTGATGAAATGTGGTTTTATTTCAAAATTGTCCCCATTTGCCGGTGGGGGTGAAAAATAGGTAGGTAAAGAAGTGCGGACGGGGTAGAAGAGATCCTGGAGCGCAACTCGTGCGGGCGCTTCAACAGGTGGTTGATTCGGGTTATTCGCACCTAACGGAGGTGGAATCATTCCTGTCGGTAAGGTATTGTTGGGGTTGAATCCCGACATGCCTTCGGAAGAAGAATTTGAAGGTGGAGGTAAGAAAGTGGACGGAATGTCGACTTCGGTGTCGAAAGGTTCGTCGGTCGGTACCAACGAAACACGGACTAATCGGGCGTTAGTATCCCTAGTCCAAAGTGACATACACTAAAGGGGTAGTGCAGTCAGAAAAAAAAAATGAAAGACAGAATGTGGAGGTAAGATAACGTCAATGAAAGGAAGTGGTGTAAGTGAGTTGCAAGTTTTCTTTAGCGACAAATTGCAAGTTTTGAAAAGAGATTTTTTTTTTCTTTTTTTTATGTTAGAGTTTTGCAAAAAGATTTTTGAAAAGAGACTCGTGACACAAATGCTATCAACCACACATGCACAATCAGGCCTAGATCTAGGGTTACCTAGGTCATCTAGACAGCTCCTAACTAGGGCTAGAAATAGGACCTCAAACCGCCTCTTCACCGCCAATTGCGGCCAGGTAAGTGCCAGGTAAGTGGGAAGGAACCACAATAGTGGGCCTAATTGATAACCACTAGCCTAGACACACTTGCCTAGACACTGCAAAGTCAGGTTAGGATAAACGGTCGATGCCTATACTAGTCATTTTCCTATTGAGCTCGAAGTCCTTAGGGCTTAGTCTAGTATTTTTTAATTAATTGTGGTCAATGCAAATACTTTAAGTGCTTTCTGGGGTCCTGGGAAGGGTGATGAAATCCCCACCCAATCTGAGTTTGGTCAATTAGCCCCTTAAAGTCCGATTAAATTATGCAAAACATTAAATTCACTTGCAATCAAAAAAATTTAGCGCGGCGCAAAGAAACCTGCAGAAAATCTGTTATTTAGAAAGGGGAAGAAGAATTTTAGCGCAAAGAAACCCTGCAGAAAGTTTTCACAAAGGATATATTGTAGGTTGCAGAGGGGAGAAGGAGAAGACAAACCGAGCAAATTTCGCGCAGAGAAGAGATTAACTAGCCGCGGAACCGCGGTTTTTGGCGCTTCGCGGCCGCGGTTTCGCGGTCAGGTAGTGGGATCGGGTCTCCAAAAAATTTGTATGGCTCTGTTATGAACTTTCCCTTCTGTTCTGATGTGATTTTTTCTATTTTGCCCTCTGTAAATTTCCAGATCCGCGATTCTTTGCTGTTCCTGCAAGATTCAAACGACAAAACCCTTCAAACAGATAAAAATTGATAAAATGTTTTTGTATTTTTTCTATTTTCAGATTTTTATGATTTTAAAAATTTATATCAACCCGAAATTACACACAAGAAATTTTACGCCATCCCCAGCAGCGGCGCCATTTGATTAGTGTAGGTTTTACGATCACCAAAAATATTTTACCGTAATCAGAAACGGCATCGCTTTGAAGCTAGCCGTTGAATACGGGTCGGTCCACAGGGATGTGTAATTTTCCTAAGTGTTCTTACGAGTTGATTCCAATGGTTGTTTGGTTTTGTTGATTGATTCTAAAAACTAATTTGTACGATGGTTAAGGAACTTGCTAGGGTTAGGTCTAAAGTAGGGTTTGATAAGATTGATATTAACACCTCTTTCAATGCTCTCGATTAAATCCTTTTAGAAGTTATAACAATTATTAGTAAAGGGGATTAGGATGATTGGGAAGAAACGAAGTTTCTTCCTCTAGATCCTTGTCCGTCCTTTCCTACTAATTGCTATAACCTTCATGGACGTCATGCATGTCTGGTCGTTTATACTACGGTTTCACCGTTACCTCGTGGGTAGGGTGCCGTAGGGAGCGGATCATGCATGCGTGCATGAAGTTCTATTTGTTACAAGTTATTGGGCTTGAAAGAGATGGGAGATATTCATCTCTCAACCCCTCCTTTATTCCTAACCCTAACAAGCGAGGAAATTACTCGCTCATTAGGGTGATCTTTTAAAAATAACATTTTGAAATCACTTACCTATTGCATTTAAAAGAACTACACTAGATTAAAATAGGGCAATGGGATTATTTATCTAAGGCAAGAATTAAATTAAGAGAACTAGGGCAATAAATTAATTGTAAACTAGGGCAGAAAAATTAAAAGGAACTTACAAGAAAATGATGCTCTTCAATCCTCAAAAGATTCTGAATTTTTATTAATTGAAAAGAGGCATAGGGTTACAATATTTTGATTACACTTTTATAAGGAAACAGGGAAATTTAAGGTTACGGGATTCACACATGTGCGATTACAGATATGCCCACGAAAAATCCCAACCTTCGCACCGATGCACCGACACCCAAAATTTGCACCGACACGGGCATTAAATGGCCGCGGAACCGCGGCATGGGTAGGCCTTGGGCCGCGGTTCCGCGGCCCTTTGGTGAGTTCAGCTCACCAAATTTCCTGGGCTGCATACTGGTTATTTGGGCTTCTTTATTCTTCAGTACTTTTCTCAATTGGGATTCAGATTCTCTTCCAGATTTTCCAGTGAAACTTGTAGTGGTCTTTTGACATTTCGGACCATGCATTGCCTTGTGAATTGTTCTTCGTCTAGGCTTGAGTAGGACCCTTCTACTTGTTGGTCAAAAGTCACTCTTTTGTATCATCTTTTGTCTTTTTCACTGTATTTGCTCCAAGGACTTGTATCCTGTAATATGCAGCAGACATGCGTCAAAAGCACCTGTTTATTTATAAAACGAATAAGAATTGGGGAATATAAAATGCAATATTATGATGTGAACAGGAATACCGGCCAGGGATAGCCGAGCAGGGTAGCCGTTCGGCTGCTCTTGGTGAGGGCTTTTGATCCCTGGCGTTGCGAGGTAAGGAAGCTACCGACTAGGGATAGCCGCTCGGCTGCCTCTTGGTGAGGGATTTTGATCCCTGGCGTTGCGAGGTAGGGAAGCCACCGGCCAGGGATAGCCGAGCAGGGTAGCCGCTCGGCTGTCTCTTGTTGAGGGCTTCGATCCTTGGCGCTAGAGGGGCCGCGAGAGGCCTGCCAAGGATGAACCAAGCAGTGAAGCTGTTCGGTCGCCTCTTAGTGAGGGCTTAGATCCCTGGCGTTGCGAGGTAGGGAAATCACCGGCCAGGGATAGCCGAGCGGGGTAGCCGCTCGGCTGCCTCTTGGTGAGGGCTTTTGATCCCTGGCGTTGCGAGGTAGAGTAGCCACCGGCCAGGGATAGCCGAGCAGGGTAGCCGCTCGGCTGCCTCTTGGTGAGGGCTTCGATCCTTGGCGCTAGATAGGCCGCGGGAGGCCTGCCAAGGATGAACCAAGCAGTGAAACTGCTCGGTCGCCTCTTAGTGAGAGCGTAGAACCCTGGCATTGTGAGGTAGGGAAGCCACCGTCCAGGAATAACCGAGCAGGGTAGCCGCTCGGGTTCGTTGGGGTAGGGAGCTACCAACCGGGGATAGCCGAGCAAGGGCAGGCCCGGTTGCCTCTTGCGAGGGCTTAGATCATAAAGACAGAACTCTTTTTTTTGCAATGTTCTAACATTCCCTTCTTGTTATTTGAATGGAAAGGGCTTTTTAGAAAAATTTACATTGTCTTTGTGAAAGGAGAGGTCCACACTTGTAGGTAGTGATTTCACTGGTACAGCTTGAGCTTCTCGGCGTTGTAAGTCCGCGGAAACTTGCGCCCGTTCGTGTCCTGTAAGCGATAAGCTCCGCCGGGAAGTACCTCGACGACGAGGAAAAAACCGTCCCATTTTAGGGAAAACTTGTGCAGCTTGCCTTAATTGACGAACTCATTTCGCCGTAGGACTAGATCCCCGGTCTTGAAAGAGCGGCGCTTGACCCGCGCATTGTAGTATCGGGCAGTTTGCTGCTGATAGGCGGCAGCCCTGATTTGAGCCCGATCTCATTTCTCCAACAAGATATCCAGGTTAGTCCGTAGTGCCGTGGTGTTTGCTTCGTCGTCGAAGTGTTCGACCCAATGACTGGGTAGTCCGATCTCCACTGGGACCATTGCCTCGGTCCTGTAGCAGAGGCTGAAAGGGGTTTCCCCGGTGGGGGTCTTCTTTGACGTGCGCAGGGCCCATAGTACCCGGGGCAATTCCTCGACCCAACTGTCTTGGCGTCCCTCCAAGCGGGTCCGAAGACCCCGGAGGACATCTCGGTTAGCGACTTCGGCCTGCCCGTTGCATTGGGGATGTGCGACCGCGGCGAACTTCATGAGGATATGATATTTGTTGCAAAAATCCCTCACTTTTTCGTTTTCGAAGTTTGTCCCGTGGTCGGTGATGATGCACCTCGGGATACCAAACCGGAGTATCAGGTAGTTCTGCAGGAACTTGATGGTCGTGGCGGCGTCTGGTTTCCTGATGGGGACTGCCTCGATCCACTTCGTGAAATAATCTACCGCGACGAGAACATATTTGTGCCCGCTTGTGCCGGTAGGGAACTGGCCTATCATGTCCAATCACCACTGGGCCAACGGTCATGGGGTGCTCAGTGCAGTCAGCTCGGTAGCCGGGAGGCGGGATACGCTTTCGTGGAGTTGGCAGCTTTTGCATCTCCTGACGAGTTTCTGGGCGTCCTCATGAATAGTTGGCCAGTAGTACCCCTGGAGCAATGCCTTCTGGATTAAGGTTTAGGCCCCTTGGTGTGCGCCGCCGACCCCTTCATGGATTTCACGAAGGACGTAGTCGGCTTCGTGGGAGTCGACACACCGGAGCAGGGGCTGAGTGAAGGATTTCTTATAGAGGTTCCCATTGCTCCAGACGAAGTGACGGGCTTTGTCCCGGAGATGGCGGGCTGCTCCCCGATCTCCTGGGAGCGCTCCATCCCTTAAGAATTCCATGAGGGGCTTCCTCCAGTCTTTGTCGTCTTCCTGCGCCATGTACACATAGAGTATTGTCGCCTTGTCTTCCACACTGGGCCGTGGCAAGGTCTCAAAGAGGATAGATCGCTTTTTGTTGGCCGAGTAGGATGAAGCCAGCTTGCTCAGGGCGTCAGCTTGGGCATTGAGCTGCCTGGGTATTTGCTCTACCTGGACTTCGTCGAAGTTCCTCCAAAGTTTTCTTACCTCATCCAGGTACTTCACCATTAGAGGTTCCCGAGCCTCGAAGTGGCCGGTCACTTGTCCAACGACTAGGGCTGAGTCACTGCAGATTCGAATTATTTTCAGCCCCAGTCCGGATGCCATGCGCAGTCCGGAGGCCATGCGCAGTCCGGCCAGCAGGGCCTCGTACTCTGCCGCGTTGTTTGAGGCCCTGAATCCGAGCTTTAGAGAATGCTCCATTTCCGCCTTGTTCGGGCCCCGAATGATGAGGCCGGCGCCACAGCCTTCCTCGGTCGAGGACCCGTCGACGTAAATGATCCACTCAGGGACCGAGTCGGATCTCCCCACAGTCGGGTGTTGAGCCGCAAGGGTCGGCCTGGACTCCGATTCCTGGCTGGGAATAGTGCATTCGACGATGAAGTCGACCAGGGCTTATGCTTTAATGGCCTGCCTCGGGCGATATTTTATGTCAAACTAGGATAGCTCCCACCTCCACTTCTCTAAGCGGCTCGAGGATTTGGGTGAGGCGAGGATAGCCCCCAGCGGGTGCTCGGTGAGGACGAGGATAGTGTGCGCCTAGAAGCAGTGTCGTAGCTTCCTTAAGGCTACTATGAGGGTCAGGACGATTTTCTTTATGGTCGGATACCTCGTTTCTACATCTCTGAAGACATGGCTCACGTAGTATACCGGCTTCTGCACTCCGTCGACCTCCCAGACGAGCACTGAGCCTGCCGCTTGGTCGGACACCGCTAGATACAGCGATAGCTCGTCTCCTTTAACTGGTCGGTGTGAGCAGCGGCGGCGTCGCAAGGTGCCTCTTTAACTGGTCGAAGGCGGTCTGACACTCTTCCGACCACTCGAACCTCGGGATTTTCCTTAGAGCCTTGAAGAATGGGAGGCACTTTTCCCCAGACCTCGACATGAAACGGCTCAGAGCGGCCACCCGCCCGGTTAGTCGCATGATCTCGACGTTGGTATTGGGCGCAGTCATGTTGAGGATGGCGTCGATTTTTTTCCGGGTTGGCCTCGATCCCACGGCGGGTGACCATGAAACCGAGGAACTTTCCCCCGATGACCCCGAATGCGCACTTGGCGGGGTTCAGCTTCATCTTGAACTTGCGAAGTACCTCGAAGGCCTCACCCAGGTCCTTGGCGTGGTCAGTCGACGAGACTGATTTGACGAGCATGTCGTCGATGTAGACTTGCATATTCCTACCGATCTGTGACTTGAACATGTGGTTGACTAACCGTTGGTATGTAGCCCAGGCGTTCTTGAGGCCGAAGGGCATCACCTTGTAGCAGTATACCCTCCGGTCCGTTGTGAATGCGGTAAGATCTTCGTCTGCTGGATTCATACGGATCTGATTGTAGCCGGAGAAGGCATCCATGAAGCTCAATAGCTCGTGGCCTGCCGAGCTGTCGACGAACTGATCAATCCGAGGTAGGGGATAGTTGTCCTTAGGGCATGCCTTGTTGAGGTCGGTGAAGTCGACGCACATGCATCACTTCCTGCTTGATTTCTTAACTAGGACTACGTTTGCTAGCCATTCCGAATAGGGCACGTTCCGAATGAAGTTGGCGGAAAGGAGCCGATCTACCTCATCCTCGACAGCCTTCTGTTTGACCGGGGCGAAGCTTCGCTTTTTCTGTCTGACGGGTCGGGCCGTAGGATCAACCTTGAGCTTGTGAGATATAATTTTGGGGTCGATCCCAGGCATGTCAGCAGGCACCCAGGCAAACACGTCGGAGTTGTTTCTGAGGAAATGGATCAGGTCATCTCGTTGAGTTCCTGTCAGAAGCGACCCGATCTGAACGAGTTTTTCGTCGTCCCCTTCCACGAGAGGGACCTCTATCAGAGGCTCCATCAGGGTCCCTCAAACCTCGGTTTGCTCGTCTCGAGTATCTAGAGAACCCTTGATGTCACCCTCACCCTCGACATCGTCGACCGTTCTCTCCGACGAAGACGTTGCGGTAAAGCAAACCTTCGCAATTCGCTGGTCTCCACAGACTCGACCTATCCCGCCCTGGTCGAGAGGGAATTTCATCACCAGGTGATAGGTCGATATCTGGGCCCGGAGAGAGTTCAGCGTAAGACGGCCGAGGAGGATGTTGTAGGCCGATGGAATTCTCGCTACGATGAATTCCACCGGCAATGTCCGCGTACGGTTGGCCTCCCCGATGCTGAACTGTAGAGTGACTACTCCTTCCGCCGGGATGGAGTGGTTGATGAATCCTGAGAGGACGTGAGAGGTCGGCCTCAGGTCTGCCGCGGTGAGCCCCATGTTGGATATAGTGCCCTCAAAATCAATTATTGGATCGCAGGCACGTGATAGCAATGATTGAGGGAGGACCTATACCGGTACGACAGTCTTACTCAAGATGATAGTATGCTATCTGGTTTATCTTTATCATACGTGTACTGCTTTAGGTGGAATGATATATCACTATTGCACGTTGATAGAGCCCATAGGATTCTTGCTTGACTACTAACAGTATGATGGCGATCATATACGTGAGAGTTGGATAGTCTATAAGCACATCCTTAAAAGTGGTCCCTAGTCGCGGGAGTTTCGAGATAGGGCATCGATACTCCGGAGTAGACTAGTGTATACAGTCGAGACCCCGACGAGGGGCGGTGGTCGGTCTCACAAGCCATTGGTGTTAGCTAGTTCACTTAAGATGTATACAGGTGCTCATTAGGTTATGAGTACACCGGACAGGACTCGCCGGGAACATGCTAGCTGCTTATTAAAACATGTCGTCAGATAGCAATTCCTAGGTGACATGTGTACAGATTAGTCTATCGACCTGAGATCGTCATTTGTCTCATGTGAGTTCCCACTGTGCGCTCAAAGGAGTCGTGCAAACAAGTTTTAGTTGGGTACAGTCCCGAGCCACATGGAGGCAGTGAGCGGATCGGCAGGGAATTCGTCTCTCCCAACATCGGGGGTGAGATCGCGCTGTGTTTAGGAGAGCCATTACACGAAGTCCATGGCCATGGCAAGCGAGATTTACTAGTAGGTATTCCAGTAGTATCTCAAGGTGTTTTGGGCTACACTCCGACACGACTTATACCTCTTTTGGGGGTCTGACGTTTACCAGCTCCCTAGGCCCGATATGCGATACTCATAGACGAACGGACCAGACTGTACGGATATTATCACACATAGGCTCAGTAGGGTTCCAGGATGAGTTCTCTCATCGGCTTTCCTTTCCCTCAGTACATGGGCAGCCGTTACGTACAGCTAGTACCACTGACGGCTTGTGGTTAAACCCACTGCCAGAGTATTGACGAGTCTTTAGAGTCCCCCATTGAAAGTTTCCCAGTTCGGACGAAACGTTGTAGAGGTCATATGGTTTTATGGCAGGGTTCGAATATACGCGTGCACTTGTGCACGTGTAATAGTTCGGACAGATAATATTAGCGGGCTTTGGTTTAAACCGGATCCTAGTATTATACCGTGTAGATTTTGTCTCATTGCATTTGTATTCGGTCGGAATACAAATGCGGGTATGTATATACAGTTGCGGGGTTATCCTGTAATTTATTACGGAGTCGCTTTTTGAAGTTGCCAGTTTTTCTCCGCCCGATTAAACATTGTTTTAATGTTTAACGCGTGCATTCTTCTGTGGCTCATTTTTGCAAGGAGGGGGTTCTCTGCATAAATGGGATTTTATTTGTGCAGGTGCTTTTCCGTGGTGCAGGGGCTCCAGCAGCCCACCGCTTGTTCTAGATTGAATGAGTCACCATTTTACATTTAATCCCTCTCATCCACTTTAGGATATTTGCTTAAGGATATTTGTGGAGATTTTTTAATATATGATCCTCATTCTTTCCTTGCACAAAAAAGAACACAATTCCGTCATAGCCGAGCACCATTCTGCCCAAAAAAGGCAGAGCCCTTTTTTTTTGTGAGTGAGAGAGAGATTCAATTCAATTGCAAAGAAAATCCTACGCATAAAATCCATTGCTCATTTTTCATCTCCACTCCAAAAGGAAACTTCGATTAAGACAAAACGTTCTACACTTATTCTACTTCAACCTTGGACACGTCGGCTAGCAAACTTCATGTCCGAGTTGCCTCGGTTCAGAGATGGGAGCCCGTATAAAGATTCGTTGATGTGGCGTAGTTTTCTGCGAGAAGGAGGCAGTAGATCGATCGAGATCGGTAAGCGAACATCGTCGGCACATCCGCAACAAGCTAGGGGCAGAAGTTAAAGACCGAAGGACACGAATCGATCGGTATAATTTCTAAAACCCCTTTTACAGTATACTAGGTTACGGTTAATAGAACGATCCGGGTTTTAAGTTTGCGTTAGCGTCAGTTTCGTAAAAAGTTTTTGTTCCGCATTTGGCCTCGGAAAGACGGCCGGGGCGCTGCCGCAGACTTACACCCCATGCGGAGGAAGCAGTCGTGGAAGAGAATATCTGCCGAGCTTCCCGAGTCGACCAGGATTCTGTGCACCTCGTATTGATAGACCCGAGCCGTAATCACCAGGGGATCGTTGTGGGGCAAGGATATGCCGTGAAAATCCCCGTCGTCAAAAGTGATCGGCTCGGTCTCCCTTGATCTCTTCGTTGGTCGGCTGTTGGCCTCGGCGGCTGGTGCGGGGTGCTGGGTCTCGTATGTACCCGACGTACCCCTGGCCGTCATGACCGTGATTTTTGACGAGCCTCGGTTCCCTTTGGTGAGGTTCCTTACGCTTCCCAGTGGGTTTGCTTTTGAGTTGCCGTGGAGAATCTTGCGTGCGCGACCCCGTCGAGAGAGTGGGTGGCGGTCATGCCTGTAAACAGGTGAGCTGACCGCCACCGCCTCAGGAGGGACAGGGGCGCAACGAGACTCGGGGCGTAGCTCTCTAGCGTAAGACCTCGAAGCCAAACTTAGTGGTGTCCACCGGGTTTTTGAGTATGTCGGCCCGGGGAAACCGCGGTTGCCGGAAATGATGAGGGGGCGGTCGGCGGTGCCGACACGAACGGAGTCTTCTCTCCCCCTGTAGGGGTCCTAAGGCGGAGGAGCGGCGACTTGGTGATCTTGCCCCGCCGTTTGGACGCGGATCAGCGCCTCCGCAACAGACGCGAGTCGGTCTATACGGTCGGCAAGGGCGTTGATGGCATTCGGCGGAGGAGGTTCGTCTGTGCCTCCGTTGAGGGGAAGGCGGCGACTTGTGTTTGGATCGTCGTGATGATCGCTCGCCATTAGGTTGAGATCGAAAGGCGAACTTTTGTTTTTGTGGAATCAAGAGTGTGTTCCCACAGACGACGCCAGCTAATGGAGGCTAAGATCTCTTTCAGATGTTGCCTTCCGTTGATCTGCTGATGGCGGCGATGGGTAGCTGAGATTGGATCTGGAGGCAGTCTCCTGAAGCGTATGGATCTCAATGGGTTTGAGGTAGTGGTTGCCGAGTTACCTGTAAGGAAGTCCCGGGGTGGTTGTACCACCGAGGACCTTCCGACGATCAAGTTAGTCTAGAGATCCGAGTAGAGTAACGGCTTAGTGGAGTCAAAATGGCGTACTTGGACTGTCTGAAGAAGGGGTTTATATAGCGGTGGCAGCAAGCTGGGTAGGCGCGAGAATCACGTCGGCCGTTACGCTCCTGATGTCTCGCTCGCGTGATGAGCGGGACCTCCCATTAATGGCGAGACAGGCTCGTTAATGGGGGATCGTGGTGGCGTGGAACATGGAATGTGGCCGGCGAAGATCTCGGGCATGGCGAGATTTGCGGGATGATGGTTACGCCTGCAAGCGGTGCTGTTGGTCGGTCGAGGAGACCGAGAAAGATGACCTCGGCGGGAGAGCTCGCGGACGAGCGGGAGAGCCGAGGTATCTTGGTTCTGCGGTAGCTCGGAGACGGGCTGTGAGGCCGAGGAGGCCAGTTGTGGAGGGGCTCGGTGGCGAGCCAGCGTTTGCTCGGTAGGAAGAACGTAGGTGTGGTCTGGTCGGCCACTGTAGGTCCTTTCTTGCATGCCTTGAGATACGTCATCCGCCACGTGTCCTAATCTAGGAGATCACCGATATCGAGCATCATCACTTTTATAATTACGTAGTAGTGGATATATGTGTCATTATAATACCTCATTCTTCACAGTCCTAATTCAGTATTTGACAAATAATCATTATTTAAAATATAAAAAAAAAAAGACGTGAGACTAACCCTATTGTTAAAGACTAAGCTAGATCCGACTAAAATATGGAATCATGATCCTAAGAAACTCCTTTCCTACCCACTCTTATTACTAAGAGACGAACAACCATAGGCTCCATGTTTGGATTTCATATGTAGACAATTCGAGCCTAATCTCATCACATTTTATATGTACGCTCTATTTTTTGATATCATATTTAGACGATTCGAGTCTCATCATCACGTTTTATATATGCGTATATCCGATAGGGATTAAAAGCGGTTAGATAAAATAGTATTTCTCATGCATTTGAAAGGCACCATATACATATAATTTTGGGATTTCCAAATCCAAATCAATGATAGCTTAGCATTAATGCCCTTGGCCTCCCTAGGCCTCCCTAGTACGAGTACGAGTATCCCCTCCCTAGTACGAGTATCCCCTCAACAGCATGTATACCCAACTCTTATTCATCTGGATCTTGTGCAATGCGTCGGTGGTGACATAGTCGTCGTTGGCCTCTAATAATAATTTGTAATGCGACCAATGAGTTCCTCAGGGCACACAACCAGGCCCGTGCTGTGGTGGGCGTGGGCCCTCTCGCCTGGAGCACCAAACTGGCGGCAAGCGCCTCCCTGACGGCCAGGTACCAGCGTAACAACTAGAGCTGTCGCTTCACGGAGCTGCTGAGCAGGAGCACGTATGGTGCCAACCAGGGATGGGTGAACCATGCCGTGAGCCCTGCCGAGGCGGTGGGGTCGTTGGTGCATGAGGGGAAGGTAGTACCACCATGCCGTGTGTGGCAGGGCACCAGTGCGGGACCTACACCCAGGTCATCTGGAGGAAGACCACACAGGTGGGCTGCTCTCAGGCTAGGTGCGGCGGCGGCGGCGGCATCACCGGGAAGGGCAAGGATGCTGCTGCCGCCACGCTCACCATATGCTTGAATTACCCTCATGGAAATGTACAAGACCAATCCCCTTACTAGCTACCAGCTGGTTTTCAAATTAATAATTAATATGGAAACGTGTATAATCAATAATGCCTCATCTCTAGCTTATCATATATGTATTGTTGCAACCGATTAATCCTCGTGTTGATCAAGGTTACTTCCCTTACATTTGGATTAATAAAGAGGAGGAGAATATTGAGCTCCTTTGTTACTTTTTTACATTCGCTTGGAAAGATATCAAGAAATGGCAGATCTATTCGACATGAAATGAAGTCGAGAAGCGAGTTATTCATAAAATGTATGTGTTAATAGCGGAGAAGTCCAGACCCAACGGTCAATATGGAACATTGGAGGATATGGTTAAAAGAGGTCTGTAAGTTACAAGATTACTATAGGGTTCCATTCCAATGCGACAACATAGGTCCCTCAGAAACAGTCCCAAGTTAAAGAGTATGGCCGGTCATATGGGTCTTATTTCTATAGAGATGTAAGCACAAACAGGTTGAGAGATCACCGAGAATGCAAGAATCTCATGCGTATACTTTGCACAACATATGAACTTAACATGATGAAGAGAAGACCATTTTGTGTAATAACTCATCAATGGCAAAGGATATCCTTTCACGCTATAATGCAATGAATTAATCTGGAACGGAATGTATAAATGGAGCAAGTCAAAATAAGTAGCCAGTTGGTTTCGTCCAATGTTTATAAACATAAAGTTAAGAATCAATCTTTCACATTTCGACTACTAACGGTCTTTCCCTTGGAGTTCATGGAATTTGGTTACAACAACGCTTCATAGTTCTCTTGAAAGCGAGAACCGTGCATATATACACCGCTCAATGGAGAACTAAGTGAGAATAGCCGACTGATATTAATATGTTTTTCAACTTTGGAGATTGTATAAGCTTTCCATCATGTTCAACAATTAGATGTTTCATCCACCTCCTTGGAATAAGCCCAAACAGATGCACAGTTGTCATCACCTACTTAGAGAAAAACAATCAAAGGCTTAAAGAATATCACGCCATTTCCAAGATCAGGTAAAACAACAATGAATTCGTGTCCAAACAAGCATTAGATATAACAAATGGAATATACTGATGATCAGAAGATAATTTCTGGTGCTCCACAGAAGAGAGAAACACAGAAGGTTTACATCATTATTTCTACCTTTCTTTTAGATTGTTTAATGTTATTTTACAGAATAGTTAGCTCCCTCTCAGCTTCGAAATTGCATATATGTCAGATGGCAAAAACTACTGCTGTCTACGACATGAGCATTTATCCTGATATCCCTGAATCACCCCGGTTCTCAGTTCCACAACTCAAATTAAATGTTGGGGGAAATAGGAAGAAATGGAAAGAAAATTGTGCTACTGCCTTTTTGTACCAGTGTTGTATTAGTATGATAGATTTATAACTTGGTTCTAGGCCAAACACGTACCTATAAATGATGTATGTTTTGCCTAACCATGCATATGTTCTTCCATTATTCTTTATCTTCCACGTCTGCTTTTATTTCAGGACCATGCTATCATAGTGTCAGGTGATTGATCAGCTTTAATACAAATTACTATTTATCTAATCTATCTAATCTAATACATACAAAAAGCTATATCAAAGCATATTCTAGGGAATATTTGTTTGTGCAAAAATTTGTTTAAACCCCTAACTTTCTATAAAATGTCAACTAATAGGTCCCTAACTCTTTATAAAATGTAAAGTAATCCTATTCTAAGCTCATTTAGTCATTTGTATGTGCAAAAATTAGTATAGGTCCCTAACTTCCTATAAAATGTAAATTAATTTCATTCTAAGCTCTAGCATAGAAATAATATTTACCAAAATTAGGTTAGGTCTGCAATTTAGGAAATATTCCCACTTCTATTTTGTTTGCAAAAAGTAGTTTAGGCCCCTAATTTTCTATAAAATTATTTAGGCCCCTAATTTTCTAAAAAATATAAACTAATCCTATCAAGCCCATATCTATGTACAAAAATTAGTTTAAGTCCCTAACAAAATTAGTTTAGGTCCTGCCTTTCTATAAAATGTAAACTAATCACATTCTAAGCTCATTTCTATGTGCAAAAATTAGTTTAGGTCTCTAATTTTCTATAAAATGTAAACTAATCATATGCTAAGCTCCAGTAAAGAAATAATATTCGCCAAAATCATGTTGGATATGCAATTTTCTTTAAAATTTAAATTGACCCAATCGTAGGCCCATCGTATTATATAAATAATTTTAATGAGATAGAAAATAAATGTCGGTCTCATAATATTTTGATAATACTCTTGGCATGTTGAGAACGTAGTTGTGTTTTTCTTTTTGTTCAATTTTTCATCTTTGATTTTTTTTCATTTTGCGGGTTTTAGCATTGTAACAAAATTGAAAATTATTTAATCTGTTCCCCGTGCAATGCATAGGCATGAAATCCAAAGTCAAGAATAATCATATTAATTTCAAAGTTTATTATTATATTATTTGAAGTTGTAATATCTCATTTATGAATTTCATACGAAAAAATGTGAAAGATTAATTTTCAAATCCTCAGGCATTTTTTTCTTGATTTTCAATATTTTTCTTGCTATAATGTACAAAAATTATGAAATTTATAAAAATCCTAAATATTTCTTCGGTTTTTCGATATTTTGATTGTTATAGCACACGAGAATCACGTAATATACAAAAATCGTAATTTTTTTGTTTTCTTCATATTTTCAACATATTGCATGTTATATATGTTGGAGATAGTGCCCTCATAGTCAATTATTGGATCGCAGGTACGTGATTGCAATAATTGCGGAGGACCTATACCGGTAGGACAGTCTTACTCGAGATGATAGTATGCTATCTGGTTTGCCTTTATCAGTCATGTACATGTTCAGGTGACTGATTACATGTTACACTTTGATAGAGCCCTTAGGATCTTGCTTTACCACCAACAGTATGATGGCGATCATATACGTGAGAGTTGGGTGGTTTATATGCATATCCTTAATTGTGGTCCCTAGTCGTGGGAGTTTCGAGACAGGGCATCGATACTCCGGAGTAGACTAGTGTATACAGTCGAGACCCCGACGAAGGGCGGTGGCCGGTCTCACAAGCCACTGGTGTCGGTTGGATCACCTAAGATGTATACAGGTGCTCATTGGGTTATGAGTACACCGGACAGGACTCGCCGGGAATCTGCTAGTTAGTATTATATCTATCGTCAGATAGCAGTTCCCTGGTGACATGTGTACAGGTTAGTTCATCGACCTGAGGTCGTCATTTGTCTCGTGTGAGTTCCCACTGTGCTTTGATTTCTACCCTACCACGGCTCAAAGGAGTCGTGCAAACAGGTAGCTTTTGGGTACAGTCCCGAGCCATATGGAGGCACGTGAGCGGATCGGCAGGGGATTCGTCTCTCCCGGTATTGGGGGCGAGGTCGTGCTGTGTCTAGGAGAGCCATTACACAAAGTCCATGGCCATGGCAGGAGATTTACTGGTAGATACTCCAGTAGTATCTCAGGGTGTTATTGGGCTACACTCCGACACGACTTATACTGCTATTGGGGGTCTGACGTTACTAGCCCCCTAGGCAGATATGCGATACTCATAGACGAACGGACCGGACTGTATATACATTGTCACTGTTAGGCTCAGTAGGGTTTCCGGATGAGTTCGCTCATCGGCCTCCCTTGAGGTCAGTCCATGGGCAGCCGTTACGCATAGCTAGTGCCGCTGACGGTTTGTGGTTAAACCCACTGCCAGGGTACTGACGAGTCATTAGAGTCCCCCACAGACAGTTTCCCAAGTTCGGGCGAAACGTTGTAAAGGCCGTATGGTTTTATGGCAGGGTTCGGAAAATGCACGTGCATTTACGCACGTGTTATTTTTTGGGCAGATGATACTGGTCGGCTTTGGTTTAAGCCGGATCCGAGTATTATATTGAGTAGGTATAATATCTTTGTCTCAGTTGCATTTGTATTCGGTCGTAATACAAATGCAGGTATATTTATACAGTTACGGGGTTATCCTGAAAGTCGTTTCAGGATGGCCTTTACAACGTTTCGCCCGAACTTGGGAAACTGTCTGTGGGGGACTCTAATGACTCGTCAGTACCCTGGCAGTGGGTTTAACCACAAACCGTCAGCGGCACTAGCTATGCGTAACGGCTGCCCATGGACTGACCTCAAGGGAGGCCGATGAGCGAACTCATCCGGAAACCCTACTGAGCCTAACAGTGACAATGTATATACAGTCCGGTCCGTTCGTCTATGAGTATCGCATATCTGCCTAGGGGGCTAGTAACGTCAGACCCCCAATAGCAGTATAAGTCGTGTCGGAGTGTAGCCCAATAACACCCTGAGATACTACTGGAGTATCTACCAGTAAATCTCCTGCCATGGCCATGGACTTTGTGTAATGGCTCTCCTAGACACAGCACGACCTCGTCCCCAATACCGGGAGAGACGAATCCCCTGCCGTAGGGCTAGTAACGTCAGACCCCCAATAGCAGTATAAGTCGTGTCGGAGTGTAGCCCAATAACACCCTGAGATACTACTGGAGTATCTACCAGTAAATCTCCTGCCATGGCCATGGACTTTGTGTAATGGCTCTCCTAGACACAGCAAGTTCGGGCGAAACGTTGTAAAGGCCGTATGGTTTTATGGCAAGATTCGGAAAATGCACGTGCATTTACGCACGTGTTATTTTTTGGGCAGATGATACTGGTCGGCTTTGGTTTAAGTCGGATCCGAGTATTATATTGAGTAGGTATAATATCTTTGTCTCAGTTGCATTTGTATTCGGTCGTAATACAAATGCGGGTATATTTATACAGTTACGGGGTTATCCTGAAAGTCGTTTCAGGATCACTTTTGGAAGTTGCCAGTTTCCAGTTTTCTATCAGCCGTCTTTTAACATTCGGTTAAAAACGGATTTATCTTTTCTTGGATGAGAGTGAGTCATGCTTCTAGAAGGTTCTAGAAGTTTCTAGAAAGCGGTGACAAGGATTGTGACTCATGCTTTGATTTCAATGTATTCTTGTTTTCCTTAAGATCTTTGTGCTTGATATTTTCATGTGTTCACACATGATATTTTCCTTGTGGTCACCCTCTTTACTCCTACGATCACCTCCTCCTCCATATAAGAGGCCGGCCCCCTCTCTCTCCTCACACACTCTCTCACTTGATGTTTTCACTTGAAAGGATTATGATAGATTTTGGGGTGTATGGAATTTCACAGCTCATTTCATTCCATCACCCGATTCCCTCGGCAACTTTATTAACCGATCGTCCACGGATTTGGACGAAGTGAGACAAAGTCATCTACTCATTCTCTACATCATTCTTGGTCGTCTCTTTTAGCAAACTTGACGACCGAGTTGCCTCGAGTCAGAGGCGGGAGCCCGTTTAAAGAATCGTCGACGTGGTGCCACCTCGAGGAGCAAATCGGAGATCGATGAGATCGGAGCAGCCGCAACGGAGCGTGGGATGATGGTTAAAGAACGAAGGACTCGGATCGTTCGGTATAACCTTTCTACACTCTTTACAGTTTGTTAGTTTAGCAATAATGGAAGATCCGGGTTAAAGTATACGATAGCGCCAGTTAAAAAGTTTTTGTTCCGCATTTGGCGTCTGTAGACGGCCGGGGCGCTAGCGTAGACTTACAGTGGTATCAGAGCCTCACCATTTTGCTATACTAACTTGTGCTAACGCGTTTAAAATATCGATCGAACCGGAAATCAAAAACCGCATTTTTCTTGCTTGACAGTTTCTGTTGATTTTTAATGGTGTCCTAAAAATATTCCACATATCACAGAAATCTGTGCAGGGTTTTATAAGAGCACCGACAAAATTTGGGGACGTGATTCCACTAAACCGCCGCGGAAACGCGGCCAAACCCATGGTTTGGCCGCGCATCCGCGGCCACTTGGTGAGATCATGCTCCCAAATTTGTACAGTGTGTTCTCCTCTGGAAATTGGGGTTTTTGGTATATATCTTTTGGGCCCAGATTTTGTTACTGTTCAGCAGATTTGCATGGGGCCCACTTTGTGATATTTTGTCGATCGAAATTTAAACATGTTAGTTTACAGTGCTTACATTATATCTCCGACCGGGAATGTCATTTGATCGGTAAACCGCGTCTGATTGCTATAGTTCTTTTAGACGGGTTTGCGAACGTGACATTCGCGTTGATGTTCTGTGTTGTGCTGTGATGTTGCGGATTTGTCGTGGTGGATAGCAGTGTGCAATGGTAGTGCAGTTTGGATTTATTTGTACATTTGATATTGCGGGGCGAGCGTCCAACATGTGGACTGCCGTCACTGCCTGTTGTATAATATTCTTTTAGGGCACGACCAGGTTGCGGTCGATGTACCTGTTGTACTATTTTTCATTACTGTACTAGGTTTTGCCCCGAGACGGAGTGCACGGATAGCCGGGTTCTGGAGGGCAACGGGTCCGCATCTCATGGCTTTGAGAGGCAGAGGGGTCCCACTCTAGAATTGGCAGACTATTCGCCGCACTCGTAGGGGGTACAGGTTGACCCAAGGAGGGGTGCCCAAGATTACCGGATTCCGTGAAGTGCAGGGTGGTCCATTCACTATGCTGTAGGGGGCTGCCTCGCTTCAAGTTTTGGCGGGTAACTTGCCGCACCCGTAAGGGTCTAGGTTTCATTGCACAGGCTATCCACACGACAGGGGAACGTCGGGTTTCGGCAGCGGCTCTGTGAAACCCGGGGATCCCAGATTATCTGTATTGTTCTGTGATGCTTATTACTTATCTGTAATGTTGCATATTATCACGCCTGGAGCGATTATTGTATATTGGTTTATATACTATTAGATGTTGTATATGTTTTACACCCGCGCTAGTCCAGTCCCCGCTCTGTCGTTAGTTAAGTAACCTAACGGGTGATGATGGGACCCAGTGACGAATGCGGATGGCATATACGTACATTTTATTTTCGTTCTTTTCTGGTGTGATTGATTGATGGGACTGCGTTGATTCTGATCAATGCAAAGTAAAACAAACCTGTTTACAGTTGTTGGAACAAATTAAAAAAGTGTTATTGCAAAGACGTTTCCTTTTGTTTTGCATAGCGGTATTCGGTGGAATATCCTGCACCTCATTCGACGGGGCAAGGGCCGATATCCCTTCACCGGGACTGACCCCTTGGGCAGAAGTTTACGTCAGGGTAATAACTTCACTATAGTCGATTACAAGTTGCTTTGCATAGCGGTATTCAGTGGAATATCCTGCACCTCATTCCACGAGGAAAGAGCCGAGATCCCTTCACCGGGAGTGACCTCTTTAGCAAAGGTTTTCGCCACTATATTTTAAAAAGCTATCAGGTTCCTTCAGCGATATCAAGTTCACTACGTTAAAGGTTTTTCGCCAAAAACCAGCCGTAGCCCTCCGTCACTTCTTTTGGGTATTCAGTAGTATTCAAGCTATGTATTTTGACCAACGCCAAGGCATAGTGTTTGGTAGCTGCTGGGTATTCAATTGTTGCATAGATAGATGAGTTGGTTTGGGACAGTCGTTCTGCCATTTTGGCCAACGTCAAGGGCATGTGCGGATGGGTTCAAATTGACAAGATAGTGACGGGTAGAACTTGGCATGTGACTTATGACATTTTGACCAACGCCAAGGTTATAAGAGCATAGGGCAAAAATCATATCGGGAGTTTCTAAAGAAACTGAAACTAGCCAAGTATGCGCATACCTTCTGGAGTATGAGTAACGTGGATGCACGTTATCATGCGATGAGAGTTGGATCCCGATTCCCACTGATGAGTTGGTTTACTCTTCGGGTGATCCCGATTGATTCTTCTTTAGGTTTGGAGGAGAATTTGACAGGACAGTGGGAGGTTTCCGGATTAGATAAAGTGATAACCATTCTGATCTAGGTTAGAGTGCACGCAGAGTGTTTCTTTTCTCTCTCTCTTTGGCAGCGACCTTTGACCGACCCTAGACTATGACTCAGTGACCAAGTTGACCGAACCTTCTTAAAATACTGGCTTTTTGGATTGTCTATGTTGCATAAGTCATTGCCACTCATTCTTTTACCCTTTGCATTTCTCAGAACACCCATTTTACTACGGATATCCACTTCCATTGGATAGATCCATCGTATGGTTATATACGAACTCGAAGGGACTTCTTCGAGGATAGATCCAGGTTCAGGAGAAATAGAATTGGTTTATTCAGTTGTCTTTTATTATCATCTTCTCTCAGGTTGCGAGGGCTCCTTGGTTTAGGAGAGTACACCTATTACGCTTATTGGATAGTCTTATTCCAAACCATAGGCAGGTGCCGAAAGGTAAGGAATGAAGAAAACCAATTAGCCTAAGTAGGGTGTGCAGAAGGTAATATGTAAAGACAAAATAAAGGGATTAGAAAGAGGGCAAAGTAAATTGCGACCGATATCATTCACGACCAAAACCGCGTACTTCATCGCCACTCCTATTTCACCTTTAATAGAATAAGGTATTATTCAGTTGTCTTTTATCATCACCTTCTCTCAAGATACGAGTACTCCTTGGTTTAGGAGGGTACACCTATTATGCTTACTGGATAGTCTTCTTCCAAACCATAGGCTGGTGCCGAACGGTAGGGAAGGAAGAAAACCATTTAGCCTAACGATGGTGTACAGAAGGTAACGACTAAAGACAAATAAAGGGATTTGGAGAGATGGCAATAAAATATACGGTTGAAGTCATGAATTGGATTATGGAAGAGGCATTGCTATGAATACCAGGATACCCCTACGAAACATTTTCATGTTTCAGTGCATTGTTAAAGAAAAACTGTTTTCCCGATTAGACACTTACTCCAAGGGTATGTATTTACCAGGTTTCATTCTCATATCTGTATGGTTTTACAGATGATGAGTGGGAGTAAGTTATTGGGAATTAGGTGACTATCCTCATTATATCGAAATTCGTTGAAATTGGTGATATTTGAGGAAATCGCCAGGGTACAGTTTTCAACCTACGACGCACAGGTTTTGAGTTGTTTAACTCAGCGGACTTATACAGAGTATTGTATGTTGCCCAAGCGTCCATCAGGACAAAGGGATAGGTCCTCGTACTATGTTCTGTTTACTTATAATTTCTCTAGTATTTAGACAAGTGTTTCGTAGAAATACAAGGTCTAAGTTTTGAGAAGTTGTGGGTATAAGAATAAAGTAGAGAACCAGGTATCACAAGTATCGGGATTCTTCAAAGAGATCGAAGATGTAGATTCTTGTGATTGGTATTCAAATGATAGTGATGGTTTTGAGAAACGTGTTTCTCTTTCAGGTTACTCATAATTGGATGGATTCCTAAGTTGAGTAATGCTGATTAGCCTCTTTCCATTAAGTTGATATGCACTGAAGACAGCTGCATGATTTGAATCAGGTTCCAATTAAATAAGTGCCAAAGTTTCTATATTGGATATAGAATAGATCGTACCTTAAAAGATGTTAAGGTACGGGGAGTTGTCCAGCTTATGCTTAAAACTAGACTCTGGAAAACTCAGGGAACGTTTCTGTAATGGCTGTTTGTGGGTTGACCCTGGCTATGACGAGGGTTGATATTCTACCATTTGGAAGATCAATAGTGATATTGTTCTTGACTCGCCACAGTTTTAGTAAAATGGATTTTTTCAGAAAACAGTAGTGGGAGTATGGTAGAACTGGAAGTGATTCCAGAACCGCGAACGATTACGGAAAATTTAATAGGACCTATATATTCAATCAGGTTTGACATTCCAATAGCCACTCCGCAGATATGGTGGGTAACCTCAGACACCCGAGAGGTACTTCGGTAGCCTCAAGGACGGTGACAGGGAGGTTCTTATCTACCCAGACTTGACACTACTGTTGTTACAGGTTGTGAGACCCGGTAGGAGGGTTGTCGTAGTCAGTGGGAGCAGCAGAAGCATAGTGGGCAAGTAGCTTATGTCTATTTATAGACTAGAGCAGTTATAGCGGAGATAGATCATCTAATTTTGATATGACAGTCATGGGTTTGACTTCAATCAGAATAGGGGATGGATCTGTTAAGAAGGTAGTAGGGTGTGATGTCATGATATCTGGATGACATACACAGAGTAGGAAGTAAAATTCCTATACTACGATCGGTTGTACTGTGGTCGTCACACAGTTGTTTCTCCAGACAGGACATGGATATAATATCAGACATTATGGTTTCTAGATCTATGGTTTTAGATCTGGATTTGGGTAGTTTCCCAATGTGGGTACTTTGACAGTATTCTAATGGTTTTTAGAATAGATGACTCCTAGCATGGTGGTGTACCTGCAGGTGATGGAGTCACCCTCTCTAAAGGTGTCTTATAGACTGAAAGGGAGAGGGATGTGCATGATTGGTAGATCACTTGCTTAGGCAATTGAGTCAATCGTGAGATGTCAAGTACCACACCAGATGTTGTTTTTGCACTAGATGCGATAAGTTTGTATTAATCCAATCCTGGAGAAACATAAGGAAGCAGTTTTAGAACATAAGTGCATGTTCTACGGATTTGATGACGGCAGCCTCCTTCGGGAGACAGTTATCATTCCAAGCTTCAAAGGTGACATGGTTGACAGAATGATTGTCAGAGCTATAGTTTTTCCCTCTGACAAGGGACAGTATTATGGACAGGTGGTCCAAGAGGATACTGTAGGAGGCATGGTGCAGGATACTGATTAGGTTCAGTGATCGATACAGTCTAAGAAGTTTGGATTTGGAGTTCATTTATGAACTAGGTCCCATCAGATATCCAGACATATTCTAAGACAGGTATTACTCGATTCGGGAGATGGCTTTCTCCGCGAACTTGAGATTTAGAGAGATATAGAAAGAAACATCTAGGCGGATCCACTCACTGAGGCTATTTCTCGAACACAATAGTTTTACAAACGGGCTTTGTGAAACTGATTAGTAGAGGAGTTGGATGTTCGGTTTCACACGGGCTGTGAGTAGTCGACATCGCAATAATTAGCCTTGAGTGCAAGTGGGAGATTGTTGGAGATAGTGCCCTCATAGTCAATTATTGGATCGCAGGTACGTGATTGCAATAATTGCGGAGGACCTATACCGGTAGGACAGTCTTACTCGAGATGATAGTATGCTATCTGGTTTGCCTTTATCAGTCGTGTACATGTTCAGGTGACTGATTACATGTTACACTTTGATAGAGCCCTTAGGATCTTGCTTTACCACCAACAGTATGATGGCGATCATATATGTGAGAGTTGGGTGGTTTATATGCATATCCTTAATTGTGGTCCCTAGTCGTGGGAGTTTCGAGACAGGGCATCGATACTCCGGAGTAGACTAGTGTATACAGTCGAGACCCCGACGAGAGGCGGTGGCCGGTCTCACAAGCCACTGGTGTCGGTTGGATCACCTAAGATGTATACAGGTGCTCATTGGGTTATGAGTACACCGGACAGGACTCGCCGGGAATCTGCTAGTTAGTATTATATCTATCGTCAGATAGCAGTTCCCTGGTGACACGTGTATAGGTTAGTTCATCGACCTGAGGTCGTCATTTGTCTCGTGTGAGTTCCCACTGTGCTTTGATTTCTACCCTACCACGGCTCAAAGGAGTCGTGCAAACAGGTAGCTTTTGGGTACAGTCCCGAGCCATATGGAGGCACGTGAGCGGATCGGCAGGGGATTCGTCTCTCCCGGTATTGGGGGCGAGGTCGTGCTGTGTCTAGGAGAGCCATTACACAAAGTCCATGGCCATGGCAGGAGATTTACTGGTAGATACTCCAGTAGTATCTCAGGGTGTTATTGGGCTACACTCCGACACGACTTATACTGCTATTGGGGGTCTGACGTTACTAGCCCCCTAGGCAGATATGCGATACTCATAGACGAACGGACCGGACTGTATATACATTGTCACTGTTAGGCTCAGTAGGGTTTCCGGATGAGTTCGCTCATCGGCCTCCCTTGAGGTCAGTCCATGGGCAGCCGTTACGCATAGCTAGTGCCGCTGACGGTTTGTG
The DNA here is from genome assembly GCA_030015575.1 of Agapanthus africanus. NCBI lineage: Eukaryota > Viridiplantae > Streptophyta > Magnoliopsida > Asparagales > Amaryllidaceae > Agapanthus > Agapanthus africanus. The sequence continues at coordinate 543,282,908 of CM057348.1, forward strand.
GTTAAACCCACTGCCAGGGTACTGACGAGTCATTAGAGTCCCCCACAGACAGTTTTCCAAGTTCGGGCGAAACGTTGTAAAGGCCGTATGGTTTTATGGCAGGGTTCGGAAAATGCACGTGCATTTACGCACGTGTTATTTTTTGGGCAGATGATACTGGTCGGCTTTGGTTTAAGCCGGATCCGAGTATTATATTGAGTAGGTATAATATCTTTGTCTCAGTTGCATTTGTATTCGGTCGTAATACAAATGCGGGTATATTTATACAGTTACGGGGTTATCCTGAAAGTCGTTTCAGGATCACTTTTGGAAGTTGCCAGTTTCCAGTTTTCTATCAGCCGTCTTTTAACATTCGGTTAAAAACGGATTTATCTTTTCTTGGATGAGAGTGAGTCATGCTTCTAGAAGGTTCTAGAAGTTTCTAGAAAGCGGTGACAAGGATTGTGACTCATGCTTTGATTTCAATGTATTCTTGTTTTCCTTAAGATCTTTGTGCTTGATATTTTCATGTGTTCACACATGATATTTTCCTTGTGGTCACCCTCTTTACTCCTACGATCACCTCCTCCTCCATATAAGAGGCCGGCCCCCTCTCTCTCCTCACACACTCTCTCACTTGATGTTTTCACTTGAAAGGATTATGATAGATTTTGGGGTGTATGGAATTTCACAGCTCATTTCATTCCATCACCCGATTCCCTCGGCAACTTCATTAACCGATCGTCCACGGATTTGGACGAAGTGAGACAAAGTCATCTACTCATTCTCTACATCATTCTTGGTCGTCTCTTTTAGCAAACTTGACGACCGAGTTGTCTCGAGTCAGAGGCGGGAGCCCGTTTAAAGAATCGTCGACGTGGTGCCATCTCGACGAGTAGATCGGAGATCGATGAGATCGGAGCAGCCGCAACGGAGCGTGGGATGATGGTTAAAGAACGAAGGACTCGGATCGTTCGGTATAACCTTTCTACACTCTTTACAGCTTGTTAGTTTAGCAATAATGGAAGATCCGGGTTAAAGTATACGATAGCGCCAGTTAAAAAGTTTTTGTTCCGCATTTGGCGTCTGTAGACGGCCGGGGCGCTAGCGTAGACTTACAATATAGTGCACAAATATGGTTTAATTTTAATAATCTCTTAATTTCTATTTTCCAATATTTTATTTGCTATAATATAAGAAAATCATGAAATATTCAAGAATAAATTATTTTTTTATCGGCGATTCAATAATTTTTATGCTATAACACAAAAAAATCTCCAATTTTTCTTTTTTCTTTCTTTTTTTAATATTATGTATGTTACACAATTTTTCAATAAGAATTTGTTTGAACAATGTATTATATGAAGATGATGATGATTGTGCTTGATAAAAATTTTGTTTCAAAAAAATTTAAAATGTCTCACAAAATATGTCCAATAAGAAAAGAAATATCAGTATATCACAACACTGAATTTATATATTTCAATCAACACGAATAATAATTGTAAAGGAAAACTAATGTAAAAAAGAAATAAAGCGGTTTTTTTAGAGTTTTGAAACTTTGATAATTTTCATGTGCTCTATTATGCAAAATATTAAAAGAAACGAAGAAACCGATTTTCTTTTTGAGAATTCTATATATTTTTCGATTTTCATTTGTTATAGCAATCAAGATATTGGAAAAACTAAAAAAACAAAAACTTTTGTAATTTTCATGCTCTATATACCAAGCAAAATAATTTAAAAACCAAATAAAAAAGAAAATTTCGAGATTTTTGAAAATTTCATGATGTAAAATTGTAAACCGAAGAAAACAAAAAGAATTTTAAGACATTTTAAGATTTGTGCCTTCCGCATGCTATAAAAAGCAAAATATCAAGAAACAGAAAAAAAACAAATTTTTTTAAAAGTTCGCGATCTTTAAGTTCTATATCAAGAAAAATATAGGAAAACGGGATAAAACAATATTGAGATTTTTGAAATTTTTCGTAATTTCGGTGAAGCAAAATATTGAAAATTCGAAGAAAAATTTTTAATTTTAAAAATTCACTATTTTCGTGTGCTATAGCATGAAATTTTTTGATAATACGAAGGAAAAAGAAAACTTTGATATTCTTGAAAATTGAAAATATCACGATTTTCATGTGTTATATAACAAGCAAAATATTGAAAAACCCGGATAAAAAAAGAAATTTTTTTAAATTCACACAATTTCGGTTGCGAAATATTGCAAACTTGAAGAAAATAAATAATTTTCTGAATTTTATGAATTTCGCGGTTGTCATGTTCTATAGAATGCAAAATTTTTAAAACCCGCACAAGATAGAAAATTTTAAGATTTTTGAGAAATTGATGTAACATGCATAATAGTGAAAAAGAAAGAAAATAGAAAATTTTGAAACTTGCATGTGTTATATCATAGAAAATATTGAATAACCAATAAAATAATAATTTATTCTTGAATATTTCATGATTTTCTTCTATTATAGTAAATAAATAAAAATTTTGAGATTATTAAATTTCACCATATTCATGTACTGTATGAAAAATGTTGAAAATTTAAAGAAAACAAAAAATTTCGGAATTTTTTATATTATGTGATACTCATGTGTTGTAACAATCAAAATATTGAAAAGCCAGAATTTCTTTTAAGATTTTAACAATTTTCATGATTTCTATGTCATAAAGAAAAATATTGAAAATCTAAAGAAAATGCCCAAGTATTTGAAAGTTAATCTTTCATATATTTTCGTATGAAGTTTATAAATATGAGATATTACAACTTACAAATGATATAATAAACTTTGAAATTAATATGATTATTTTTTACTTGGATTTTATGCCTGCACATTGCGCGGGGGTCATTGCTAGTACCTTATAAATCTAACCATCCAATTAGACTGCTCAACAAGATGAACTTGGATGAGCTAAGTTCGCACGAGTTCGACTGCTTAACACCTCGAGTTCGACTCAAACTGAGAACACCTGGTTTGTTAAATAAACAAGCCAAACTCATATCGAGCTAATGAGCTTATAAACGAGCCGACAATTGGAGCTCAGATTGGAGCTAAATTTCTTCGATTAGGAGAGATCTTCAAAGAGTTCTTACAGAACTTCAAAGAAGAACTGTCGTTTGAGTAGACATGAGGGATTTGGAGAAATTCCGGAGAAATTTGAAGGTGGGGCTTGATGTTTGTTTTTATTTGACACTGGAGGAAATTCTTAAATTGGCGGGACATATGGCATCATACTATTAGTTAATTTATGAGCATGTGTATTTTACCAATCCAAGAATTATTAATATTAGAGCAAGAAAAGGTAAAGTGATATGGATCAATCAATGATGTGCCATCTGTGTCCTGACACCATAAGAAATATCTACAATGGCATTGTATACTCCGCGCGTGCGCACACACAAATGGCCTAATCCAACCATCAAATTGATAATCTGTTCCATCCATCTTGTTCTACATATGAAATGATCCATGTGTATAATAATTTGAAGCCATCCATGTGTTAGATCGAGTGTTTCCAAAATGGATGGATTTTGATTTCTCATAAAAATGGACCACTTGATCCAACATATAAATGGCTTCAAATCAACCAATTTTTTATACACAAGGATCACTTCATGTGTTGAACAAATCAATCGACGGTCGGATTGGGCCATTTTATACTAGAGCAGTAAAGCTGACAGTTTCTTCGGTCAGCTCAAGCTGATAATCTCTCTCTCTCTCTCTCTCTCTCTCTTCGGTCAGCTCCAGCAGATAATCTCTCTCTCTCTCTCTCTCTCTCTCTCTCTCTCGTGCATGTGTATATCCATATACGCATGTGTGCATATACGCATATACATGCATGCGCGCGCGCGCGTCTGTGATTTGGGCTAATTGGATATGGATATTTGGTACTATTGGGTTCTTGGTAAGGGCTTCCTGTATAAAACTTAATTTGAGCTGATAACAAATGAGCCAGGTTCAGTACAAGGTCAGCCCAAGTTCGGGACACTACCAAATGAACCGAACTTGAACAAGCCCTTATCGAGCCAAACCCGAGCCAGCTCGGTTCAATAAGCACCCCACTACTACCAATTGATCTTCCTCTTGAGATTTGTATCTGTTGGGGTTTAATTGTAAACATTCCTCAAACGAAACCAGGCAACCCTGACTATTTTAATGGAGCTAGTCGACTTTGAATGCATGATTATACACATGAAATCAAAGAGGAACGATACTAATTGTATTGAAATGTGTATGTATTGTACCTAGTGTCATGTTGCAACCAGCTAATATGTTAGCATTTGCAAACAAAGTAAAATTACATGATTACTGATCTACAAACACGAAAATCTAATACAAAGAATGCCTAAGAAATGAGAGGCATGAGACACAAGATGGATCACCAATCAAAATGTAAATGCTTAAAGATGGCATTTGAGTATAGCTTATACCAGTCAAGGTCATGTTGTCTTCAAAACTTTCTGGCATGCTAAATCTGCGAGTCACAGATGAGGTTGCAGCATAAGGCAATGTTGGATGGAAATAAAAACCGTTGACAGTATCTAAAATGAACACAGATCAGATACACAACCACCATTAACCATATGGCAGCACCAACAAAAGAAATAACCTTCAACATTAAAGTAAAAGCATGATAAACTGTACCAGATGCAGCTTGAAATCCTGCTGTCCACTGCCCAGTTTGAAGGTCATATACGTGGATCAGACCATCCTGGGATCATAAGGAACATAAGCTAAGTTATTTTGATTGCTCGTGCCTACTAGTATACACAAAAATTAAACTCAGAATAATACCTCTCCTCCGGTACCAAGGTGCCTACCCCAAGGTTCAATATCAAAAGATATTCGCTGATTTGTATATTCTGATGAGCGATACAACCTGATTACACAACACAAGCTCATTCAGTAGTGCACATGTTCCAACACAATTTATCTCCTTACCAAAGGTCGAGTTACTAGGTCAATTTCACAAGAAAACTGGAAAGATGCACTATCCATTGTAAAAATGATGCTCATGTGAAAGTAAGGATGCACATGGATCCTGAGATTATTAAGTCATCCAGAATAAAGGTAAATAACAATTAGGAAAATCTAGTGAAGATCCTTCAACAAAATAACAGGAAAAGCTCACTATTCCAGGTATTAAGAATAGCTTTAAGAAAAATTTAAAGATTGGGTTTTCTTATGCAAACACCACCTGAAGGGTTCCGGCAGCGCCCCGGCCATCGAAACGCGGCCAAAATGCGGAACAAAAATTTCTAAAACCGGCGCTACCGTTACCCGATTTCCGGATCGACCTTAAACCCTATTCTAGCGAGCTAACTAAGAGTTACCGAGATGATCCGAGTCCTTCGGTCTTCATTCCAAGCTCCTAGCGATCCTTTGATGATGTTTGGTTGCCGGTCTTCCTCCATCTCCGATGATCCATCTGAGGGAAACGGTGCAAGCTCCAGCCTCGACAAACGAGGCAACCGACGCCCCAAAATTGCTAGCTATGGAGAGTGGGGGTGTATGAAAAGTGTCACTACAATTTTCTCTCTTTTCATGTGCTCCATGGAGCAACCATAGAAGAAGAATGGAGGTGAGGAAGCTTTGGCATGAACTAAAAATGTCTTTCTTGAGAGCATGAGAGAGTGGGCTAGCAAGTAATGTGTAAATGTAAATCAAATGAAATGAATCCCCATCACCTCATAGTGCCCCCCTCTCTCCCGTCAAAAATCTCCTTTTCCTTTTTACAATAAAATAAATCCAACCATACTTTGCACCATGCTTTGACTCATGCCCATGCCTTGTCACCTTTTCCACCTCATTAATAAAACAAATGAGTTTCCATAAATGGAAAATCATATTAATGAGGTGGTATCTTCTAGAAGCTATTTCGTAGAAAATACGGAATACTTCCCGGTACATGTATCGAAATACATATACGCGTATTCGTACAAAAATACGAATAGCCAAGAGAGAAAACGAATAGTGAACAATAATACTAGAATACGGATATACAAATACATATATAAATTATTAAATCAAAACCCGATTTAATAATCCGGCTTAATCCTAAGCCGCTAGTATTATCAACCGTCCGATTAAAGTCTGTGCAGCATGTGCACATATTTAATCGGACACCTGTATGTATCAACATACCTCATGTACAACGTATCGCCTGAACCGTGAAAACCCTCTGTGTGGGACTCTAAATACTCGTCAATACGCTGGCAGTGGGTTTAACCACAAGCACGTCAGCGGCACTAGCTGTACGTAACGGCTACCCAGGTATTGAGCGAAAGGGAGGCCGACGAGCAAACTCATCCTGAACCCCTACTGAGACTGTCAGTGACATTATCCGTACAGTCCGGTCTGTTCGTCCAAGAGTATCGCATACCGAGTCTAGGAGGGTGGATAAAATCAGACTCCCAACAACGCAATATTTAGTGTCGGTATGAAACATATCACCACCTGAGAAACTATCGATCCTGGATCGATAATCCTCGTCCATCATGGCCACGGATTTATGGTGATGGTCATCCGTACACAACTCGACATCAACCCCCAATACCGGGAGAGACGAATCCCCGACGATCCAATCACTGCCTCCATGTGGCTCGGGGCTGTACCCAACTAAAACATGTTTGCACGACTCCTTTGAGCCGTGGTAGGGTAGTAATCAAAGTACAGTGGGAACTCACACGAGACAAATGACGATCTCAGGTCGACAGACTAACCTGTACACATGTCACCTGGGAACTGCTATCTGACAATAGGTATAATACCAACTAGCAGGTTCCCGGCGAGTCCGTCCAGTGTACTCATAACCCAATAAGCACCTGTATACTATCTTAGGTGAACATACTAACACCAATGGCTTGTGAGACCTGGTCACCGTCCTCGTCGGGGTCTCGATCAGTATACACTAGTCTACACTGGAGTATCGATGCCCGGTCTCGATACTCCTATGACTAGGGATATTTAAGGATGTGCTTATAGACCCCAGCTCCCACATATATGATCGCCATCATAATGCTGGAAGTCAAGCAAGAATCCTATAGGCTCTATCAACACGTACATGATGATAAAGACAAACCAGATAGCATACTATCATCTTGAGTAAGACTGCTTTATCGGTATAGGTCCTCACTCAATCATTATAATCACAAGTCCGCGACTATGATAATTGTCTTGAGGGCACTATAGCCAACAATCTCCCACTTGCACTTAAGGCCAATTATTGCGATGTCGCATACTCACAGCCCGTGTGATACTGAACACCCAACTTCTCTACTAATCAGTTTCGTAAAGCCCGTTTGCGAAAATGATTACGTTCGAGAGATAGCCTCAGTGAGTGGATCCGCTCCAATGTTTCTTTCTATATCTCTCTTAATCTCAACTTCGTGGAGAAAACTATCTCCCGAGATAAGCAGTACTTGTCTTAGAATTTGTCTGGATATCTGATGGGACCCAGTTCACAAAAGAACTCCAAATCCAGCAAATCTCCTAGACTGTATCATCCACTGAATTCTGTTAGTTATATGTATGCCCTAGAGGCCATTACTGTACATGCGTTGTATATTGTAGTGCATGCTGGGATATATATAGGGAGGACTTTCTTGCTCGACATCATAGTATGCTATCTGGTTACCCTTTATCTTAACATGTACTCTGATTGTCTCTATGTTACATGTTGATAAAGCCCTTAGGATGAGTACTTGACTACCAGGACTATGATGCAGATCATACTAGTGGGGACAGTGTAGTCGCCAAGTACATCCTTCAAATGTTCCTAGTCGTGGGAGTACCGAGACAGGGCATCGATACTCCAGAGTAGACTAGCGTATGCGCTTCTTGACCCATATGATGGGCGATGGATGATCTTATATCCATTGGTGTTTGACATCAGAGAAGATATACGGGTGCTCAGTGGAGACTGGGTACACTAGACGGACTCGCCGAGAACTCCCAGATGGTATTATACCTCACGTCAGATGGCAGTTCTCTAGTGACACTGGTACAGGTTAGCCTGTAGACCCGAGATCGTCATAGAGTCTTGTGTGATTCCCACTGTGCTTTGATTTCCATCATACCACGTCCAAGAGGGCGTGCAAAAAGGTGGCTTTTGGGTACTGTCCCGAATCACATAGAGACAATGAGCGATAGGAGGGGTTTCGTCTCTTCCGGTATAGGGAGTTGATGTTGCGCTGTGTTCGATTGGTTATAACTGGAAATCCCTGGCCAGGGTTGCTGAGATTTACTGGTAAGTGTTATCAGTAGTTTCTCGAACTGTTATAGACCTCATATCGACACGACTCATCAAGCTACTGGAGTCGGACGTTTACCATCCTTAGACGAGATATGCGACATATCAGACGAAGAGACCGGACTGTACGGGAGTGTTACTGATTGGATTCGCGGGAGAAAGTACATGCTTGCTTGTTGATCTTCTGTTCGCTCAATACCTGGGCGGCTGTTACGTTTAGCTGACCGCTTGCAGCTTGTGGGTGTTTGATATGATCATCACCTACTGCCGGCATATTGACGATTCTTTAGAGTCCTACACAGAGGTTTCCTGGCTCAGGCAAAACGGAGTAGGAGCACATATATGATATGTACGGGACCGAGAACAATACGTGTATGTGATACCGTATTAGATTCTCGCGATATGAGATATCGGCCGGGTATATGTGATATAGCCGGGTCATCGGATCAAGTGTTGATTCGATGAACTGATACAGATTATATTAGTCGGTTATTTATGAAATAGCCGGATTATCGGATCAAGTGTTGATTCGATAATTTAATGTATAATTATATATTTGATATATTAAATTACATTAACTAATATAAGCTCACTAAAAGATTCTTTTTCTCACTCGGGTAATACATTGATATATATGCGATATATGTTAATTGTATTATTTTATTTTGTTACAATAAATATTGTATATGTGATATACAATATTGTAACATGTTATGGTTATAAATGCAACATGATTAGTGGAGATTAAATATGGTTAGGGTTTGATTTGGGTTAAACTTTCTAGTAGCTTCTAGAAGCTTTGCTTTTGTTTTAAGCAAAGATATTTGTTATGATATTTTATGAGATATTTGTTTAACCCAACCCAATTCTTTAACCCTAGTTAACTCTCTACAATGGTTAGCTTTTCTTTTATCAACCATGGTTGCATTTCTAACCTAACTATGGATTCATTATTCATCACAAAAGGTTTTGGATATTCTTCTTCCTTGATGAAAAGCTTTCTAGCTTTTTCTTTTGTGATGAAAATGAGTGAGATTAAGAAAACAAATGAGAGCTAAATTCCTACTTCATCATTCTCATCTATTCTAGCCAATTAGATTAGGGTGTTCACTTCATTTAGTGAGTGGGAGATTGTGTTAAAGAAACTTCAAGGTAGATCATCTTAGTTATCGAAGATCGGAAGTAAGCTTGCATCTTTCTCTTCGTGGAGCCTCTCTAGAGTCCGGAAACTTGATGATCGCAGCGCAGGGACCACAACACGGAACTTATGAAGTGAAGGACCGGACTACAAAGGTTGTAATCCCAAACTCTTAGAAGTAAAGTTGTTTACTTGCTTTGTTTCGCCCAATCTCTAGACTAAGATATTGGTTAGGGTTGTTCGGCATGTCTAAATTTTAAATCGGGCATGGTTGATACCTTATAGACCTTTGTGAGAGTGCCTAGTAACCCTACAGTGGTATCAGAGCCAAGCTAGAGCTTTAGGCGAAGTCTAGACGAACTTTAAAGTCCGATCGAACTCCGAATACCCGTAAAACCCTAGTTTCTGGAAAAATTTTCAAAAGTTAACTTTTTCACATTAAAAATACTCAAAAAAAAAAGCAGGGAATTCTAAGGATTACCTTGAAACGCGAGCCCACAATACCATAAAGTCGCCGCGGAACCGCGGCAGGAACCTGCTTCCTGCGGCGGTTCCGCAGCCGAACTTTGGTATTAGGGACACGTGTCTTCAGGGTACATCCGTAGGTACTTGTACATGATTCTGGGTATTTTTAATCATACTCAAGTGTTGAATTTTCTGGGATGTATTGGGAACTCGTTGATTCGATCGGAAAGTTTAACTTCGTTTAAGTTTTTTCCGGGTAATTTTAGAACGTGTTAAAAAGTTCGAACGGATATCAATAACTCACTTTTTCCCCTGCCGGAAAATTTCCAAGTGTTGGATTTTTTTCTTAATTAAAGAACATTCTTAGTCATGCAAGTAACGCGGTGGACCCTCTAAAAGAACACAAACCTTAACTCGATTATGTGACCGTCTGAACCGTCTCTAAACCTTAGGGTTTGGGGCAGTACGGCGTTGCCACATGTGAGGCGTTGGTTTGACCCTTCTACGGCTGGACCATTGGTATTGTGGCATGCGATGGATACTTTTTGAACTCCGCTCAAGCGTTGAGCTATTTGGAAAATCTTTGGTGTTTGTTTATTCGATCGGAAAGTTTAACATTGTCTATTTATCTGGAATGTGATACAATATTTGGAATCTACAAGCAGTTATGAGATAACTAATTTGAATGTTATAAATCTAGCAGTTTAGTCTCATTTGATCGGTTGCCACGGGATTTTGATGTGATCAAAAGTCCGTCGCAATCACGTAGCGTACGCGGATACTCGCCGGGTAAACTTAATAGATAACCACGCCCCATAGCCCCGACTAAGTGACTGTAGGAGAACCCCGTCGCCAAAAGCATCCGTTCGGGTGCTCGCGGCATCGGTGTCCCGCCTTAGTGCACTTCATCGACGGCATTCGGGGGTGCGGTCGTCTACTAAAGTTTGCGACGAGCATTCGATCAGGATGTCGGGAATCTTGTTGAGTTGCCCGACTTGATATTGAAAAGTGTTTTCGAGATCGAGACTAAAATGCGGGGTTTATAATTGTTAGGCATGCGATGTCTAAGGAATTCAATTGGTTAGGCATGTGATGTCTAAGGAGGTTGCGGATTCCAACTGTTGTAGTTTTACAATTTCTTTTCTGCGACCGTAAGTGTAATATGCGGTGTATCGCCGGTTTCGTTGCTATACATCAACGACAATTGGGATACGCATATTTACTTACGTTGATGATATGTGATATTATGTGTTGCTGTGATATGTTATATTGGATCGTCGCGTTTTGAATAGCCGGGGGTTTTATGTGAGATGAGAGTTTTTCTTTTTCATTCATGTAAAATTCATTTGTATGTAACATTGTTTTATTGGGGCACTTCTGGGCCGAGGATGATGTCACCATTGTATATTATTTACTTTTCCGCATTAGGTAGACCCAAGGCGGGAAGCACAAGTAACCGGGTTCTAGGGTCCAGTGGGAGACCATCTCGAGGAGTCGAGACCGGGTCTCCTAACCCTAGGATTGGCAGTGTTGCTTGCCGCTCTCGTAGGGGTCTAGGGATGTAGGTTTGGCTATTCATCGCGACCGTGGAATCCGCGTTTTATACAGGCTCGTATAAAACACGGACCTCCTAGTATATCCAATATTTCATATGTTATCTTCTGCTGCAATGTTCTGTGATGAGATCATATTAATGCCCAAAACGAATGTTTATATTATATATATGAGATATATGTTATATTGCAGATTTCGTTTCAAATGTGATGCTTATGAAGCATAATAAAATGGGACTTCATTAATGAGATTAATGAAACTAAAAGAAACTTAAAGATGTTGTAGAAACTTGTCTCAAAAACAGGTAGCTCTAGTTCTTGCTTTGCATAGCGGCGTTCCTTGTAAAATATCCAACACCTCATTCGATAAGGAAAGAGCCGAGATCCCTTCACCGGGAGTGACCTCTTTAGCGAAACTAGCAGATGCTACAAACACGGTTTATCTTTTGATTGCTTCTATAGTTTTGCTTTGCATAGTGGTATTTGCGAAATATCCCGCAACTTATTCGATGAGGAAAGAGCCGAGATCCCTTCACCGGGAGTGACCTCTTTAGCGAAACTAGAAAACCCTAAAAAACATTCTATTTAAAATCACTCGATTCTACAACGATATAAAGTTCATTACGTAAAGGGTTTTCTTAAAAACCTGTCGTAGCCCTCCGTCATTTCAGATAAGTAGTCTTTAGTATTCGTGCTGCGTTTGTTGACTTAGTCAAGGCGTAGTGTGCGGTAGCTGATTAGTGCTTATCTGCAAAGCATATGATGCGATTGGATGAGGGTAGTCGTGCGGCCTTGTTGACTTAGTCAAGGGTCGTGCGGGTGGGTTTAATTCAATCGGGAAATGACGGGTTGAACTTTACTTGCGGTCTATGGTTCGTTGACTTAGTCAAGGTCATAGATCGCTTGGGGCAAAATATTATTGGGAATTTCAAGAGTTGAAATTTGCAATGAGATTGCATACCTCCTATGAGATAGTTGGATCCCGATACCCGCTGCGAGTAAGAGTTACTCCTGGGAGAGTTTTACACATTACAATTAGCCGATCAAGTAGGTGTCTAGAAAGGTGTCAACGGGGTTACGCCCCTGGGAAAACGAGATTTACTTTAATTAGGTCCGTGCGAAAGCACGGGGAACCTCCCTCAAAGTACCGGCACTGGCCTGGCTGAAAGATTGGCGAACTTGTAGAGTGTAATTAAATCCCGGCTGGTCTTTCCTTTTAGAGTTTGAAGGAAGATTTGACTAAAACAGTAGGAGGCATCCTGATTAGATATATTGATAACCAATCTAATCTTGCAAGAGCATACGCTGAGTGTTTTCTTCTCTCTCTCCTGGTTACGACTATGTCACGCCTTAATCATAATAATACGGATGTATTGACCGAACCCGCTTGTTATACTGCGCTAGGAAACGTTGGTCCCGCTCCAACTTATAATTGTTATAAGACAGAGCAGGAAATAGGGGATTACCAGAATTCCCGTGCCGCCCAAACGAATAAAGTACATGTTGATGCATCTTCTTCGGGTATGTTCATTACACAGAACTGTTTCTCAATATCTTTTACGTCCTGGGTATTTGATACCGGATCAGGATACCACATACGTAATTTGTTATATGGGCTACAGATAGGTAGAGAACTGAGAACGGGTGATAAATTTCATGAGATAGAAACGGTGGAAGTGTTGTAGCCAAGTCTGTTGGTAGTTATCACCCTGAATTACCAAAATACATTGATTCTGAACGAATGTTGTTAGATTCCGAACCTGATATACAACATCATATCAGTCTCTTTATTAGTAAAGAAGGATATAATTTTTTATTGTTGGATAATGTTTTGAACATTTCCTATATCAAGAGTTGATCGGATCAGGCACGTTATCTAAAAGCATAGACGTTCTAAATCAAACCACAGTTCTTAACGTACAGAACACACACAAGAGGAATAGTTCAGAAATGAACGAATTCTTCTTGAGGCATTGTAGATTAGGTCATATCAATGCGACCCGACTAGCTGAAATTACATAAAGATGCATATTTAAATTAGTTTGGATTTACATCTTGTAAAAACTTGCCAGTCATGTCACAAAGATAAGATGACCACAGCTCCGTTTATTGGAAACAGAGAAAGAGTTAGTGAACTCTTGGGATTGATACATGCTGATGTATGAAGGTCCTCTGTCTACACATGCCAGGACCGGTTCTTTGTACTTCATTACATTCACTGATGATCTCTCAAGATTCAGACATATGTTCCTGTTGAAACACAAGTCCGAAACTTTTGAGATAATCACAGAATATAAGTTAGAAGTAGAGAACCAAAAACGGGTATAAGTATTATGTCCTTTGATGAGATTAAGGAGGAGAATACTTGAGCACGGGATTCATGGACTATTCTAAAGGAGAATGAGATTCTCTCTCAGCATTACTCCTCCGTATACACCACAGCACGTCGGTGTATCGGGGAGGAGCAATTACACCCTATGTGATATGGTGTGCTCTATGATGAGTACTACTGAGTTGACTATTTTCTTTTGGGGTTATGCACTTGTGAAGCTGCATACCTATTGAATAGGGTTCCAATCAAATCAGTTGCCTACCACTTCATATGTGATATGGAATGGGAAGAGCCCATATCTTAAGTAAGTTAAGATTTGGGGTTGTCCGGCCTATGTCTAAAAGCAAAATCCGGACAAGCTCGAGACAAAGTCAGTTCTGTGGAAGTTTGTTGGATATCCCAAGCATTCGCAAAGGAACATCTTCTACCAAACCGAGGAACAAAAGATGTTTTGTTTCTCAGCATGCCACATTTGTGAAAGGGAATTTCTTGTGAATAAATTATTGGTCATGAGGTAGAACTGGAAAGAGTTCCAGCTATACAAACTGCAGCTGATGATTTGGTAGAACCAAAGGATTCAATAGTTTCCAACGAACCTCAGCCTCTCCGCCGATCTGGTAGGGTTCCTCATCCACATGAGAGATACTTCGGTTTCTCTATGACAGTGGGAGCGAGGATTGCATCATGAGATGATGACCCAACTAGTTTCGAGCTGGCCATCAGGAGTGGGAACTCTGTGAGAATGGCTGGATGCTTAGCGATCTGAGATGGAATCCTTATACACCAACAAAGTATGGACTTTGGTTGCTTTATCTGAAGGGTTAAATCCCCATCAGGAGCAAGTACATCTTGAGAAGATTACTTTGTGTACATGGAAAAGTTGAGACTTTCAAAGTTATGCTTAAGTCCATCCAGATCCTACTTGCCACGGCTACATAACATGACTACGATATCTGGCGGTTGGGTGTCATGACTGCTTTTCTAAATATTGATTTGAAAGAGAGCGTCTATAAGTACACAGCCAGAGGGCTTCGTAGACAGTGGGAGCAGCGGAAACGTGTGCAAGATGTTTTATGTGATAAATCAGGCATCGCGGAGTTGGAACGTCTGTTTTGATGTGGTAGTCAAAGAGTTTGACTTCATCAAAATGGTAGATGAACCTTGTATATACAAAAAGGTAGTAGAGAGTATGGTGGTGATCCTCGTAGAGTACGTGGATGACATACTCTTGATAGGGAAGGAGTTTCCTATGCTACGCTCGGTCAATCTCCTCTTATCACAATGATTCTCCATATAGGATCAAAGCGATACCTCCTAAATCCTGGGTTATGGATCTATAGGATAGATCTAATTGGATGTTAGGAATCTCACTAGTTGTAGTGAGATGGTATCAAATTATCCTGGGGAGAATCACTGGAAAGGTTGCAGGGTGATAAGGACGACTGAATGTCAGTCGCAGGCTTTGTCTTTACCCTCAGTGGAGGGACGGTATGTTGGAAGAGTTCCAAGCTAGATACCGTGACTTACTAGACGATTAAAGGCAAGATACATCATTACCAAGGATGCTACTAAAGAGGCAGTCTGGATATATATAAGTTCATGAGATGAACTTCGTTCCTACCATTGTGTGACAATCGAGTTGTGGCTTATGCCAAGGAACCCCCGTCCCATCAGAAATCCAGATATAATTCTTAGACAGTATCACCTGATCATAGAGATGGTTGATCTCCAGGGAGATCGAGGTTAGGAGAGTAGACACAGAGGACAATAGCGCGGATCCACTCACAAAGGCTTATTTCCCGGTAGAGACTTTTATGGGATGGTTGAGTATGAGATACTTCAATCACAGCTTATTGTTGGGTATTGATTGGTCTCAAAAACTATCTATAACCGCAATCAAGAACGGCGTCGCTTTGCAGCTAGCCGGTGAGTACGGGTCGGTCTACAGGGATGTTGTGAATTTCCTAATCGCTCAAACGAGTTAATTCCGATGGGAGACGGATTGATTATTAAATCTAAAAAAACTAAATTAATCTAGGGCAATTGAATTAAAAATCTAACTATCTAACTAGGGCAAGGAATAAATTTAACCTAGGGTAAGGAATTAAATTTAACTAGGGCAGAGAATGAAAAATTACCTAGGGCAAGAATTGAAATTACCTACTTACTTTACAGATGGCTCTCTCCAAACATCAACGCAGGGTTGTCAGATCTGAATTCATGAATTGAAAAGAGGCATCGATGCTCTCCAAAAGAAATCTAAATTTCATTGATAAAAGAGGCATAGGGAGGCATGACCTAATACAAGAATTAGATTTCCTATTTATAGAGGATAGGAAACCCTAGGTTACAATTGATTCGCATATCTACATTTACCAAAATATCCTTAGGAAGACCTAGTCAAAGTAGACTCCAAGCTTCGGTAAAATTTTATGTCTGGAAATTTTGGAACTGATTCTGGGCTTCTTGGGCTTTTTATTTCTTTGGATCTTTATTCAATTTGGCTTCTCTATTTCTTCCAGATCTTCAGTGAACAATTGCAGTGGACTTTTAACCGTTTGCTTTGTAATCTTGGACTTTGCGTTGCCTTGTACTGATCTTTTGTGTAGGCTTGATTAAGATCCTTCTATTTGTTGGTCAAAGTCCCTTTTTTGTGTCGTCTTTTGTCTTTTTCACTGTTTTCGCTCCAAGAACCTGTAACCTGTAATATGTAGCAGACATGCGTCAAAAGCATCTGTTTATTTATAAAAAGAATAAGAATGATGAATATAATAATACAATATTATGGTGTGAACAAATACCCCCAAACTTATTTTTTGCTCGTCCTCGAGCAAACTTATTTTTTATTCTCTACAAAAACCTAACCGTACTTTCGCAGGGAAACGCGATTGCACTGAGCTCGTGCAACAAGTCGTTAAACCTCTAGGTGTCCCTAGTAGGAGGAGTGTTGTCTTCTGAGGGTTTTCAGCGGATACTTCCCACAAAATCCTATCAATTTGGCTTTTTCGACTTTAATTCTCCAATTAGGTTTTCTAACAAGGAATTCTATTATCTTCGACTCGTAAATTATCCACCCATATTCTTCACACTTCCTCATCATTTAGCTTAAGATTATATATGCTATGCAGACCTACTTAGCTTTCGGCATTTCTTAAGTTTTCCTTCTAGGGTTTCATCTCCACTTAGGAATTTTTATCAACTCTTACTAAAGATACAAGTTCTATTCTTCATTCCTTTCTCTCATCTAAACTCCAATTACGTATCCCCACGTGTGTGTGTATATCACCCCTACACTTGGAAATTCAAATTAAGCAATCATACTCTTGTCCGTTGTCCAAAGTACTTCTTAATTGGTGAATTTTTAAATGAATTTTGCTTACACATCCTTCATACGACCGTTAATACTTCTTGAGGTACCAACGACCGATTACAAAATGTGTTTACACATTAAAGCGTAATTCCTAGTCTTGTAACACCCAAGGCTTTAGCAGTGACTCCCAAACCAGTTGGTCTAAGGCACTAGGTGATGAAGCACCCTCGCTAAATATTTTTCTATTTTTGCAGCCTTAAGTAATCACAAAAACCAGTGTTCATTTTTTTTCTTTTATTCACACTTGTATATTTTTTTGTTTATTTTCCATCGTACTAAGGACTTTAGACAAGAGCATTTCAAGGTCTCTTCTACTATTCCAAGTTTTAAGGTTCGTGATTGTGCAATTTGTAGGGTATACGTTTTCAGAATCTAGACTTAAGCTAAGAACTATTTTTCAAACTTATACTTTAATAAAAATATCAATACTTTTCCTTCATTTCGACTTATCCCAAGAAGTGGACTCAAAATTTGCCTATTTCTAAATAAACTACAAAATCATATACTTTCCACCGTTAAACTTTAAGAAAGGTTATTTTTAGGGTTTTAAATTTACTAAGTCTAGGATCTAGTTGTTCCTAGCCAGTTAACCTATTTGTCAAACTCAAGTCAAATAAGGCCAAAATTGAATACATTAATTTTTATAATTTTTGAAAATTTTCAATTTTTATGGGTTTTCAAATAAGTATGCAAATGAAAAAATATACATATGAATGCGAAAGAAGAAAACGTACCGAGCATACCCCCAAATTTAAACTTGACAGTGTCCTCACTGTCATGCTACACCAAGAGGGTCAAAATGCCGGCAATCCCCTATTTATTTATTTATAAATTTTTTAAATATTTTTTAATGTTTTGAATTTTTTTTATTTTTTATAGAAAAAGAAAACAAAAATATATATACATATATACAACAAGGTTCCCCCCAAACTTAAGTTTGGCCTTACACAAGCCAAAGGTTAGCACCAACCATTCAAAAATCTTATCGTGGTAATGGTCGAGTTGGTGAAAGAATGGAGTGGAAAGAAAAGAGATGAGAAGCACACGAGACCGTGTGAGAAGAAGAGTGGAATATGGTCTCGGTAGAGGAGAAGAATAACGGAAAAGAAAAAGAAGTGGAGTACGATCTTGAGGGTGTAAATCGAGTGAATAAATTAGCGCAATTTGTGATGACCGATGTGTGAAAAGCGAATGTGCTAACCTATCAACCCGTCGAGAAATGGGGTCAAATCTCTCAAGATTCACAAGAAAGCATGGGTATGCCGAACTTGGTATTGGAGATGAAAGCGTAACGGTCTCTTGTACGGTCGGAACGATAGGAAGGAACAAAGGGAGTGAATTAGGGATAGTCTCATTCTCACCGTAGTAAATTGTCTCGAACTTAACAGATTCCATCACTGGTTAGAAACTACTGTAAGCAACCGAGTCTGATGGTTCAACTAACTCATATGAAAATTCAAAGGACTCAAACTCGGGCGGTGAGTCATCAATATCGTCCGAAAAAGTGAAACACTCGTAAGTGTTATCGGCTGGGAGAACTGTGTCAGATTCAAAGAAAAAATTTTCAAGCTCACAGTCTTCAAGCATGATATTAGGCGTGGTCGGAACGATGGAAAGGAGGGAGGGTGATTTAGTTAAAGGTTCAAGAGGATGAATTGGAAAATCCGACACATCAAAGAAAAATGGTTCAACCTCAATATTATCCTCAATACTCTCCTCAATACTATCCTCATAATTCTCCTCAAAATTTAGCTCATCCATGCCATTATCATCAAAATCAAGACGCATATGAAGTTCGGGAAAAGCATTTAATGACTCGGGATGATGAATTGGACATAAAATTTCAAGCAAATCGACAGGTTCATCGTCCGAAATATTCCCGGCGTCTATATCCTCAATCAAGTGAAAATCAATTTCTTTAGACACCTCATCAAAAGCATGGATATTTATCAATTTAGGTTCTAGAGTGGAAGTGTAAAGGTCAAACGGATTAGGTGCGGTTTCACTCGAAAGGGGTTCCTCATAATCTGGCAAATCAAGCACTACAAAGTCGCACAACTCATCATTTTGGACACATATTTGAAAATTGGAGTTGTTGGATTCAATTGGGTATGGGTAGGTTTGATTTGGAAATCCTCTCACATTCTCACTCTGTCCAACTGCCTCCTTATACATTGAAAAATTTGGAGCTAGCGGGAAACTAGCTACCGGTTCACTAGGTTGCATAAGGGCGGCCACGGACGCTTCCACATTCCTAATCATTTTGTTTGTTGCTGCAATGTACGCCTCCAACGACTGTTCCAAACTAGACATGGGTTGTGGAGGGGTTTCGGTAAAAGATTCGAAATTGTTTGGATATGTGAAACTCCCAAATGGCTGTGTAGAGGCAATATCTAGTGAATGTGGGAAGGTCGGGTAGGACTGGTAGGAAGTGGATGGTTGGACAGGGGTAGAGTCAACATGTGGATAAAAAGGTGAATAGTCTTGTGGATCCCTAGAACTAGATGTGTGGAGAGGGGTGAAAGATCGGCTATGAGATTGAACAATATGCTCAGCAATGGACATCGGTTTAGGAGTTACAGCAGGACTTGAAAAGTGGTATCAACATATGACGGTGGTAAAGGTTGACTTGGTTGACACAGAGTGGGTTGCAAGGTCAAACTGTTTCTCCTAGACGCTTCTAATTGATCTTTCAAAGAAATTTTTGGCACGGAGGGATCTTCCTTAAATCGACCGAAGCAATTAACGTACGACGCAAAGTTAGGTTCGGGATACCAAAGTTCGGCAAGAGATTTATGATGTGGGGTACCCATGTTAGAAGAGAGGGGAAAAGAAGGTAGGTGGTGCAAGGATTTCTTAGCGGCAAAATTTTGCAAGTTTTTATAAAAGATTTTTCCTTTTTCCTTTTTTTTTATTTGCTTGGAACTTTTTGCAAATTTTTTTTTTAAAGGGCTAAGACACACTTTCGATCAACCAAAAATGCACAATCAGGCCTAAATCTAGGGTCACCTAGGTCAGCTAGACAGCTCCTAACTGTTCCAAAGGGCTAGAGATAGGACCTCAAACCGCCTCTTCACCGCCAATTGCGGCCAGGTAAGTGCCAGGTAAGTGGGAAGGAACCACAGTAGTGAGCCTAATTAATAACCACTAGCCTTTGACACACTTGTCTAGACACCGCAAAGTCAGGTTAGGATAAACGGCTGATGCCTATAACTAGTCCTCTGTCCTATTGAGCTCGAAGTCCTTAGGGCCAAGTCTAGTATTTTTTAATTAAGATATGGTCAATGCAAATACCTTATGTGATTTCTGGGGTTCTGGGAAGGGTGATGAAATCCCCACCCAATTTGAATTGGTTAAAAGCCCCTTAAAGTCAGTTTTAAAGATATGCAAAACAGTAAATCACTTGCAATCAAATCTTTTTTATTTTATGCGGGACGCAAAGAATCCTGCAAAAGATTTGTTATTTGGAAGGGAAAAGATTTTTAAGCGCAAAGAATCCTGCAGGAGATTTTTTTAGAGGAGATATCAGAGATTTGCAGAGGAGGAGGTCAGAAAACTTACAGGTATTTTTTTTTTACCGCGCTTCTGCTTTTTTTTTCCTCGACCAAAACACGGCGGTTCCGCGGTCGCAGGTAGGCTCGCGCGGCGGTTCCGCGGTGGCAGGAACAGATCAAATCTCCGGATTTTTTTTTGCTCTCCAGATCACCGCGGTTGATTTGTTGACTCGGTCCTCCAAATTTCTTCTGTTGTCTGTTGTGATATTCCTCTGTTTGTTCAGATTTAATATTTGCTGTTTTGATCTCTGAAGATTTCCAGATCCGAACTTAATTGTAGATCCTGCAAAATTCAAACAAAGATACCCTTCACAAAATAACAAAATGATAAATTTTTATATATATTTTTTGATTTTTCAGTTTTTATGATTTTTTAATTTTAGATTAACCCGAAATTGGAAAAAGGAAATAACACGCCATCCCCGGCAACGACGCCATTTGATTGGTCTCAAAAACTATCTATAACCGCAATCAAGAACGGCGTCGCTTTGCAGCTAGCCGGTGAGTACGGGTCGGTCCACAGGGATGTTGTGAATTTCCTAATCGCTCAAACGAGTTAATTCTGATGGGAGTCGGATTGATTATTAAATCTAAAAAAACTAAATTAATCTAGGGCAATTGAATTAAAAATCTAACTATCTAACTAGGGCAAGGAATAAATTTAACCTAGGGCAAGGAATTAAATTTAACTAGGGCAGAGAATGAAAAATTAGCTAGGGCAAGAATTGAAATTACCTACTTACTTTACAGATGGCTCTCTCCAAATATCAATGCTGGGTTGTCAGATCTGAATTCATGAATTGAAAAGAGGCATCGATGCTCTCCAAAAGAAATCTAAATTTTATTGATAAAAGAGGCATAGGAAGGCATGACCTAATACAAGAATTAGAGTTCCTATTTATAGAGGATAGAAAACCCTAGGTTATAATTGATTCGCATATCTACATTTACCAAAATATCCTTAGGAAGACCTAGTCAAAGTAGACTCCAAGCTTTGGTAAAATTTTATGTCTGGAAATTTTGGAACTGATTCTGGGCTTCTTGGGCTTTTTATTTCTTTGGATCTTTATTCAATTTGGCTTCTCTATTTCTTCCAGATCTCCAGTGAACAATTGCAGCGGACTTTTAACCGTTTGCTTTGTAATCTTGGACCTTGCGTTGCCTTGTACTGATCTTTTGTGTAGGCTTGATTAAGATCCTTCTATTTGTTGGTCAAAGTCCCTTTTTTGTGTCGTCTTTTGTCTTTTTCACTGTTTTCGCTCCAAGAACCTATAACCTGTAATATGTAACAGACATGCGTCAAAAGCACCTGTTTATTTATAAAAAGAATAAGAATAGGGAATATAATAATACAATATTATGGTGTGAACAGGTATGGGATACTACAACAGATGGCCCTAGTGCAAGTGGGAGATTGTTAGTTATATATATGCCCTAGAGGCCATTATTGTACATGCGTTGTATATTGTAGTGGATGCTGGGACATATATAGGGATGACTTTCTTGCTCGACATCATAGTATGCTATCTGGTTACCCTTTATCTTAACATGTACTCTGATTGTCTCTATGTTACATGTTGATAAAGCCCTTAGGATGAGTACTTGACTACCAGGACTATGATGCAGATCATACTAGTGGGGACAATGTCGTCGCCAAGTAAATCCTTCAAATGTTCCTAGTCGTGGGAGTACCGAGACAGCGCATCGATACTTCAGAGTAGACTAGCGTATGCGCTTCTTGACCCATATGATGGGCGATGGATGATCTCATATCCATTGGTGTTTGACATTAGAGAAGGTATACGGGTGCTCATTGGAGACTGGGTACACTGGACGGACTCGCCGAGAACTCCCAGATGGTATTATACCTCACGTCAGATGGCAGTTCTCTGGTGACACTGGTACAGGTTAGTCTGTAGACCCGAGATCGTCATAGAGTCTTGTGTGATTCCCACTGTGCTTTGATTTCCATCATATCACGTCCAAGAGGGCGTGCAAAAAGGTGGCTTTTGGGTACAGTCCCGAATCACATGGAGGCAATGAGCGATAGGAGGGGTTTCGTCTCTCCCGGTATAGGGAGTTGATGTTGCGCTGTGTTCGATTGGCTATAACTGGAAATCCCTGGCCAGGGTTACTGAGATTTACTGGTGGTAAGTGTTATCAGTAGTTTCTCGAACTGTTATAGACCTCATATTGACACGACTTATCAAGCTACTGGGGTCTGACGTTTACCACCCCTAGGCGAGATATGCGACATATCAGACGAAGAGACCGGACTGTACGGGAGTGTTACTGATTGGATTCGCGGGAGAAAGTACAGGCTTGCTTGTTGATCTTCTGATCGCTCAATACCTGGATGGCTGTTACGTTTAGCTGACCGCTTGCAGCTTGTGGGTGTTTGATATGATCATCACCTACTGCCGGCGTATTGACGATTCTTTAGAGTCCTACACAGAGGTTTCCTGGCTCAGGCAAAACGGAGTAGGAGCACATATATGATATGTACGGGACCGAGAACAATACGTGTATGTGATACCGTATTAGATTCTCGCGATATGAGATATCGGCCGGGTATATGTGATATAGCCGGGTCATCGGATCAAGTGTTGATTCGATGAACTGATACAGATTATATTAGTTGGTTATTTGTGAAATAGCCGGATTATCGGATCAAGTGTTGATTCGATAATTTAATGTATAATTATATATTTGATATATTAAATTACTTTAACTATTATAAGCTCACTAAAAGATTCTTTTTCTCACTCGGGTAATACATTGATATATATGCGATATATGTTAATTGTATTATTTTATTTTGTTACAATAAATATTGTATATGTGATATACAATATTGTAACATGTTATGGTTATAAATGCAACATGATTAGTGGAGATTAAATATGGTTAGGGTTTGATTTGGGTTAAACTTTCTAGTAGCTTCTAGAAGCTTTGCTTTTGTTTTAAACAAAAATATTTGTTATGATATTTTGTGAGATATTTGTTTAACCCAACCCAACTCTTTAACCCTACTTAACTCTCTACAATGGTTAGCTTTTCTTTTATCAACCATGGTTGCATTTCTAACCTAACTATGGATTCATTATTCATCACAAAAGGTTTTGGATATTCTTCTTCCTTGGTGAAAAGCTTTCTAGTTTTTTCTTTTGTGATGAAAATGAGTGAGATTAAGAAAACAAATGAGAGCTAAATTCCTACTTCATCATCCTCATCTATTCTAGCCAATTAGATTAGGGTGTTCACTTCATTTAGTGAGTGAGAGCTTGTGTTAAAGAAACTTCAAGGTAGATCATTTTAGTTATCGAAAATCGGAAGCAAGCTTGCATCTTTCTCTTCGTGGAGCCTCTCTAGAGTCTGGGAACTTGATGATCGCAGCGAAGGGACCACAACACGGAGCTTATGAAGTGAAGGACCGGACTACAAAGGTTGTAATCCCAAACTCTTAGAAGTAAAGTTGTTTACTTGCTTTGTTTCGCCTAATCTCTAGTCTAAGATCTTGGTTAGGGTTGTTCAGCACGTCTAAATTTTAAATCGAGCATGGTTGATGCCTTATAGACCCTTGTGAGAGTGCCTAGTAACCCTACAAATTCAATCAGTATCCTGCGCCATGCCTTTCCTCAGTATCCGCTTGGACCACCTGTCCAACATACTGCCCCTCAAAAGAGGGAAAACTATAACTCTGACAGTCACTCTGTCATCCAGGTCACCTTGGAAGCCTGAAATGATAACTGTCTCCTGAAGGAGGCTGCCATTACCATATCCATAGAACATCCATTTATGTTCATAAACTGCTTCCCAATGTTTCTCCAGGATTAGAATAATATATCTGCTTATTGCATCTAGTACAAAAGCAATATCTGGTGTGATACTTGACATTTCATGATTAACTCAATTGTCTAAGCAAGTGATATGCTAATCATGCAGATCTCTCTCCCCTTTAGTCTGTAAGACACCTTTAGAGAGGGTGACTCCATCACCTGCAGGTACACCACCATGCCAGGAGTCGTCCATTTAATGTCAAAGTACCCAGATTGTGATACTTCCCAAATCTAGATCTAAAACCATAGATCTAGTAACCAAAAAAAAACTTTATATTATATCCATATCCTATGTGGAGAAACAACTTTGTGACAACCATAGTACAACCGATCGTAGTATAGGAATATCTCCTCCTATCAAGTGCATGTCACCCCAATACCTGGACATCACTCTCTACTACCTTCTTAGCAGATCCATCTCCTATTCTGATGAAGTCAAAGCCTATGACTGTCACATCAAAAATAGATGATCTATTTCCGCTATACCTGCTTTAGTGTATAAAAAGACATAAGCTACTTGTCTTCTATGCTTCCGCTGCTCTGACTACAACAACCCTCTGGCAGAGTCATATACACGTGCACTTCTAAAGCTAGTTTAGAATGACGCTATACTCATCCTCCTGCCGAATCTTATAGTCTAGAACAACAGCAATGGCAAGTCTGGGTAAACAAGAACCTCCCTGTCACCGTCTCTGAGAAGACCGAAGTACCTCTCGGGTGCCTGAGGTTCCCCACCAAATCTGCGGAGTGGCTAACGGAACGTTGAAACTAATTGAATCGTTAGGTTCTATTAAATCATCAGTGATTGTTTGTGGTTCTGGAATCACTTCCAGTTCTACCATACTCCCACTTTGTTTTTCTGAAAAATCCATTTTACTAAAACTGTGGCGAGTCAAGTGTAAGTCTACGGTAGCGTCCCGACCGTCTGTACGAGGCAAAAATGCGGAAACGAAAAACTTTTTCAAACTAGAAACCGGCGCTATCGTATGCTTAAAACCCGGATCGAACCATTAACCTACAACTAGCTATCTAGAGAAGGGATAGAATGCTATACCGATCGATCCATGTCCTTCGGTCTTTGGCCACCATCCCAAGCTCCTCGCGGCATCTCCGGTCTCGATCTCCTCGTCGGAAAGGGGCACCACATCTACGAGTCTTTTTACGGTCTCCCGCTTCGTCCGAAGCAATTCGGGCACGAAGTGTGCTAGCCGACGTGTCCAAGGTGTTGTAGAGAATGTTTGTGATCACTTTGTCTCTTGCATCCATTGCTTGGATGGAGGTTGAAGGTGTTGCCATTAATGGAAGCTATGAGCTAGAGGAAGAAGAATAAGAAGGAGAGGCTTTTCTTTTGTTGTTCTTTTAATGAAAAAATGAGAGCAAGAGAGAAATAATACAAGACCAAGCTCACCCCAAGGCAGCCCCTCTCTCTCTCTTCTTATCATATCAATACCAATCCATCCACAAATGTGACATTTTTCACAAAAAAGAGACCATGAGTCATAATATATGTCCATGTCACATTGATGCATCTCATGATGAAAATCTAGCTCATTATTTCCATTAACAAACATTAATCCAAATGTTTGCAACAATAAAAAGATACGGCAACATCTAAAGTAAACTCGTGACGGATCATAAGGATACCCCTCACCTGTATATACATACCTGCATCCGCATTCCGACTGAATGCGAATGCGATGAGACTAAAGTAATCCAACAAATCAAATACTAGGATCCGGCTTAAACCAAAGCCCACTAGTATGATCCGTCCGATCATGATCCGTGCAATACCGTACGTGTATGATTGAACCCTGCCATATATCATACGGCCTCTACAACGTTTCGCCCGAAACTTGAGAAACTGTCTGTGGGGGACTCTAAAGACTCATCAATACCTTGGCTGTGGATTTAACCGCTAGCACGTCAGAGGTATTAGCCATACGTAACGGGCAACCAGGTATTGACCAAAAGAGAGGTCGATGAGCGAACTCATCCTGACACCCTACTGAGCCTGTCAGTGACAATATCCGTACAGTCTGGTCCGTTCGTCTATGAGCATCGCATGGCGGGCCTAGAGGGTTGGTAAAAGTCAGACCCCCAAAAGCGGTACAAGTCGTGTCGGAGTGTAGCCCAGAACACTCTGAGATACTACTGGAATACCTACCAGTAAATCTCCTGCCTTGGCCAAAGACTTCCTGTAATGGCTCTCCTAGACACAGCGCGATCTCACCCCCAATACCAGGAGAGACGAACCCCTGCCGATCCGCTCACTGCCTCCGTGTGGCTCGGGACTGTACCCAACTAAAACCTGTTTGCACGACTCCTTTGAGCCGTGGTAGGGTAGTAATCAAAGTACAGTGGGAACTCACACGAGACAAATGACGATCTTAGGTCGATGAACTAACCTGTACACATGTCACCAGGGAACTGCTATCTGACGTCAGGTATAATACCAACTAGCATGTTCCCGGCGAGTCCTGTCCGGTGTACTCATAACCCAATGAGCACATGTATACATCTTAGGTGAACCAACTGACACCAATGGCTTGTGAGATCGGCCACCGTCCCTCGTCGGGGTCTCGACTGTATACACTAGTCTACTCCGGAGTATCGATGCCCTGTCTCGAAAACTCGCACGACTAGGGGCCTTTTAAGGATGTGCTTATAGACCCCAGCTCCCACGTATATGATCGCCATAATACTGCTGGCAGTCAAGCAAGAATCCTAAGGGCTCTATCAATTTGTAATAGTGACCTGTAAGGTCATCTGAAGCTGTACACGATGATAAAGATAAACCAGATAGTATACTATCATCTCGAGTAAGACTGTCCTACCGGCATAGGTCCTCCCTCAATCATTGCAATCACGTGCCTGTGATCCAATAATTGACTCTGAGGGCACTATATCCAACAATCTCCCACTTGCACTCGAGGCTAATTATTGCGATGTCGCATACTCACAGCCCGTATGATACCAAACACCCAACTCCTCTACTAATCAATCTCACAAAGCCGGTTTGCGAAACTATTGCGTTCGAAGAATAGCCTCAGTGAGTGGATCCGCTCTGATGTTTCTTTCTATGCCTCTCTTTATCTCAAGTTCGCGGAGAAAGCCATCTCCCGAAATGAGCAATACCTGTCTTAGAATATGTCTGGATATCTGATGGGACCTAGTTCATAAATGAACTCCAAATCCAAACTTCTTAGACTGTATCGTCAACTGAAACCAATCAGTATTCTGCGCCATGCCTTCCTCAGTGTCCGCATGGACCACCTGTCCAAAATACTGCCTCTCGTCAGAGGGAAAACTATAACTCTGACAGCCATTCTGTCATCCATGTCACCTTGGAAGCCTGGAATGATAACTGTCTCCCGTATGAGGCTGTCGTTATCATATCCCTAGAAAATCCACTTATGTTCTAAAACTGCTTCCGATCGTTTCTCCAGGATTGGATTAATATCAACTTATTGCATCTCGTGCAAAAACATCTGGTGTGGTACTTGACATCTCATGATCAACTCAATTGCCTAAGCAAGTGATCTGCCAATCATGCACATCCCTCCCCTTTAGTCTGTAAGACACCTTTAGAGAGGGTGACTCCATCACCTGCAGGTACACTACCGTGCCAGGAGCCGTCCATTCTAAAACACCTTTAGAATGCTGTCTAAGTACCCTGATTGGGACACTTCCTAAATCTAGATCTAAAACCATAGATCTAGTAACCAGAATGTCTGATATAATATCCAAGTCCTATGTGGAGAAACCACTGTGTGACAACCAAAGTATAACCGATCGTAGTATAGGAATTTCACTTCCTACTCTGTGTATGTCATCCAAATACCAGGACATCATACCGTACTACCTTCTTAACAGATCCATCCCCTATTCTGATGAAGTCAAACCTATGACTGTCACATCAGAAATAGATGATCTATCTCCGCTATATCTGCTTTAGTCTATAAATAGACATAAGCCACTTGTCCACTATACTTCCGCTGCTCCCACTGACTACGACAACCCTCTGGCAGAGTCATATAAACGTACACTTCTAAAGCTAGCTTAGAACGACGCTATACTCATCCTCCTGCCGGGTCTCACAGTCTGGAACAACAGCAATGGCAAGTCTGGGTAAACAAGAACCTCCCTGCCACCGTCCTTGAGGCTACCGGAGTACCTCTCGGGTGCCTGAAGTTACCCACCATATCTGCGGAGTGGCCAATGGAATGTCAAACCAGATTGAATCTTTAGGTTCTTATCAAATTTTCAGTAATCGTTTGTGGTTCTGGAATCACTTCCAGTTCTACCATACTCCCACTATTGTTTTCTGAAAAAATCCATTTTTATTAAAACTGTGGCGAGTCAAGAACAATATCACTATTGATCTTCCAGATGGTAGAAAGTCAACCCTCGTCATAGCCCGGGTCAACCCACAAACAGTCATTACAGAAACGTGCCTTGAGTTATCCAGAATCTGGTTTTAAACATAAGCCGGACAACTCCCCGTACCTTAACATTGTTAAGATATGAACTATTCTATATCCAATATAGAAACAGAGGCACTGATTTAATTGGAACCAGATTCAAATCACGCAGCTGTCTCCAGTGCATGTCAACTAAATGGAAAGAGGCCGATCAACATTACTCAACTTAGGAGTGCTTCCAATTATGAGTAACTTGAAAAAGAAACAAGTTCTCTTAACTGAATACCATACACAAGTATCTACATCTTCGATCACCTTGAAGAGTCCCGATAATTGCAACAACTGGTTCTCCACTTTATTCTGATACCTATAACTTCTCAAAACTTAGACCTTGCATTTCTACGAAACACATATCTAAGAACTAGAGAAGTTACAAGTAAACAGAATATAGTACGAGTACCAACCCCTCTGTCCTCATAGACACTGGACAACATACAATACTCTGTATAAGTCCCCTGAGTCTAATAACTCATTCCCTGTGTGTCGTAGGTTGAAAACTGTACTTATGGTTAAGAAGAATTACACCGCTGTTTAATGCTCCTTACCTAACCATCCACTGATATAGGTAAATGTCATAGACATAATTTCAAAAAGTTATATCTCACTTTATAAAAATAAACGTACAGATATATCAATTTGAAATTGGTGCATAACAACGGATATTCAAAACCAAATATTTGCCGTCCGGCAAACAACCCAGGCGATTTCCTCAAATATCACCAATTACAACGAATCCCGATATAATGAGGATGATCACCCAATTCCCAATAACTTACTCCCACTCATCATCTGTAAAACCATACAGATGTGAGAATCATACCTGGTAAATACATACCCTGGAGTAAGGACTAATTGGGAAATCGGTTTTCTTTTAACAGTACACAGTGAAACTGAAACATGTAAATGTTTCGAAGGGGTATCCGGGTATTCCTAGTAATGCCTCTTCCATTATCAGATTCACAACTGTAACCGTATATTTTTTTGACATCTCTCCAAATCCCTTTATATGTCTTTAGTCATTACCTTCTGTACGCCTTCTTAGGCTAAATGGTTTTCTTCCTTCCCTACCGTTCGGCACCAGCCTATGATTTGGAAGAAAACTATCCAATAAGCGTAATAGGTGTACTGTCCTAATCTTAGGAGCACTAGCAATGCGAGAGAAGGTAAAGATAAAAATTAATTGAATAAACCTTATTCCTATTTGTCCTGAACCAGAATCCATCCCCGAACTGGAATAAGTTCCTTCGAGTTTGTATATAACTATACGATGGAGTATCCAAATAACCGTGGATCTTCGTAGTGATACAGAGTGTCCTGGAGAAATACAAAGGTGAAGTAGGAGTGGCGATGAAATACTTGGTTTGGTCGTGAATAGCAGTCGCAGTTTACTTTGCCCTCTTACTAATCCCTTTATTTGTCTTTACTTAATACCTTCTGTACACCTTCGTTAGGCTAATTGGTTTTCTTCATTCCCTACCGTTCGGCACCTGCCTATGGTTTGGAAAAAGACTATCCAATTAGCGTAATAGGTGTACTGTCCTAATCCAAGGAACACTCGCAACCTGAGAGAAGGTAAAAGGAAAAGACAACTGAATAGTCCTATTCGTTTTCTCCAGAACCGGAAACCATCCTCGAATCTGGATTAAGTTCCTTCGAGTTCGTATATAACCATACGATGGTTTTATCCAATGGAAGTGGACGTTCGTAGTAATACGGGTTGTCCTGGAGAAAAGGGTAAAAGTAGGAGTGGCAATGGGGTATGCAACTCAGACAATCCAAAATCCAGTCTTATAAGAAGGTTCGGTCAACTTGGTCACTGAGTCATAGTCTAGGGTCGGGCCATAGTCGCTGCCAAAGAGAGAGAGAAAAGAAACACTCAGCGTGCACTCTAACCTAGATCAGAATGGTTATCACTTTATCTAATCAGGAAACCTCCCACTGTAACCTCAAATTCTCCTCCAAACCTGAAAGAAGAATTAGTCGGGATCACTCGAGGAGTAAACCAACTCATCAGTGGGAATCGGGATCCAACTATCACCGCATGATAACGTAATGGAATCCACTCACGTTATCACACTCCAGAAGGTATGCGCATATCTGGCAAGTTTCAGTTTCTTTAGAAACTCCCAATGTGATTTTTATCCCATGCTCTAATGACCTTGACTTTGGCCAATAAATCATAAGTCACATGTCAAGTTCTACCCGTCATTATTCAGGTTAATTTGAACCCACCCGTACCTACCCTTGACTTTGGCCAACAAGGCAGTACGACTGTCCCAAACCAACGCATCTATCTATGCAACAGAAAAGTAACAAATAGCTACCATACACTATGCCTTGACTTTGGCCAACAAACATAGCATGAATACTAAGTGCTAACCGTCTGAAATGACGGAGGGCTACGAATGGTTTTTGGCGAAAAACCTTTAACGTAATGAACTTGATATCGTTGAAGGAACCGGATAGCTTTTTATAAAAATATAGTGGCGAAAACCTTTGCTAAAGAGGTCACTCCCGGTGAAGGGATCTCGGCTCTTTCCCCGTAGAATGAGGTGCAGGATATTCCAACTGAATACCACGATGCAAAGCAAAAGTAATCGGCTATAGTGAAGTTATTACCCTGACGCAAATTTCTGTCCAAAGGGTCACTCCCGGTGAAGGGATCTCGGCCCTTGCCTCGTCGACTGAGGTGCTGGATATTCATAACCGAATACCACTGTGCAAAAAAAAAGAGAACGTCCTTGCAATAACAGCTTTTTGAAAAATTGTTCCAACAACATCAGAATAGGTTTGTTTAGCTTGCATTGATCCGAATCAATGCAGTCCCATCAATTGATCACACCACGAAAGAACGAAAATACGATGTACGTATATGCCATCCGCATTCGCCACTGGGTCCCGTCATCACCCGTTAGGTTACTTAACTAACGACAGAGCGGGGACTGGACTAGCGCGGATGCAAAACATATACAACATCTACTAGTATATATATCAATATATAATAATTGCTCAAGGCATGATAAAATGCAACATCACAGAAATGTAATAAGCATCACAGAACAATAGAGATAATCTGGGATCCCCGGGTTTCACAGAGCCGTAACTGAAACCCGACGTTCCCCTGGTCGTGTGGATAGCCTGTGCAATGAAATCCTAGATCCCTACGGGCGCGGCAAGTTACCCGCCAAAACCTGAAGCGAGGCAGTCCCTTTCAACAACGTGAATGGACTACCCAGCACTTCATAGAATCCGGTAACTTGAGCACCCCTCCTTGGGTCAACCTGTACCCCTACGAGTGCGGCGAATAGCCCGCCAATTCTAGAGTGAAGCCCCCTCCGTCTCAAAGCCAAGAGATGCGGGCCCGTTTCCCTCTAGAACCCGGCTACCCGTGCACCCCTCCGCGGGATAATCCTAGTACATAAAGTAAAATATACAACGGGTACATCGACCTCAGCCCGGTCGTGCCCCAAAAGAATAATATACAAACAGGCAGTGACAGCAGTCCACATGTCGGACGATCGTCCCGCAATATCAAATGTACATATACAACCAAACTGTACTAACATTGCACCAGGCTATCCACCATGACAAATCCGCAACATCACAGCACAACAAAGAACATCAACGTGAATGTCACGTTCGCAAATCCGTCCAAAAGAGCTATATCAATTAGACAGGATTTACCGATCGAATGACATTCACGGTCGCAGATATAATATAAATACTGTGAACCAACATGTTTAAAATTTTCGATCGATAAAATTTCCCGAAGTGGGCCCCAAGCACAATACCCAGTACTCAAATAAATCTGGGCCCAAAATAAAATTACCAGAAACCCCATTTCCAAGATAAAAGACCACTATAGCAAAATGGTGCAGAGAAGCTACTGTTCCGCGGCGGAACCGCGGCCAAAACGTGGGTACGGCCGCGGTTCCGCAGCGCTACAGTGAGATCATTTCACCAAATTTCAACAATAATCTTAAAAAAACCCTGCCTGATTTTCTGCAATACACCAAATAATTTTTTGACAACAGAAAAATTTCGACAGAAAGTTCATGACTTGGAATCGCGGTTTCGGAATTTTCGTTCGATCGAAGTTCTAAACACGTTAGAATAAGCTAGTAAAGATTAATGGCGTGGCTCTGATACCATGTAAGTCTACGGTAGCGCCCCGGCCGTCTGTACGAGGCAAAAACGCGGAAATGAAAAACTTTTTCAAACTAGAAACCGGCGCTATCGTATGCTTAAAACCCGTATCGAACCATTAACCTACAACTAGCTATCTAGAGAAGGGATAGAATGCTATACCGATCGATCCGTGTCCTTCGGTCTTTGGCCACCATCCCAAGCTCCTCGCGGCATCTCCGGTCTCGATCTCCTCGTCGGAAAGGGGCACCACATCTACGAGTCTTTTTACGGTCTCCCGCTTCGTCCGAAGCAACTCAGGCACGAAGTGTGCTAGCCGACGTGTCCAAGGTGTTGTAGAGAATGTTTGTGATCACTTTGTCTCTTGCATCCATTGCTTGGATGGAGGTTGAAGGTGTTGCCATTAATGGAAGCTATGAGCTAGAGGAAGAAGAATAAGAAGGAGATGCTTTTCTTTTGTTGTTCTTTTGATGAAAAAATGAGAGCAAGAGAGAAATAATACAAGACCAAGCTCACCCCAAGGCAACCCCTCTCTCTCTTCTTATCATATCAATACCAATCCATCCACAAATATGACATTTTTCACAAAAAAGAGACCATGAGTCATAATATATGTCCATGTCACATTGATGCATCTCATGATGAAAATCTAGCTCATTATTTCCATTAACAAACATTAATCCAAATGTTTGCAACAATAAAAAGATACGGCAACATCTAAAGTAAACTCGTGACGGATCACAAGGATACCCCTCACCTGTATATACATACCTGCATCCGCATTCCGACTGAATGCGAATGCGACGAGACTAAAGTAATCCAACAAATCTAATACTAGGATCCGGCTTAAACCAAAGCCCACTAGTATGATCCGTCCGATCATGATCCGTGCAATACCGCACGTGTATGATCGAACCCTGCCATATATCATACGGCCTCTACAACGTTTTGCCCGAAACTTGAGAAACTGTCTGTGGGGGACTCTAAAGACTCATCAATACCTTGGCTGTGGATTTAACCACTAGCACGTCAGAGGTATTAGCCGTACGTAACGGGTTACCAGGTATTGACCAAAAGGGAGGTCGATGAGCGAACTCATCCTGACACCCTACTGAGCTTGTCAGTGACAATATCCGTACAGTCCGGTCCGTTCATCTATGAGCATCGCATGGCGGGCCTAGGGGGTTGGTAAAAGTCAGACCCCCAAAAGCGGTACAAGTCGTGTCGGAGTGTAGCCCAGAACACCCTGAGATACTACTGGAATACCTACCAGTAAATCTCCTGCCTTGGCCAAGGACTTCGTGTAATGGCTCTCCTAGACACAGCGCGACCTCACCCCCAATACCTGGAGAGACGAACCCCTGCCGATCCGCTCACTGCCTCCATGTGGCTCGGGACTGTACCCAACTAAAACCTGTTTGCACGACTCCTTTGAGCCGTGGTAGGGTAGTAATCAAAGTACAGTGGGAACTCACACGAGACAAATGACGATCTCAGGTCGATGAACTAACCTGTACACATGTCACCAGGAAACTGCTATCTGACGTCAGGTATAATACCAACTAGCATGTTCCCGGCGAGTCCTGTCCAGTGTACTCATAACCCAATGAGCACATGTATACATCTTAGGTGAACCAACTGACACCAATGGCTTATGAGACCGGCCACCGCCCCTCGTCGGGGTCTCGACTGTATACACTAGTCTACTCCGGAGTATCGATGCCCTGTCTCGAAAACTCCCACGACTAGGGACCTTTTAAGGATGTGCTTATAGACCCCAGCTCCCACGTATATGATCGCCATCATACTGCTGGCAGTCAAGCAAGAATCCTAAGGGCTCTATCAATGTGTAATAGTGACCTGTAAGGTCACTTGAAGCTGTACACGATGATAAAGATAAACCAGATAGCATGCTATCATCTCGAGTAAGGCTGTCCTACCGGCATAGGTCCTTCCTCAATCATTGCAATCACGTGCCTGTGATCCAATAATTGACTCTGAGGGCACTATATCCAACATCAAGAACAATATAAATATTGATCTTCCTGATGGTAGAAAGTTATCCCTCGTCAAAGCCCGGGATAACCCACGAACAGCCATTACTGAAACGTGCCTCGAATTTATCCGGATTCTGGTTTTAAGTATCAGCCGGACAACTCCCTATATCTTAACATCGTTAAGACATAAATTGATTCTATATAAATTTAATATAGAAACAAAAGCACTAATTTAATTGGAACCAGATTCAAAATCATGCAGCTGTCTCCAGTGCATATCAACCAAATGGAAAGAGGACAATCAACATTACTCATCTAGGAGTGCATCCACATATGAGTAACCCGAAAGAGAAGCAAGTTCTCAAAACCATTACTATCAGTGGAATACCAGACACAAGTATCTACATTTTCGACTTCATCGAAGAATCCTGATACTTCCAACAAATGGTTCTCTACTTTATTCTTATACCTATAACTTCTCTATATCTGGACTTTGCATTTCAACGAAATACTTGTCCAGAACTGGAGAAGTCACAAGTAAACAGAATATAGTACGAGTACCAACCCTTTTGTCCTAATGGACACTGGACAACATACAATACTTTGTATAAGTCCCCTGAGTTCAATAACTCAAATCCTGTGCGTCGTAGGTTAAAAAAACTGTATTATGCTTAAGAAGAATTACACCGCTGTTGAATACACCTTACCTAATCACCAACTGATATAGGTAAATGTCACTTAATATAAAAAAGTTATATCTCAATTTATAAAATAAACGTACAGATATATCAGTTTGAAATTGGTGCACAACAACGGATATTCAAAACCAAAATTTTTCCATCCGGTAAAAATCCAGATGATTTTCTCAAATATCACCAATTACAACGAATTCCGATATAATGAGGATCTAATCACCAAATTCCCAATATCTTACTCCCACTCACCATCCGCAATAACATGCAGATGTGAGAACTGATCTGGTAAATACATACCCTGGAGTTAGATTCTTATTGGGAAAACAGTTTTCAATTAACATCGTACAGTAAAACTGAAACATGAAAATATTTCAAAAATGGTTAACTGGTATTTCTAGTAATGCCTCTTCCACTATCCTGAATCATGACAGTAACCATATACTTACCTGCCCTCACTGCAATCCCTTTATTATGTCTTTACTTATTACCTTATGTACATCTTCTTTACGCTAATTGGTTTTCTTCATTCCCTACCCTTCGGCACCAGCCTAAGGTTTGGAAGAAGACTATCCAATAAGCGTAATAGGTGTACTCTCCTAATCCTAGGATGCCTCGCAACCTGAGAGAAGCTAAAGAGAAAAGACATCTGAATAATCCTATTCAATTTCTCCTGTACCAGAATCCATCCTCGAAAAAGTTCATTCGAGTTCGTATGTAACTATACGATGGATTTATCCAATGGAAGTGGATATCCGTAGTGATACGGAGTGTCCTAAAGAAATGCAAAGTGGATGTAGGAGTGGTAGGGGTATACATGGTCTTTGTCGTGAATGATGGTGATCGCAATTTTCTTTGCCATTATTCTAATCCATTTATATGTCTTTACTTATCACCTTCTGTACACCACAGTTAAGCTTGTTGGTTTTCTTCCTTCCCTACCGTTCGGCACCTGCCTATGGTTTGGAGGAAGACTATCCAATAAGCTCAATAGG
Source organism: Agapanthus africanus (assembly GCA_030015575.1). Taxonomy (NCBI): domain Eukaryota; kingdom Viridiplantae; phylum Streptophyta; class Magnoliopsida; order Asparagales; family Amaryllidaceae; genus Agapanthus; species Agapanthus africanus. The sequence goes on from CM057348.1 coordinate 543,319,717, forward strand.
TGTACCCTCTCCTAATCCTAGGAGCCCTCAAAACCTGAGAGAAGGTAAAGAGAAAAGACAACCGAATAATCCTATTCAATCTCTCCAGAACCAGAATCCATCCTCGAAAAAGTTCCTTCGAGTTCGTATGTAACTATACGATGAATTTATCCAATGGAAGTGGATATCCGTAGTGATATGGAGTGTCCTAGAGAAATGCAAAGTGGATGTAGAAGTGGCAATGATGTATGCGACACCGTGACATTCCAAAAGCCAAAATGTTTTAAGAAGGTTCGGTTAATTTGGTTCATGAGTTTTAGTTTAGGTCGGGTCATAGACGCAGCCAGAGAGAGAGAGAAAAGAAACACTCAGCGTGCACTCTAACCTAGATCAGAATGGTTAATCAATTTATCTAATCTGGATGGCTCCCACTGTTTCCTCGAATTCTCCTCCAAACCCAAAAGGAGAATTAGTCAGAATCACCCGAGGAGTAATCCTACTCATCAGTGGGAATCGGGATCCAACTATTATCGCATGATAACTTGATGGAAGCCACTCAAGTCACCACACTCCAGAAGGTATGCGCAAGCCTGGCAAGTTTCCTGTATGTTTGAAACTCCCGATATGATTTTTACCTCAAGCAGCTTATGACCTTGACGGATGCCAACAAATCATAAGTTGCAAATCAAGTTCTACCCGTCATTGTCCTGATTAATTTAGACCCACCCGTACTCGCCCTTGACGGATGCCAACAAGGCTGCACGACTGTCCTAGATTAATGCATATTCATGCTACAGAGAAGTAACACACAGTTACCGCACACTATGCCTTGACGGAAGCCAACAAATATAGCATGAATACTTGGCGCTACTTTTCTGAAATGACGGAGGGCTACGGCTGGTTTTTGGCGAAAAACCTTTAACATAATGAACTTGATATCGTTGAAGGAATCCAAGTGGTTTTATAAATATATAGTGGCGAAAACTTTTGCTAAAGAGGTCACTCCCGGTGAAGGGATCTCGGGTCTTTCCCCGTCGAATGGGGTGCAGGATATCCCAAACTGAATACCACGATGCAAAACAAAAATAATCGACTATATTAAAGTTATTACGTTGACGCAAACTTTTACTCAAGGGGTCACTCCCGATGAAGGGATCTCGGCCCTTACCTCGTCGAATGAGGTGCTGGATATTCATAACCGACTACCACTGTTCAAAGCAAAAGAGAACGTCTGTAATGTCAGTTTTTAAAAACTTGGTTCCAACAACATCATATATATATAGGTTTGTTTTATCCTTGCATTGATAAGAATCTATGCAGTCTCATCAATTAATCACACCAGAAAAGAACGAAAATAAAATGTACGTATATGCCATCCGCATTCGCCACTGGGTCCCGTCATCATCCGTTAGGTTACTTAACTAACGACAGAGCGGGGACTGGGCTAGCGCGGGTGCAAAACATATACAACATCTACTAGTATATATAAATATATATAACAATCGTCCCAGGCATGACATAAAGCAACATCACAGAAAGTCATGAAGCCACAAATTTACAAAGGACCCCCTCTACAAAACTAATTTGCATAACTGCAAATAACCCCCTCCATCAGAAAGTCCGGCCGGGAAGGAACAAAGGAAAATTGGCCGAAACAGAATGCAAACCGGCAACTTCAGAAAACTGATCCCGTAATAAATTACAGGAAAACCCCGCGACTGTATATACATACCCGCATTTGTATTCCCACTGAATACAAATGCAAAGAGACAAAACTACACTGTCTAATACTAGGATCCGGCTTAAACCAAAGCCCGCTAGTAAAAACCGTCCGATCACGATCCGTGCAATACCGCACGTATCTGATCGAACCCTGCCATATCTCCATACGGGCTCTACAGCGTTTCGCCCAAAACTTGAGAAAACGGTCTGTGGGGGACTCTAAAGACTCGTCAATACTTTGGTTGTGGATTTAACCACTAGCACGTCAGAGGTATTAGCCATACGTAACGGGCTACCAGGTATTGACCAAAAGGGACGTCGATGAGCGAACTCATCCTGACACCCTACTGAGCCTGTCAGTGACAATATCCGTACAGTCCGGTCCGTTCGTCTATGAGCATCGCATGGCGGGCCTAGGGGGTTGGTAAAAGTCAGACCCCCAAAAGCGGTACAAGTCGTGTCGGAGTGTAGTCCAGAACACCCTGAGATACTACTGGAATACCTACCAGTAAATCTCCTGCCTTGGCCAAGGACTTTGTGTAATGGCTCTCCTAGACACAGCGCGACCTCACCCCCAATACCGTGAGAGACGAACCCCTGCAGATCCGCTCACTGCCTCCATGTGGCTCGGAACTGTACCCAACTAAAACCTGTTTGCACGTCTCCTTTGAGCGTGGTAGGGTAGTAATCAAAGCACAGTGGGAACTCACACGAGACAAATGACGATATCAGGTCGATGAACTAACCTATACATATGTCACCAGGGAACTGCTATCTGACGTCAGGTATAATACCAACTTGTATGTTCCCGGCGAGTCCTGTCCGGTGTACTCATAACCCAATGAGCACATGTATACATCTTAGGTGAACCAACTGACACCAGTGGCTTGTGAGACCGGCCACCGCCCCTCGTCGGGGTCTCGACTGTATACACTAGCCTACTCTGAAGTATCGATACCCTGTCTCGAAACTCCCTCGACTAGGGACCTTTTAAGGATTTGCTTATAGACCCCAGCTCCCACGTATATGATCGCCCTCATACTGCTGGTAGTCAAGCAAGAATCCTAGGGACTCTATCAACGTGCAATAGTGATCAGTAATGTCACCTAAAGCAGTACACGATGATAAAGTTAAACCAGATAACATACTATCATCTTGAGTAAGTCTGTCCTACCGGGATAGGTCCTCCCTCAATCATTGCAATCACGTGCCTGTGATCCAATAATTGACTCTGAGGGCACTATCTCCAACAATCTCCCACTTGCACTCAAGGCTAATTATTATGATGTCGCATACTCACAGCCCGTGTGATACCGAACACCCAACTCCTCTACTAGTCAGTCTCACAAAGCTCGTTTGCGAAACTATTGCGTTCGAGAAATAGCCTCAGTGAGTGGATCCGCTCTGATGTTCCTTTCTATGTCTCTCTTTATCTCAAGTTCGCGGAGAAAGCCATCTCCCGAAATGAGCAATACCTGTTTTAGAATGTGTCTGGATGTCTGATGGGACCTACCTCATAAATGAACTCCAAATCCAATCTTCTTAGACTGTATTGTCAACTGAACTTAATCAGTATCCTGCACCATGCCTCCCTCAGTATCCGCCTGGACCACCTGTCCAAAATACTGCCCCTCATCAGAGGGAAAACCATAACTCTGACAGTCACTCTGTCATCCATGTCACCTTGGAAGCCTGGAATGATAACCGTGGAAGCCTGGAATGATAACCGTCTCCTAAAGGAGGCTGCCGTTATCAAATCCCTAGAACATGCACTTATGTTCTAAAGCTGCTTCCGAACGTTTCTCCAGGATTGGATCAATATCAACTTATTGCATCTACTGCAAGAACAACATCTGGTGTGGTACTTGACATCTCATGATTGACTCAATTGCCTAAGCAAGTGATCTGCCAATCATGCACATCCCTCTCTACTTTAGTCTGTAAGACACCTTTAGAGATGGTGACTCCATTATCTACAGATACACTACCGTGCCAGGAGTCGTCCATTCTAAAACACCTTTAGAATGCTGTCTAAGTACCCAGATTGGGAAACTACCCAAATCTAGATCTAAAACCATAGACCTAGTAACCAGAATATCTGATATAATATCCAAATCCTTTGTGGAGAAACTACTGTGTGACGACCAAAGTATAACCGATCATAGTATAGGAATTTCACTTCCTACTTTGTGTATGTCATCCAAATACCATGACATCACACCCTACTACCTTCTTAACAGATTCATCCCCTATTCTGATGAAGTCAAACCTATGACTGTCACATCAGAAATAGATGATCTATCTCCGCTATATCTGATTTAGTCCAAAGACATAAGCCACCTGTCCACCAATGCTTCTGCTGCTCCCACTGATTACGACAACCCTCTGGCAGAGTCATATAGACGTATACTTCTAAAGCTAGTTTAGAACGATGCTATACTCATCCTATTGCCGGGTCTCACGGTCTGGAACAACAGCAATGGCAAGTCTGGGTAAACAAGAACCTCCCTGTCACCGTCCTTGAGGCTACCGGAGTACCTCTCGGGTGCCTGAGGTTACCCACCATATCTGCGGAGTGGCCAATGGAATGTCAAACCAAATTGAATCTATAGGTTCTTATCAAATTTTCCGTAATCGTTTGCGGTTCTGGAATCGCTTCCAGTTCTACCATACTCCCACTACTGTTTTCTGAAAAAATCCATTTTTATTAAAACTGTGGCGAGTCTAGAATAATATCACTATTGATCTTCTAGATGGTAGAAAGTCAACCCTCGTCATAGCCCGGGTCAACCCACAAACAGCCATTACAGAAACGTGCCTTGAGTCATCCAGAGTCTGGTTTTAAGCATAAGCTAGACAACTCCCCGTATCTTAACAATGTCAAGATATGAACTGTTCTATATCCAATACAGAAACAGAGGCACTGATTTAATTGAATCAGATTCAAATCATGCAGCTGTCTCCAGTGCATGTCAACTGAATGGAGAGAGGCCGATCAGCGTTACTCAACTTAGGAATGCTTCCAATTATGAGTACCTGAAAGAGAAGCAAGTTCTTTTAAACATTACTATCAACTGAATGTCTTACACAAGTATCTATATCTTCGATCACCTTGAAGAATCCCGATACTTGCAATACCTGGTTCTCTACTTTACTCTTATACCTATAACTTCTCAAAACCTGGACCTTGTGTTTCTACGAAACACCTGTCAAACTAGAGAAGTCATAAGTAAACCGAATATAGTACGAGGACCAACCCCTATGTCCTCATGGACACTGGACAACATACAATACTCTGTATAAGTCCCATGAGTCTAGTGACTCATTCACTGTGTGTCGTAGGTTGAAAACTGTACTTATGGTTAAGAAGAATTACACCGCTGATCAATGCTCCTTACCTAATCATCCACTGATATAGGTAAATGTCATACACATAATTTAAAAAAGTTATATCTCACTCTATGAAAATAGACGTACAGATATATCAATTTGAAATTGGTGCATAACAACGGATATTCAAAACCAAACATTTACCGTCCGGCAAACAACCCAGGTGACTTCCTCAAATATCACCAATTACAACGAATTCCGATATAATGAGGATGATCACCTAATTCTCAATAACTTACTCCTACTCATCATCTGTAAAACCATACAGATGTGAGAATTATACCTGGTAAATACATACCCTGGAGCAAGCACTAATTGGGAAATCAGTTTTCTTTTAACAGTACACAGTGAAACTGAAACATTGAAATGTTTCGATGGGGTATCCGGGTATTCCTAGTAATGCCTCTTCCATTATCAGATTCACAACTGTAACCGTATATTTCTTTGCCATCTCTCCAAATCCCTTTATATGTCTTTAGTCATTACCTTCTGTACACCCCTTTAGGCCAAATGGTTTTCTTCCTTCCCTACCGTTCGGCACCAGCCTATGGTTTGGAAGAAGACTATCCAATAAGCATAATGGGTGTACTGTCCTAATCCTAGGAACACTCGCAATGCGAGAGAAGGTGAAGATAAAAGACAACCGAACAAAACCTTATTCCTATTTCTCCTGAACCAGAATCCATCCCCGAACTGGAACAAGTTCCTTTCGAGTTCGTATATAACCATACGATGGAGTATCCAATAAACTGTGGATCTTTGTAGTGATACAAAGTGTTCTGGAGAAATACAAAGGTAAAGTGGGAGTGGTAATGAAATACTTGGTTTGGTCGTAAATAGCAGTCGCAATTTACTTTGCCCTCCTTCTAATCCCTTTATTTGTCTCAACTTAATACCTTCTGTACACCACACTTAGGCTAATCGGCTTTCTTCATTCCCTACCGTTCGGCACCAGCCTAAGGTTTGGAAGAAGACTATCCAATTTGCGTAATAGGTGTACTATCTCCTAAACCAAGAAGTACTCACAACCTGAGAGAAGGCAAAAAGGAAAAGACAACTGAATAGTCCTATTCGTTTTCTCCAGAACCGGAAACCATTCTCGAATAAATTCCTTCGAGTTCGTATATAACCATACGATGGTTTTGTCCAATGGAAGTGGACGTTCGTAGTAATACGGGGTGTCCTGGAGAAAAGGGTAAAAGTAGGAGTGGCAATGAGGTATGCAACTCTGACAATCCAAAAGCCAGTGTTTAAGAAGGTTCGGTCAACTTGGTCACTGAGTCATAGTCTAGGGTCGGGTCATGGTCGCTGCCAAAGAGAGAGTGAAAAGAAACACTCAGCGTGCACTCTAACCTAGATCAGAATGGTTATCAATTTATCTAATCAGGAAACCTCCCACTGTAACCTCAAATTCTTCTCCAAACCCGAAAGAAGAATTAGTCGGGATAACCCGAGGAGTAAACCAACTCATCAGTGGGAATCGGGATCCAACTATCATCGCATGATAACGTGACGGAATCCGCTCATATTATCACACTCCAGAAGGTATGCGCATATCTGGCAAGTTTTAGTTTCTTTAGAAACTCCCGATGTGGATTTTTACCCCATGCTCTTATGACCTTGACTTTGGCCAACAAATCATAAGTCGCATGTCAAGTTCTACCCGTCATTCTCCATGTTAATTTGAACCCACCCGTACAAGCCCTTGACTTTGGCCAACAAGGCGATACGACTGTCCCAAACCAACGCATCTATCTATGCTGCATATGAATACTCAATAGCTACCAATCACCGTGCCTTGACTTTGGCCAACAAACACAGCTTGAATACTTATTGACTATTCATATGAAACGACGGAGGGCTACGAATGGTTTCTGGCGAAAACCTTTAACGTAATGAACTTGATATCGTTGAAGGAACCAAATAGCTTTTTAAAAATATAGTGACGAAAACCTTTGCTAAAGAGGTCACTCCCAGTGAAGGGATCTCGGCTCTTTCCCCGTAGAATGAGGTACAGGATATTCCAACTGAATACCACGATGCAAAGCAAAAGTAATCGGCTATAGTGAAGTTATTGCCCTGACGCAAACTTCTGTCCAAGGGGTCACTCCCGGTGAAGGGATCTCGGCTCTTGCCTCGTCGACTGAGGCGCTGGATATTCATAACCGAATACCACTGTGCAAAACAAAAGAGAACGCCCTTATAATAACAGCTTTTTGAAAAATTGTTCCAACAACATCAGAATATGTTTGTTTAGCTTGCATTGATCCGAATCAACGCAGTCCCATCAATTGATCACACCAATAAAGAACGAAAATAATGATGTACGCATATGCCATCCGTATTCGCCACTGGGTCCCGTCATCACCCATTAGGTTACTTAACTAACGACAGAGCGGGGACTGGACTAGCGCGGATGCAAAAAATATACAACATCTACTAGTATATATATCAATATATAATATTCGTTCAAGGCATGATAAAATGCAACATCACAGAAATGTATTAAGCATCACAGAACAATACAGATATCTGGGATCCCCGGGTTTCATAGAGCCGCTACTGAAACCCGACGTTTCCCTGGTCGTGTGGATAGCCTGTGCAATGAAATCCTAGACCCTTATGGGCGTGGCAAGTTACCCGCCAAAACCTGAAGCGAAGCAGCCCCCTTCAACAACGTGAATGGACCACCCAGCACTTCACGGAATCCGGTAACTTGGGCACCCCTTCTGGGTCAACCTATACCCCCTACGAGTGCGGCGAATAGCCCGCCAATTCTAGAGTGAAGCCCCCACCGTCTCAATGCCATGAGATGCGGGCCCGTTGCCCTCTAGAATCCGGCTATCCGTGCACCCCTCCGCGGGGTAATCCTAGTACAGAAAGTAAAATATACATACAACGGGTACATCGACCTCGACCCGGTCGTGCCCCAAAAGAATAGTACAAACAGGCAGTGACGGCAGTCCACATGTCGGACGCTCGCCCCGCAATATCAAATGTACATATAAAACAAAACTGTACTACCACTGCAACCAGGCTATCCCCCACGACCAATCCGCAACATCACAGCACAACACAGAACATCAACGTGAATGTCACGTTCGCAAATCCGTCTAAAAGGGCTATAACAGTTAGACAGGATTTACCGATCAAATGACATTCACGGTCGCAGATATAATATAAATACTGTGAATTAACATTTTTAAAATTTGCGATCGACCAAATTTACCGAAGTGGGCCCCAAGCACTACTATAGCACTCAAAAAAAATCTGGGCCCAAACAGAACATTCCAAAAACCCTATTCTCAAGTCAGAAGCCTACTGTGAAAATTTGGTGCAAAGATAACACTTTCCCACTGCGGAACCGCGACCAAACCAAGGGTTTGGCCGCGTTTCCGCGGTCGTACTGAGGAATCATTGCATCGAATTTTCCCAGAATGCTTAGAATTCCCTGCACTTATTTCTGCAATGTACTGAAAAATTTTTAGAGCCAAAAAAATTTCGACAGAAACTTATGCAATAGAAAATACGGTTTTTGGGATTTTTGATCGATCGAGTTTTAAACACATTAGACCAAGCTAGACTAGGTTAATGGCGTGGCTCTGATACCATTGTAAGTGCACGGCGGCGCCCCGGCCGTCAATCCGACGCCGGAATGCGGAAACGAAACTTTTCTAAAACTAAGAAACCGGCACCACCGCGCACTAAAATCCCGGATCGGGCCATTAACCTAACTCTAGCAAACTAGAAAAGGAGTAGAGAAGCTATACCAAGCGATCCATGTCCTTCGGTCTTCGCCTCCACTCCGATCTCCTCGCGGAACCTCCGGTCTTCATCTCCTCGTCGGAATGGGCACCACATCGCCGGGTTCTTTTACGGGCTCCCACCTCTGGACCGAGGCAACTCGGGCACGAAGTTGGCGAGCCGACGTGCCCAAGGAGTGCTGTAGTCTAAATATAGAATAGATTGTCTCATGGGGTGAAGTTGCCTTTTTGATGGAAAAGAGAAATAATGAACTTTGGAGATTTTTGTGGCAAGTAGAGAAAAATGAGATGATGGAATTTTTCTCACAAATATGAACCCCCTCCTCTCTCCCAAAGTGGCCGGCCCCAATAAGAATGGTGGAGGAAAGATGAATCAATAATCAAAAATAAGAAAAGGATGATAAATAAGTCACAACCAAATCACCTCCACATCCTTTCCATAACCATCACCATAAATGCAAGAGAAGAGATGGAAAAGGAATCTCATGATGGTAGAACCATCATGAAGCCACAAATTTACAAAGGACCCCCTCCACAAAACTAATTTGCATAACTGCAAATAACCCCCTCCATCAGAAAGTCCGGCCGGGAAGGAACAAAGGAAAACTGGCCGAAACGGAATGCAAACCGGCAACTTCAGAAAACTGATCCCGTAATAAATTACAGGAAAACCCCACGACTGTATATACATACCCGCATTTGTATTCCCACTGAATACAAATGCAAAGAGACAAAACTACACTGTCTAATACTAGGATCCGGCTTAAACCAAAACCCGCTAGTAAAAACCGTCCGATCACGATCCGTGCAATACCGCACGTATCTGATCGAACCCTGCCATATCTCCATACGGCCTCTACAGCGTTTCGTCCAAAACTTGAGAAAACGGTATGTGGGGGACTCTAAAGACTCGTCAATATTTTGGTTGTGGATTTAACCACTAGCACGTCAGAGGTATTAGCCTATACGTAACGGGCTACCAGGTATTGACCAAAAGGGACGTCGATGAGCGAACTCATCCTGACACCCTACTGAGCCTGTCAGTGACAATATCCGTACAGTCCGGTCCGTTCGTCTATGAGCATCGCATGGCGGGCCTAGGGGGTTGGTAAAAGTCAGACCCCCAAAAGCGGTACAAGTCGTGTCGGAGTGTAGTCCAGAACACCCTGAGATACTACTGGAATACCTACCAGTAAATCTCCTGCCTTGGCCAAGGACTTCGTATAATGGCTCTCCTAGACACAGCGCGACCTCACCCCCAATACCGTAAGAGACGAACCCCTGCAGATCCGCTCACTGCCTCCATGTGGCTCGGGACTGTACCTAACTAAAACCTGTTTGCACGTCTCCTTTGAGCGTGGTAGGGTAGTAATCAAAGCACAGTGGGAACTCACACGAGACAAATGACGATCTCAGGTCGATGAACTAACCTGTACACATGTCACCAGGGAACTGCTATCTGACGTCAGGTATAATACCAACTAGCATGTTCCCGGCGAGTCCTGTCCGGTGTACTCATAACCCAATAAGCACTTGTATACATCTTAGGTGAACCAACTGACACCAGTGGCTTGTGAGACCGGCCACCGCCCCTCGTCGGGGTCTCGACTGTATACACTAGCTTACTTTGGAGTATCGATGCCCTGTCTCGAAACTCTCTCGACTAGGGACCTTTTAAGGATTTGCTTATAGACCCCAGCTCCCACGTATATGATCACCCTCATACTGCTGGTAGTCAAGCAAGAATCCTAGGGGATCTATCAACGTGCAATAGTGATCAGTAATGTCACCTAAAGCAGTACACGATGATAAAGATAAACCAGATAGCATACTATCATCTTGAGTAAGACTGTCCTACCGGGATAGGTCCTCTCTCAATCATTGCAATCACGTGCCTGTGATCCAATAATTGACTCTGAGGGCACTATCTCCAACAGAAACATCACAGAAGCAACACAGAATGATGGATAATCTGGAGCCCCGGGTTTCACTTGAGCCGTAAGTGAGATCCGACGTTCCCTGTCGTGTGGATAACATGTGCAATGAAACCTATACCCCCTACGAGTACGGCGAATAGCCTGCCAATTCTAGAGTAAGGTCCCCTTCGTCCCAACGCTATGAGATGCGGACCCGTTGCCCTCTAGAATCCGGCTATTCGTGCACTCCACCGCGGGGTAATCCTAGTACAGAAAATAAAATAATATACAAGGGTGACATCGACATCATCCCGGTCGTGCCCCAAAAGAATAATATACAGAATGGCAGTGAGGCAGTCCACATGTCGGACGCTCGCCCCGCAATATCAAATGTACAAATGAAATAAAACTGTACTAACATTGCACCATTGCTATCCACCACGACGATCCAACCAACATCACAGCACAACACAAAACATCAACGTGAATGTCACGTTCGCAAACCCTTCTAAAAGAACATATAGCAGTTAGACGGGTTTACCGATCAAATGACATTCACAGTCGCAGATAGAAAAGTATGTACTGTTAAACGCACACTTAAAATACCGATCGACTAAATTCCAATTTGGCCCCAATAGAAAAACACTTCACAGAAATCTGGGCCAAGACAGTATATGTCAAAAATCACAATTCCAAGTCAGGGTGCTACAGGAAAAATTTGGTAGCCCGTCGCCACTAAATAGCCGCGGATTCACCGCCAATGGGGGGTAAGTGCGGCGGTTCCGCGGCGCATTGGAGGAATCAGAGGCCCAAATTTTTTCTGCTCCCATAAAATCGCCTGCACGGATTTTTAAGCCACTGGAAAATATTTTTTGAACACTTTTGAAAATCGGCAGAGAACGGAAAATTGGAATCGCGTTTTCGGAAATTTCCGTCGATCGATCTTTCAAGCACGTTTAAACAAGCTAGTAAGGGGTTTAAAGGGTGGCTCTGATACCATGAAGGGTTCCGGCAGCGCCCCGGCCATCGAAACGCGGCCAAAATGCGGAACAAAAATTTCTAAAACCGGCGCTACCGTTACCTGATTTCCGGATCGACCTTAAACCCTATTCTAGCGAGCTATCTAAGAGTTAGAAAGGTTATACCGAGATGATCCGAGTTCTTCGGTCTTCATTCCAAGCTCCTAGCGATCTTTTGATGATGTTTGGTTGCCGGTCTTCCTTCATCTCCGATGATCCACCTGAGGGAAACGGTGCTAGCTCCAGCCTCGACAAACGAGGCAACCGACGCCCCAAAGTTGCTAGCTATGGAGAGTGGGGGTGTATGAAAAGTGTCACTACAATTTTCTCTCTTTTCATGTGCTCCATAGAGCAACCATAGAAAAAGAATGGAGGTGAGGAAGCTTTGGCATGAACTAAAAATGGCTAAGTCTTTCTTGAGAGCATAAGAGAGTGGGCTAGCATGTAATGTGTAAATGTAAATCAAATGAAATGAATCCCCATCACCTCATAGTGGCCGCCCCCCTCTCTCTCCCATCAAAAATCTCCTTTTCCTTTTTACAATAAAATAAATCAAACCATACTTTGCACCATGCTTTGACTCATGCCCATGCCTTGTCACCTTTTCCACCTCATTAATAAAACAAATGAATTTCCATAAATGGAAAATCATATTAATGAGGTGGTATCTTCTAGAAGCTATTCCGTAGAAAATACGGAATACTTCCCGGTACATGTATCGAAATACATATACGCGTATTCGTACAAAAATACGAATAGCCAAGAGAGAAAACGAATAGTGAACAATAATACTAGAATACGTATATACAAATACATATATAAATTATTAAATCAAAACCCGATTTAATAATCCGGCTTAATCCTAAACCGCTAGTATTATCAACCGTCCGATTAAAATCTGCACAGCATGTGCACATATTTAATCGGACACCTGTATGTATCAACATATCTCATGTACACCGTATCGCCTGAACCGTGAAACCCCTCTGTGTGGGACTCTAAAGACTCGTCAATACGCTGAAAGTGGGTTTAACCACAAGCACGTCAGCGGCACTAGCTGTACATAACGGCTACCCAGGTATTGAGCAAAAGGGAGGCCGACGAGCAAACTCATCCTGATCCCCTACTGAGCCTGTCAGTGACAATATCTGTACAGTCCGGTCTGTTCGTCTAAGAGTATCGCATACCGAGTCTAGGGGGGTGGATAAAGTTAGATCCCAACAACGCGATATTTAGTGTCGGTATGAAACCTATCACCGCCTGAGAAACTATCGATCCTGGATCGATAATTCTCGTCCACCGTGGCCACGGATTTATGGTGATGGCCATCCGTACACAACGCGACATCAACCCCCAATACCGGGAGAGACGAATCCCCGACGATCCAATCACCGCCTCCATGTGGCTCGAACTGTACCCAACTAAAACCTGTTTGCACGACTCCTTTGAGCCGTGGTAGGGTAGTAATCATAGCACAGTGGGAACTCACACGAGACAAATGACGATCTCAGGTCGACAGACTAACCTGTACACATGTCACCTGGGAACTGCTATCTGACAATAGGTATAATACCAACTAGCAGGTTCCCGGCGAGTCCGTCCAGTGTACTCATAACCCAATGAACACCTGTATACTATCTTAGGTTAACATACTAACACCAATGGCTTGTGAGACCTGGCCACCGCCCCTCGTCGGGATCTCGATCAGTATACACTAGTCTACACTGGAGTATCGATACCCGGTCTCGATACTCCTACGACTAGGGACATTTAAGGATGCGCTTATAGACCCCAGCTCCCACATATATGATCGCCATCATAATGCTGGAAGTCAAGTAAGAATCCTATGGACTCTATCAACACGTACATGGTGATAAAGACAAACCAGATAACATACTATCATCTTGAGTAACACTGCTTTATCGGTATAGGTCCTCACTCAATCATCATAATCACAAGTCCGCGACTATGATAATTGCTTTGAGGGCACTATAGCCAACACCACCGGCCACAAAAAAGTGATGGGGACTGAGTATATGTTGCGGTTTGTTGGTCCCATAACAAATGTTCATATTTATCCAAAATCCCTGCAATTCTTTAACTTTTCTCAAAAGACCAAAGAACCCTGAATTTGATATATGGCAGGTGAATGTGACAGTTTTATGTCAAAAGACTATTGCTTCTTTCTTCCACCTTTGATCTAACCCTCTTGCACTCAATTTCCCCCACCCCCTATGCTAGTCCCTTTTCTTTTTTCTTCATTTATTTTGGCATTTCAATTTCTAATTGAGACGGTTTCTACATGAGCAAATAAAGACAATAAATGTTTGTTCAATGAGGCCTAAGGGTAGACCTAAAAGAACATGAATAGAGGGAATTAAAAAAGCTAGGCTAAAATGAGGAGATGGCCCGAGCAGAAAGAAAAAAAAGGATTTATATAGCCGACCACAATAATTTGGGACAAAGGCTTTGTTGTTGTTGTTGTTGTAATTTCTGATTCCAAGCATAGTATTAGGGTATTAGGGTAATTTCTGAATATGATGCAAACAATAGAAAATTATTTAAGGGGGGAAGTGTTTATGGAGGTATATAATAGGCAGGTTTGGGTAAGCAACTTAATGGCGGTTGATGTAGGTGAGGGTAATAAAAAAGGATTTGGGGAAAGCTTTAGTGGAGAATGAAGAAGGTAACACCAACTGGGGTACAAAAAGCTAATTATTTAATAACCATTTAACATTTTTTCCCTTTTTCGCCGGGGTGGGGTTTTTTGAAGAAATTTAGTGATCTGCAGGTTTTTTAACAAAAACAAATATTTGCAAAGGGTGTATAAAAGACATATTTTAGGGAGGCATACAAAAAATATCCTTGTAGGATATACAGTTAATTACCAAGCTAATTTATTTAGAAAGGCTTCCAAAATATTACTATATTTCAAGTTTTCTATCTGAACTGAGGTTACATCTATAATCTTGACAATCACATCTATTCCAAAAGCAGATTTAGAAGTCTATTTTCACCGAACATATATTGCGATTTTGGATTAAATTTTTTCGAAATGCGCACCTTATTTTGTGCCGAAAGCACAAATTAACTTACTTGTAAAGAATTCCGGCAGTAATAGGAATATCCCAGCATAATATATATGGATCGTGGCAGAAATAGAAAAAATGGCATCAGCATAGCATTTCAGATATGTTGAAGGCAATAGCAATAGCTAATGAATGCAAAATGACACTTAACAAGGAACATCAATTTTTATTTTTATTGTTTTTGGGGTGGGGGTGGGGGGTGGGGGTATACTTTAATCAATTGGGGAGGAAAAGTTACAGTTCTACATTGAATATTTTGTAGAAAGATTGAAAGCCATATCAATAAGGTATAATCAGATATGCCTAGCCAAGGTTCAAACATTAATTGGGACATGTGAACTTGTTTTGCCTTTTGTTTTCAACAATCTCGTTGTTATTTTTGTTGAAAAGTAGTATTGTTCTGCCGGATCGTTCACTCAAGATCTTTGGTCTTCAAGACTTCAATGGATCAGGTGAAAAAAATTGGATCGCTTCTAATGGATACATTGAGAATGATCTGATCTAGTACATGTCCTGTTAGAAGTAGAAGGTGCCAAGGTGGGATCCTCACATACAGAAAAAGAATGCGATTAGTTTGATAATTATCGAGTGACATTACTTCTTCGATCCGAACCGAGGACTAGGGCGACAATGAACGAGACAAGAATTATGGAGGTGTTTTAACAATCCAAACAACTAAAATTGGTTTTAAGAAAGTAGTTAATTTCCGTCCTCCGGTGTATATGTAGTTTCCATCTTTTGAGAACAAGACCTGGAATATTCAAACACATGCAGGAATAAATTTTTCCTGATATGTCATAATTACAGTTTAGATTGAGAAACACAGCGCTAGTTTTATCCACCTGGGTAACGCTGCCTGCTTGACCATGTAAAACATATAAAAGTTCCATATTGCCCTCGGCATATACTGCAGTATTTTGGCTATAGGATCCAATGGCTAGCATCCCACTATGAGTTGGAGAAAAGGCAATTGAAGACACGATACCACAAAATTTGAAGGAAGAAAACGTTTTGTATAGTCCTGCTTCAGCAATACAGACCAGATAAAAACAATGCCGACTTCTGAAATACGGCAAGTTGTCCCGTATATACCCAACCAAAGAAACACAGGCGTATAATTATTAATGAATGAGGAAAGTACTACTCTACTAGGCATTGTTGATTTAAAAGAATTATTTGTATTTTACTCTGAACTAATCAGATGGAAAACATCCTGAATGTCAGACATAACAAATAAAAGACCGCACACAACCCCAAAAAGGGTTTGCGGACCAGCAAGCATGATAAACTTATTGTTGCTTTCAGCAGAACAAAAGTGTTTCTTCTAGTACACAGTATCCAAATCCATGAGTATGACATAGTTAAATCTACGGCAAATTTAGGACAACCATTGCTGGCAATGTTTATCATGCATGCAACTGCTAATGAAGAGCACAAAAAACCCTGCCATTGTGATCAAACTTCACTCGTATATGAGCCGGATCATCCTATATGACTCCATTTCTGAATTCATTAATCTGCAGATAGGGATACCCAAAATTATATTCTATCTGGATCTAATAGCCTTACACGATACCTTTGGATTTGGATACTTTGTTACACATACATCCATACACACATATTTGTGTGTGTGTGTGAGAGAGAGAGAGAGAGAGACAAACTAGACTCCAATTTGGTAAAAATTGGAATCAAAATCTACCGATGTTGTAGCCTCTAAACCCACATTAGGACAAATGTTGGCAATAAATGAATCGATCATGTGATTATTTTGAACCATGGATATTTTCCCCCAAAATCGTGAACACACATGTGACAGAGCTGATAGGCTTTGTTTCCAAATTTATTGATAGGATCATAGTCAATCTCCACACACACAACTTTTTAAAGTAAAAATACTATATACCTAACACGCATACATACCTGCATGCATGCATACATACATATAATCCCTTTTTCTCATCATACACTCATTTTCTTAATTTTCACTGTTCATCATCAATGAGAATCAACAAAAAAGGAGAGTTGATGGAGAAACAAAGAGATCATTTATTATTGAAGTATCAATTATGAAGAGTTAAAGAATTATACTTAATGAGATATTAGAAATGTCAAGGGCTTACTTTATTGATTATAAAGCAATGAATTAATGGAGGATGTAGGTTTCGTAAGCTTGTCAAAAGTCGTGGTTTATCATGTATTAGTCTTTATAAATTATTGAAAGTAAAATGGATGAAGCATTCATATAGATGCATGAGGAAAATGATGAAGTCCTTAGCGCCCTTACCTCTTCAATCGCGTCCTTTGCGGAATGAAAAACGAAAAATTTCGAAGAGGCGTTAGAAACTAAAACCCTAGAATCAATACAAACACTAAACTAGCTACATGAAGGAAACTATACTGCTCGGTTAGTGTTACAACCTTAGTAGTCGTGTCCTTTGGGTCTTCAAATCTCCCCTTCTTAAGCTTCTCGTCTGTCGGAATCGAGCTTGCATGTAAGTCCTACGTCAAAGATGATCCATCCGAGAAAAACGGTTCAAAGCTCTAGCTTCACACTAAATAGCCTAATGAAGTAACTAAAAACTACAACTTGCTAACTAGTAGTGTAACATTTCCAAATAATCAAATATTATTTTTGGGAATTTTTATAATTTAATATTATTTTAATGAATATTTTAATATTCCGGTATAATTAAATACAAATAAATGGGGAAAAATTATGGAAAATTCTAAAATAAGGTATTTTATGGAATTATGCTATTTTTGAGCTTTTATGATTAGTTATATGCTAATTTAGTGCTAATCGCGATTAAAAATCGCTTATCGGATTTTTGGCATTTTTGTGCAAAACATGCACATATCTTTTTCTACACTTGTGTTACATTTTTTTTTTACCATGGCTTTACTTTGGGTTTACTATTTGAGTGAGAAGGTTTTAGAAAAAGAAAAGAAAAGAATTTGATTAGAATAATGGTGTAGTAGGTGGGTGAGAGAGAGAAAGGTAAGGGGTTCTCTTGATTTAGTCTCACTTCATCCTCTTCTTCATTTCTCTCCTCTTCTCCCTCTTGCTCAGCTGCTGCTGCTTCCCTCTTTCTTCCCCTCCACAAAACACCCTACTTCATCTCCAAAACAAACTCAAAACACCAATTTCCTTTCACAAAAAAGGTGCATGAGCTCGAGACAAACACATTGGACCAAGAAAGAGTGGATTTTGAGGACTCTTAGCAACTCAAGAAAATTCTTGAGTTGCCAAAGGAGGTAATTTCTGCACCCCTAGTTTAGTATTTCAATTCTTATTGCATCCATACTAGTTTCATATTGATATGGTGTCGTTTGAGGGACTTGTGAAACTTCAAATTAGGCTTTAGGGTTGGATCTGAATCAAAGGTGAAATTGAGACTTGTTGTGACCTTAAAACCCCTGGTGTGATGTTATTTTAGACCCAAACCTGAGACTTGAAACCCGGAATACGGATTTAGAAACCGATATCGGAGAATTTGTGAAATCTGTGAAGGTTATATTGAATCTGCTTTCACCCTAGACACCTGAAAATAAAATTGATTGGACAGTGAGATGTGCAGGCACCCTAGAACCACCACACAAGACCCCAGCCCGTAACTCCAAGACCCGGCCGCAGATTTATTCTGTTTGGCCGCAATTTGCGGCCAGACCTACCCCATTTTGGGTCGTTTTGGTTCTGTAGCTCCTACATGTGTAGACTAGATCCATGGCATGTATAGATTTGTCTAATTTGACCTAGGGTGAAATCTGGAGCCTATTTCCTAAGTTGCTGTTTTGGATTCGTGTTTCCGTATTTCCGTATTGTGAATTCCGAGTTTGCGTACTCGACTACTTGGCGTTTATACGACGATATCGAGGGTTGTTGATGGTTTTGGGAGGCGTATCCATAGGTTCTAACCTATAGGCCCCATAGCGTATCGTTTTGGTTTTCGTATGCCGTTTTAGTTTGGATTTGGTTTTGATACGCATTTGCGATACGTTAATGTGTAGGTACCCCATGAAAACTTCGGGACGACAAGCAAACGCGTGGTGACGTCGACAATGAAGACGCAAGGTGAGTAGATTATATCTATGGGGGAAGTCGGGTGGATGGCGTATAGCACCCCCGCAGTCCGTGGTGATGTATACGAATACGTATACACACGTATATTTATTATGTGTTTAAGTTTATTGATGGTAATAAAAGGATTATGGATGATAAGGATGTACTGGTTTAGTATAGTGCGAAACCCTAGAGTAGTGGTTGCACCCACACATACACGTACACATATACTTGCATACATTCTTCTTTTATCTGTGCGCATTTGGAGGTGTGTATATCTACACATGGGTATGGGACTATGCATTCATATACGGGAATTGAGTATGATACGTGGATTGAGATGAGTCGATGAGGTTTGATTGAGGCCGTGAGATTCGGTGATATGATAGAGTTCGTATTTGAGATGCGACATGATGGTTTTAGCGGGCCTTTGGGCATGTGTTTTACCCCGCATTCATATTTATATAGATGGTATCGATGGTACTAGACTTAGACTTGTACCCTAGACTATGTGATGTGATGGTAGTGATACCTGATATGTGATGAGATGAATGTGATATTGACCCGTACCCAGCTAATTGGGATGCTGTACGACGATTTACCGTACGAGCTTTATATTGATGTTAGATCCGCACTCATGACTCGAGGATGTTATATGATATACTGTATCGTACGTGATACTATTGAGGCGGGATCACCGACTATTGTATATATATGTGTATATCGACTCAGATTTAGGTGGTTTTCATACCCCTCCCGATTGACTTGATAGTTGGGTCCGTAGTTCGCATAGTAGGCGCAGACTAGACCCGAGTCATATCTATTTCAAAACTAACGAATCGGGGATATTTTAAGGATAGGCAAAAGGGGTTCTACAGATATTTTCAAATGTAGCATCTGTTCTTAAAACATCGTAGCCCTTATTTTACCAAAAACCCCGATTCGTCTTATTTCAAAAGGCAAGGCTGCATGATATAGTTATTGAGGTAGATTCTTTATTGTTGCGTTGATTATTCGATTGCGCATATTCATATTATTTGCATCGCATTACTTGTGCTTATTACTATATTACCATCATGCTGTTAGGACACCAGCACCATTATCGATGATGCGTATGTTCCACATACACTATTTGCCGGCTCACACACATCATCATCGATAATTGCCATGCCACTACACTATAGTACTGTTGCATTCCTGATATGATCCTTGCATGGCATATTGTACACTTATACCTGTACACATACATAGATGATTCTGACTTGATTAGAGATTTGAGGACCGCAAGATATTCTTTAAAACTGATTCATTTTAAAAAGAGCGGTTTCCCTCGACATATGCACATTACTATTCCATGTTGCATGACTTACTGATATGCTTACCTTTCTTTACATGTCGCATACATCATGTTTGATTATACGCATTGAGATATGTTGTTTCCATGATATTTCTGGATTTGGGAACCGTGGGTATTTCAAAAAGAGAATATATAATTGTTTAAAAACCCGGTTACCCTTGATATGATATTTCAGTGCGTCCACCATGTGTTTTATGGGTGCTGAGAGCGACATGTGAAACCCGATTCGAGGAGGCGGATGAGGCCGATTGTGGGTACATGGTGGACCCGGTATGGTACCCCGGGGCGAGAACGGTTTCGCTGTGTAGTAGATGGTGAGCCTGGCAGAGGGACTACTAGCTACCGGTGATTGGTTGGACCTGGCGATTATCCGGAGGATACCGACCAGAGTCGATTGATGGATATGGGCGTACTGCTGGGGCCGAGGGCCGATTCCGCAGATGGAGCCCGTGGGCTGGTCCGGACTGACGGAGCCCGTTATATGAGGATTTACGTGCCGATGCTGGGCACAGTTTTCATGATGTTTTCGAGTGTTGATGCTGGACACTCCGGTTCCATGATTTTGACGTGTCGCGAGGGACACAATTGGTTTATATCGTCATATTTCCATGCGTATGGTGATGATATTTACATGCATGATGGTTTTTGTCATTGGATGACGAGTGGACGGGATCCACGTACATGCAGATTTGATTACATTGATCATACCTCACATTTACGATATGCTATTACCTGAGGCACTTGCACGAGCACTTGATACTACACTCATGTATAGAGATTACATTGCCAGTTTAGTATGCTGCAGACTTATTCATATTGAGGTTTTTATATATATCTGATCGTATTGACCTAGGATGGGTCATACATTCGATTTTTGCGTGTAGATATTTTTTATTCATGAGTTGACAACTCACCCCCGTTGTGCCATAGTTCTTGTAGGTTTTTGCCGTACAGATTCCATAACGGCTTTTCTGGCATACTGCTTCCATATGGGTGACTTGTGTTGGTAGGTGGGTTCTTTTGTATCAGAACCGACATTGTTCTTATATTATTCATTATATCTAGAAATTCCATCAACCAAAAACTTGTATATTATTTCGACCTTAGAGTCGCGCTTGTAGTAATATGGTTTTCTGGCCGTTTTGAGTTTCTTTCTGGGTTTTGATCCTCTCCTTTTGGCGTTGTATATTATTATTGCTTGCGTGGTTGTGACCGTCGATTGACGAAAAGCTAGCTCTCGCTTGGGAATGCCTTTTATCATTTCATATATACCATTCTTGTTGTACCCCGTTCGGGGCCAGTTTTTACAAAGGAAACTCTGCCGAAATTTTCGGAAAAGACTACACATTTTCAAAATACATTTTCGGCTTAGTTATTTAAAAACTTTGATTTTCAAAACATATTTTCTTTACTTCTTAAAACCAGCTTTCTTTATTTACTCCTTAAAATGGTTTTAGATTTCTGGGATTTTGGCTTACTTGGATCAGATGGAGTCCAATAGACTTCATAGGATTCAAGGGCCAGTCACGTGTTCTTTCGGGTCGTGACAAGTAGTGCTTAGAGATGTAGAGTAATGCTCTAGTATTTTTCTCTCTTTTCCCTATCATCTCAACACATGAAAAGGCAAAACTTGAAGGAGAAAGGAGCTCAAGTGAGGAGAGAGAAGTAAATGATGAGAATGAGCAAATCTCTCCTAAATTCAAGCATAACTCTATAGTTTTGTTAAAAGGATTTTTCAAATAAAAAAGCCTTGCTATGCTTGAATAGTATAAGCAAATTAATAAAGAATTCATATTTCATACCCTCCACCATTCTCTATGCCACTTCACCTTGCCACCTCATTTCATATTTTCCATAAACGGTAAATCTATGAAATGAGGTGTCCTAGAAATGTATTTGTATAAATACAAACACTTCCACGTAAATATATACCCGTATTCGTATAAATATGAACACAAAAGAGATAGGAAAAATACAATGAGCATAATACTAGAATATACATATCAAAATATATATGTAAATTATTAAATCAATATTTGATTTAATAATCCAGCTTAATCCTAAGCCGGCTAGTATTATCATCCGTCCTCCGTGTAGCTAGTACACGTATTTTAATCGGAACCATATACGTATCAATATACGGCCACTACATCATTTCATCTGAACCGGAAAAACGTTCTGTGTAGGACTCTAAAGACCCGGCAATACGCTGGCAGTGTGTTGCTGGATAAATGCATAACCACAAACACGTCAGTGGCACTAGCTGTACGTAACGTCTATCCAGGTATGTGTCGAAAGGAAGGCCGACGGGTAAACTCATCCGGACCTTTACTAAGTCTATCTGTGGCAATCTCCCTACAGTCCAGTCTCTTCGTCTAAGAGTATCGCATACCCGGTCTAGAGAGTGGATAGCGTCAAACCCTTAATAACCCAACAAGTCATGCCGATATAGCTCAAAACCAACCGAGAAACTACTGATCTCACTATCAGTAAATCTCATCTACTTAGGCCAAGGTCTTATGGTGCTGGCCAACTGAACACAGGGCGATATCGACTCCCTATACCGAGAGAGACGAATCCCTAACGATCGCTCAATGCCTCCATATGACTCGAGACTGTACCCAACTAAATATGTTTGCACAACTCAGTAGAGCCGTGGTAGGGTAGTAATCTAAGTACAGTGGGAAATCACACGAGACAAATAACAATCTCAGGTCTAAAGACCATGCTGTACTCATGTCTGACGATAGGTATAATACAATCTAGAAGTTCTCAGCGAGTCCGTCCGGTGTACTCACCTTCAGTGACCACCTGTATACAATTGTAGGTGCATTACACCAATGGCTGTGGGACCAACCACCGCACCTCATCGGAGTCTAGAAACGTATACATAAGTCTACTCTGGAATATCGATGCTCGGTTTCGATACTCATACGATTTGGGACATTTAAGGATGTGCTTATGGACTACCCAGCCCCCACAAGTAGATCGTCATCATAACGCTGGTAGTCAAGCAATAATCCTCTAGAC
This sequence comes from Agapanthus africanus, assembly GCA_030015575.1. Classification (NCBI taxonomy): domain Eukaryota; kingdom Viridiplantae; phylum Streptophyta; class Magnoliopsida; order Asparagales; family Amaryllidaceae; genus Agapanthus; species Agapanthus africanus. Next base: position 543,343,043 of record CM057348.1, read on the forward strand.
TTTATTAACATGTATTAGCGATACGTAATAACAAGTAAAATATATACACATGTTAAGATAAAAACAAACCAAATAGCCTACTATTATACCGAGCAAGACTGTCATGTACATACATACCCCTAACATCCTATACAATAAAGGTCTCTAGGGCATATATATCCAACAATCTCCCACTTGTACTAGGCTTGTTATTGGCGTATCGAATACCCAACGTCTGCTCTAGGTCCATTTGTTGGCGTATCGCATACCCAACATCTCGAAAAATCGTTCGAACTGCGTTTGAAGGAGGGCCTTGGTGAATGGATCCGCCGTGTTATTTTTCGTATCTACTCTCCGAATCTCGATCTCCGGACGATCTACGATCTTCCTGATCAGGTGATACCGTCTCAAGATGTGTCTATATCGCTGATGGGGCTGTGGTTCCTTCGCTAATGACATACCCACATTGTTATTGCAATACAAAGGTATTGGATCAACAATAGACGGAACTACCTCAAGTTCAGAAATGAACTTCCTCATCCAGACCGTTTCTTTTGCGGCATCGTTGGCTGCAATGTATTCAGCCTCCATCGTCAAATCTGTTACGGTGTCCTGTTTGGAACTCTTCCAACAGACCGTCTCTCCTTTGAAGGTAAACATATAACCCGATACGGACTTGCTGCCATCCTTGTTACTTTGGAAGCTTGAATCGGTAAAGAAGACCTCCAGATAGAGTCCTTTTCAGGTACTTCAGAATGTGCTTCACAGCTGTCCAATATTTCTCCTAGGGTTTGACCGATACCTGATTACCACGCTAAGTACGTAAGCTACATCTGGTCTGGTATACAACATCGGATACAATATAGATCCTACTGCCGAAGCATATGGTATAATGCTTATGTGAGCCCTCTCCTCATCATTCTTGCCAGATATCTCTTTGGAGAGGGTGATTCCGTGCAAAACAGGTATATTATCGCACTTGGATCTTCTATACTAAATCTCTTTAGTATGGTGTCTATGTACCTGGACTATGAAAGTCCCAACATTCTCTTGGATCTATCTATGTAGATCTTTATCCCCAGAATTTAGGATGCATCACCCAGGTCTTTCATGAAGAACTTTTATGACAAGAACAGCTTGACAGATTGTAGCATAGGAATATCGTTTTCTATCAGGAGAATGTCATCGAAGAATAAGAAGAGGAATACGACAGCTCCTCCTACGATCTTCTTTTATATATATATATATATATATATATATATAGCTCATTCTCATTCTTAATGAAGTTAAATTTCTTGACCGTCTCATCAAAACAAATGTTCCAACTCCATGATACTTGCTTTAATTCATAAATGGATTTAAGTAACTTGCACACCTTCCCGTTGATCCCACTATTTATGAATCCCTCCGACTAATCCATGTAAACGCACTCTTCTAAATATCCATTTAGAAAAACCGTTTTAACGTCCATTTGCCAGATATCATAGTCATAGAAAGCAGCAATGGCAAGTAGGATCTGAATGGATTTCAGCATAGCCACTGAAGAAAAGCTTCGGCATAGTCCACACCAGGTTTTTAATGAAAATATTTTGCAACAAGTCTAGTTTTATAGGTTTCTACATGTCCATCTACACCAATATTCTTTTTGAAGATCCACTTGCATCCAACGGGTTTTACCCCTAGAAGAGTAACGTCCAAAGTCCAAACTTTGTTGGTATACATACTCTATTTCGGATCGTATAGCCCAGCCATTTTACAGAGTCTTTACTGGTAATGGCCTGCTTGAAACTAGTAGGATCATTTTCTTCCAAGATGCAATGCTCTCGATCCTCATCTGTGAGAAAATCGTAGCATCTCTCGGACGGATGAAAAATCCTACTAGATCTGCGGAGTGGCTGAGTTTCATCGGGGACTATCGAATCCTGCGGTTCTACCAAATCTTCAATTGCAGTTTGTACTTCTAAAATTTCTTTCAGTTCTACCATGCTCCCACTAATTTGTTTTGCAAGAAACTCATTTTCTAAAAAGACGGTGTAACGAGCAACAAACACTTTCTGTTTCTCGGCGTGGTAGAACAGATAACCTTGCGAATACTTAGGATGTCCCACAAACTTGCATACTACTAATCATACCTCTAGTTTGTCCGGATGTTGCTTCTTTACATAAGCCGGACAACCCCACATCTTAATAAAATTAACTAAGGTATGGTTTCTTCCCCTCCCATATATCATGTGGAGTGGTAAGCACAGATTTGGTTGGAACCCTATTCAATACATATACAGTCATTTCAAGTGCATATCCCCAGAATGAAAGAGGTAGCTCAGCATTACTCATCATAAAGCGAACCATACCTAAAAGGGTACGATTCCTCCGCTCTGATACATCGTTATGCTGTGGTGTATACGGAGGAGTAAACTGGGAGAGAATACCATTCTCTTTTAAATAGTCAAAGAATTCCATGCTCAAGTATTCACCTCCTCAATCAGATCGCAGGATTTTAATACTTTTTCCCGTCTGGATCTCTACTTAGCTCTTATAGTCTTTGAACTTCTCAAAAGTTTCAGATTTGAGTTCCAATAAAAATACATATTTGAACCTAGAGAGATCATCAATGAATGCAATGAAGTACGAGAACCCACCCCTCACATGTGTAGACATTGGACCACATACATCACTGTGTATGAGTCCCAAGAACTTTCTCCGTGTCCTGTAAACAGAGTTTTGATCATCTTTCCTTTGGGACAAAACCGATAAGTTTCATAAGATAAAAATTCGAACGAATCCAAATATCCATTTTTATGTAACTTTGCTAATCTTTTCTCATTGATATGACTAAGTCTACAATACCACAAGCAGGCTTTGTTCATATCTGAACTCTTCCTCTTACGTGTGTTTTGTATATTGAAAACTGTGTTTTGATTGAGAACATAGATAACATTAAATAATATACTTTCTACAACCAATACCTGATTGAGGTAAATGTTTATGATATTTCTATTTAGAACAAAGTTATATCCATCTTTATCTAGTAAAGAAACTAATATAATATTGCAAAGCATGAAAGGTACATACTAACAGTTGTTCAAAATTATAGTGTTGTCACTTAGCAATACCAAGTGATATTCGCTTACGGCAGTAGTATCAACTTGTGCTCCGTTCCGTACTCCGAGAGACATATCACCCGATCCAACCATTCTAATTTTTCTCAGTCCTTATAATAAATTACAGATATGAGATCCTGATACGGTATCTAGTACCCAGAATGTAGGGTGGACCGAAAAACAGTTCTCAATAACCAATACACCTGAAAAAGATGCACTAGAATGCTTCTCATTCATCAGGATCATTTAGAAGTCCTTGCATTCCTCTTTCACTTGCTCATACTCGTGACGGTTGTCACAAATTAGAGCTGAACCGACGTTCCTCAGCCCAGTGCAATAAACTGGTTTGGTCAAGTCATACATTTTATTATCTTAATTAAGATGTGATGTGGTTGCTATCTGAAGAAAGAAAAGAAACATTCAACGTGTGATCTTAAAATATTAGATTGGTTTATTAATTTATCTAATCAGGATGGCTTCCGCTGTTTTCTCGAATTCTCCTTCAAACCTTAAAAGGAGAACTAGACGGACGCATGTACGCCACGCAAGTTCGCTAACCGTTCAGGAAGGCAAGTGTTGGTACTCCGAAGGAGGTTTCTTGTGCTTTCGTACGGACCTAATTAAATAACCCCTTTTCCGCAGAGACATAACTCCATTATCATCTTTCTAGACACTTAATGGATTAGCTTGTTGTGAAGTGAAATCTCCAGGAAGTAAACCTACTCACAGTGGGAATTGGGACCCAACTATTATCGTGTGATAACTTAGATAGAAGCCATTCTAGACACCACACTCCAGAAGGTATGAACACATCCGGCAAGTTTCCCTTATATTTGAAACTCTCGATGTAGTTTTTACCCCTAATGACCTATGACCTTGACGCTTGCCAACAAATCATAGGCCGCTATTCAAGTTCAACCCGTCATTATCTCAATTAACTTGAACCCACCTGCACTACCCTTTGACGCTTTCCAACAAAGCTATGCAACTGTCCCGATCAATTGCATCTCTATGCAATAGATAAATATCACTCAGCTCCCGTACACTATGCCTTGACGTTTGCCAACATAACACAAATACTAGGCGCTATCTATCTGAAATGGCGAAGGACTACGGCTGGGTTTTTGGCAAAAAACCATTAACGTAATGAACTTGATATCGTTGAAAGAACCCAGTAGTTTTGAAAATGAGTAATGTAAGCTCCATTTTAAACCGAGTGGTTTATATTAACATAAACTTTGCTTAAGAGCAAAATTCCTGTGAAGGGATCAAGGCACTTCCCTCATCGAATGAGGTGCGGGATATTCCTAACCAAATATCACTATGCAAAGCAAAAGAATACGGCTATAGTTTTCAAAAAAATTGGTTCCAACATCATTTAGATTTATTTCCTTGCATTAATCAAAATTAATGCGGTGCCATCATTTAAATTCCTATCACACCAGAAACAACGAAAATACAATGCAAATATATGACATCCGCATTCGCCACGGAGCCTCAGGTCATTGTAAGGTTACTTAACTTACGATAGGACGGAGGCAGCACTGGCACGGTTGCAAAACATATAAAAGCATTTATTTATATATAGTCATCTCAGGCATGATATAATCATCACAGGCATACGGTAAACAATATGGAATAGCAGAAAAACTAGGAGTTCCACGTTTCATTTTGAGCTGCAAATGAAACGCGACGTTCCTCGGTCGTGTGGATAGCCATAACATCAACGAATCAAGACCCGACAAGATACCCGTCAATCCTAAAAATGGGGCAACCCGGCCTTGTAGGGTGTTTTTCGTCACCCCATTGAGATGGGGATACGCGCGCGCTTGTCAGGCGTACTACAGATTCCCCCTGCCTAGGGTAGGCCGGGGTTTATTGATTGTGGGGATCCGAATCTCTGGCAGCCGCGGACTAAGCTGCCGTTAATTACCCCTCGCCTTTGGAGCGAGGGAACCTCCGATTGACGGGTTAAACTGGTCATGCGAACTCAATGTGCAGTGTACGTGTGTTGTGTTTTGAAAGGGGGGGTTTGGATATATCGGGAGCCACGCAGAGTTTTTTACGGGGGTCCCGCTACCCGGATAGCGGGCTGGGGGTCAAGGGGGCTAGCAGCCCCCTTGCGAGGTGCGGGGTAGCGCCCCGTTAGAAATTTTTTTCTAACAGGGACAGTGTCGTGGAGCACGTGTATGTGCAAATATGTATACATATGTATATATATATGTATATATGTATATATATAAAAGAAAGAGAGGAAAAAGGCATCCAAAGGATGTGTGGGGGCAGCACCTTGGGCGCTGTGCGCCTAGGGCGCTCAGGCGCTAGAGTGCCACGTGTCGGCACGTGGGCGCTCTGCGCTTGAACGCTGGGCGCTTGAGCGCAAGCGCGCCACGTGTCGGCACGGGGGAGACTTGCGCTCGAGCGCAAGCGCGCCACGTGTCGGCACCGGGGCGACTTGCGCTCGGGCGCTTGCGCTTGAGCGCAAGCGCGCCACGTGTCGGCACGCGGGCGCTCTGCGCTTGAGCGCCGGCGAGAAAAAGTGGCTTTTAGCCTAAGAAACAGAAGCTGTGCTTCAGAAAGGAAATATTTGTTATGTATATATGTATAGAGTTAGACTCCTGGGATGTTTTGAAGCTGATGAAGGGGGTTCTTCTTCTTCCTTCTGTTGTTTGGCCGGATCTTGAAGATCAAGAAGTAGGAGATTTTAAAAATCACTCCTTTTTGAGATCTGATGGGAGATCTGAGTTCCCCTTTGTGGGTTTTGTGGTGGAAAACTACTTAGTTTTGGAAAAGAAAGAGTAAAACTCTTGATTTAATTCAAAAGAATTGAGAAGGTTTAGAACCTTGGAGAAGGAGCAGGAGGCACAAAGAACCCTAGTTTTTGGGGGAATGAAAAAGTGTATGCTTTATTCATCATCATGTTGCCTTATATAGGCTTACATATTTACATATAGCCCCTTGGGCTTTGCAAAAATGGCATTTTAGCCATCCCATGGCTCATGTGCCATTTCATTTTTGCACATAAGCCATGGGCTTACAAAATACTGGCTTTATGCCCATTTTGTTTACATTCATGCATAAAAAAATTACATAAAAATTATTTATGACATGATTTCGTTGTTGGCGTGGGAAGGCTGGCCGCGGGCTCGACTTGGGCATGGACCCGCTTGACCTGGGCTTGGGCCCACCTAGCTTGGGGGTTGACCTTGACTTTGACTCGGTCAACCGGGGTGTAAATTTTTACCCCAACAAATTTCCCCCATCAATAAATGCACACTGCACATGTGGGTCGTGTGCATGAAATTGATGGATCTTCTTTCACGTGGAGGCGACTTGCTTTGGTTCCCACTTTTTGGGATGTACTGCCCTTTTTACGACGTGGACGGTCGACGCTTGACGCGTCTCCGGGATGGAGTGTCCGTGGTAGACGTTTCCCCAGCCCGGAGTGATTTCGTTGACGTGCCCCCGGCGTGGAGTGTCGTAGGTCGACGTTTCCCCGAGGCGGAGTGTCTATGTTGGACGTTTCCCCGATGCAGAGTGTCTGTGTTGGACGTTTCCCCGATGCGGAGTGTCGCTGGTTGACGTTTCCCTGATGCGGAGTGTCTGTGTTCGACGTTTCCCCGATGCAGAGTGTCGCTGGTTGACGTGTCCCCGGCACGGAGTGTCGCTGATCGACTTTTCCCCGGCGCGGAGTGTCGGTGGTTGACTTTCCCCGGCACGGAGTGTCGCTGATCGACTTTTCCCCGGCGCGGAGTGTCGGGTTGACTTTTCCCCGGCACGGAGTGTCGCTGATCGACTTTTCCCCGTCGCGGAGTGTCGGTGGTTGACTTTTCCCCGGCACGGAGTGTCGCTGATCGACTTTTCCCCGGCGCGGAGTGTCGGGTTGACTTTTCCCCGGCACGGAGTGTCGCTGATGGACTTTTCCCCGGTGCGGAGTGTCGCTGGTTGACTTTTCCCCGGCACGGAGTGTCGCTGATCGACTTTTCCCCGACGCGGAGTGTCGGTGGTTGACTTTCCCCGGCACGGAGTGTCGCTGATCGACTTTTCCCCGGCGCGGAGTGTCGGGTTGACTTTTTCCCGGCACGGAGTGTCGCTGATGGACTTTTCCCCGGCGCGGAGTGTCGGGTTGACTTTTCCCCGGCACGGAGTGTCGCTGATGGAATTTTCCCCGGCGCGGAGTGTCGCGGGTTGACTTTTCCCCGGCATGGAGTGTCGCTGATTGACTTTTCCCCGGCGCGGAGTGTCGGGTTGACTTTTCCCCGGCGCGGAGTGTCGCGGGTTGACTTTTCCCTGGCATGGAGTGTCGCTGATCGACTTTTCCCCGGCGCGGAGTGTCGCTGATGGACTTTTCCCCGGCGCGGAGTGTCGGGTTGACTTTTCCCCGGCACGGAGTGTCGCTGATGGACTTTTCCCCGGCGCGGAGTGTCGCGGGTTGACTTTTCCCCGGCACGGAGTGTCGCTGATTGACTTTTCCCCGGCGCGGAGTGTCGGGTTGACTTTTCCCCGGCACGGAGTGTCGCTGATGGACTTTTCCCCGGCGCGGAGTGTCGCGGGTTGACTTTTCCCCGGCACGGAGTGTCGCTGATTGACTTTTCCCCGGCGCGGAGTGTCGGGTTGACTTTTCACCGGCGCGGAGTGTCGCTGATCGACTTTTCCCCGGCATGGAGTGTCGCTGGTTGAATTTTCCCCGGCGCGGAGTGTCGCTGATCGACTTTTCCCCGGCGCGGAGTGTCGGGTTGATTTTTCCCCGGCACGGAGTGTCGCTGATCGACTTTTCCCAGGCGCGGAGTGTCGGGTTGACTATTCCCCGGCACGGAGTGTCGCTGATCGACTTTTCCCCAGCGCGGAGTGTCGGGTTGACTATTCCCCGGCACGAAGTGTCGCTGATCGACTTTTCCCCGGCGCGGAGTGTCGGGTTGACTTTTCCCCGGCACGGAGTGTCGCTGATCGACTTTTCCCCGGCGCGGAGTGTCGGGTTGACTTTTCCCCAGCGCGGAGTGTCGCTGATCGACTTTTCCCCAGCGCGGAGTGTCGCTGGTTGACTTTTCCCCGGCACGGAGTGTCGCTGATCGACTTTTCCCCGGCGCGGAGTGTCGGGTTGACTTTTCCCCGGCACGGAGTGTCGCTGATGGACTTTTCCCCGGTGCGGAGTGTCGCTGGTTGACTTTTCCCCGGCACGGAGTGTCGCTGATCGACTTTTCCCCGGCGCGGAGTGTCGGGTTGATTTGATTCCGAGGCGGAGCGTAATTCCGGCAGGGAAGGTAGATATCCCGAGGCGAAGCATGATTTCGACACGGGGTAAATTCTGGGACGGAGCATGATTCTGCCATAGAGGTTGTTGGTTTGATTTGATTTGGGTTGACATCAGCATCGCTACACTGGAATATGGTACCAGGAGCGAATCATCATCTGTCTTGAGAGGATTTGGGAATTGGGTTTTTTTTTTGTTTGGCATCAGCATCGCTACACTGGAATATGGTACCAGGAGCGAATCATCATTTGCGTTTGCTTATTAGGAAACGATGGCTTAGGAGACAGGTTTTAGGTCCCTATCACCTAAGACTTTTCAATTTTGTGAGCCGTAAGGGTCTCACAAAGCATTTTCTCCCTACGGGTCGTAAGGATCCCGTAAGTGTATTTTCTCCTCGGGAGTCGTGGGGACTCCCAAGTGTGTTGCTCCATTGTGAGTCGTAAGGATCTCACGCGGGAATTTTCTCCTCACAAAGTCGAGAGGACCTTGTGAGTGCATTTCATCTTTTTCTCACGAGTTTGCGCCCTTTCGGGTTTTCACAAACTCGCCGGCAGTCCTACTGTTTTTACCTACGGAGCCCTTTCGGGTTTTCATCCGTGCCCATTTTGCTTGTGGACATACCTTTTTTTTATTTTTATTTTATTATTTTTTTTGGAGAGATTGGGATTGTTTTACGCCCGTGGATTGTATACGGTTTTGCAGGATGTATGATCCAGACCGTAGGGCCGAAGACATTTCGGGACTTTGTTGGCGTCTGCATCGCTGCACTGGAATATGGTACCAGGATTCGCCGCTTGGGAATTTGAGCTTGGAATTTGGTTGGCGTTTGCATCGCTGCACTGGAATATGGTACCAGGAGCGACTCATCATTCGCCGCTTGGGAATTTGAGTTTGGAATTTGGTTGGCGTCTGCATCGCTGCACTGGAATATGGTACCAGGAGCGACTCATCATTCGCCACTTGGGGTTGGGGAGCGATGGCTTAGGAGACAGGTTTAGATCCCTGTCACCTAAGACTTTTCAATTTTATGGGCCGTGAGGGTCCCATAAAAGCATTTTCTCCCTACGAGTCGTAAGGATCTCGCAGGTGTATGTTCTCCTTAGGAGTCCTGAGGACTCCCAAGTGTGTTTTTCCTTCGTGAGTCGTAAGGATCCCACGAAGGTTTGTTCTCCTCATGTATCGTGAGGACATATGAGTGGATTTCTTTCGTTCCCAGTTTAATGACTTGGAGGTCGACTGTTTCCAGTTTAACGACTTAGAGGTCATCTTTTTCCAGTTTACCGACTTAGAGGTCATCTTTTTTCAGTTTAACGACTTAGAGGTCATCTGTTTCCAGTTTAACGACTTAGGGGTCTATTGCGCCCAGTTTAACGACTCAGCGGTCATCTGTTTTCAGTTTAATGACTTAGAGGTCATCTGTTTCCAGTTTAACGACTTGGAGGTCATCTGTTTCCAGTTTAACAACGTAGAGGTCATCTGTTTCCAGTTTAAAGACTTAGAGGTCTGCTGTTTCCAGTTTAATGACATAGAGGTCATCTGTTTCCAGTTTAATGACTTGGAGGTCATCTGTTTCCAGTTTAACGACTTGGAGGTCATCTGTTTCCAGTTTAAAGACTTAGGGGTCTATTGTGCCCAGTTTAACGACTTAGCGGTCATCTGTTTCCAGTTTAACGACTTGGAGGTCATCTGTTTCCAGTTTAACGACGTGGTGGTCATCTGTTTCCAGTTTAACGACGTGGTGGTCATCTGTCTCCAGTTTAACGACTTGGAGGTCATCTGTTTCCAGTTTAACGACGTAGAGATCATCTGTTTCCAGTTTAACGACTTGGAGGTCATCTGTTTCCAGTTTAACGACGTAGAGGTCATCTGTTTCCAGTTTAAAGACTTAGAGGTCTGCTGTTTCCAGTTTAACGACATAGAGGTCATCTGTTTCCAGTTTAATGACTTGGAGGTCATCTGTTTCCAGTTTAACGACTTGGAGGTCATCTGTTTCCAGTTTAAAGACTTAGAGGTCTATTGTGCCCAGTTTAACGACTTAGCGGTCATCTGTTTCCAGTTTAATGACTTAGAGGTCATCTGTTTCCAGTTTAACGACTTGGAGGTCATCTGTTTCCAGTTTAACGACGTGGTGGTCATCTGTCTCCAGTTTAACGACGTAGAGGTCATCTGTTTTCAGTTTAACGACTTGGAGGTCATCTGTTTCCAGTTTAACGACGTGGAGGTCATCTGTTTCCAGTTTAACGACGTGGTGGTCATCTGTTTCCAGTTTAACGACTTGGTGGTCATCTGTTTCCATTTTAACGACTTGGAGGTCATCTGTTTCCAGTTTAACGACGTAGAGGTCATCTGTTTCCAGTTTAACGACTTAGAGGTCATCGGTTTCCAGTTTAACGACTTGGTGGTCATCTGTTTCCAGTTTAACGACTTAGGGGTCTATGTTTCCAGTTTAACGACGTAGAGGTCATGTGTTTCAAGTTTAATGACGTAGGGGTTTATTGTGCCCAGTTTAACGACTTAGCGGTCATCTGTTTCCAGTTTAAAGACTTAGAGGTCTTCTGTTTCCAGTTTAAAGACTTAGAGGTCTGCTGTTTCCAGTTTAACGACTTAGAGGTCATCTGTTTCCAGTTTAACGACGTAGAGGTCGTCTATTTCCAGTTTAACGACGTAGAGGTCATATGTTTCCAGTTTAAAGACTTAGAGGTCTAATGTTTCCAGTTTAACGACTTAGAGGTCATCTGTTTCCAGTTTAACGACTTGGTGGTCATCTGTTTCCAGTTTAACGACTTGGAGGTCATCTGTTTCCAGTTTAACGACTTGGTGGTCATCTGTTTCCAGTTTAGAGACTTAGAGGTCTATGGATGGCGAGCTTGGAATTTTGGGGTAGGGGCCGGCATCAGCGTTGCTAACAATGAAGCACATGTGCCGGGACGCATAAATGGGTCTTCCCAATGGAGCATAATTCCGAGGGTGAAGACCAACCGGTGGACTGGTGATTGCAGTGGGATATGGGTATGATGAGAATTATTTGAGCCCGTGGATTGTATACGGTAGTCAAGTTGGGGACTAACCGTAGGGTCGGAAGAATTTTGGGAAACTGGATTTTTGTTGGCGTCTGCATTGCTGCACTGGAATAATGCCAGGAGCAACTCATCACCCGCCCTTAGTTTTTTTTTTTGGTTTTTGTTTTTGTTTTACCGCGATTGCTCTATCATTTCAGCTTTTCTTATCGCGAAGGTCGCGATCGCCCTATCATTTCGGCTTTTATTTTTTTCTTTTATTTACACATTTTTTTTTACATTTTTTTTTACATTTCCAGTTTAACGACTTAGAGGTCGATTATTCCCAGTTTAAAGACTTGGTGGTCTGTCATTCTCAGTTTAACGACGTGGTGGTCAGCGGGTGTCCCCAGTTTAACGACGTGGTGGTCCTTTTTGCTTATCCCAGCTCCTTGAACTTTGATCTTGGCGGAGCTGTGTTGATGACCTAGCTCTGTGGCTTGCCGATACATCCGAGAATTGTGAGGTTTTTCCAAGCTTATATTGGTCCTCTGCCCAATCTTTGAAAATATAGCAATCTTCGATGGTATGACCCACCACTCTATGATATGGGCAGTATATGGGATTGCCGGCCATGTTCATTTCTTGTGGCCTCTTTGGAACAGGCAGTTGCAGACCGTTGTTCAAGGCGTCCATGAATATTTTGCGGACTTCATCCCTCCTGAAGGAGTATACCTTGTTCTTTCTCTCCATTGGAGTAGGTGCCTTTACTGATGCTGGTCCTCGAGGCACATGTCTGGGAGGATTAGGTTCCCGAAAGGCTTCGGTCTCCATTTGCATGAAATCGGCGATCGTAGCTTGACTGTTTGCTAACACGCCTTTAGACAGTTCTATCTCTCCCATCTTGTATTGCCTTTCGACCCAATCTTTGAAGACGAAGCAGTCCTCAATGGCATGACCTATCACCCTATGATAGGGGCAATATTTTGGGTCGTTGGTCATATTCTCTTCTTGCGGTCTCTTTGATTCTGGCAGTTGTAGACCGTTTCTTAGGGCGTCCTTGAATATCTTGTGGACCTTTTCCCTCTTGAAGGAATAGACCTTTTCCAGCTTCTCTTTCAGAGGCGATTCCCCCCCAGCGCATGTATCGGAGGGACTGGAGGCTGATTGGGGCCGTTTTTCACGAAGGCGCTCCGCTTTTAGGTTGAAAGGGATATCAGTTGGCTGCCCCCGGGTATCAATCCCTGGCTCATGAGCCAAAATTTGATTCTGCTGTAATTGCAACCGGGCGACTTGGGTCGCGAGATCTGCCACGACGTTTGCCAGCTCGTCGACTTTGGAATAGGCCTCTGCCATCTTCTCATCCCTGTCCTGAAATTGCCTTTGAAGCCATTGGAATAATGCTTGTTCTGTAGTTCCGGCTATGACAACCGGATAATCTTTATTGCCTGAGCTCAATTCCGCAGGAACCACGGGCTCCTCTAGCTTATCGGCCTGAGCGGGCTCTTCATCATTTAGATCGAGCCGATGCTGGGTAGCATCAACCATGTCATCACCGTGGCTGTGAAGAAGATGAGGGTTCGTTTCTTCTTGTCCGGCCATGTAGACAGTGTGGACCACGTACCCAGCCATCTCTTTATCTTTGGCGGTTGATTTCGCGGAGCGGTCCGGGCTTTGGAAATTCATAAATTCTAACATGGCCGGAGCCCTAGCCTTTTTGTTGGCTTTGTGTCCGAGCCGCTTCTTCCTCAGTTTCTCTGCCTTGAGCGCTTGGCAGGCTTTTGCTCTCCGGGAAGCCGCCATAGGCTGAGTGATGGGGAGCTTAGAGAAGATACCCGATCGAGCAGTTGTCAAGGGCACCGCCGGAGCTTGCTTGAGAGGCCTTGTTGCTTTGTCGGTGTTGATGGCCTTGCCCCCAGCTGGGGCCAAGGAAAGTCGTTCAGATACCGACTTGCGTTTGGGTTGGGGCGCCCTCGAGACCACCACATTCGGCCTCTTGCCTTTCGAGACCGGTTTGTCTGTTGCTGGAGCTTGAGGAGCTGGGATGGCGCCAACTGGCATGAACATGATAGAGCCGAATGGTTGCAGCGGCTCCTCCCATTGTCGCCCGAGACTGGTCGGAAGGACTGTCCTGGAGTCTATCTTCATCGTGTAGGAGACGGGAGCTGAGTTCATCATCGAAGACATCGTCGGAAGGTGATTGCTTGAAAATCTGCATGAAAAAGCATTATTTTTGTATAAATACAGGTATGTATATTGATTGAGTTCGCGTGAACGCTTAACCCGAAATATGGGAGGAGAGATTGGTCCTACCGGGCGTGCCAGAATCTGTAAGGTGTTTTTCGTCACCCCATTGAGATGGGGATACGCGCGCGCTTGTCAGGCGTACTACAGATTCCCCCTGCCTAGGGTAGGCCGGGGTTTATTGATTGTGGGGATCCGAATCTCCGGCAGCCGCGGACTAAGCTGCTGTTAATTACCCTTCGCCTTTGGAGCGAGAGAACCTCCGATTGACGGGTTAAACTGGTCATGCGAACTCAATGTGCAGTGTACGTGTGTTGTGTTTTGAAAGGGGGGTTTGGATATATCGGGAGCCACGCAGAGTTTTTTACGGGGGTCCCGCTACCCGGATAGCGGGCTGGGGGTCAAGGAGGCTAGCAGCCTCCTTGCGGGGTGCGGGGCTGTAGGGTTCCTAGGCACACAGTAGAGGTCTCACAAGGCATCAACCATGCCATTTTACAAAAAAAATGGTGCCGAGAAACCCTAGTTAACGGATCGTTTACTAGATGTTTAGGCGAAATGATAAACTAGTTAACACTTAACTACTAGGATACGGAAATTACAACCTTTGTAGATCCGGATATCCACCTCCACGGCTCCGCAACGAAGTCTTCTCGCTGTACATCATGAATCCTAGACTCATTCGTCGGCTTCATCGGGAAAACGGGCGAGCAAGGTCGTCGGCTTCGTGTCAAAGACGATCTACGTCGAGGTTGCACTAGTTCAAGCTCCGACTTCACCAAGTAGTGAAACTTGTGAAGAAAACACCCAAAACCACTTGGCAAGAGGTAGAGGATGAAGAAATAGGAGGTGGGTTCACCTTAGATTTGGATTTCTCTCACTAGAACTCAAGTTGCCATTAAAGTAGCAAGCTTTTCTTTTGAAGAAGAAGATGAAGAAGATGATAGAATATGATAAAATCCTTAATCAAAATAGAAATGAAAATGATATTTATCATATCCTAACCATGGTCAAGTGTAGAGAATTGACCATGGTTAGTGGGAGTGGTTAGGTTTAAGTAAGAAGACAAAATAGCATCATTAGAAAATGCTTCATGAAGCTTCACCATTCTTCATGATAAATGAAACCATTTTATTTTCATAAAACCAATTAATAAATAATGAATGGATTAAATAATAAGTGAATAAATCATAAACCCTAACCACTCTCATAACCATGGTTCAATTCTTTTACACATAGTCAAGTCAACATGCATCATCAAACATGATACAATCATGTGCACAAAAGCATATCACATATACAATGTGCATCAAGTGAGAAAAATCCGTTTAAAGTGAACCAATACTAGTTAATGCAAAGTAATATATCAAATATATAATTATACATTAAATCATTAAATCAACACTTGATTCAATGATCCGGTCATGTCGCACATGACCGACTAGTATTCAATGTATCGACTTATCGAATCGATCTTCGATTCGATAACTAGGTTATATCATATACAACCAATCGAAACATTAATCGCGAGAATCAAATACGGTATCACATACACGCATTATTCTCGGTCCCGCACATATCTCATATGCACTCCTATTTCATTTCGCTTGAGCTAGGAAACCTCTGTGTAGGACTCTAAAGACTCGTCAATACGCCGGTAGCAGATGATGATCATATCAAGCACCCACAAGCCGCAAGCGGTCTGCTAAACGTAACGGCCATCCGGGTATTGAGCGATCAGAAGATCGACGAGCTAGCCCGCTTACACTCCGACGAATCCGACCAGTAACACTTACCGTACAGTCCGGTCTCTTCGTCTGATATGTCGCATATCAAGTCTAGGGGTGGTAAACGTCAGACCCCAATAACCCGATAAGTCGTGCCGATGTGAGGCTCATAACGGGTCGAGAAACTACTGGTAACACTTACCAGCAAATCTCTGATCAGCCCTGGCCAGGGACTTCCCTGCTACGGCCAATCGAGCACTGCGCATCATCAACCCCCAATACCGGGAGAGACGAAACCCCTCCTATCGCTCATTGCCTCCATGTGACTCGGGACTGTGCCCAAAGACCACCGTTTTGCACGCCCTCATGGACGTGGTAAGGTGGGGATCAAAGCACAGTGGGAATCACACAAGATTCTATGACGATCTCGGGTCTACAGACTAACCTGTACAAGTGTCACCTGAGAACTGCCATCTGACGTGAGGTATAATACCATCTGGGAGTTCTCGGCGAGTCCTGTTGGAGATAGTGCCCTCAGAGTCAATTATTGGATCACAGGCACGTGATTGCAATGATTGAGGGAGGACCTATCCCGGTAGGACAGTCTTACTCGAGATGATAGTATGCTATCTGGTTTATCTTTATCATCGTGTACTGCTTTAGGTGACCTGACAGGTCGCTATTACACGTTGATAGAGCCCTAGGATTCTTACTTGACGACCAGCAGTATGATGGCGATCATATACGTGGGAGCTGGGGTCTATAAGCACATCCTTAAATGGTCCCTAGTCGTGGGAGTTTCGAGACAGGGCATCGATACTCCATTAGTAGACTAGTGTATACAGTCGAGACCCCGACGAGGGGCGGTGGCCGGTCTCACAAGCCACTGGTGTCAGTTGGTTCACCTAAGATGTATACAGGTGCTCATTGGGTTATGAGTACACCGGACAGGACTCGCCGGGAACCTGCTAGTTGGTCATATACCAGACGTCAGATAGCAGTTCCCAGGTGACATGTATACAGGTTAGTTCATCGACCTGAGATCGTCATTTGTCTCGTGTGAGTTCCCACTGTGCTTTGATTACTACCCTACCACGGCTCAAAGGAGTCGTGCAAACAGGTTTTAGTTGGGTACAGTCCCGAGCCACATGGAGGCAGTGAGCGGATCTTCAGGGGTTCGTCTCTCCCGGTATTGGGGGTGAGGTCGCGCTGTGTCTAGGAGAGCCATTACGCAAAGCCCTCGGCCGAGGCAGGAGATTTACTGGTAGGTATTCCAGTAGTATCTCAGGGCGTTCTGGGCTACACTCCGACACGACTTGTACCGCTTTTGGGGGTCTGACTTTTACCAACCCCCTAGGCCCGACATGCGATGCTCATAGACGAACGGACCGGACTGTACGGATATTGTCACTGACAGGCTCAGTAGGGTGTCAGGATGAGTTCGCTCATCGACGTCCCTTTTGGTCAATAGCTGGTGGCCCGTTACGTATTGGCTTATACCTCTGACGTGCTAGTGGTTAAATCCACAGCCATAGTATTGACGAGTCTTTAGAGTCCACCACACTTTCAGTTACTCAAGCTTTCGGGCGAAACGCTGTAGAGGCCGTATGGAGATATGGCAGGGTCCGATCAGATACGTGCGGTATTGCACGGATCAGGATCGGACAGTTTTGTACTAGTAGCCGTATAGTTATATGGCAGGGTTCGATCTGATACGTGCGGTATTGCACGGATCAGGATCGGACGGATATTACTAGCCGGCTTTGGCTTAAGCCGGTCCTAGTTTAGTACAGTGTAGATTTTGTCTCTTTGCATTTGTATCCGGTCGGAATACAGATGCGGGTGTGTATGCACAGTATCGGGGTTTTCCTGTAATTTATTACGGGACCAGTTTTCTGGAGTTGCCAGTTTGCATTCCGTTCCGGCCGGTTTTCCTTTGTTCTTTCCCGGCCGGACTTTTCCGATGGAGGGGGTTATTTGCAGTTTTGCAAATAACACATTGTGGAGGATTTTCTTGCAAAAGTATTTATCATGATAGCATCTTTAGATGCCATTCTTTTCCTTCATCTTTTCATGCTTTATTATGATTAGTTGTGATTAGAGTTGATGTGAGGTTGTGATGATGAGGTTTAGGATATGGTCACCCTTCATGCTCTCCTACACTCACCTCCCTCTTGTTTGATATATTCTTTTTTCTCCACCATTTTTAGAGGAGAGGTTTTTCTATGGTTGAGAGAAAGAAAAAGAAGATGAGAGCTTCATCTTGAGAGTTTCATTCTTGATCTCATTTTCATGCTAGAAAAATGCAAGCACCATTTTTCTAACCTTGATTCCTCCATCATCTTCAAAGGCAACAACCCCCAAAAGAGACAAGCATCATCTACACTACACATTCTACAGCATATCTTGAGCATGTCGAGTTGCCGGCTTCATGCCCGAGTTGCCTCGGTATTGAGGCGGGAGCCCGTAAAAGACGCAGGCGATGTGGTGCCCTTCCGGAAAGGAGGCGACGATGTGGAGACAAGACTTTCCGCGGGAGATCGGGACGATGACGAGAAGACCGGAGGACTCGGATCACTCGGTATACTTCTCTTCCCATCTCTTGTTAGCTAGCATTAGGTTAATGGTTAACGATCCGGGTTTTCTTTGTCCGCGGTAGCGCCGGTTTAAAAGATAAGAAAATTTTTGATTCTGCAATTTGGCCTCGGAATAGACGGCCGGGGCGCTGCCGTGGCGCAACAAGTCCGTCCAGTGTACTCAGTCTCTACTGAGCACCCGTATACCATCTCTGATGTCAAACACCAATGGATATGGGATCATCCATCGCCCATCACATGGGTCGAGAAGCGTATACGCTAGTCTACACTGGTATATCGATGCCCCGTCTCGATACACCCACAACTAGGGACCTTGAAGGATGTATTTATGGACTACCATGTCCCCACTAGTATGATCTGCATCATAGTCCAGGTAGTCAAGTACAAATCCTAAGGGCTTTACCAACATGTTAAGATAAAGAGTAACCAGATAGCATACTATCATATCGAGCAAGAAAGTCATCTCTATATATGTCCAAGCATCCAATATAATATACATCATCTGTACAATACTGGCATCTAGGGCATACATACAACTAACAATCTCCCATTTGCACTAGGGCCAGCTGCTGTAATATCGCATACCGAGCATCCCGAAGAGTCTCTCAAACTGTATCTGGGGAATGGCCTTCGTGAGTGGATCCGCCGTGTTGTTCTTCGTGTCAACCCTCCTGACCTCGATCTCCCGGCGATCAACTATCTCCCGGATCAGGTGATACCGCCTCAGAATATGCCTGGATCGCTGATGGGACCTTGGTTCCTTGGCCAAAGCCACCGCTCCATTGTTATCGCAATACAAAGGTATTGGACGCTCAATGGATGGAACCACTCCAAGTTCAGTAATGAACTTCTTGATCCAGACAGCCTCTTTGGCAGCATCGTTGGCAGCGATGTATTCAGCCTCCATTGTCGAGTCTGCCACAGTTTCCTGCTTGGAACTCTTCCAGCTAACCGCCCCTCCGTAAAGGGTAAAGACAAAGCCCGACTGCGACTTAGAGTCGTCCTTATCACTCTGGAAGCTCGAATCGGTAAAGGACTCCACTTGGAGTTCTCCGTTACCATACACCAAGAACATATCTCTAGTCCTTCGCAAGTACTTGAGAATGCTCTTCACAGCTGTCCAGTGACTCTCTCCAGGATCAGCTTGATACCTGCTCACTATACTTAGTGAGTATGCAACATCGGGTCTAGTACATAGCATCGCATACATGATAGAGCCTACTGCCGAAGCATAGGGTATCCCTTGCATGCGAGCTCTCTCCAAATCAGTCTTGGGAGACATCTCTTTGGAGAGAGTGACTCCAGAGATCGTGGGCAAGTTCCCACGCTTGGACTCTTCCATACTAAACCTCTTTAGTATGGTGTCAATGTACCTGGATTGGGACAATCCCAAAATCCGTTGGGATCTATCTCTATAGATCCTAATTCCCAATATGCAGGAGGCATCACCAAGATCTTTCATTGAGAATCTTTGTGATAAGAAGAGCTTGACCGATTGCAGCATAGGAATATCATTTCCTATCAAGAGTATGTCGTCCACGTACAATACGAGGAATACAACCTTACTGTCTGCCACCTTCTTGTAGATACAAGGTTCATCTGGATTTTTGACGAAATCAAACTCTTTGATAACGACGTCAAAGCAGATGTTCCAACTCCGCGATGCTTGCTTTAATCCATAAATGGATTTAAGCAGCTTGCACACCTTCCCGCTGCTCCCACTGTCTACGAAGCCCTCTGGCTGAGTCATGTACACGCACTCTTCTAAATCACCATTTAGAAAGGCGGTCTTAACATCTATTTGCCAGATTTCGTAGTCATGATATGCAGCGATGGCAAGCATGATTCGGATGGATTTAAGCATAGCCACTGGAGAAAAGGTTTCGTCATAGTCCACACCTGGTCTTTGACGAAAACCCTTTGCTACAAGTCTAGCTTTGAAAGTCTCCACTTTCCCATCTACACCAAGTTTCTTCTTGAAGATCCACTTGCTCCCAATGGGTTTTACCCCTTCAGGAGCAACTTCCAAAGTCCATACTTTGTTGGTGTACATGGATTCCATCTCGGACCGCATAGCATCCAGCCATTTCACTGAGTCCCCACTCGTGATGGCCTGCTCGAAGCTAGTTGGGTCATCATCCTCCATGATGCAATCCTCGCTTCCACCATCAATGAGAAAACCGTAGTATCTCTCAGGTGGACGAGAAACCCTACCAGATCGGCGGAGAGGCTGAGGTTCGTCGGGTACTACCAAATCTTCTGGTTCCACTAAATCTTCAGTTATAGTTTGTGTTTCTGGAACTTCTTCCAGTTCTACCTCAGAGCCACTAATCTCTTTTGCAAGAAATTCCTTTTCTAAAAAGGTGGCATGTTGAGCAATAAACACTTTTTGTTGTTCACTGTGGTAGAAGAGATATCCATTTGAATGTTTAGGATATCCCACAAACTTACATAGAACTGACCGTGCCTCGAGTTTATCTGGATTTTGCCTTTTGACATAGGCCAGACAACCCCATATCTTAACTCGTTTAAGACATGGTCTCTTCCCACTCCATATCTCATATGGTGTGGTAGGTACAGATTTAGTTGGAACTTGATTCAATAGGTATGCCGCTGACTCAAGCGCATACCCCCAGAAGGAAATAGGTAACTCAGCTGTACTCATCATAGAGCGCACCATATCTAATAGGGTGCGATTCCTCCGCTCCGATACACCGTTGTGCTGTGGTGTATAAGGAGGAGTAAGCTGAGAGAGAATCCCATTCTCTTTTAGGAAGTCCAGGAATTCATTGCTCAAGTATTCACCTCCTCGATCAGATCGAAGGATTTTAATACTTTTTCCGGTTTGTTTCTCGACTTCTTGTTTATATTCTCTGAATTTTTCAAAAGCTTCAGACTTGTGTCTTATCAAGTACACATGTCTGTATCTTGAGAGATCGTCAGTGAATGTAATGAAGTACGAAGAACCATCCCTGGCATGTGTAGACATGGGACCGCATACATCACTATGTATTAGTCCCAAGAGTTCGGTAGCTCTTTCTCCGTGTCCCGTAAACGGAGTTTTGGTCATCTTGCCTTTGAGACATGACTGGCAAGTGTCATAAGATGAAAATTCAAACGGATTTAAATATCCATCTTTATGCAACTTAGCTAGTCGTGTCACATTGATGTGACCCAGTCTACAATGCCACAAGAAGGATTCGTTCAGTTCTGAACTCTTCCTCTTGTGTGTGTTTGTTATGCTCAGAACTGTTGATTGATTTAGAACATAAATGCCATTGCACAACGTGCCTGATCCAACCAACTTTTGGTTACGGAAAATGTTCATAACATTATCCTGTAATACAAAATTATATCCTTCTTTGCTTAATAAAGAAACCGATATGATGTTGCATATCAGGTTCGGCATGTAATAGCATTCGTTCAGAACCAATGTATTACCAGTTGGTAATACTAGGTGATATTCCCCGACAGTCTTAGCTGCAACAATTGCACCATTTCCAACTCTGATGTCTTTATCACCTTCCCCAAGTTCTCTACCTTTCCTGAGCCCATGTAACTGATTACATATATGGGATCCTGACCCGGTATCTAATACCCAGGATGTAGAGCAAATGGAGAAACAGTTCTCAGTAACGAACATACCCGAAGAAAATGCATCAACATGTACTTTCTTCATTCGGGTGGCATGGGAATCCTGGTATTCCCCTATATCCTGTTCATTCCTATAACACTTATAAGAAAGAACGGAACCAACGTTCCCCAGCACAGTATAACATGCGGGTTCGGTCAATACATCCATATTATTATCTTCATTAGGGCATGAAATGGTCGCTACCTGGAGAGAGAGAGAAGAAAACACTTTAGCGTATGCTCGTGCAAGATCAGATTGGTTATTATCTTATCTAATCAGGATGGCTCCCACTGCTTTTTATCAAATCTTCCTTCAAACCCTAAAAGGAAAGACTAGCCGGGATTAATTACACACTACAGGTTCGCCAATCTTTCAGCCAGGCCAGTGTCGGTACTTTGAGGGAGGTCCCCCGTGCTTTCGCACGAACCTAATTAATGTAAACCTCATTTTTCCAGAGGCGTAACCCCATCGACACCTTTCTAGACACCTACTTGATCGGCTAATTGCACTGTGTAAAACTCTCCCAGGAGTAACTCTTACTCGCAGCGGGTATCGGGATCCAACTATCTCATAGAAGGTATGCAATCTCATTGCAAATTTCAACACTTGAAATTCCCGATAATATTTTGCCCCTAGTGTGCCATGACCTTGACAGAGGTCAACAAATCATAGTGCACTAGTCAAGTTCAACCTGTCATTTCTTGATTGAATCAAACCCACTCGCACGACCCTTGACAGAGGTCAACAAGGTCGTACGACTACCCTAATCCAATCACATCACATGCTTTGCAGATAACTACTAGTTAGCTACCGCACACTACGCCTTGACAGAGGTCAACAAACGCAGCACGAATACTAAATAGTCTTTATCTGAAATGACGGAGGGCTACGACAGGTTTTTCTGAAAACCTATTGCGTAATGAACTTGATATCGTTGTAGAATCAAATGAAGATTTTGAAATGGAGTGATTTTGAGGCTTTTCTAGTTTTGCTAAAGGAGTCACTCCCGGCGAAGGGATCTCGGTCCTTTCCTCGTCGAATGAGGTGCGGGATATATCATATATATCGCTGTGCAAAGCAAAAACCCAAAAGCAGTCAAAAGCAAACCGAGTCTGTAGCATCTGCCAGTTATTGCTAAAGGAGTCACTCCCGGTGAAGGGATCTCGGTCCTTTCCTCATCGAATAAGGTGCAGGGTATATCATATATACCGCTGTGCAAAGCAAGAACTGTAGCTACCCTGTTTTATTTTAAAATTCGATTCTACAACATCTTAGGTTTCTTATCTTTCATTAATCACATTAATGAAGTCCCATCATTTAAATACCTAAACTTCACAGATAGATATGACGTACACTTATGCCATCCGTATTCGCCTCGATGTCCCCTCGTGCACCGTTAGGTTAGGTAACTAATGACAGAGCAGGGCAGGGCTAGCGCGGGTGTAAAACATAAGTAACGTCTATATAATATATCATATATACTATATACCATACCCATCACAGAATCACAACACAGAAATCGCAGCAGCAGAAACATATGAAATATTGGATATACTAGGACGTCCGTGTTTTCAATACGAGCCAGTATAAAACATGGATTCCACGGTCGTGATGAATAGCCAATCCCACACCCCTAGACCCCTACGAGAGCGGCAAGCAACCCTGCCAATTCTAGGGTTAGGAGACCCGGACTCGACTCCTCGAGTTGGTCTCCCACTGGACCCCAGAACCCGGTTACTTGTGCTCCCCTCCTTGGGTCTATCCTAATGCGGAAAAGTAAATAATATACAAAGGGTGGCAACTTCCGCTACCTGGAAGTGCCCCAAATAAAAGAATATTACATACAAGTTTTTTACATGAATGAAAATGAAAAAACACTCATCTCACATAAAACCCCCCGTCTATTCAAACACGACGATCCAATACAACATATCCAGCAACACATAACATCACATGTCATCAACGTAAGTAAGTATACATACCCCAATTGTCGTTGACGTATAGCAACAAAACCGGCGATATGAACATACTACACTTACGGTCACAGAAAAGAAAGTGTAAAACTACAACAATTGGAATCCGCAACTGCTTTAGACATCACATGCCTAATCAAATGAAATACTTAGACATCACATGCCTAATTATTATAAATCCCGCATTTTAGTCTCATTATCAAAAACTCTTTTCAATATCAAATGAAACTAAACCGCTAGATTTATATCATTCATTCAGTTATCACATAACTGTTTGTGAATTCCAATTATTGTACCCCATTCCAGATAAATAGAATATATTAAACTTTCCGATCGAACATTCGAACACCCAATTTTTCCCGAAACCATCCAACACATGAAATAGGTTCAAAGACATTCGTTTCATGCCTCAGTACCAACGGTCCAGCCGTAGAAGGGTCAAGCCAACGCCTCACATGTGGCACGCCGTACTTCCCCAAACCCGAAGGTTCAAAGGGCAGTTCAAGACGGTCACATAATCGAGTTAAGGTTTGTTGTCTTCTAGAGGGACCATCGCGTTACTTGCACTACTCAGAACGTCCTTAAACCACACAATAATCCAACACTTGGATATTTTTGGCAGGGGAAAGATTGGGTATTTATATCCGGTCAAACTTTTTAACATATTCAAAAAATTATCCGGAAAACACATAGACAAAGTTCGATAATCCGATCGAATCGTTGATTCCCTACACAACCCCAGAATACTCAAACCTGGAGTCAAATTAAAATTCCCAGAAAACTCAGAACAATTAATCAGGAATTACTGTGCAAAAACCAAGGGCTGACGTCACTGTTTAGCCACGGAACCGCCGCAGAAGCCTAGCTTCTGCCGCGGTTCCGCCGCACTTTGTACTGTTCACAGGAAACGTTTTGCGCAGTAATTCTTAGATTTTATTGCTGAATTTTTAAAGCATTTTTAATTGACAAAAAACCACAAATTCGAAAAATTTCCAGAGAGCTATTTCGGGGTTGGGTTTTCGGTTCGTCCGGGTTTCAAACTCCGTCTAGACTTCGCCTAAGGCTCTAGCTAGGCTCTGATACCACTGTAGGGTTCCTAGGCACACAGTAGAGGTCTCACAAGGCATCAACCATGCCATTTTACAAAAAAAATGGTGCCGAGAAACCCTAGTTAACGGATCGTTTACTAGATGTTTAGGCGAAATGATAAACTAGTTAACACTTAACTACTAGGATACGGAAATTACAACCTTTGTAGATCCGGATATCCACCTCCACGGCTCCGCAACGAAGTCTTCTCGCTGTACATCATGAATCCTAGACTCATTCGTCGGCTTCATCGGGAAAACGGGCGAGCAAGGTCGTCGGCTTCGTGTCAAAGACGATCTACGTCGAGGTTGCACTAGTTCAAGCTCCGACTTCACCAAGTAGTGAAACTTGTGAAGAAAACACCCAAAACCACTTGGCAAGAGGTAGAGGATGAAGAAATAGAAGGTGGGTTCACATTAGATTTGGATTTCTCTCACTAGAACTCAAGTTGCCATTAAAGTAGCAAGCTTTTCTTTTGAAGAAGAAGATGAAGAAGATGATAGAATATGATAAAATCCTTAATCAAAATAGAAATGAAAATGATATTTATCATATCCTAACCATGGTCAAGTGTAGAGAATTGACCATGGTTAGTGGGAGTGGTTAGGTTTAAGTAAGAAGACAAAATAGCATCATTAGAAAATGCTTCATGAAGCTTCACCATTCTTCATGATAAATGAAACCATTTTATTTTCATAAAACCAATTAATAAATAATGAATGGATTAAATAATAAGTGAATAAATCATAAACCCTAACCACTCTCATAACCATGGTTCAATTCTTTTACACATAGTCAAGTCAACATGCATCATCAAACATGATACAATCATGTGCACAAAAGCATATCACATATACAATGTGCATCAAGTGAGAAAAATCCGTTTAAAGTGAACCAATACTAGTTAATGCAAAGTAATATATCAAATATATAATTATACATTAAATCATTAAATCAACACTTGATTCAATGATCCGGTCATGTCGCACATGACCGACTAGTATTCAATGTATCGACTTATCGAATCGATCTTCGATTCGATAACTAGGTTATATCATATACAACCAATCGAAACATTAATCGCGAGAATCAAATACGGTATCACATACACGCATTATTCTCGGTCCCGCACATATCTCATATGCACTCCTATTTCATTTCGCTTGAGCTAGGAAACCTCTGTGTAGGACTCTAAAGACTCGTCAATACGCCGGTAGCAGATGATGATCATATCAAGCACCCACAAGCCGCAAGCGGTCTGCTAAACGTAACGGCCACCCGGGTATTGAGCGATCAGAAGATCGACGAGCTAGCCCGCTCACACTCCTACGAATCCGACCAGTAACACTTACCGTACAGTCCGGTCTCTTCGTCTGATATGTTGCATATCAAGTCTAGGGGTGGTAAACGTCAGACCCCAATAACCCGATAAGTCGTGCCGATGTGAGGCTCATAACGGGTCGAGAAACTACTGGTAACACTTACCAGCAAATCTCTGATCAGCCCTGGCCAGGGACTTCCCTGCTACGGCCAATCGAGCACTGCGCATCATCAACCCCCAATACCGGGAGAGACGAAACCCCTCCTATCGCTCATTGCCTCCATGTGACTCGGGACTGTGCCCAAAGACCACCGTTTTGCACGCCCTCATGGACGTGGTAAGGTGGAGATCAAAGCACAGTGGGAATCACACAAGACTCTATGACGATCTCGGGTCTACAGACTAACCTGTACAAGTGTCACCTGAGAACTGCCATCTGACGTGAGGTATAATACCATCTGGGAGTTCTCGGCGAGTCCGTCCAGTGTACTCAGTCTCTACTGAGCACCCGTATACCATCTCTGATGTCAAACACCAATGGATATGGGATCATCCATCGCCCATCACATGGGTCGAGAAGCGTATACGCTAGTCTACACTGGTATATCGATGCCCCGTCTCGATACACCCACGACTAGGGACCTTGAAGGATGTACTTATGGACTACCATGTCCCCACTAGTATGATCTGCATCATAGTCGAGGTAGTCAAGTACAAATCCTAAGGGCTTTACCAACATGTAACTATAAGACAGTATAAAGAGACTAGTGTACATGTTAAGATAAAGAGTAACCAGATAGCATACTATCATATCGAGCAAGAAAGTCATCTCTATATATGTCCAAGCATCCAATATAATATACATCATCTGTACAATACTGGCCTCTAGGGCATACATACAACTAACAGGGGCAGCGCCCCGTTAGAAATTTTTTTCTAACAGGGACAGTGTCGTGGAGCACGTGTGTGTGCAAATATGTATACATATGTATATATATATGTATATATGTATATATATAAAAGAAAGAGGGGAAAAGGTATCCAAAGGATGTGTGAGGGCAGCACCTTGGGCGCTGTGCGCCTAGGTGCTATGCGCTCAGGCGCTAGAGTGCCACGTGTCGGCACGTAGGCGCTCTGCGCTTGAACGCTAGGCGCTTGAGCGCAAGCGCGCCACGTGTCGGCACGTAGGCGCTTTGCGCTTGAGCGCAAGCGCGCCACGTGTCGGCACCGGGGCGATTTGCGCTTGAGCGCAAGCGCGCCACGTGTCGGCACCGGGGCGACTTGCGCTCGGGCGCTTGCGCTTGAGCGCAAGCGCGCCACGTGTCGGCACGTGGGCGACTTGCGCTCGGGCGCTTGCGCTTGAGCGCAAGCGCGCCACGTGTCGGCACGCGGGCGCTCTGCGCTTGAGCGCCGGCGAGAAAAAGTGTCTTTTAGCCTAAGAAACAGAAGCTGTGCTTCAGAAAGGAAATATTTGTTATGTATATATGTATGGAGTTAGACTCCTGGGATGTTTTGAAGCTGATGAAGGGGGTTCTTCTTCTTCCTTCTGTTGTTTGGCCGGATCTTGAAGATCAAGAAGTAGGAGATTTTAAAAATCACTCCTTTTTGAGATCTGATGGGAGATCTGAGTTCCCCTTTGTGGGTTTTGTGGTGGAAAACTACTTAGTTTTGGAAAAGAAAGAGTAAAACTCTTGATTTAATTCAAAAGAATTGAGAAGGTTTAGAACCTTGGAGAAGGAGCAGGAGGCACAAAGAACCCTAGTTTTTGGGGGAATGAAAAAGTGTATGCTTTATTCTTCATCATGTTGCCTTATATAGGCTTACATATTTACATATAGCCCCTTGGGCTTTGCAAAAATGGCATTTTAGCCATCCCATGGCTCATGTACCATTTCATTTTTGCACATAAGCCATGGGCTTACAAAATATTGGCTTTATGCCCATTTTGTTTACATTCATGCATAAAAAAATTACATAAAAATTATTTATGACATGATTTCGTTGTTGGCGTGGGAAGGCTGGCCGCGGGCTCGACTTGGGCATGGACCCGCTTGACCTGGGCTTGGGCCCACCTAGCTTGGGGGTTGACCTTGACTTTGACTCGGTCAACCGGGGTGTAAATTTTTACCCCAACAGGCCTCAATGTCATGAGTAGGCTATCCGGCACTTTCTAGAATCCGTTAACTTGAGCACCCTTCCGCGGGTCTATCCTAAACCTCTAAAAGTGCGGCGAG
Organism: Agapanthus africanus; assembly: GCA_030015575.1. Taxonomy (NCBI): domain Eukaryota; kingdom Viridiplantae; phylum Streptophyta; class Magnoliopsida; order Asparagales; family Amaryllidaceae; genus Agapanthus; species Agapanthus africanus. The sequence continues at coordinate 543,371,186 of CM057348.1, forward strand.
CAACCCGCCAATTCTAAAGCGAGACAGCTCGAACTCATCACCATGATACGACCACCCAGCACACTCTAGAACCCGGCTACTCGAGCACTTCTCCGCCGGTTTATCCTATACCCCCTATAAGTGCGGCAAGCTATCCGCCAATCCTAGAAACGGGATATCCCTCCCTCAATAACATCAATGGGCTATCCAGCACTTTCTAGAATCCGGTAACTTGAGCACTCAGTCGCAGTGTAATCCTAGTACATGAAATGAAATAATATAAAACGGTGGCACCAAACGCATCCTAGTCGAGCCACAATAAAAGAACAAACATAAAGCGATAACGATGGCCACAATCCGGCCACTCGTCCCGAATAAACAAATATACATCCAAAACAAATGTGGGGCTATCCATCACGACAATCCGGTCAAACCATCATATATATATATATATATCAACATCACAAGCAACATGTGTGTAACCCCGTCTAATCGACTTATAGCAATTAGACGACGTCTACCAACGCATATACATCATCATTGATAATCAACGATGCTAAAATTTCGATTCAAAAACTTTTCGTAACGCCCGTAAACAAAGATAACACCAAATGAAATCTGGGCAAAAAAGAAGTATCTTAAAAATGCCAAATCCTAAAACCTAAGAAACAGAATGAAGACGAGACCATACAGAACCAGTTTGATCGCCCGAGGTAGCCAAATCGAATATTTGGGCGGCCAAAGAAGCTCTGCTCTGGCTCGTTTTCATTCTGTGTGATTTTCATAACAAACTTTATCCTCTGAAATACTTTACAAAAATTTTAGATGAAGTTTTCAAAAAACAACAGAAACTTGGTTTTTGGGTTTCGAAAATACGGAAAAATTTCAATATCGAAACGTGAGCGTCGTCTACAATTAGTTTATAGTGTTCAGGTGGCTCTGATACCAGAATGAAGTCCCTAGCATCCTTGCCGCTATAACCGCGGTCTTTACGGAATGAAAAACTAAAAATTTCGAAGATGTGCAAGAAACTAAAACCCTAAAATCAATCCAAAAACTAAACTAGCTACAGGAAGGTAACTATATTGCTCGGTTAGTGTTACAACCTTTGTAGTCATGTCCTTCGGGTCTTCAAATCTCCCCTTTTTGAGCTCCTCGTCCGTCAAGATCGAGCTTGCTTGTAGGTCCTTCCATGTCAAATATGATCCATCCGAGGGAAGCGGTTCAAGGATTTAGCTTCACACTAAATAGCATAGTGAAGCAACTAAAGACTACAACTTGCTATGTAGTAGTGCTTAGAGACGTAGAGTAATGTTATATCTCTCTTTTCCCTATGATCTCAAGACATGAGACGGAAAATCTTGAAGAAGGAAGAAGGAGCTCAAGTGAGGAGAGCGAAGTGGTGAGAATAAGCAAGCCTTTCCTAAATTCAAGCATAACTCTATGGTTTTGTTAAAAGGATTTTTCAAATAAAAAAGTCTACCCATAGTATAAGCAAATGAATAAAGAATTGTATTTGTATAAATTCAAGCATTTCATTTGCTCATACCCTCCACCATTCTCTATGCCACCTCACCTAGCCACCTCATTTCATATTTTCCATAAATAGAAAATCTATGAAATGAGGCATCCTCCTTCTAGAAATGTATTTGTATAAATACAAATACATTTCCCCGTAAATACATACCCGTATTCGTATAAATACGAACACAAAAGAAATAGAAAAAATACGATGAACATAATACTAGAATATACATATCGAAATATATATATATGTAAATTATTAAATCAATACTTGATTTAATAATGCGGCATAATCCTAAGTCGGCTAGTAATTATCCACCCGATTAAAATTCATGTAGCTAATACACGTATTTTAATCGAAACCCTGTACGTATCAATATACATCACTATATCATTTCGTCTGAACCGGAAAAAACCTATATATGAGACTTTAAAGACTCGATAATACGCTGGCAGCGAGTTACTGGATAAATCTATAACCACAAGCATGTCAGCGGCACTAGCTGTACGTAACGGCTACCCAAGTATGTGTCAAAAAGAAGGCCGACAAGAAAACACATCCGAACCCCTACTGAGCATATCACAGTCTGATCTATTCGTCTAAGAGTATCACATATCGGGTCTAAAGGGTGGATAACGTCAGAACACTAATAACCCGACAAATCGTATCGATGTGGCTCGGGACCAACCGAGAAACTACTGATCTCACTATCAGTAAATCTCAACTGTCTTGGTTAAGGTCTTATGGTGCTGGTCAACCAAACACAGCGCGACATCGACCCCTTATACCGAGAGAGACGAATCTCTAACGATCGCTCATCGCCTTCATGTGGCTCGGGACTGTACCCAACTAAAACCTATTTGCACGACGATGGAGTCGTGGTAGGGTAGTAATCTAAGTACAGTAGAAACTCACACGACACAAATGACGATTTCAGGTCTAAAAACTATCATGTACTCATGTCACCTGAAACTGCTATCTGACGATAGGGATAATATCATCTAGAAATTTTCGGCGAGTCCGTCCGATGTACTCACCTCCAATGAGCACATGTATACAATTTTATGTGCATCACACTAATGGCCGTGGGACCAACCACCGCCCATCGTTAGATCTAGAAACGTATACATAAGTCTACTCTGTAATATCGATACTCAGTCTCGATATCTCTACAACTTGGGATATTTAAGGATGTGCTTATGGATTACTCAGCCCCTACAAGTATGATTGTCATCATAACGCTGGTAGTCAAGCAATAAGTTTACGGGCTTTATCAACATGTATTAGCGATACATAATAACAAGTAAAATATATACACATGTTAAGATAACGACAAATCAAATAGCATACTATTATATCGAGCAAGACTGTCATGTATATACATACTCCTAGCATTCTATACAATAAAGGTCTCTAGGACATACAGAAAAATACAATTTTCCTTTATCATTTGGAAAATTTTCCTGTTCTCTTTGTTGCAGCCTATGACATAAACTTTCTTGCATCATTATTAGGGTTCTAAATTTGTTACTCTGCTGGGTATAGGATCAATTTTCTTGCTTTCCTCTTGAAATTTATGTCTAACATGTTATTACATGCGCAATATATCTATATGTTGTCTTATGTAAAAGTAAAACAAACTTGAAGAAACTCAGGAATGAAAGATGATACAAGACGATTATTGAATGTAAATGGTGAGATGCACATATTTTTCTATATCTTGTGTCTAATGTAAAACAAACTTGATGAAATTCAAGAATGAAAAAAGATGATATAGGACGATTATTGAGTTAACATGGTGAGATTGACATGTAAATTTATCATTCCATTGATAATTCGTAGAAACTTCTCTTTTCTTAGTAAGCAATAGAACATGTTGACAATTAATTAACATGTATGGCACATGCACACGCACGCAAGCCGGTGCACATGTACGCGTGCAAGCCCGCGCGCATGCACGTGCACGTGCACATGCACAAGCACACCCACACATACATATACATATAAAATATGATAAATTTCATAGTTACTCTTTGATAAAACTTATTTGTTTCTTTATATCTTTATAATCTTCTTTCTGGATTTGATGACTGACTTTATGTGATGCCTAATGCCATAGACTAATTGCTATACATTATATACTATCCAATTCTGGGTAGTTGTTGTTTTGTATTTGATTTTATTTTATCAAATATTTTACTTGCTAATCTCTATTTGATTACTTTATGTACCCGATATCAATGGATATCAATTTTTTAAATAATTATGTCTTGTATCCATATCAAGTTTTTCACAAATTTTGTATACTGATTTTAATTTTGAGAATTGTATGTATTTGTATCAACAACCGCCAATGGCTACCGAATATAAATATGATTACACCTACATACACGATGTATTAGTTTACATACTTGCATATAGACACTCATAAAAGGAGTTAGCTGGAATAGAATCGATATGATTAGAGAACAGATTCTGTCAAGTTCATAACAAATAAATCCACTTCGGAATGTGTTTTGTGTTCAACCAATCATGTCATTGTTAAAAAGAATAAAGAATAAAGGCTTTCCTTCCTAATTATTCTAGAGACTATAAACTTGATAGGAATCGTATTCAAATGCTCTTACTAGGGTCCTAATCAAACTCCTTATAAAAGAAACAATATGTAGTAATAAAAATAGAAGTTAGCAATGAATATACTAATATCAACAAGATAAGAATAAGTACCCCATCATTGCCTTTAAGAAAAGGATATTGTCCAAAATCTCGACCAGGGCGATCTATATCAAACACTCTTAAGAATTTATTATAACCAGCAAATATCCTACATGACGGCATATGCATTAAAACATATTTCGATTTTAGAGATGAAATTTATCACATCCCTTTGAATAAAACCTCATGCGCAACAAGTAAACAAAAGCATTGCAATGAAGGGGAAGCGTGCAGCTGATGCATTTATGTGATGCTTGAGAGTTGGAAAATCCTTCAGTTTAGCTATTTGGCTTAATCGTGCCTCCAAGATGAATAACATTCCAGATAGTGCTCGATATTGGCGGTCCCCAAGATCATGACACGTGGCAGGTGTCGTGCCCCAGAACTCAGAAGAGGGGCCCACGGGGGCCAACCAAGCCACCCTGTACCCGACCTGCAAGCACAAGCTGGCCCTCCTCAGGGCCCCCTGCAGATTGGCATCCTCGGCCCCGTGGCTCGCGCCGAACTGTCACAGGGCCAGGACTCCTCGGCCTCCTCGCTCGTCCCGAGCTCCAGCCCGAGGCCGTCTTCCTCGGCCCTCCGACCAAGGCCGTCGCTCACAGGCGTAACCGCCGCTCCGCGAATCTCGCCATGCGCTGGTTCTACGCCAGCAATATCCCACGTTCCACACCATCAATCCCCATTAATGGGCGATCCGCTTTTTGCGCGGGCGTGACGTCAGGGGGCGTAACCGCCGGCGATATTCTCGCGCCCACTGCTGCGTGCTCCACCGCTATATAAACCCCCATCACAGAGGGGTCAGGTAAGCCATTTTTTACTCTTTTAAGCCGTTACTCTACTCGGATCTCATCACTAACTTGAGCGTCGGAAGGTCCTTGGTGGTACCAAACCATTCCGGGACTTCTTTGCAGGTACTCGGCACCAACTCCTTCACTTCACATCTTCCTCCAAAAACCCATGGAGACCCACGCAACGGAGGATAATCAACTAAGTCCACCGCGAGATCAACGGAGGACAACATCTGAGCCTGAAGAGGAGCTCCATCAGTTGACGCCGTCTGTAGGAAACAACTCCACAAAAACAAAAGCTGGTCTTCCGATCTCCGCCCCCATGACAACCGATTCCCCAAAAGATCCAAACGCTCGCTGTCGCCTCCCTCGCAGTGGAGACACGGGCGAACCCTCGCCTACGGTTGTCGATCTCCCCGCTGGCTACCGTCTCACAGGCTCCGGCGACCGCCCGAGCAAAAGGGCTAGGGGCCGAGAGCCCATCACCTTTGGCGACGAGGATCTCCATGGCATATCTGTGCCCCATAGCGACTCGCTGGTGATCGTAGCACAAATTCACCGATACGAAGTCCACCGAATACTCATCGATTCGGGCAGCTCGGTGAACATCCTCTTTCACGACTGCTTTTTGCGTATGGGGCTTGCCCCAGTAGACTTGAGACCGACCTCCCACGTCCTCTCGGGGTTCACCAACCACTCCATCCCGGCACAAGGAGTGGTCACCCTGCAGTTCACGATCGGGGAGCCCGGCCGCACACACACACTGCCTGTGGACTTCATTGTGGCGAGGGTCCCATCGGCCTACAACGTCCTCCTCGGCCGGCCGACGCTGAACTCCCTCCAGGCCCAGATCTCGATATACCACCTGGCGATAAAATTCCCCCTCGATTAGGGTGGGGTAGGTCGGGCATACGGGAGCCAGCGGGTCGCGGAGATAGGCCTGACAGAGGCATCCTCTCCCGAGCAGCACGCTGATAGCGCCGAGGCATGTGGCTACATCAAAGGGTCCCTAGACACCCGGGACGAGTGGAAGGAGGTCCGCGGAGCACCGGTCGAACCTCTGACCGAGGTGCCTTAGCGGAAGGAGACCAAGGAAAAACCTTCCAGGTCGGGTCATTCCTGACGAGAATTCAGCGGGATGACCTGATCGACCTCAGAAGCAACTCCGACGTCTTCGCCTGGGCGCCGGCTGACATGCCTGGGATCGACCACAAAATCATCTCCTACAAGCTCGGAGTTGATCCTACGGCCCGACCCGTCAGGCAGAAGAAGAGAAGCTTCGCCTCGGTCAAACAGAAGGCTATCGAAGAGGAAGTTGATCGGCTCCTCGCCGCCAACTTCATCAGGAATGTGCCCTACTCGGAATGGCTGGCAAACGTGGTTCTGGTCAAGAAGTCAAGTGGAAGTGGCGTATGTGTGTCGACTTCACCGAGCTCAACAAGGCCTGCCCCAAGGATAACTTCTCGCTCCCCCGCATAGACCAGCTCGTCGACAGCTCGGCCGGGCATGAGCTTCTGAGCTTCATGGACGCTTTCTTCGGCTATAACCAAATCCGCATGAATCCTGACGACGAAGATATGACCGCATTCACAACAGACTGGGGAGTGTACTGCTACAAGGTGATGCCCTTCGGCCTCAAGAATGCCGGGGCCACATACCAGAGGCTGGTCAATCGCATGTTCAAGCCACAAATCGGCAGGAACATGGAAGACTACGTTAACGACATGCTCGTCAAGTCCGTCTCGTCGGCCGACCATGCCAAAGACCTGGACGAGGCGTTTGGAGTGCTCCGCAAGTTCAACATGAAGCTGAACCCCGCCAAGTGCGCATTCGGAGTCACCGGAGGGAAATTCCTCAGGTTCATGGTCACTCACCGCGGAATCGAAGCTAACCCAGAGAAGATCGACGCCATCCTGAGCATGGCCGCACCCAAGACCAACGTCGAGATCATGCGGCTCACAGGGTGGGTCACCACTTTGAGCCGTTTCATGTCTAGGTCGGGGGAGAAGTGCCTCCCGTTCTTCAAAGCGCTGAGGAAAATTCTGAGGTTCGAGTGGTCGGAGGATTGCCAAGATGTCTTCGACCAATTGAAGAAGCACCTCGCAACACCACCCTTGCTCACCCGGCCGGTGGAAGGGGACGAGCTATCGCTGTACCTGGCAGTGTCCGACCAAGCAGCAGGCTCGGTACTCGTCCGAGAGGCCGAGAGAGCACAGAAGCCGGTGTACTATATGAGCCATGTGTTCAAGGACGCGAAGACGAGGTACCCCGCCATAGAGAAAATTGTCCTGGCCCTCGTGGTAACCTCGTGGAAACTGCGGCACTACTTCCAAGCACACACCATCATCGTCCTCACTGAGCGCCTGTTGGGGGCTATCCTGGCATCACCGGAATCCTCAGGCCGTCTAGAGAAATGGAGATGGGAGCTATCTCAATTCGACATAAGGTATCGCCCGAGGCAAGCCATCAAGGCGCAGGCCCTGGCCGATTTGATCGTTGAATGCACTATCCCTAGCAGGAAGCCGGATTCCACGCCGCCCCTCACAGCCCGGCATCCCGTCCAGGAAGGCCCTAGCTCAGCTCCAGAGTGGACCATCTACGTCGACAGGTCCTCTACCGAGGAAGGCTGCGGTGCCGGCCTCATCATCCGGGGCCCAAACGAAGCTGAGATGGAGTATTCCTTAAGACTCGGTTTCAAAGCGTCGAACAACGCGGCAGAATACGAAGCCCTCCTGGCCGGACTGCGCATGGCTCGGGCTGGGGCTGAAGACTATTCGAATCCACAGCGACTCGACCCTAGTTATCAGCCAAGTGACTGGCCGCTTCGAGGCTTGAGAGCCTCTAATGATGAAGTACCTGGACGAAGTGAGGAAGCTGCGAAAAACTTCGACGAAGTCCAGATAGAACAAATACCCAGGCAACTGAATGCTCAAGCAGACGCCCTGAGCAAGCTGGCTTCATCGTACTCGGCCAACAATAGGCGGTCAATACTCTTCGAAACCTTGACCCGACCCAATGTAGGAGACGAGGCGGGGACACTCCACGTGTACACGGCGCAGGAGAGCGACCAGGATTGGAGGAAGCCCCTCATGGAATTCCTGAAGGACGGCATGATCCCAGAAGACAGGGCGGCCGCCCGCCGCCTCCGGGCCAAAGCCACCCACTTCGTCTGGAGCAACGGGAACCTCTATAAGAAGGCCTTCACCCAGCCCCTGCTCCGGTGCGTTGACTCCCACGAAGCCGACTACTTCCTGTGGGAAATCCATGAAAGGGTGGGCGGCGCACACCAGGGGGCTCGAACCTTGATCCAAAAGGCACTACTCCAAGGGTACAACTGGCCCACCATGCATGAGGACGCCTTGAAGCTGGTCAGGAGGTGCAAGAGCTGAACTGATGGGGCTCCTTTTCGGGCCTCCGTCAGATGTTATCTTCCGTTGATCTCGCTGTGGACTTAGTTGATTATCCTCCATTGCGTGTGGGTCTCAATGGGTTTTTGGAGGAAGAGGTGAGGTGATGGAGTTGGTGCCGAGTACCTGCAAAGAAGTCCCGGAGTAGTTTTGTACCACCAAGGACCCTCCGACGCTCAAGTTAGTGATGAGATCCGAGCAGAGTAACAACTTAAAAGAGTAAAGTATGGATTATTTGACCCCTCTGTGATGGGGGTTTATATAGCGGTGGAGCACGCAGCAGCGGGCACGAGAATCTCGTCGGCAGTTACGCTCCTGACGTCATGCCCGCGTAGAGAGCGGATCGCCCATTAATGGGGATCGTGATGGCATAGAACGTGGGACGTTGCTGGCGTAAAGTCCGCGCATGGCGAGATTCGTGGAGCGGCGGTTATGCCTGGGAGTGGTGGAGTTGGTCGGAGGGCCACGGCGGGAGCTCGGGGACGAGCGGGGAGGCCGAGGAGTCTTGGTCCCGCGGAAGCTCGAGGCGAGCTGAGGGGGGCCGAGGAGGCTAATTTAGAGGGAGCCCCGGGGAGAGCTAGCTTGTGCTTGCAGGTCGGGTACAGGGTAGGCTTGGTCCCCCGTAGGCCCCTTCTTCTGAGTTTTAGGGCACGTCATCTACCACGTGTCGTGATCTCGGGGCTCGCTAATATCGAGCACTATCATTAGCCCCCCACTCTTGTCCCGACCAGCTAGCGGGTCGGGTCAGGAGTGGACTGCCGGGCCTCCCGAGGTGGGATCCCTTCTGGGGTTTCGTTGGGACGAGTCCTCGGGTCTTCGGTTGTCTCTTCCGCTAGCGAATCAAGGCAAGATATTTGCATTTAAAGAAGGTGCGCCGGTTCTTGCACTCTGCAATTTGAAGCGACGGTCCACGTGTCGGGCGCCGATTGGCTGATGCGATGTATGCAGGCCTGCAGCGTCTGATGGGACACGGTTCAGCGCTGAACTGCCATGTGGAACGATCGGAGCAGCTGGGCGTGAGGAGCCGTTTCGGCAGGAGACGATGGCGCCGTTAGATGAGACAGTATGCAACAATAAATACTGGTGGCGTCGGCCCTAGGGCCCTTACTCCCTTATATTTTCCTCTCTCAAGCCTCAGCTGCTCGGCGCTTGTCTCCCCTCTTTCGTTTTCAGCCCTTGAAGAATTTCTTTTCCCAGGTTAGATGTCTTTCTCTGTAGAATCAATAGACGTTGTAGGAGTAGATGCTAGGGTTCCTTTAGCTGCGTCTGAGTCTCCTCGGGGAGCAGGGGCTGGACCCTCTCCCCGGGGTCGTGAGTCGGGGGCCGCCTCCAGGGAGGAGGCAGCAGATGTGGCCCCCAGCACTCCGTGTTGGATGAGGCATGAGGACGAGCTCGCCAACTCTCGGGCTCGCTTCCACATCCCCCGCGCTACACGCTTCTTCTGGCCAAGGAGGGAGAGAGGGCAGATCAGGTACGGGGCAGGGAGATTGCCCTATACTTGGAAGCTTTTTGGGGCAGAATGCGCCTGCCCTTCTCTCCTGAGGTCATCGCCGCTCTGAATTTCTTCGGTTTGGCCCCCGGCCAGTTAGTGCCGAACTCGTGGAGGATTCTCCTCGGGTTCTTGATCCTCCTGAAGTTGCAGGCGGTTCCTTTCAGCCTTCCCCTTCTCGATTCCTCCCCCGTCTTCAAGAGTCACCCCGGCGGTCGAGCGGGCGACCCGAGATGGGTTTATTTTACTTTTAGGAAGCGGCCGGGGTCGCTGCCGGGACCGGGGTCGTAGCCTTGCCCTCCTCCATTCATGATTGGAAAAAGAAATTTTCTTCGTTTCCCCTCCCGAGGGCGAGGACTAGCATGTGCCCACCAAGTAGTCGAGGGAGAAATGTCTGCCGGGGAACCTGTCCGATGACCCCGCCACGGTGAGAGTGGCATCGTGGGAGCCCATCCCCCGACATGACGTGCTGCTGTCCGAGAGGGTTTTGAGCTGGACCGGGCTTAGCCCCTTCGAGTTCGTCGGTAAGTTAGGCTTGCTTTTTGGGTTTACGTTTTATTCGTGTTGCTGATTTGTTGGGTGTTTGTTTCATGCAAGATCCATGGACTTCGTCTCCCTCCGAGATTCTATGCGCCAGCCGAGGCAGCCAACTAGGGCCGGGGGTGCCAGCTCTTCTCGGGCGCAGCCCGCCCCGGCGGCGGCGCCCCGAGGACGCTCGGCGGCGGATCCCGCCGCGGGGCCCAGCAGAGCATCGGGTCGAAAGCGGGCCCTGATTCTGGAGGACACGGCCTCGGAAGAGGAGATCGGCTCTCCCTCGGAGCCGCTCAAGAAGAGTTTTCGGAGACCCTCTCGGGGCCGGTCCTCAGAAGTGGAGGAAGGAGGGCTCCGGTTCGCGGTGCCGTCGGGGCTGTCGGTCGCAGACAGCCTCCTGCATGAAGTAGAGACCTCGGCGGGGGGTCGATTTCCTGGGGGAACCCTCAGGGCTCGGCGTCGATCGCCCAAGAGTCCATGCAGGTAAGCCCCTAGTTCATTATGATATTTGGTGCCTCCTTCATCTCTCCGATCTTTTTTGTGTCTTCCCAGGTTCTCCAACACGTGGCCCTCGCCCTTCGCATGGAGACCAAGGTGGTGGCCCCGGCGTTGGAGGCCGCGGGTCAGCTCGCCTCGTTGCAAGAGAGCTCCAGGCGAGAGCAAGAGGCGATGTCGGCGAGGATCGCCACCTTGGAGGGCGAGGTGGACGTCGGGAAAAAGGGAGGTCGCCCGGCATCGCGAGGCCGCCGTGATCGCCGAGGACAAGCTCGAGGACTCTCAGGTGCTCGCCGGCAACCTGAAGAGGACGGTGAAGATCCTCCGAAAGGAGCTGGGGGCGGCGGCCGAGGCGGCTGAATCGAGGGCGGTGGCGAGCTATAAGGGGTCGAAGGATTTTTTCGACGACCTGGCCGTGGCCATGACCTGCATTTGGCACGACGCCCTCGACGCCGTTAAGTCTCGGATGCCGGGGTTCAACGACGCGGATCTCCGGGCCGAGTTCCCCCTCGTGGGTGCCGACGAGCAAGGGGAAGAAGTTCCCGGCGAGGAGGTTGTCGGGGACCCAGCGTGCCAAGTGGTGGAGGTCGAGGACCTCGAGGTCGCGCTTGGCCCGGAGGTGTAGAGCCCCCGTTCTCGTATCTTTATTTTGTTTTTCTTTTTAATTTTGTAAGGCTGGGGAGCCAAAAAATACCCTTTGTAAAAAAAACTTTTGCCTTTGGTAGTAATAAAGTTTTTCTTCGGCTCCATAGAATTGCGCTCTGCCATCTGTTTGTGAAGAATGCTCGTGGGATATTTTTTGCCTGTATCGTTGTGCGTTATGTCAGGTTGGCCATCTGTCTAACGATCGTCCGTCAAGTTGTCTGCAATCACTTGCCGACGAGCGAGATCATTTAGTCTTGGACAGACTTGACATCCCTCACTTGGGTCTCAGATCCTCCGCGGGCCCCGGAGTCGAGGGAGATCGTTTAGTCTTGGACAGACTTGACATCCCTCACTTGGGTCTCAGATCCTCCGCGGGCTATGGAGCATCTCTGATTTAGAGCATTAGCCACCATCCGGGGGTGACTGGGCAGGGTAGCTGCCCCGTCACCCCCTGCAAAGGCTTTATGCTTCCTGGTGCGGTGGTAGAGGAGTTACCCGCCAGGGTTGGCTGATTAGGGCAGCTGCTTGGTTGCCTCTTGCGAGGGCTTGGGTCCTTAGCATTTGGGGGGCTGTAAAAAGCCTACTAAGGATGTCCGAGCAGCAGAGCTGCACGGCTGCCTCTTGGCGAGGGCTTTGACCTCTGGCGTCGTGGGTAGGCAACTACCAGCCTGGGATGAACGAGCGGATAGCCGCTCTGATGCCTCTTGTGAGGGCTTTCGATCCCTGGCGTCGGGGGTAAGGATCCACCAGCCGGAGTTTGACCGAGCAGGGTAGCTGCTCGGTTGCCTCTTGCGAGAGCTTTTTGATCCTTCAGGATAGGGACCGAGCAAGGTTACTGCCCAGTGCCTCTTGGCGAGGACTTTGATCCCTGTCGGTTGTGGTAGGAAGCTACCAGCTGGGGATAGCCGAGCGAGGACTCGACTGCCTCTGGGAGGACTTTGGTCCCTAACGCGGGAGGGTCTGTAGAAGCCTACCAAGGACCCTTGGCCAGGCAGGGTTTCTGCGCGGTGCCTCTTGGCGAGGACTTTTGTCCTGAAAGATAGCCGAGTGAGGGAACCTCGGGCTCGACTGCATCTGAGAGGGCTTTTTGATCCCCGGCATTGCAGCAGGGAAGCTGCCCGCTGGGGATAGCCGAGCGAGGGATCCTCGGGCCCGACTGCCTCTGAGAGGGCTTCTTGATCCCCGGCGTTGTGGCAGGGAAGTTGCCCGCTGGGGATGGCCGAGCAAGGGGACCTCGGGCTCGACTGCCACCGGGAGGGCTTCTTGATCCCCGGCGTTGCGGCAGGGAAGCTGCCCGCTGGGGACAACCGAGCAGGGTAGCTGCTTGGTCTGCTGGGTAGCCCGACCGTTCAGCTGTAGGTGCGGGGAATAGGAACGGTCGGGGTAACGGTGCGCGTAGCTAGCGTATTGAATGCGGGGGGAGGCGAAGCGCTAGGGGCGCGTCGCTTTGCTACCACCGGATAATGCTCGATGGACGCCGCGTGGCGGCGACTCCCTAGGCGAAAGCGGGTGACTGTTGAGCAGCGCAGCGGGCTATATAAGGAGCACTGGTTCTTCCCCCCTTAGCAGCCCACGGCAGTATTCCCCGCTTCCCGGCTACCGAGCTAACCGCCCTGACGTCCCCGTGGCCATTCGCCCAGTGGGGATTGGATATGATCGGCCAGTTCCCTACCGGAACTGGCGGGCATAAATACGTCCTCGTTGCGGTGGACTACTTCACCAAGTGGATCGAGGCCGTCCCCATCAGGAAACCGAACGCTGCCACAACCATCAAGTTCCTGCAAAACAACCTGATACTCCGGTTTGGAATCCCGAGGTGCATCATCACCGACCACGGGATGAACTTCGAGAACGAGAAAGTAAGATACTTCTGCAAAGAATACCATATCCTCATGAAGTTCGCCGCGGTTGCGCATCCCCAATGTAACGGGCATGCCGAGGTTGCTAACCGAGACGTCCTCCGGGGTCTCCGAACCTGCCTGGAAAGGAGACAAGGCAGTTGGGTCGAAGAGCTACCCCGGGTCTTATGGGCCCTGCGCACGTCAAAAAAGACTCCCACCGAGGAGACCCCTTTCAGCCTCTGCTACGGGACCGAAGCGATGGTCCCAGTGGAGATCGAACTACCCAGTCACCGGGTTGAGCATTTCGACGATGACGCAAACACCATGGCACTACGAACCAACCTCGACATACTGTTGGAGAAAAGGGATCGGGCCCAGATCAGAGCCGCCGCCTATCAACAGCAGACGGCCCGATACTACAACGAACGGGTGAAACACCGCTCCTTCAAGACCGGGGACCTAGTCCTGCGGCGAAACGAATTCATCGACCAAGGCAGGCTTCACAAGCTCTCCCCAAACTGGGAAGGTCATTTCCTCGTCTCTGAAGCGCTCCCGGCGAAGCCTACCGTCTACAGGACGGGGACGGACGGAAGCTCCCGCGGCCTTACAAAGCCAAAAAGCTCAAGCTATACCAATGAGGTCAAAGCTAGCGAAGTGTCGCACCCGAGCCACCTCTCGAGATTTCCCTTTAACAAAATGGTGTAAAGCGTTGTCTAAAATTCCTACCCATACGAATAAAGAAACATCGAATCTTTTTTCCCGGTAGAGTTCCCCTTTTATAACGAAAAAACCCTCCCAGAGGCGATCGAGCCCGAGGTTCTCTCGCTCGGCTATCCCCTGCGGGCAGCTTCCCTGCCGCAACGCCGGGGACCAAGAAGCCCTCCCACAGGCAGTCGAGCCCGAGGTTCCCTCGCTCGACTATCTTTCAGGACAAAAGCCTTCGCCAAGAGGCACCGGGCGGTAACCCTACCCGGCCAAGGGTCCTTGGTAGGCTTCTTACATCCTTATAGCTCTTCCCGCGCTGAGGACCAAAGTTCTCCCAGAGGCAGTCGGATCTTTACTCGGCTATCCCCGGCTGGTAGCTCCCTACCACAACCGACAGGGATCAAAGTCCTCGCCAAGAGGCACTGGGCAGTAACCCTGCTCGGTCCCCGTCCTGAAGGATCAAAGCCCTCGCAAGAGGCAACCGAGCAGCTACCCTGCTCGGTCTACTCCGGCTGGTAGCTTCCTACCCTCGATGCCAGGGATCGAAGGCCCTCATAATAGGCACCAGAGCGGATACCCCGCTCATTCATCCCAGGCTGGTAGTTGCCTACCCACGATGCCAAAGGTCAAAGCCCTCGCTAAGAGGCAACCACGCAGCTTCACTTCCCGGTCATTCTTAATGGCCTTCCACAACCCTTCTCGCGCCAAGGCCCAAAGTCCTCCCAGAGGCGGTCGAACCCTTGCTCGGCTATCCCTGGCTGGTAGCTTCCTACCAACACCGACAGGGATCGAAGCCCTCGCAAGAGGCAACCAAACAGCCACCCTGCTTGGTCAAGCCCGGCTGGTAGCTCCCTACCCCAACGCCAGCGATCGGTAAGGCCGTGCAAGAAGCACTTACCCCAACACCCAACATCGGGGAATCGATACTCAAAGGTGCCCTGTGGCCAGCAGAGGATTCAAGACACCCGGGAGGGACGTCAGGTTCATCCAAGTCTGAACGATCTCCCATTGACCTCGGGGGCCAGGAGGATACCTCCGCGGCGGCGCTTGACACACTCGCCGGGTAGTGATTGAAGTCAACTCGACAGGAGATCGCCAGACAAATGGCCGACCTGACACGAAAACACGGCAATACAAGCAAAGAGATCCTGCGAACATCCTTCATACACACGGCAATACAAGAAAAGATATCCTGCGAACATCCTTCATACACAGAAGATGAAATGCAGACCAACGAAACAAAAAAAATTCTCTTATCACCAAAGCAAAGTTATTACAAAGGGTAGTCTGGGCCTCTTCTGCCCTACAAACTGCCCGGAGGCTTACTCCGGTCCCTTCATCGCTGGCATCTCGGCCTACCGGGGGCTCTACCGCCGGAGATCTTGCCGCCCGGGGCGCGCCGCGCTCCCCTCGCCATCTCCCACCGGAGGCCTTGCCACTGGAAGCGGAGCTCGAGCGCGGAGCTCACCATCATCGAACTCAGGAAGCCGTTCCTTCACGGCGTCCAGGGCATTGTTCCTTGCGACTGCAGAATACTCCCCGAGCTCGGCGTAAAACTGCTCAGATGTCTTATAATCGGCCACAGCTTTCTCAGCCGGAACCTCGGCGACCCGGGCCGCCATAAGGGCCGCCTCGGCATCTCTTCTGCTAGCATCCCTCTCTTTTTCCAGGGCCGTGAAGCGTTCGGCCATGTCTGCCAGCTTCCTATCGGCAACTCGGAGAGACACATTCAGACGATGGAGGGCACCCCGAGTCGCCGAGTTGGTACGTTCCGCAGCCTCCGCCCAGCCCGCCACAAAGTCAGCCCTTGCCCTATCCTGGCGCAGGTCACGTTGCAGAATCTCGACCTCCGAAGGGAACGCCTCCACTGGCCTCGGGACGTGGAACGCCCCCTCGGCCTCCATGCGGGTGGCAAGGGCACAGTGTTGTAGAACCTGACGGAAAGCCGATGAGAAACCAGGAGGCCCCCAAGGCAAGGGAAGGTGTACCAAGGCAAATACATGCGAAGGGATTCATACCTGGACCGCCCCCTGGGCTATGGCCTCCAATTGATCCCTCAAGGAGCCGTACGGGAGCTTTCCTCTGGCCGACTCCTCCATCCCGGCGAGCAGGCCAGCGGCAACAGAAAGTCCAAACGGAATCGTGAAGATGGCACCCCCTCCCGTACCGGAATTTCCTCAGGGACCCTCAACGACGGCGCGTGAGAAAATGTCCTCTTTCTCTTGAGATGGGGCCTGCCCTCGCCCTTCCCTCTGTCCCCCGTCTGGGACTCGGGTAACTGTGGGCGACTTTGGCCGCTGCCGAAGAAACTCCCAGATGCCATCGACGAAGCGGACGGCCTTACCGTCCTCAGAGAATCCGGCGGGGGGCACGAGCCAGCCGGGGGCTCGGCCACCCCGCTAGCTTCTTTCTGGCGTGGGCCGCCCGGAGAGTGGAAGCGAACCATGTATTCCAAAGGAAGAAGAACGCTGAACAGCGGCGACGCAAGGAAGAAAGGAAATGACAGATTGGGGGGCCCTAAGGCGGACCCCGCCACCGTTTTATCACTGCATACGACCGCATCCAACGGCGCCCATCATCTCCCGCCGAAACGACGCCTCGCGCCTAGCAGCTCCAATCGCTCCACGTGTCGATCCTGCGCTGAATTGCGTCCCATCGGACGCCACAGACCCGCACACGTCATGCCGGCTAATCGTCACTTGACACGTGGACCATTGCTTTAGTTACAGGGTGCACGAACTGGCACACCCTCTTTAAGGTGCGGAGATCTCGCCTTGGTTCGCAAGCAGGAAAGACAACCGACGGCCCGAGGACTCGTCCCGACGAAACCCCAGAAGGGATCTCACTTCGGGAGGCCCAGCAGTCCACTCCTGACCTGAAACGCTAGCTGATCGGGACAAGAGTGGGGGGGCTGATGATAGTGCTCGATATTGGCGGTCCCCAAGATCATGACACGTGGCAGGTGACGTGCCTCAGAACTCAGAAGAAGGGGCCCACGTGGGCCAACCAAGCCACCATGTACCCGACCTGCAAGCAAAAGCTGGCCCTCCTCACGGCCCCCTGCAGATTGGCCTCCTCGGCCCCGTGGCTCGCGCCGAACTGTCACAGGGCCAGGACTCCTCGGCCTCCTCACTCGTACCGAGCTCCAGCCCGAGGCCGTCTTCCTTGGCCCTCCGACCAAGGCCGTCGCTCACAGGCGTAACCGCCGCTCCGCGAATCTTGCCATGCGTTGATTCTACGCCAGCAACATCTCACGTTCCACGCCATCAATCCCCATTAATGGGCGATCCGCTTTCTGCGCAGGCGTGACGTCGGAGGGCGTAACCGCCGACGAGATTCTCACGCCCACTGCTGCATGCTCCACCGCTATATAAACCCCCATCACAGAGGGGTCAGGTAAGTCATTTTTTACTCTTTTAAGCCGTTACTCTACTCGGATCTCATCACTAATTTGAGCGTCGGAGGGTCCTTGGTTGTACCAAACCACCCCGGGACTTCTTTGCAGGTACTCGGCACCAACTTCTTCACTTCACCTCTTCCTCCAAAAACCCATTGAGACCCACACACAACGGAGGATAATCAACTAAGTCCACCGCGAGATCAACGGAAGACAACATCTGACTGAGGCCTGAAGAGGAGCTCCATCAATTCCCAATAGAAAAATGCCATTTCTCCCTCTCATCTAGATGCTTACTTAGGTTGTGGTAATTATGTAGAGACTCCTTGGTAGCAAAGGATAGAATTGAATCACCAAGAAATTGGGTTTCCGGCTTGCCAACTTCTTTTCTAGGCTTCAATCAAGAGGGTTGACATCTAGTTAACTACTGATTATTAATTTATTAGAACGTGACCAAACAACACATGCAATAAAGTTTTGAATACGAGTCGAGGGGAAAAGTAAAGGAATGTGATAATAAAAAGACTTACTTGGTCCCATATGAATTGAATGAGACTGAAAGGGCAGCAGTTATTTCATCCATTGCATCATACGCACGATAGATGGGGGATCTCTTACAGGGAGAAGAGGCGGAGAGAGTTGTCGTCGGAGCTGGTGAGAAAGCAGGCGCCATCTGAGGACCACTTCACCCCTTTCAGAAAGTTGCTGTTTTTCCTTTTAGGGTTAGGGTTAGGGTTTTGAGCAGCAGCAGAAGCATCATCATCTCGGAACTGGCGAAAGAAGTGATAAACCCTTTGAGGTGGGGAATCGAACCTCAACCTTGTTGCCCATTTCATCATTTGCTGCTCTTGCTCTTCCTCTTCCTTAACTTCTCCATTTCCTTCCTTCTCCCTCTCCTCGTTCTCGTTCTCGTTTCCCATTCCCTCTCTTCTTCGACCTCGATTCGATCAGAGACAAATCCAGGGCGAGGTTTAGGGTAAACTGTACACCATCAACCTTTTCGACTGTTTTTATTCAAGCCCTTCCAACTTTAAAAATCATTGTAAGTTGTCAAAAAAATAAACCACCATGCGCATTTTTCCGTTGTCAAAAACCCCGGGCCTCAAAATGTTAGTCAAACCCTCTAGAAAAATTTTTAGTTGTGAAGAAACCCATTACCTGTGCGATGATGCTCGATATCGGTGTTCTCCCATATCGTGGCACGTGGCCGACGACGTGTCCCGAAGCCCGCAAGGAAGGACCAAGGACAGCACGTTGGAGGAACACCCAGGTCTGCGACCCATGGATGTGGCCGACCTTCTGGGCCGTCCACACCACTCCTATGCCCGCCTTGCAAACAACCGTTGGCTCGCGCTCCGAGCCTCCTGCACATTTGGCCTCCTCGGCCCTCTCAGCTTGCTTCCGGGCTACCACAGAACCAAGATAGCTCGGCCTTCCACTCGGTCTCGAGCCCCCGCCGAGCTCATCTTCCTTGGTTCCTTCGACCGACCAATGGCATCATTCGCAGGTGCTTCTGTCATGACCCGAAGGTACGGAACGTGACCGGCACTTAAATTACGAAACGTCTAGAGGCGTAACGTAATCTAAGTAAGCAGAAGCCCAGAAATCTAAACCCTTTAAAAGAAGAAGTGTAAGGAAACAAGTTTAAAAGTAACATCAGATTTCTCAAAAATTCCGGCAAAGTCTCCTTTGTAAAAACTGGCCCCAAACGGGTACAAATACGAATATATATAAGCAATAATAAAAAGGCATCATAAGCGGGAGCTATAGCTCTACGCCAAAAAGGCGGAAACAACCACACAATGCACTAAAATATACAACGCCGAAGGACGAGGCTCAAAACTCAATAGAAAACCAAATCCACCAGAAACCATAATAATACAAGCACGACTCTAAGGTCGAAATAAAAACAACCGGTCTTCTAAACTATCAAGTAATACAAGTCTGGTTGATGGAGCTTACTAGATACAAATGAAATAATAAAAGTACAACGGCGGTCTTGATACAAGTGAACCAACCTACCAAGCAAATCACCCTGAATGAAATGATGTGCCAGCAAGCTGCCAAGGAAACCTGTACATCGAAACCTGTAAGAAAAATTTGGCACAAAAGGGGTGAGTTGCCAACTCGTGAGTAGAAGACATCTGCGAGTAGAAATCGCATGCACGACGCTCTCCTAGGTCATAATAATATACTTAATATATCACTAGTCATATAGTAGTGGCAGGGTAATAAACTATGCGTAAGTGCAAATGCTTAGTGCTCGTGTCAGTGCCTCAAGTAGTAACATGTCATGTGTATGAGTATGCATGCACTATGAATGTAAAACAATCAACCATGAAATCTGGGTATATCTGTATAAGAAATCTTTAAGTTTATCATAGTAAAATTTGTATGGTAATCTGAAACATCAATGAAATTCATGGAAATTCGTGTCAAGTATCGACATAAAACATGTAAACTCAAAGTCTCAATAACTCATCGTCTCAATATCTCGGGCTCCGTCAGTCCGGATCGGCCCATATCATCAAATCTCACGACAACGGTCGGTATCCTCCGGATATCCGCCGCGCCAGACATCACCGGTAGGTAGTCTTTCCCTGCCAAGCTCATCGTCCACAACTCAATCTTCTTGCCCCGGGGTACTATACCAGGCCCATCATGTACCCGAGACGGTTCATTCACTCCTCGAATCGGGTCTCGAAATCCAATAGAAAACATGAAATCTCATGGTGGAAGACACATACATCACGAGAAAACCGCAACTTGTATTTTAAAGAGAGAGAGAGAGAGAGAAGTTTTTATATATATTCTTGCAGTTTTCCCTAAAATCCAGAAATCTCATAGAAATCCAAAATCCAAAATCATGAGTGTGTAATAATGAATATCGACATAAGCCCCACAATAGTGCATGATAACATGAAAATGTGAATGCATGAAGTGTCTAAGTAATAAATGCAATGTCTAAACTAGCACATGAGAGTAATCACACAATATCATATTGATCTAGCTTTTAGCTGATTTTATCAATAAAAGATAATATGTTCTAAAGTGTACGTGACATGGTAATTACCGATGATGATGTGTGTGAGCCGGCAAATAAGTGTACGTGGAACATGCGCATCATCGGTAATAGTGCTGGTGTCCTAACAGGCAGAGTTTCATATGTAAGTCGATGTATTACACCCCACGAGTTGCGGGGAGGCGGAAATATGAAAAACAATCTTTTTCTACAAACTAACATCGACTAACCGAAAGGATCTTTGCTAAACTATAACTAACACTAACATAGGAGTAATTAGCTACTATGAAAGAAGATTATACCTAATGAACCAAATCCTTCTTCTTCTCGTTAACCACCTCCTCATCGGCCTCCTCTTTGTAATAGACGATCCACCCGAGAGATTCTACTCCAAGCTTTGCCTCTAATCTTGAGGTAACTAGGTTACTCTAATTGCTAATCAAAGTCACCTAGGGAATATAGAGTATGATTATGGATTAATGAGTCTTGCTAATCCTTGATCTCAACACATGAGAGGGTAGGATTAGGGTTTGAAGAGAGAGAGAGCTTGAGGAGAGAGAAGGTGAGAGTGAGAATGAATATGAAATAATAACTTATCATGAATATATGAAGCATAATGATTTATCAAATAAATAAATCAAATGATTTATCATCATGCTTCATTTATTCATTATGTTTGATTCATCTCATGAGTCATTAGCCATTTAATGCACCATTAACTACATGAATGAATCACATAAATGAGTCACTAAATCAATAAATGCAAATGCCACCTTAACCCCCAAGTCATTATCCTTCTAGAAGCTTCTCGCCAAATTACGAGAATGCACCTCCTATCCGTGAAAACACGGAAAAACTTTAGACTGTATAAATCTAATAATCCGATACTAGAATCTGGCTTAAACCAAAGCCGGCTAGTAAAAATTGTCCGAACATCGTACGTACGAAAAAACACGTATGCGTCCGAACCCTTGTCGTAAAACCATACGACCTCTATATCGTTTCGCCCGGAGCAGGGAAACTCTCTGTATGGGACTCTAAACACTCGACTATTACGCTGTCAGTGGGTTTAACCACAGACCGCAAGCGGCACTAGCTGTACATAACGGTCCCCGGTAGATGTCGATAAGAAGGCCGATGAGGAAACCCATCCGAACTCCTACTGAGCCTGATGTGACAATCTCCGTACAGTCCGGTCTGTTCGTCTAGGACTATCGCATATCGGGCCTAGGGGGCGGCAAGCGTCAGTCCCCTAAAAGCGGTATAAGTCGTGTCGGAGCGAAGCCCATTACACCTTGAGAAACTACTGGAAAACCTACCAGTAAATCTTGCTTGCCCTGGCCAGGGACTTTGCGTAATGGCTCTCTGACACAACACGATATCAACTCCCAATACCGGGAGAGACGAATCCTGTCTAACCGCTACTGCCTCCAAGTACTTCGGGCCTGCACCCAACTGCTACCTGTTTGCACGACTCTTTTGAGCCGTGGTAGGGTAGCAATCTAAGAACAGTAGGAACACACTCGAGACGAAGCAGCAGTGTCAAGTTTGCGGACTATGCTGTACTCATGTCACTTGGGAACTGTTAACTGATGACGGGTATAATACCAACCAACAGTTCCCCATGAGTCCTGTCCGGTGTACCCGTCACCCAACGAGCACCTGTATACTATCTCCAGTACGACGTACTGATGGCTATGGGACAGACCATCTCCCCAACTGGGATGAGAAGCGTACACACTAGTCTACTCCGGAGTATCGATGCCCTGTCTCGATAATCCTACGACTAGGGACCTGAAAAAGGATGTGCTTATAGACTACCCAGCCCCCACTAGTGTGACTGCCATCACAACGCTGGTAGTTAAGCAAGATCCTGAGGGCTCCATCAATACGTACACACATATTAAGATAGATAAAACCAAGTAGCATACTACCATGTTTAGCAAGACTGTTAATATAACTGTGAATATCCCAAGCTTCCATTAAGTAATATACAAGCTAGTATGATACAATAATGGCCCCTAGGGCATATACACTAATAATCTCTCACTTGCACTAGGGCCATGTACTGGCATATCGAAGACCGATCGTCTCGAGTAGCCTCTCGAACTGAATCTGAGGTATGGCCTTTGTGAATAGATTATCAATGTTCTCCTCTGTAGCAACTCTCCGGACATCGATCTCCCGGCGATCTATGATCTCCCTGATCAGGTGATACCGCCTTAAGATGTGTCTGGACTTCTGATGGGACCTGGGTTCCTTTGCTAAAGCTATAGCTCCGTTGTTGTCGCAATACAGAGGTATTGGATTAACAATGGTAGGAACCACCTGAAGTTCTGTTAGGAACTTCTTTATCCAGACCGCTTCTTTTGCGGCATCGCAAGCAGCAATATACTCCGCTTCCATCGTCGAGTCAGCAACGGTGTCCTGCTTGGAACTCTTCCTGCACACCGCCCCTCCATTGAAGGTAAAGACATAACCTGACATGGACTTGGAGTCATCCTTATCACTCTGGAAGCCGGAATCAGCAAAGGCCTCGATCTTGAGGTCTTTTCCGCTGTAAACCAAGAACATCTCCTTAATCCTTCTCAAGTACTTGAGAATGTTCTTCACTGCTATCCAGTACTTCTCCCCTGGGTCTGACTGATACCGGCTTACCACGCTCAGTGCGTAAGCTACATCTGGTCTGGTGCACAACATCGCATACATTATAGAGCCTACCGCAGAAGCATAGGGTATAATAGACATGCGATCCCTTTCCATATCAGTCTTGGGAGACATTTCTTTGGATAGGGTGATTCCGTGACAAGCCGGTAGATTACCGCGCTTAGAATCATCCATACTGAATCATTTCAGTATAGTGTTGATATACCTGGACTGCGAAAGTCCCAACATCCTCTTGGATCTATCACGATAGATCTGGATCCCCAGAATGTAAGAGGCATCACCCAGGTCTTTCATGGAGAACCTGTGTGATAAGAATCCTTTGACAGATTGTAGCATAGGAATGTCATTTCCTATCAATAGAATGTCATCCACGTACAAGACGAGGAATACGACAGTTCGTGCTACAATTTTACTATATATACATGGTTCATCTGGATTTTTGATAAAGTCATATTCTTTGACCGTTTCATCAAAACAGATGTTCCAACTCCGCGATGCCTGCTTCAGTCCATAAATGGACTTAAGCAACTTGCACACTTTCCCGCTGCTCCCACTCTGATTGAAACCTTCTGGCTGATCCATATAGATGCACTCTTCTAAATTACTATTCAGAAGAGCCGTCTTTACGTCCATCTGCCAGATTTCATAATCATGGAAGGCAGCAATGACAAGAAGGATACGAATGGATTTGAGCATAGCCACTAGATAAAAGGTTTCGTCATAGTCCAAACCAGGTCTTTGACAAAAACCTTTTGCAACAAGTCTAGCCTTATAGGTTTCCACCTGCCCATCTACACCAATCTTTTTCTTGAAGATCCATTTGCATCCTATGGGTTTTACCCCATCTGGAGCAAAGTCTAAAGTCCATACTTTGTTGGTGTACATGGACTCCATTTCGTTCCGCATTGCATCTAGCCATCGTACCGAGTCGCCGCTCTGGATGGCCTGCTGGAAGCTAGTAGGTTCATCATCATCAATGATGCAATCCTCTCTATCCCCATCTATGAGAAAACCGTAGTATCTCTCAGGTGGATGAGGCGGCCTACTACTCCTGCGGAGGGGTGCGGGAATGTCCTGTTCTTCTTGAACTACTGGTTCTACCAAACTTTCAGTAGTAGTTTGTGGTTCTGGAATTTCTTCCAGTTCTATTTCGCTCCCACATGTTTCCTTTTCTAAAAACCGCTGTTCTAGAAAATGGGCATTACGAGAAACAAAAACCTTTTGTTCCTCTGCGTAATAGAAATAATACCCCTTGGAGTTCTTTGGATATCCCACAAACTTACACTGTACTGATCGTGCCTCGAGCTTGTCCGCATGCTGCTTTTTAACAAAAGCTAGACATCCCCATATCTTTATATGCTGAAGATGGGGTTTCTTCCCACTCTACATCTGATATGGCGTGGTAGGCACAGTCTTGGTAGGAGCCCCGTTCAGAAGATATGCTGCTGATTCTAGCGCATAACCCCAGAAAGATCGCGGTAACCCAGCATTACTCATCATGGAACGTACCATATCCAATAGGGTTCGATTCCATCTCTCCGATACACCGTTAAGCTGTGGAGTGTATGGAGGAGTAAGCTGAGAGAGAATTCCTTTCTCTTTTTAACCTAGGAACTCGGCACTTAAGTAATCATCACCTCGATCAGATCTTAATGTCTTGATACTTTTGCCGGTTTGGTTTTCTACTTCATTCTTATACTCTTGGAATTTCTCAAAAGCCTCGGATTTATGTTTCATCAAGAAAATGAATCCGTACCTAGAGTAATCATCCGTAAAAGTAATGAAATAGGAAAAACCACCTCTTGCATGTATAGACATTGGACCACATACATCGCTGTGTATGAGTCCTAAGAGCTCGCTCGCTCTTACTCTATGTCCAGTGAATGGAGTCTTTGTCATCTTTCCTTTGAGACATGATTGACAAGTGGCATAAGATTGATATTCGAACGAATCAAAATATCCTTCTCTATATAACTTAGTTAACCTTGTCTCATTGATGTGACCTAGTCTACAATGCCATAAGAAAGCCTTATTTAAATCTGGAGACTTTCTTTTTAGTGTGTTCTGGACATTGAAAATCTGTAATTGGTTTAAGACATATATACCGTTATCCAGTGTACCGGACCCAATCAAACTATGATTAAGGTGGATGTTAACAACATCGCTTACAAACGTGAAATCATAACCTTTATTTGATAACAAGGAAACTGATATGATATTACACGTTAAACTAGGTACACAAAAACAGTTATGCAAAACCAAAATATGTCCACTCGTCAATCCCAGGTGATAATCCCCTACGGACACAGCTCCCACGCTAGCTCCGTTAGCAACCTTTAGGGTCATATCACCAACCTTCAGCACTCTACGGTTTCTCAGTGCCTGCAATGAATTGCATATATGAGATCCTGATCCGGTATCCAATACCCAGGAAGTAGAGTTGATTGACAGACAATTCTCAATTACAAACACACCTGAAGTCGAAGCCACAGCTTGCTTCGGTTCCTGGTTCTTGGCGTTCCACGCCTTGCAATCTTTCTTCCAGTGCCCTTTCTTATGACAATGGAAGCACTCATCCTTGGCCACTACTGGCACCACAATCTTTTTCTTTCCCTTCGCTCCCACCTTACTAACACCTCCTCTAGGTTTGGTGGCGGCCTTATTCTTCCTTCCTTTGGCCCTAGCCTTGGACCCTGAAGAAGAAGCACCGCGAACAAACATAGAGGGTGTTTCCCTTGCCTTCTGCAAGGTGCCCTCTGCACTCCTCAACATGTTAAGGAGTTCTGGAAGTTCAACTTCTTTTCTTTGAATGTTGAAATTCAGAATAAACTGGGCGTAGGTGGAAGGAAGGGACTGGAGAATCAAATCTGTATAGAGCTCGTTCTCCAAACTCGTCCCAAGGTCTGCGAGCTCTTCTATATAGCCAATCATCTTTAGGAGATGTTCTCCTACCGATGATTCGATGGCCAACCTCACTTGAAACAAGTTCTTTGAGGTCTCGTATCTTGCTATACGAGATTGCTCTCCATAAAGTTCCTTTGTATGGAGAAATATGGCATCAAGATCCATATCCTCGTGCCTCATCTGGTGTTCATTATTCATCGAGGCAAGCACGATGTACTTGGCCCTCGCGCAATCTAACTCCCAGGTTTTGCGGATTTCCTTATTCGCATTACTGGATTTGGGACCAGGGACAGCAGGTGCCGTAGCGGTAAGGACATACCCCAATTTGTCATAGGTCAAAGCCATTTTGACATTCCTCAGCCAATTTTTATAGTTTGGCCCTGTCAGTATATTTTTTTCTAGTAGTAACTTAAGTCCTGTCATGTTCTGGGTCGCTGCAATTAGGAGAGAGAGAGAGAGAGAACACTTTAGCATGATGCTCTTGAAAGTTTAGAGTGGTTTTTAGTTTATCTAAACTAGATGGCTCCCACTGTTTCTCGAATCCCTCCTCAAACCAAAAAGGAAGAACTAGCTAGGACTATTCTCACCGTACAATACTTGCTTAACCGTTCAGCCAGGTCAGTGTCGATACTTCGAGGGAGGTTTTCCAATGCTTTCACGAAGTTCCTTAATTAAATAACCTCTTTTCTCTGGGGGTGTAGCCCCGCTGACACCTTTCTCGACACCTACTTGGTTTATAGCATTGATCGTTAAGTGACGAATCTCCTGATGAGTAGCATATACTCACAGTAGGATCGGGATCCAAATATCATCGTGTGATAATGCTGAAGGAATCCTACCAACATTCATCATACTCCAAATGGTATGCATCTCTTTGCAAATTTCAGTTTCTTTAAAAATTCCCGATATAAATTTTTGCCCCATGCTCTTATGACTTTGGCTTTGGTCAAAATGTCATAAGTCACATGTCAAGTTCTACCCATCATTATCTTGTTAATTTGAACCCATCCGTACATACCCCTGATTTTGGTCAAATGATAATACGACTGTCCCAAACTAACTCATCTATCTATGCAACAAATGAATACCCAGCAGCTACCAAACACCATGCCTTGACTTTGGCCAAAATGCATAGCTTGAATCCTACTGAATACCCAAATGAAATGACGGAGGGCTATGAATGGTTTTGGCGAAACCATGAACGTAGTGAACTTGATATGACCGAAGGAACCTGATAGCTTTTAAAAGGAGTGGTTAAAGCTCCGCAATTAAAAAATATCTTCTGTTTTAAAAATAACCGAGTGGTTTCTTTTAAACTGTTCCAACGATTCAACTTTGGTTTATTTTCTTTGCATTAATAATAATGCGTCCCATCATTAACCTATCATTGCAGAAAACAACGAAAATACAACGTCCTCTTATGCCATCCGCATTCGCCACGGGGTCCCGTCATCACCCGTTAGGTTACTTAACTAACGACAGAGAGGGGGCTGGGCTAGCGCGGGTGTAAAACATAAGTGACGTCTAAATAGCTATCATATATAGATATTGTACATTCGTCAGACGCAATAATAGGCATTCCAGATCACAGATGAACATTATTGGATATACAAGCAATCCAAGTTTCTTTTGAGCCTGCAACGAAAGACGGATTACACAGTTGTGATGAATAGCCATTACCCCATCCTAGACCCCTACGGGTACGGCAAACTACCCGCCAAGTACCCGAAATGAAGCGGTCTCCCTCAACAACGTGAGTAGGCCACTAAACACTTCAAAGTACCCGGTAGTTTGTGCACCCTACCTTGGGTCTATCCTAGGAGCAAAAATCAGTAAAATGAAATAATACAACGGTGGCTACAACCGCAACCTGGATGTGCCCTGCAAAATAATATTACAACAATTTACAATTACATCGAATGAATGAATATAGAAACCCATCTCAAACCCCGGCTAATCATCACAACGATCCAATCAAGTTCATAAACACAAACAGTAAAATCATTACAGAAATATGCAACCCCTGCCAACCAATATACTAGTAGTTAGGGGAGGTTTACGAACACATTATATAATTCACAGATATAATCTAATTAGCCAAACATTGTATAATTTCGATCGAGCAAACACAAAAGATTCTACTCCAAAAACTTCTTTGTGCACCTGAGACTTGAGCAGAAACTAAACATTCCAGAAAGAACAAAAACATCACAGAAGAGTTCTGGGGAATTTTGGGTTGAATCGGCCCCAACTCGGCAGCGGATCCGCGGCCGATCGCTTGGATCGGCCGCGGTTCCGCGGCGTCGTGGCCGATTCAGGAACCCAAATTTCTCTAATATTCTTGTATTTTCCTGCATGTATTTTTAGAGGTCCCTGAAAAATTTTTAGACCTCGTTTTAAATTTGACAGAAACTTGGTGGATTTGATGTTTTTTCCGGTTCGTTTTGCGTTCGAAATTCTAACGACTTTGCTAATATGTTAGTTATTGTTTAGCGAGGCTCTGATACCATTGTAAGTCGATGTATCACACCCCACGAGTTGCGGGGATGCGGAAATATGAAAAACAATCTTTTTCTACAAACTAACATCGACTAACCGAAAGGATCTTTGCTATACTATAACTAACACTAACATAAGAGTAATTAGCTACTATGAAAGAAGATTATACCTAATGAACCAAGTCCTTCTTCTTCACGTTAACCACCTCCTCGTCGGCCTCCTCTTTGTAATAGATGATCCACCCGAGAGCTTCTACTCCAAGTTTTGCCTCTAATCTTGAGGTAACTAGGCTACTCTAATTGCTAATCAAAGTCACCTAGGAAATATAGAGTATGATTATGGATTAATGAGTCTTGCTAATCCTTTATCTCAACACATGAGAGGGTAGGATTAGGGTTTGAAGAGAGAGAGCTTGAGGAGAGAGAAGGTGAGAGTGAGAATGAATATGAAATAATAACTTATCATGAATATATGAAGCATAATGATTTATCAAATAAATAAATCAAATGATTTATCATCATGCTTCATTTATTCATTATGTGTGATTCATCTCATGAGTCATTAGCGATTTAATACACCACTAACTACATGAATGAATCACATAAATGAGTCACTAAATCAATAAATGCAAATGCCACTTTAACCCCCAAGTCATCATACTTCTAGAAGCTTCTCGCCAAATTACGAGAACGCCCCTTCTATCCGTGAAAACACGGAAAAACTTTAGACTGTATAAATCTAATAATCCGATACTAGAATTTGGCTTAAACCAAAGCCGGCTAGTAAAAACTGTCCGAATATCGTACGTGAGAAAAAACACGTATGCGTCCGAACCCTTGTCGTAAAACCATACGACCTCTATATCGTTTCGCCCGGAGCAGGGAAACTCTCTGTGTGGGACTCTAAAGACTCGACTACTACGCTGGCAGTGGGTTTAACCACAGACCGCAAGCGGCACTAGCTGTACGTAACGGTTCCCAGGTAGATGTCGATAAGAAGGCCGATGAGGAAACCCATCTGAACTCCTACTGAGCCTGATGTGACAATCTCCGTACAGTCCGGTCTGTTCGTCTAGGACTATCGCATATCGGGCCTAGGGGGCGGCAAGCGTCATGTTAGTTATGTATATGCCCTAGAGGCCATTGTTGTACATGTGATGTATATTATAACGGATGCTTGGATATATATAGAGAGGACTTTCTTGCTCGTCATGATAGTATGCTATTTGGTTTCACTTTATCTTAACATGTTGACTTGTACTGGTTTACTGTCTTACTCTCATATGTTGATAAAGCCCTTAGGATCTGTACTCGACTACTGGGACTATGATGAGATCATATTAGTGGGGCCATGGTAGTCGATGAGTACATCCTATAACTGTTCCTAGTCGAGGGTATATCGAGACAGGGCATCGATACACCGGAGTAGACTAGCGTATACGCATCTTGACCCATATGATGGGCGATGGATGATCCCATATCCATCGGTGTTGGACATCAAGGATGGTGTGCGGGTGCTCAGTGGAGACTGGGTACACTGGACGGACTCGCCGAGAACTCCCAGATGGTGATATACCACACGTCAGATGGTAGTTCTCCGGTGACACTGGTACAGGGTAGTCTGTAGACCCGAGATCGTTATAGAGTCTTGTGTGATTCCCACTGTGCTTTGATTTCCACCTTACCACGTCCAAGAAGGCGTGCAAAACGGTGGCTTTTGGGTGCAGTCCCGAATCACATGGAGGCAATGAGCGATAGGAGGGGATTCGTCTCTCCCGGTATACGGAGTTGATGTTGTGCTGTGTTCGATTGGCTATAACTAGAAGTCCCTGGTCAGGGCTGATATAGAGATTTACTGGTAAGTGTTACCAATAGTTTCTCTACCCATTATGAGCCTCACATCGACACGACATATCGGTTACTGGGGTCTGACGTATACCACCCCTAGACTTGATATGCGACATATCAGACGAAGAGACCGGACTGTACGGGAGTGTTACTGATTGGATTCACAGGAGAACGTACAGGCTAGCTTTTTGATCTTCTGATCGCTTAATACCTGGGTGGCTGTTATGTTTAGCTGACCGCTTGCAGCTTGTGGGTGTTTGATATGATCATCACCTGCTACCGGCGTATTGACGATTCTTTAGAGTCCTACACAGAGGTTTTTTGGCCCAGGCAAAACGGAGTAGTGGCACATATGTGATATGTGCAGGACCGAGGATAATGCGATATGAGATACCGTATTATATTCTCGCGATATTTAGATATGAACCGGGTCATCGGATCAAGTGTTGATTCGATGAATCGGTACATGATATATTAGTCGGTTATATTCGATATAGCCGGATTGTCGGATCAAGTGTTGATTCGATAATTTAATGTATAATAATATATATGATATATTGTATTACATTATCTAATATTGGCTCGCTTTATTATTTCATTTTCTCACCGGATAGTACATTGATATATATATGCGATATATATTAATTGTATTATTTTCTTTTGTTACAAATATATAATATATATGTGATATATATTATTGTAACATGATATGATTAATAATGAAACATGTTTAGTGGAGATTAAATAAGGTTAGGGTTTGATTATGGTTAGTTGCTTCATGCACCTTCTAGAAGAAATTCCTTTTGTCATGAGTAAGATATTATGGTTGATATTTACTTATGACTCATTCTTTAACCCAACTAAACCCTAGCCCTAGTTAATTCTCTACAAGGGTTATCCTTATCATCCTAAACCATGGTTCCATTATTAATTCATATATTCATTTCATTATTCATCACAAAAAGATTAACTCATATTTCATCATCTTCTTCTCTCTTGAGCTTTGAGAAAGCTTACTAGATTTTCCTTTTGTGATGATTTCATGTGAGAATTTGATATAAAAAGAAAGAATAAATACTACTCCATCATCCTCATCTAATCTAGCCAATTAGATTAGGGTGTTTACCTCATTAGAGTGAGAGAGCTTGAGTTATAGCAACTTCGACGTAGATCATCGGAGAAAAGGAACACTACAAGCTAGCATGGATCGTTCGAGTCGTGGAGCCTCACTTGAGTCCGGGAGATCGTGGATCGCAACGAAGGGGCTTCTACTCAGAGCTTATGAAGCGAAGGAGCGGACTACAAAGGTTGTAATCCCTCACACTTAGTAGTAAAGATATTTACTTGCATGTTAAACCCTAATAATCTAGCAAAGATCCCGGTTTTTGGTTGTTCGGCACGTCTAAAATTTTATTCGGGCATGGTTGATGCCTTATGAACCCTCACATGAGTGCCTAGGATCCCTACAGTGGTATCAGAACCTATCTAGAGCATTAGGCGACGTGTATACGAAGTAAAACTCCGATCGAACCCCGAAACGACGTTTTGAACCCCCTCTCTGGACATTTTTTAAAACTGTGATTTTTCCTGAATTAAAAATGCTTAAAAATACCAACAGGGAAATATAAATATTACTGTGTAAAACGAGCCTCCAATCTGTACGGACCGTCGCGGAACCGCGGCCATAACTTGCTTGGGCACTGTTGAATTGGGCTTTGGGTTTGCAACAGTAATATTAGTATCTGTTAGTTATATTTTCTGGGTATTTTTAATTTGACTCAAGTGTTGAGTGTTCTGGGGTTTATTTTGTAATCATAGATTCGATCGGAAAATTTAATTTTGTTATGTTTTCCGGATATTTAGAAACCGTTAAAATGTTCGAATGGATATCATTAACTCATTTTTCCACGGCACAAAAAACTTTCAAGTGTTGAATTTTTCTTGGGTTTAAATCTTTCGAAAAAACGTGCAAGTAATGCGGTGGTCCCTCTAGAAGAACACAAACCTTAACTCGATTATGTGACCGTCTGAACCGCCTCTAAACCTTAGGGTTTGGGGCAGTACGGCGTGCCACATGTGAGGCGTTGGCTTGACCTTTCTACGGCTGGATCATCGGTACTGTGACATATTCTGGGATTATTTGAACTCCGCTCAAGTGTTGAGCTATTTAGGAAATTTTGGGTATTTGATTATCCGATCGGAAAGTTTAATACTGTCTATTTATCCGGAATGTGATACAATATGTGGAATTCATATAGTTAGGCATGAAATGCTAAGTATGTGATATTTCGGATTTATGATGTCTAAAGTGATGGTGGATTCCAAATGTTGTAGTTTTACAATTTCTTTTCTGTGACCGTAAGTGTAGTATGTAGTTGTATTGCCGGTCTTCGTTGCTATACATCAACGACGATCGGTGTAAGCATACTTACTTACGTTGATGATATGTGATATTATGTGTTGCTGTGATATGCTATATTGGATCATCGTGTTCTGAATAGCCGGGGGTTTTATGTGAGATGAGGGTTTTTATTTTCGTTCATGTAAAACTCATTTGTATGTAATATTCTTTTATTGGGTCACTTCCGGGATGAGGTTGATGTCACCAGTGTATATTATTTACTTTTCCGCATTAGGTAGACCCAAGGAGGGGAGCACAAGTAACCGGGTTCTAGGGTCCAGTGGGAGACCATCTCGAGGAGTCGAGACCGGGTCTCCTAACCCTAGAACTGGCAGTGTTACTTGCCGCTCTCGTAGGGGTCTACGGATGTGGGTTTGGCTATTCATCGCGACCGTCGAATCCGTGTTTTATACCGGCTCGTATTAAAACACGGACATCCTAGTATATCCAATATTTCATATATGTTCTTCTGCTGCAATGTTCTGTGATGAGATCATATTACTGCCTGAGACGAATGCTTATACTATATATATATGCTGATATATAAATATTACTGCTTTCGTTTCTTCTGTGATACTTAGGAAGCATAAGCTGATGGGATTTATTAATGAGATTAATAAAAGGAAAAGAAACCTAAAAGATGTTGTAGAATCAAAACTTTATAAAAAGGGTAGCTACAGCTTTTGCTTTGCATAGCGGTATATATGATATACCCTGCACCTTATTCGATGAGGAAAGAGCCGAGATCCCTTCACCGGGAGTGACCTCTTTAGCGAAACTGGCAGATGCTACAAACTCACGGTTTAGTTTTTGACAGCTTATATAGTTCTTGCTTTGCACAGCGGTATATATGATATACCCTGCACCTTATTCGATGGGGAAAGAGCCGAGATCCCTTCACCGGGAGTGACCTCTTTAGCGAAACTAGAAAAGCCTAAAAAACACTCCTTTTTCAAAAATCACTTGATTCTCCGACGATATCAAGTTCATTACGCTCAAGGTTTTCTGAAAAACCTGCATAGCCCTCCGTCATTTCAGATAGATATTACTTAGTATTCGTGCTACGTTTGTTGGCCTGCGTCAAGGCGTAGTGTGCGGTAGCTAACTAATACTTATCTGCAACATGAGATGAGATTGGATTAGGGTAGTCGTACGACTTTGTTGGCCTACGTCAAGGGTCGTACGGGTAGGTTTGATTCAATCAAGAAATGTACGGGTTGAACTTGACTAGCGGACTATGGTTTGTTGGCCTGCGTCAAGATCATAGAACGCTAGGGGTAAAAGCATTATCAGGAATTTCAAGTGTTGAAATTTGCAATGAGATTGCATACCTACTATGAGATAGTTGGATCCCGATACCCACTGCGAGTAAGAGTTACTCCTGGGAGAGTTTTACACAGGACAATTAGCCGATCAAGTAGGTGTCTAGAAAAGTGTTAACGGGGTTACGCCTCTGGGAAAACGAGGTTTACTGTAATTAGGTTCGTGCGAAAGCACGGGGAACATCCCTCAAGTACCGATACTGATCTGGCTGAAAGATTGACGAAATTGTAGGGTGTAATTAATCCCGGCTAATCTTACCTTTTAGGGTTTGAAGGAAGATTTGATAAAACAGTGGGAGACATCCTGATTAGATAAGATAATAACCAATCTAATCTTGCAAGAGCATACGCTAAAGTGTTTTCTTCTCTCTCTCTCCAGGTAGCGACCATGTCAGGCCATAATCAAGATAATAATTTGGATGTATTAACTGAACCCGATTATTATACTGAGCAGGGGAACGTTGGTCCCGTTTTTTCTTATAAGAGTTATAAGACTGAACAGGGAATAGAACAATATCTGGATTCTCACGCCGCCCAAACGAAGAATAAGCATGTTGATGCATCTTCTTCGGGTGTGTTAGTTATTAAGAACTGTTTTTCAGTTCACCCTACGTCCTGGGTATTAGATACCGGATCAGGATCCCACATATGTAAATTGTTACATGGGCTACGGAAAGGTAGAGAACTGGGAAAATGTGATCATTCCGTTCAAGTAGGGAATGGTGCAAGTACTGCAGCCAAAGCAGTTGGCGAATATCACCTAGTATTACCAAGTCGTAATACACTAATTCTGAATGAGTGCTATTATATACCGAACATGATGTGCAACATTATATTAGTTTCTTTATTAAGTAAAGAAGGATATAATTTTGTAGTAAAGGGTAATGTTATGAACATATTTCTAGATCAAAAGTTGATTGCATCAGGCTCGTTACATAATGGCATATTCATTCTCAATCAAAATACAGTTCTCAATATACAAAACACACACAAAAGGAAAAGTTCAGAAATGAACGAATCCTATTTGTGGCATTGTAGACTTGGTCATATCAATGCGACATGACTAGCTAAGTTACATAAGAATGGATATTTGAATCCGTTCGAATTATCATCTTATGATACTTGCCATTCATGTCTCAAAGGTAAAATGACCAAAACTCCGTTTAGTGGACATGGAGAAAGAGTTATGGAACTCTTAGGACTAGTACATAGTGATGTATGCGGTCCTATGTCTACACTTGCCAGGAACGGTTCTTCCTAATTCATTACATTCACTGACGATCTCTCTAGATACGGACATGTGTTCCTGATGAAACACAAGTCTGAAGCTTTTGAGAAATTCAGAGAATATAAGCACGAAGTAGAGAACCAAACGGGCAAAAGTATTAAGATTCTTCGATCTGATCGAGGATGTGAATACTTAAGCAATGAGTTCCTAGATTATCTAAAAGAGAATGGGATTCTCTCTCAGCTTACTCTTCCTTATACACCACAGTACAACGGTGTATCGGAGCGGAGGAATCGCACCATATTAGATATGGTGCGCTCTATGATGAGCGAGGCTGAGTTGCCTATTTTCTTCTGGGGATATGCACTGGAAACAGCTGCAGACCTATTGAATATGGTTTCCACCAAATCTGTGCCAACCACTCCATATGAGATATGGAAAGGAAAGAGACCATATCTTAATTATGTTAGGATATGGGGTTGTCCGGCATATGTGAAAACACAAAATCCGGACAAGCTCGGGGTAAGATCGATTCTGTGCAAGTTTATTGGATATCCCAAACATTCGCGCGGGTATATCTTCTACCACACCGAAGAACAAAAGGTGTTTGTTTCTCGGCATGCCACCTTTTTAGAAAAGGAATTTCTTGCAAAAGAGATTAGTGGCTCTGAGGTAGAACTGGAAGAAGTTTCAGCAACCCAAACTATGACAGATGATTTAGTGGAGCCAGAGGATTCAGTAGTACCCGACGAACCCCAGCCTCTCCGCTGATCTAGCAGGGTTTCTCATCCACCTGAGAGATACCACGGTTTTCTAATTGATGGTGGAAGCGAGGATTGCATCATGGAAGATGATGACCCGACTAGTTTCGAGCAGGCCATCATGAGTGGTGACTCTGTAAAATGGCTGGATGCAATGCGATCTAAGATGGAATCCATGTACACCAAAAAAGTATGGACTTTGGAAAATGCTCCTGAAGGGGTAAAACCCATTGGGAGCAAGTGGATCTTTAAAAAGAAATTTGGTGTAGATGGAAAAGTTGAGACTTTCAAAGCTAGACTTGTTGCAAAGGGTTTTCGTCAAAGACCAGGTGTGGATTATGACGAAACCTTTTCTCCAGTGGCTATACTTAAGTCCATCTGGATCTTACTTGCCATTGCTGCATACCATGACTACGAAATCTGGCAAATGGATGTTAAGACCGCCTTTCTAAACGGTGATTTAGAAGAGTGCGTGTACATGACTCAGCCAGAGGGCTTCGTAGATAGTGGAAGCAGCGGAAAGGTGTGCAAGCTGCTTAAATCCATTTATGGATTAAAGCAAGCATCGCGGAGTTGGAACATCTGTTTTGATGTTGTAGTCAAAGAGTTTGACTTCATCAAAAATATAGATGAACCTTGTATCTATAAGAAGGTAGCAGAGGGTAAGGTTGTCTTCCTCGTATTGTATGTGGATGACATACTCTTGATAGGAAATGATATTCCTATACTGCAATCAGTCATGCTCTTCTTATCACAAAGATTCTCAATGAAAGATCTAGGTGATGCCTCCTGCATATTAGGAATCATGATCTATAGAGATAGATCTAAACGGATACTGGGATTGTCCCAATTCAGGTACATTGACACCATACTAAAAAGGTTTAGTATGGAAGAATCCAAGCGTGGGAACCAACCCACGATCTCTGGACTCACTCTCTCTAAAGAGATGTCTCCCAAGATTGATTTGGAGAGAGCTCGCATGCAAAGGATACCCTATGCTTCGGCAGTAGGCTCTATCATGTATGCGATGCTATGTACCAGACCCGATGTAGCATACTCACTAAGTGTAGTGAGTCGGTATCAAGCAGATCCTGGAGAGAGTCACTAGTATTAGTGTATATGCCCTAGAGGCCATTACTGTATCATACTGGTATGTATATTACTTGATGGAAGCTTGGGATATTCACAGTTGTATATACAATCTTGCTCGAAATGGTAGTATGCTACTTGGTTTGTCTCTGCTTTAATGTGTACATGTGTTTCTTTTATTATATCACCTATACGCATTAGTGGAGCCCTTAGGATCTTTGCTTGATTACCAGCGTTGTGATGGCGCTCACACTCGTGGGGGCTGGGTAATCCATAAGCACATCCTTATACAGGTCCCTAGTCGTAGGACTATCGAGACATGGCATCGATACTCCGGAGTAGACTAGCGTATGCGCTTCTCATCCCAGCGTGGAAGACGGTTTGTCCCACAGCCGTCAGTACGTCGTACTTGAGATAGTATGCGGGTGCTCGTTTGGTTATGAGTACACTGGACAGGACTCGTCGGGAACTGTTGGTTGGTATTATATCTATCGTCAGTTATCAGTTCCCAGGTGACATGAGTACAGCTTAGTCCGCTGACTTGATACTGTCACTTCGCTTCGAGTGTGTTCCCACTGTACTTTGATTACTACCCTACCACGGCTCAAAGGAGTCGTGCAAACAGGTAGTAGTTGGGTGCATTCTCGAAGCACTTGGAGGCAGTGACGGTTAGACAGGATTCGTCTCTCCCGGTATTGGGGGTTGACATCGCGCTGTGTCCAGGAGAGCCATTACACAAGTAGTCCCTGGCCAGGGCAAGCGAGATATACTGGTAGGTTTCCAGTGTTATCTCAGGGTGTTCTGGGCTACACTCCGACACGACTTGTACCGCTATTAGGGGATTGACGTTTACCGCCCCCTAGGCCCGCCATGCGATGTATCAGACGAACAGACCGGACTGTACAGAGACTGTCACATTCAGGCTCAGTAGGAGTTCAGATGGGGTCACCTCGTTAGTCTTCTTATCGGCATCTACCTGACATACAGCTAGTGCCGCTTGCGGTCTATGGTTAAACCCACTGCCAGCGTAGTGTCGAGTCTTTAGAGTCCCACACAGAGAGTTATTCGCCTTTAGGCAAAATGAGTAGAGGTCGGATGGTTTTGCGACATGGTTCGTTCACATCCGTGCACTTGTGCACGTTTGCTGTCCGGACAGCTTATACTAGCGGGTTTTGGTTTAAGCCGGATCCTAATATATGATTTGGGATTGGTCTTATCTCATTGTATTCGTGTTCCTCGGATCACGGATACGGGTGCGTATGCACAGTTGACTGGGACAGAGGCAGAGGACTTTGATTAGGGTTAATGACCATTGTCATTTTCTTAACCCTAATGCTTATGTGTGTATTATGAATAATTGATATTAGTTAAATATAATTGCGCATGGTTAGGGTTGTTGACCTTTTGACCATACTTGACTTGTTGACCTAGGTCGACATTTTGACCATCATCATTCCATATAAAAGATGCTCTTTGATCCTTGCAATTTGTATTAAATATGAAATGATAATGGTCAAGTCTTGATTAACCATGACAATTATCTAGCTAATTATCTAATTTCATAATTCACCCATATTAGAGAGAATGGTTCATTATTTCTCTCATTCTATCATATAGATTCTCTCTCCTCCTCTTCCTCTCTCTCAAGCTCTCCTCTCTCATGAGTTGAGAAACACATGAGCTTGAGATAAACCTCTCTAAAATAATCTCTACTCTCATCTAAGGTTCTAGGATTAGCACTTCTAGCACCTTAGTTACTTCTAGCTTGAAGTTGAAGCCAAAGGTTGAAGCTCTCGGGTGGATCCTTCTTCGACTAGAGAAGGCGACAAGGTGATCTCTTTCTTTCACTCCAAGGAGCAAGGAGAGAAGGACATAAAGCCCAAGGTATAACCTTTCTTCCATATAGCTAAGACTAGTTAACTTGTAGTTAGTTTTTGTTTAGCAAAGATCCTCCTTTAGTTAGTCCATGTTGCCTAGTTCGATAAAAATCCGATTTTTATTCCGTTTTCCGCCTCCCCGCAAGCACCGGGGTAGGCAACGTGGACTTACAGTGGTATCAGAGCCTAACTAAACATAAACTAGCTAGTTAGTTAAGTGTATAGAAGTTCGATCGGTAAAATCGCAAAACCAAAATTTCAAAACCCTAAGTTTCTGTTGATTTTTTTCTGCTCTAAAAATAATAAATCATACTTCAAAAATCGGTTCAGGGTTTTTTTAAGAAGCACACCAAAAACGATCCAGTGAATCGTTCAAAGCGCCGCGGTTCCGCGGCAATAGCATACTATTGCCGCTGAACCGCGGCCGATTTGACTCGGTTCTGGACCGAGTTTGGTGCAGTGTTCTTCTGTAATGGTTTTGGGATTTTAAAGATATTTTATTTCTGCCCAGATTTTCCAGAATAGAAATTTGTATTTGGGTGGGTATAAATCTGTATTTTTTGATCGAACTTCACTATACTTTGACCATTGGGTTATATCTGTGATGTTTAAATGTATTGAACGTTTGCTAATCGCTATACGTCGATTAGTGGGGGTTATACATATCTGTGATCTGTAATGCTTGTTGGTTTGTGTATATGAACTCGGTGGATTGTCGCGGATGAATAGCTGGGAATGGGTATGAGATGAGAGTTTCTTTTTCTTTCATTCATGTAATATGTAAATTGATGTAATATTATTTATTTGGCCGCACAACCGGGTCGGGGTTGTAGCCGTCATTGTATAATTTTTTTTTACTGTTTTTGCTCCCAGGATAGACCCATGGTGGGGTGCACAAACTACTGGGTATCTCGAAGTGCCGAGTGGCCTACTCACGTCGTTGAGGGAGATTGCTTCGCTTCGGGTACTTGGCGGGTAGTTTGCCGCACCCGTAGGGGTCTTGGGTGGGGTATTGGCTATTCATCGCGACCGTGTAATCCGCTTTTCGTTGCAAGCTCGAACGAATCGCGGATTCCTAGTATATCCAAAGTGTTCATCTGTGATCTGGATTGACTATCATTGCTATATATCTATATATGATATCTATTTAGGTGTTGCTTATGTTTGCATCGGCGCTAGTCCAGCCCCCGCTCTGTCGTTAGTTAAGTAACCTAACGGGTGATGACGGGACCCCGTGGCGAATGCGGATGGCATAAGCGTACACCATATTTTGGTTGTTTTCTGCAATGGCAGGATTAAATGATGGGACGCATTAAAAGAACTAATGCAAGAAAATAAACCAAGTAAAAGTCGATTGGAACACTTTGAAAACCACTCGGTTCTTTTCAAAACCAAACTTTTAAATGCGGAGCTTGAACCACTCCTTTTAAAAGCTATCTCGTTCCATCGATTATATCAAGTTCACTACGTTCACGGTTTCGCCAAAACCATTTGTAACCCTCCATCATTTCAGTTAAATATTCGGTAGTATTCAAGCTATGTATTTTGACCTCACGCCAAGGCATAGTGATTGGTAGCTGCCGGATATTTATCTGTTGCATAGATAGAATGCGTTGGTTTGAGACAGTCGTACTGCCATTTTGGCCTACGTCAAGAGTAGGTATGGGTGGGTTCAAATTAACCTGGATAATGATGGGAAGAACTTGACATGTGACTTATGACATTTTGACCTCACGCCAAGGTCATAAGAGCATGGGGCAAAAATCCACATCGGGAGTTTCATAAGTACTGAAACTTGCTAGCGCTGCATACCATTTGGAGTGTGATGATTCTGGTAGAATTCCTTCGGTTTTATCACGCGATGATATTTGGATCCCGATCCTACTGTGAGTATATGCTACTCCTCGGGAAATCTCTCACTTAACGATCAATGCTATAAACCTAGTAGGTGTCTAGAAAGGTGTTAGC
Organism: Agapanthus africanus; assembly: GCA_030015575.1. NCBI lineage: Eukaryota > Viridiplantae > Streptophyta > Magnoliopsida > Asparagales > Amaryllidaceae > Agapanthus > Agapanthus africanus. Next base: position 543,412,288 of record CM057348.1, read on the forward strand.
GGGGCTACGCCCACAGGGAAAAGAGGTTACTTAATTAAGGAACCTCGCGAAAGCGTTGGAAAACCTCCCTCGAAGTACCGACACTGGCCTGGCTGAACGGTTAAGCAAGTATTGTACGGTGAGATTGATCCTGACTAATTCTTCCTTTATGGTTTGAGGAGGAATTCGAGAGACAGTGGGAGCCATCCTATTTAGAAAAATTAAAAACCACTCTAAACTTGCAAGAGCATCATGCTAAAGTGTTTCTTTTCTCTCTCCTAATTGCAGCGACCAATCAAGATGACTGGACTTAAGTTATTACTAGATAAAAACATACTGACAGGGCCAAACTACAAAGATTGGCTCAGGAATGTCAAGATGGCAATCACTTATGACAAGTTGGGGTATCTTCTTACCACCAAAGCTCCCCCTGTCCCAGGTCCCAAAACCAGTGTCGTAGATAGGGAAATCTATAAGACCTGGGAAATAGATTGCGCGAAGGCCAAATGCCTCGTGCTTGCCTCGATGGACAACGAACATCAGAGGAGGCATGCGAATATGGACCTATAGTCCATATTTCTCCATACAAAAGTGTAAGTCCACGGCGGCGCCTCGGCCGTCGATCCGACGCCGGAAACGCGGAAACAAAAACTTTGCAAACTAGCAAACCGGCACCACCACGCACTTTTAACCCCGGATCGGGCCATTAACCTAGCAACTAGCAAACTAAAATAAGAGTAGAGAAGTATACCAAGCGATCCGTGTCCTTCGGTCTTCGTCTCCACTCCGATCTCCTGCGGAATCTCCGTTCATCTCCTCCTCGTCGGAAAGGGCACCACATAGCCGGATACTTTTACGGGCTCCCACCTCTGGACCGAGGTAACTCGGGCGCGAAGTTGGCTAGCCGACGCGTCCAAGATTTGCTGTAGGCTAGTGTAGAAATGCTTTGTCTCTTGCGGGTAGAAGTTTCCATATATGGAGGGAAGAAGAAAAATGGGCTTTGGAGATGGCTATGGAATTTTTGATGCAACATGAGAATGAGAATGATTTTTCACCCCTCACAAAATGATCCTCCCCCTCACAATGAAGTGGCCGGCCCCTTCCCATGGAAAAATGATGGAGTAGTCAAAAAGAATAATGCAAGAAAGAATATGTATCAACAGGAGAAAAGAAAATGGCCACATCCATTTCAAATTAAAGCCCATCATAATGAAAGCAAAGGAAAAGACCATAAAAGGATCTCATGATGAATAAACAATCATGATGCCACAAATATGTAAGAAACCCCTCCACAAAAAGTAATTTGCACAATTGCAAATTACCCCCTCCATTGGAAAGTCCGGTCGCAAAAGAACAAAGGAAAACCGGCCGGAACGGAATGCAAACTGGCAACTTCGGAAAACTGATCCCATAATAAATTACAAGAAAACCCCGCTACTGCAAATACATGCCCGCATTTGTATTCCCACTGAACACAAATGCAAAGAGACAATACTACACTATCTAATACTAGGATCCGTCTTAAGCCAAAGCCGGCTAGTAAAAACCGTCCGATCACGATCCGTGCAATACCGCACGTATCTGATCGAACCCTGCCATATCTCCATACGGCCTCTACAGCGTTTCGCCCGAAACTTGAGTAACTGAGTGTGGTGGACTCTAAAGACTCGTCAATACAATGGCTGTGGATTTAACCACTAGCACGTCAGAGGTATCAGCCAATACATAACGGGCCACCAGCTACTGACCAAAAGGGACGTCGATGAGCGAACTCATCCTGACACCCTACTGAGCCTGTCAGTGACAATATCCGTACAGTCCGGTCCGTTCGTCTATGAGCATCGCATGGCGGGCCTAGGGGGTTGGTAAAGTCAGACCCCCAAAAGCGGTACAAGTCGTGTCGGAGTGTAGCCCAGAACACCTTGAGATACTACTGGAATACCTACCAGCAAATCTCCTTCCTTGGCCAAGGACTTTTCATGTTCTGGCTCTCCTAGACACAGCGCAACCTCACCCCCAATACCGGGAGAGACGAACCCCTGCAGATCCGCTCACTGCCTCCATGTGGCTCGGGACTGTACCCAACTAAACCTGTTTGCACGTCTCCTTTGAGCGTGGTAGGGTAGTAATCAAAGCACAGTGGGAACTCACACGAGACAAATGACGATCTCAGGTCGATGAACTAACCTGTACACATATCACCAGGGAACTGCTATCTGACGTCTGGTATAATCCTAACTAGCAGGTTCCCGGCGAGTCCTGTCCGGTGTACTCATAACCCAATGAGCACCTGTATACATCTTAGGTGAACCAACTGACACCAGTGGCTTGTGAGACCGGCCACCGCCCCTCGTCGGGGTCTCGACTGTATACACTAGTCTACTCTGGAGAATCGATGTCCTGTCTCGAAACTCCCACGACTAGGGACCTTTTAAGGATGTGCTTATAGACTCCAGCTCTCACGTATATGATCGTCCTCATACTGCTGGTAGTCAAGCAAGAATCCTAGGGGCTTTATCAACGTGTAATAGCGACTCGTAAGGTCACCTAAAACAGTACACGATGATAAAGATAAACCAGATAGCATACTATCATCTCGAGTAAGACTGTCCTACCGGCATAGGTCCTTCTCAATCATTGCAATCACGTGCCTGTGATCCAATAATTGACTCTGAGGGCACTATATCCAACAATCTCCCACTTGCACTCAAGGCTAATTATTGCTATGTCGCATACTCACAGCCTGTGTGATACCGAACATCTAACTCCTCTACTAGTCAGTCTCACAAAGCTCGTTTGCGAAACTATTGCGTTCAAGGAATAGCCTCAGTGAGTGGATCTGCTGTGATGTTTCTTTCTATGTCTCTCTATATCCCATGTTCGTGGAGAAAGCCATCTCCCGAAATGAGCAATACCTGTCTTAGAATGTCTGGATGTCTGATGGGACCTAGCTCATAAATGAACTCCAAATCCAAACTTCTTAGACTGTATCGTCAACTGAACTTAATCAGTATCCTGCGCCATACCTTCCCTCAGTATCCACCTGGACCATCTGTCATCCAGGTCACCTTGGAAGCCTGGAATGATAACTGTCTCCCGAAGGAGAGCTGCCGTTATCAATTCCCTAGAACATCAACTTATGTTCCAAAGCTGCTTCCGATTGTTTCTCCAGGATTGGATGAATATCAACTTATTGCACCTACTGCAAGAACAACATCTGGTGTGGTACTTGACATCTCATGATTGACTCAATTGCCTAAGCAAGTGATCTGCCAATCATGCACATCCCTCTCCCCTTTAGTCTGTAAGACACCTTTAGAGAGGGTGACTCCATCACCTGCAGGTGCACTACCGTGCCAGGAGTCGTCCATTCTAAATACTCTTAGAATGCTGTTTAAGTACCCTGATTGGGAAACCACCCAAATCTAGATCTAAAACCATAGATCTAGTAACCAGAATGTCCAATATAAGATCCAAGTCCTTTGTGGAGAAACCACTGTGTGACGACCAAAGTATAACCGATCGTAGTATAGGAATATCACTTCCTACTCTGTGTATGTCATCAAATACCAGGACATCACACCCTACTACCTTCTTAACAGATCCATCCCCTATTCTGATGAAGTCAAACCTATGACTGTCACATCAGAAATAGATGGTCTATCTTCGCTATATCTGCTTTAGTCTATAAATAGACATAAGCCTGATGTCCACCAATGCTTCCGCTGCTTCGACTGACCACGACAACCCTCTGGCAGAGTCATATATGTTAGTGTATATGCCCTAGAGGCCATTACTGTATCATACTAGTTTGTATATTACTTAATGGATGCTTGGGATATTCACCTTGTATATACAATCTTGCTCAAAATAGTAGTATGCTACTTGGTTTGTTTCTACTTCAATGTGTACTTGTGTTTATTTCAGTATATCACTTATACGCATTAGTGGAGCCCTTAGGATCTTTGCTTGATTACCAGCGTTGTGATGGCAGTCACACTAGTGGGGGCTGGGTAATCTATAAGCACATCCTTATACAGGTCCCTAGTCGCAGGACTATCGAGACAGGGCATCGATACTCCGGAGTAGACTAGCGTATGCGCTTCTCATCCCAGTGTGGGAGATGGTCTGTCCCACAGCCATCAGTACGTCGTACTGGAGATAGTATACGGGTGCTCGTTGGGTTACGAGTACACTGGACAGGACTCGTCGGGAACTGACAGGTTGGTATTATACCTATCGTCAGTCATCAGTTCCCAGGTGACATGAGTACAGCTTAGTCCGCTGACTTGACACTGGCACTTCGCCTCAAGTGTGTTCCCACTGCACTTTGATCACTACCCTACCACGGCTCAAAGGAGTCGTGCAAACAGGTGGCGGTTGGGTGCAGTCCCGAAGCACTTGGAGGCAGTGACGGTTAGACAGGATTCGTCTCTCCCGGTATTGGGGGGTTGACATCGCGCTGTGTCTAGGAGAGCCATTACACGAGTAGTCCCTGGCCAGGGCAAACGAGATATACTGGTAGGTTTCCAGTGTTATCTCAGGGTGTTTTGGGCTTCGCTCCGGCACGACTTGTACCGCTATTGGGGGACTGACGTTTACCGCCCCCTAGGCCCGCCATGCGATGTATCAGACGAACAGACCGGACTGTACGGAGACTGTCACATTCAGACTCAGTAGGAGTACAGATGGGGTTTCACCTCGTCAGCCTTCTTGTCGACATCTACCTAGGGACCGTTACGCACAGCTAGTGCCGCTTGCGGTCTGTGGTTAAACCCACTGCCAGCGTAGTGTCGAGTCTTTAGAGTCCCACACAGAGGGTATTCGCCTCTGGGCAAAACAGAGTAGAGGTCGCATGGTTTTGCGACAGGGTTCGTTCTCATCCGCGCACTTGTGCACGTTTGGAGTCCGGACAGATTTTACCAGCGGGCTCTGGTTTGAGCCGGATACTGGTATAGTATTTGGGGTTGCTTTTATCTCTCAGTATTCATGTTCCTCGGAACAAGAATGCAGGTGTGTATGCACAGTTCTTTTTGAGGAGGAGGAAGATGATTTTTCATTAGGGTTTCGGAACGGGTGCGTATGCACAGTTGACAGTTGTATTTTTCCAAACCCTAATGGATTTGTATTATATCATTTAATAATATATAATAAAATGAAATTGTGTCATGGTTAGTTTTTGTTGACTTGTTGACCATGGTTGACTTGTTGACCATGGTTGAACATTTGACCATTATCATTACAAGAGAAAGATGCTCTTGATTCTTGCATTTTCATTTAATGCTTGTAATGATATTAGTCATTCTAAAACTTTCCATCAACCTTTTCATTTTGATTATTATTATTTTGATAATTCATTTTCTTTTTGCATTATGGTTGCAAGAAAGGAAATGATAGCTCATTCTATCATATTCACTCTCTCTCTTCACTTCATCTTCTTCTTCCTCTAGTCAAGAGAAACCTTCTCATGAGTTGAGAATCCTTCTCTTGAAAAACAAAAGCAACCCTTAGACACTCTCTACTCACTCTAGGATCAAGGGTCTAGCAAGCCGGCGATTCTAGTTCACTCCAAGTACGAGAAAGAGCCCAAAGGTCGAGCCTTCGAGGTGGATCCATCTTCGACGGAAGAAGGCGACAAAGTAGAACCATCAACCTCTACAAAGTTTGAAGACGAAGGAGTTCAAGTCTAGGTATAACCATCTTCATCCGAGTAGCTAACTCCCTTTAGCTAAGTTTGCTAGTTTTAGTTTAGGTAACGATCCCGACCTAGCTTAGTCCATGTTGCCTCTTGCGATAAAAATTCGTTTTTTTATACCGTTTCCGCCTCCCCGTAAGCACCGGGGGTCGCAATATGGACTAACAGTGGTATCAGAGACTAACTAAACTTAAACTAGCTTAGTAGTGAAGTGTAACGAAGTTCGGAACCGAAAAAAATCACAAAACCGGATAATCACAAAAACTGAGTTTCTGTTGAAATTTTTTCTGCTCAAAATGAAAAACTTTACACTTGTAAATTCGGCTCAGGGTTTTGTGTGAACACCCAAGAAAAACGATATATTGATTCACCTAAAGTGCCGCGCTTCCGCCGCGTGATCCTTCTTATCCGCCGCGACTTGGTGTCTTCTCTGCATCGTTTTTCGTGCAGTGTGTTTGTGTGTTGGTTTTGGGATTTTTAAAATATATTATATGTGCCCAGATTTTCCAGAAAAGAAATTTCCTTTTGGGGTCCTATAATTCCGTATTTTTTCCGAACTTCACTGCACTTTGACTATGATGGTTATATCTGTGATGCTTGCATGTATTGAACGTCGGCTAATCGCTATAAGTCGATTAGTCGGGGTTATACATGATCTGTAATGTGCTGGAATGTGTATATGAATGTGTTGGACTGTCGCGGGTGAATAGCCGGGGTGGATGTGAGATGAGCTTTTGTTTTTCTTTCATTCATTGTAAATGTAAATTGATGTAATAATTATTATTTGTTTGACCGCACAACCGGGTCGGGGTTGTAGCCGTCATTGTATAATTCTTTTTACTGTTTTTGCTCCTAGGATAGACCCATGGAGGGGTGCACAAACTACCGAGTACTTGGCGGGTAGTTTGCCGCACCCGTAGGGGTCTTGGGTGGGGTATTTGGCTATTCACCGCGACCGTGTTATCCGCTTTTCGTTTCAGGCTCGAAAGGATTGCGGATTGCTAGTATATCCAATGCATTCATCTGTGATCTGTAATGTCTATCATTGCTTATTATTTAGGCGTTGCTTATGTTTTACAGACGCGCTAGCCCAGCCCCCGCTCTGTCGTTAGTTAAGTAACCTAACGGGTAATGACGGGGCCCAGTGGCGAATGCGAATGGCATAAGCGTACGTCATATTTTGGTTGTTTTCTGCAATGGTAGGGTTAAATGATGGGACGCATTAAAAGTACTAATGCAAGAATATCACGCATTAAAAGAACTAATGCAAGATAATAAACCAAGTTTAAAGTCGTTGGAACACTTTCGAAAAACCACTCGGTTCTTTTCAAAAATAACTTTTAAATGCGGAGCTTGAGCCACTCCTTCTAAAAGCTATCTCGTTCCATCGACTATATCAAGTTCACTACGTTCACGGTTTCGCCAAAACCATTCGTAGCCCTCCATCATTTCAGTTAAATGTACGGTAGTATTCAAGCTATGTATTTTGACCTCACGCCAAGGCATAGTGATTGGTAGCTGCCGGATATTTATCTGTTGCATAGATAGAATGCGTTGGTTTGAGACAGTCGTACTGCCATTTTGGCCTACGTCAAGGGTATGTACGGGTGGATTCAAATTAACCTGGATAATGATGGGACGAACTTGACATGTGACTTATGACATTTTGACCTCACGCCAAGGTCATAAGAGCATGGGGCAAAAATCCACATCGGGAGTTTCATAAGTACTGAAACTTGCTAGATTTGCATACCATTTGGAGTGTGGTGATTCTGGTAGGATTCCTTCAGTTTCATCACGCGATGATATTTGGATCCCGATCCTACTGTGAGTATATGCTGCTCCTCGGGAAATTTCTCACTAAACGATCAATGCTATAAACCTAGTAGGTGCCTAGAAAGGTGTTAGCGGGGTTACGCCCCCAGGGAAAAGAGGTTATTTAATTAAGGAACTTCGCGAAAGCGTTGGAAAACCTCCCTCGAAGTACCGACACCGGCCTGGCTGAACGGTTAAGCAAGTATTGTGCGGTGGGATTGATCCTGACTAATTCTTCCTTTATGGTTTGAGGAGGGATTCGAGAAACAGTGGGAGCCATCCTGTTTAGACAAACTAAAAACCACTCTAAACTTGCAAGAGCATCATGCTGAGTGTTTCTTCTTCTCTCTCCTAATTGCAGCGACCAATCAACATGACTGGACTTAAGTTACTCCTAGATAAAAACAAGCTGACAGGGCCAAACTACAAAGATTGGCTCAGGAATGTCAAGATAGCAATCACTTATGACAAGCTGGGGTATCTTCTTACCACCAAAGCTCCCCCTGTCCCTGGTCCAACTTCCAGTATCGCGGATAAGGAAATCCGCAAGACTTGGGAGATTGATAGCGCGAAGGCCAAGTGCCTCCTGCTTGCCTCGATGGACAACGAACATCAGAGGAGGCATGAGAATATGGACATGGAGTCCATATTGCTCCATACAAAAGAACTGTATGGAGAGCAATCACGTATCGCAAGATACGAAGCGTCGAAAAAGTTGTTTTCGACAAGAATGGCCGTCGGATCATCAGTAGCCGAGCATGTGCTAAAGATGATCGGCTACATTGAGGAGCTCGCTGACCTAGGGATCACATTGGAGAGTGAGCTATATACGGATATAGTTCTCCAGTCCCTTCCTTCCACTTACGCCCAGTTTATAATGAACTTCAACCTACAAGAAAAGGAGGTTGAACTTTCAGAGCTCCTCAACCTGCTGAGGAGCGCAGAGGGCACCCTACAGAAAGGTAGGGAAACATCCACTTTGTTTGTAGGAGGATCATCTTCTTCTAGGTCCAAGGCGAAAGCCAAGGGAAAGAAGAAGAAAGCCCCCGCCAAACCAAGGGGCGGTGTTAGTAAAGTGGATACGAAGGGAAAAGGTAAAGCAACAAAGATAGCGGGGAAGCTTGTGGATAAGGAAGAATGCTTCTTTTGTCATAAGAAAGGACACTGGAAGAATGATTGCAGGGCCTGGAAGGCCAGAACACAGGAATTGAAGCAGGTTGCAGCTTCAGCTTCAGGTGTGTATGTTATTGAAAACTGTCTTTCAATAAACTCTACTTCCTGGGTATTGGATACCGGATCAGGATCTCATATCTGTAATTCTTTGCAGGCGTTGAGAAACCGTAGGGTTTTGAAGGCGGGTGACATGACCCTCAGAGTTGCAAACGGAGCTAGCATGGATGCTAAAGCCGTGGGGGACTATCACCTGGGAATGTCAGATGGACATGTTTTGGTTTTACGTAATTGCTTTTTTGTACCCAACGCAACTTGTAATATCATTTCTGTATCTTTAGTTTCTAAAGAAGGTTATGAATTTGCGTTTGTAAGTAATGTTGTAAACATTCACCTTAATCAAGTATTGATTGGGTCAGGTACTCTGAGTAATGGTATATACGTGTTAAACCAACCACAGATTTTTAATGTCCAGAATACACACAAAAGAAAGTCTCCAGAAATAAATCAGACTTTCTTATGGCATTGTAGATTGGGTCACATCAATGAGAGAAGGTTGACGAAGTTACATACAGAAGGGTATTTGAATACGTTCGAATATCAGTCGTATGCCACTTGTCAATCCTGTCTCAAGGGAAAGATGACAAAGACTCCGTTTACTGGACATGGAGTAAGAGCGAGCGAGCTCTTGGGACTCGTACACAGTGACGTGTGCGGTCCAATGTCTACACATGCCCGAAGCGGACATTCTTACTTCATTACTTTTACGGATGACTTCTCAAGGTACGGTTATGTCTTCTTAATGAAACATAAGTCCGAGGCCTTTGGAAAATTCCAGGAGTATAAGAATGAAGTAGAGAAACAGACCGGCAAAAGTATTAAGATTCTAAGATCGGATCGAGGTGGAGAATACTTAAGTGCCGAGTTCCTGGACTATTTAAAAGAGAACGGAATTCTCTCTCAGCTTACTCCTCCTTACACCCCGCAACATAACGGTGTATCGGAGAGACGGAACCGCACCCTATTGGATATGGTGCGGTCCATGATGAGTAACGCTGAGTTGCCGCGATCATTCTGGGGGTATGCGCTAGAATCAGCTGCGTACCTTTTGAACCGAGTTCCTACTAAGACTGTGCCTACTACTCCATATGAGATGTGGAGTGGGAAGAAACCCTATCTTCAATATCTGAAGATCTGGGGATGTCCGGCTTTTGTCAAAAAGCAGCATGCGGACAAGCTCGAGGCACGCTCAGTACTGTGCAAGTTTGTGGGATACCCAAAGAACACCAGGGGGTATCTTTTCTACTACGCAGAGGAACAAAAAGTCCTTGTTTCTCGTAATGCCCACTTTCTAGAACACCAGTTCTTGGAAAAGGAGATTAGTGGGAGCGCAGTAGAACTGGAAGAAATTCCAGAACCACAGACTATTACTGAAAGGTTAGTGGAACCAGAGGGTTCAACAGAACAGGACATTCCTACGCCGCTCCGCAGGAGTAGTAGGCAGTCTCATCCGCCCGAGAGATACTGCGGTTTTCTCATAGACGGGGATAGAGAGGATTGCATCATAGATTATGATGAGCCTACTAGCTTCCAGCAGGCCGTTCAGAGCGTTGACTCAGTGAAATGGCTGGATGCAATGCGGACCGAAATGGAGTCCATGTACACCAACAAGGTATGGACGTTGGACATTGCTCCAGACGGGGTAAAACCCGTAGGATGCAAGTGGATCTTCAAAAGGAAGATTGGTGTAGATGGACAGGTTGAGACCTATAAAGCTAGGCTGGTAGCAAAGGGTTTTCGTCAAAGACCTGGCTTGGACTACGACGAAACCTTTTCTCCAGTAGCCATGCTAAAATCCATTCGGATCCTTCTTGCCATTGCTGCCTTCCACGATTATGAGATTTGGCAGATGGACGTAAAAACCGCTTTTCTAAATGGAAATTTAGAGGAGTGTGTCTATATGGATCAGCCAGAGGGTTTCATTCAGAGTGGGAGCAGCGGAAAGGTGTGCAAGTTGCTTAAGTCCATCTATGGACTAAAGCAGGCATCGCGGAGTTGGAACATCTGTTTTGATGAGACGGTCAAGGAATTTGGCTTTATCAAAAATCCAGATGAACCATGCATCTATAGTAGATTTGTAGCGAGAACTGTAGTATTCCTCGTTTTATACGTGGATGACATTCTCTTAATAGGAAATGATATTCCTATGCTACAATCTGTCAAGGGGTTCTTGTCACAAAGGTTCTCCATGAAAGACCTGGGTGATGCCTCATACATCCTGGGGATCCGGATCCATCGTGATAGATCCAAGAGGATATTGGGACTTTCTCAGTCCAGGTACATCGACACCATAGTAAAAAGATTCGCTATGGAAGATTCCAAGCGCGGTAACCTACCGGCTTGTCACGGGATCACCCTCTCTAAAGAGATGTCTCCCAAGACTGATTTGGAGAGGGATCGCATGTCTATTATACCCTACGCTTCTGCGGTAGGCTCTATAATGTATGCGATGTTGTGTACCAGACCGGATGTAGCTTATGCACTGAGCGTGGTAAGCCGGTATCAGTCTAACCCTGGGGAGAAACACTGGATAGCAGTAAAGAACATTCTCAAGTACCTGAGAAGGACTAAGGAGATGTTCTTGGTGTATGGCGGAAAAGACCTCCAGATCGAGGCCTTTGCTGACTCCAGCTTCCAGAGTGACAAGGATGATTCCAAGTCCATGTCGGGTTTTGTCTTCACCCTCAATGGAGGGGCGGTGTGTTGGAAGAGTTCCAAACAGGAAACCGTTGCAGACTCGACGATGGAAGCGGAATACATCGCTGCATCTGATGCCGCAAAAGAAGCTGTCTGGATGAGGAAGTTCTTGAAAGAACTTCAGGTGGTTCCGTCCATTGTTGATCCAATACCTCTGTATTGCGACAACAACGGGGCTATAGCTTTAGCGAAGGAACCCAGGTCCCATCAGAGATCCAGGCACATCTTGAGGCGGTATCACCTGATCAGGGAGATCGTGGATCGCAAGGAGATCGAGGTTCGGAGAGTCGCTTCAGAAGACAACACTGCAGATCCATTCACCAAGGCCTTGCCCCAGACTCAGTTCGAGCGGCTGATCGAGATGATAGGTCTTCGATACGCCAGTACATGGCCTTAGTGCAAGTGGGAGATTGTTAGTGTATATGCCCTAGAGGCCATTACTGTATCATACTAGTTTGTATATTACTTAATGGATGCTTGGGATATTCACCTTGTATATACAATCTTGCTCAAAATAGTAGTATGCTACTTGGTTTGTTTCTACTTCAATGTGTACTTGTGTTTATTTCAGTATATCACTTATACGCATTAGTGGAGCCCTTAGGATCTTTGCTTGATTACCAGCGTTGTGATGGCAGTCACACTAGTGGGGGCTGGGTAATCTATAAGCACATCCTTATACAGGTCCCTAGTCGCAGGACTATCGAGACAGGGCATCGATACTCCGGAGTAGACTAGCGTATGCGCTTCTCATCCCAGTGTGGGAGATGGTCTATCCCACAGCCATCAGTACGTCGTACTGGAGATAGTATACGGGTGCTCGTTGGGTTACGAGTACACTGGACAGGACTCGTCGGGAACTGACAGGTTGGTATTATACCTATCGTCAGTCATCAGTTCCCAGGTGACATGAGTACAGCTTAGTCCGCTGACTTGACACTGGCACTTCGCCTCAAGTGTGTTCCCACTGCACTTTGATCACTACCCTACCACGGCTCAAAGGAGTCGTGCAAACAGGTGGCGGTTGGGTGCAGTCCCGAAGCACTTGGAGGCAGTGACGGTTAGACAGGATTCGTCTCTCCCGGTATTGGGGGGTTGACATCGCGCTGTGTCTAGGAGAGCCATTACACGAGTAGTCCCTGGCCAGGGCAAACGAGATATACTGGTAGGTTTCCAGTGTTATCTCAGGGTGTTTTGGGCTTCGCTCCGGCACGACTTGTACCGCTATTGGGGGACTGACGTTTACCGCCCCCTAGGCCCGCCATGCGATGTATCAGACGAACAGACCGGACTGTACGGAGACTGTCACATTCAGACTCAGTAGGAGTACAGATGGGGTTTCACCTCGTCAGCCTTCTTGTCGACATCTACCTAGGGACCGTTACGCACAGCTAGTGCCGCTTGCGGTCTGTGGTTAAACCCACTGCCAGCGTAGTGTCGAGTCTTTAGAGTCCCACACAGAGGGTATTCGCCTCTGGGCAAAACAGAGTAGAGGTCGCATGGTTTTGCGACAGGGTTCGTTCTCATCCGCGCACTTGTGCACGTTTGGAGTCCGGACAGATTTTACCAGCGGGCTCTGGTTTGAGCCGGATACTGGTATAGTATTTGGGGTTGCTTTTATCTCTCAGTATTCATGTTCCTCGGAACAAGAATGCAGGTGTGTATGCACAGTTCTTTTTGAGGAGGAGGAAGATGATTTTTCATTAGGGTTTCGGAACGGGTGCGTATGCACAGTTGACAGTTGTATTTTTCCAAACCCTAATGGATTTGTATTATATCATTTAATAATATATAATAAAATGAAATTGTGTCATGGTTAGTTTTTGTTGACTTGTTGACCATGGTTGACTTGTTGACCATGGTTGAACATTTGACCATTATCATTACAAGAGAAAGATGCTCTTGATTCTTGCATTTTCATTTAATGCTTGTAATGATATTAGTCATTCTAAAACTTTCCATCAACCTTTTCATTTTGATTATTATTATTTTGATAATTCATTTTCTTTTTGCATTATGGTTGCAAGAAAGGAAATGATAGCTCATTCTATCATATTCACTCTCTCTCTTCACTTCATCTTCTTCTTCCTCTAGTCAAGAGAAACCTTCTCATGAGTTGAGAATCCTTCTCTTGAAAAACAAAAGCAACACTTAGACACTCTCTACTCACTCTAGGATCAAGGGTCTAGCAAGCCGGTGATTCTAGTTCACTCCAAGTACGAGAAAGAGCCCAAAGGTCGAGCCTTCGAGGTGGATCCATCTTCGACGGAAGAAGGCGACAAAGTAGAACCATCAACCTCTACAAAGTTTGAAGACGAAGGAGTTCAAGTCTAGGTATAACCATCTTCATCCGAGTAGCTAACTCCCTTTAGCTAAGTTTGCTAGTTTTAGTTTAGGTAACGATCCCGACCTAGCTTAGTCCATGTTGCCTCTTGCGATAAAAATTCGTTTTTTTATACCGTTTCCGCCTCCCCGTAAGCACCGGGGGTCGCAATATGGACTAACAATATAGACGTACACTTCTAAAGCAAGTTTAGAACGACGCTATACTCATCCTCCTGCCGGGTCTCACAGTCTGGAACAACAGCAATGGCACGTCTGGGTAAACAAGAACCTCCCTGCCACCGTCCCTGAGCATACCGAAGTATCTCTCGGGTGCCTGAGATTACCTACCATATCTGCGGAGTGGCCAATGGAATGTCAAATCAGATTGAATCTTTAGGTTCTTATCAAATCTTCAGTAATCGTTTGCGGTTCTGGAATCACTTCCAGTTCTACCATACTCCCACTACTGTTTTCTGAAAAAAAATCCATTTCTTTAAAAATGTGGCGAGTCAAGAACAATATCACTATTGATCTTCCAGATGGTAGAAAGTCAACCCTCGTCATAGCCTGGGTCAACCCACAAACAGCCATTACAGAAACGTGCCTTGAGTTATCCGGAGTCTGGTTTTAAGCATAAGCCGGACAACTCCCCGTACCTTAACATCGTTAAGATATGAACTGTTCTATATCTAATACAGAAACAGAGGCACTGATTTAATTGAACCAGATTCAAATCACGCAGCTGTCTCCAGTGCATGACAACTAAATGGAAGAGAGGCCGATCAACGTTACTCAACTTAGGAGTACTTCCAATTATGAGTAACCTGAAAGAGAAACTAGTTCTCTTAATCATTACTATCAACTGAATACCATTCACAAGTATCTACATCTTCGATCACCTTGAAGAATCCCGATACTTGCAATACCTGGTTCTCTACTTTACTCTTATACCTATAACTTCTCAAAATTCGGACCTTGTGTTTCTACGAAACACTTGTTTAAATACTAGAGAAGTCATAAGTAAGCCGAATATAGTACGAGGACCAACCCCTCTGTCCTAATGGACACTGGACAATATACAATACTTTGTACAAGTCCCTTGAGTCTAATAACTCATTCACTGTGTGTCGTAGGTTGAAAACTGTACTTATGGTTAAGAAGAATTACACCGCTGTTCAATGCTCCTTACCTAACCATACACTGATATAGGTAAATGTCATAGACATAATTTCAAAAAGTATATCTCACTCTATAAAAATAGACGTACAGATATACCTTTGAAATTGGTGCATAACAACGGATATTCAAAACCAAATATTTGCCGACCGGTAAACAACCCAGGTGACTTCCTCAAATATCACCAATTACAACGAATTCCGATATAATGAGGATAATCACCTAATTCCCAATAACTTACTCCCACTCATCATCTGTAAAACCATACAGATGTGAGAATCATACCTGGTAAATACATACCCTGGAGCAAGTGTTGATTGTTAGAGATTCTGCGTGTTCAAGTTTTAGTTAATTACCGCAATCAAGACGGTTTCGCTTGTAGCTGGCCGGTTGAGTACGGGTCGTCCGCAGGGAGATGGGAATCTTTTTCTATGTGCTTTAACGAGTTAAGTCCGAAGGTCCAGATTTTGTTTGTGATTATCTAAGTGGTAAAATGATATGTAAAGAGAGCTTGTTAGGGTTAGGATTCGGTTAGTTTGAGTTAGGAGTCTCCCACTTCTTTCGTTGCCCCTCTTAATGTCGGTGTTACGGTAATCGGCAACAACGGGGATTAGCACGACTAGGAAGGAACTTGCAAGTATAAGCTAGGCTTTCCAACGCATAAGTTCTTCCTTTTGGTGCTTGTCCGTCCGTTCTTGGCTCTTAGCCATAACCTCCGGTTAATTCAACCACAACCGGTCTCACTACGGAATCACCGCTATCATGTAGGATAGGGTGCCGTAAGGAGCGGATTGTGGTTCAATTAACGGGAGTCGATTTTAAGATGTTGGGCAAGGAAAGAGTGAGAGAGATTTCCTTCTCTCAAACTTCCCTTATCCTACCCTAACAAGTATGAAACTACTCACACATCATAATGAAAAGAAAACAAAACAAAGAGGAAGATAGAAAGAAGGAGATTAGAAGATAACAACTAGCTATTTACGACCTCACCTTGGTAAGGATCAAGCGTAAGCGTCATGGTTGTTTAAGGATAAAGGAAAAGAGAAAAGAAAGAAACAACAAGAAATAACAACAACTAGTTAACAAATGAAAATTACAACAATTAACAAGTTAACTAAAGAACAAGACAAGCATGATAAGTAAACGGTTCTTCTTTATTCATCATTCTTCATTCACAAAAGCTCACTACAAGATTTTCAATGGAGAAGAGATGAGAAGAGGAAGAAGAAACAAGTATTCTAAACCTAGAAAAATACAAGATTATGCCCCCTTTCCTTCACAAGGTTCTGGGGTATTTATAGGCTGGAAAATGAAAACCTAGGGCAACATTCAGAACCAAAATGAAAAGACCAAAAAGCCCCTAAAAAATCTTCTGCTGACGAGTCTAAACGGCCGCGGAACCGCGGCCTATACCCCTCTTTTGCCGCGGTTCCACGGTTGAATGGAGGAGTTGGGCCTAGGGCTTTTTGGTGGTACCCTGGTTTGATGTACCCTTCAATCTGGTATATGTGTTTTCTCATAATTTCTTCACGAATTTTCCAGAATTTCTGTTGATAAAAAAGGTGGATCTTTTATCATGATTTTCTTGAGCACCGCGTAGATTTCTTGGATCTTGTGCTGCCATTGAGCCTTGTGCATGAAAACGACATTGATTTGATATTTTGTCTCTTAAACTGGTGTGTGGCAACAGACGGATAAAGAGCGGAGATCCGTGTTTTATCTGTGGTTGGCAGGAACCTGGATTTTGTCGTGTTTTCCATGAATTTCACCGTTTTTAGAACCGAGAACCTGTATCCTGCAATTGACTAGCAAACACGGCTCAAGAGTATCTACCGACATGCAATGTGATAAAAATCGGGCGGTATGAAAATGCAAAAATCTGATATGAACAAATACCCCCAAACTTATCATTTGCTCGTCCCGAGCAAAGCCAATTTATTCACAAAAAATTTCCTAACCTCACTTTCGCAGGGAACGCGATTGCACTGAGCATGTGCAACAAGCCGTTAAACCTCTAGGTGTCCCTAGTAGGAGGAGTGTTGTCTCCTGAGGGTTTTCAGCGGATACTACCCACAAAATCCGGTCAAGTTGGTTTTGTAAAATAACTAAGATTCAAACCCTAAAGTTTTGTTTCAGAAAATAACAATTCTATAGTCCCAAGTCTAGACTATCAAACCCTTATTTTTCACACCTCGCTTCTTATTTAACTACAGCTTTTATATTTCTTTACGTGCAGTGCAAATAGTGTCGTTAAGTTCCAGAAGGATCGATTAAAGTCATCATGTCGCACAATAAAGCCAAGATAACAATTTTAAAAGGATCACATAAGTTTTATAAAGAGTTAAGCATTTCTCAAGTTTCGTTTTCCAGTAAGGTTTCAACTTCAGAATTTCTATCTTCCTTAACAGGAAACTAAGTCGTATTTTTCACTCCACCTTTTTCTTGTTTTCATTTCATACACACCTCTGTGAACGTGCAATAGTCTTTATCATAGAATAAAACCTTCATATCTCCGCTAAATTTTTTATAAAAGCCTGTCTTTTATCAAGATTATTCTCACACAAAGAACCGTTAGGAATTTTAACTCGGAGAGAACACTTGCTTGACTTTGTTTTAATCTGGACTTTCTAGGCTTCTTAGCGAGCTTTGGGACAATGCACCCAAACCAGTTGGTTTTAGGGCATTAGGTGTAGAAACACCCCAGCGGACTTAATAACTCAAGTTACCTAGGTCCAAAAACAAAAAAACAGTTTGGCGTGAGAATCAGATGCTTTAATACGAACGGAGATATAACCGGCAGTTCAATTATTTTTTTGGATAAAAGAGGTGTTTAGTGGGTTCGGTGTGTAATCATTCCAATCAAGTTTCAGATGGGTTATTTTTCAGACTTAGTTCCAATTACGGCATCAATAACATTCCTTCATATTCGCTTTACTTCATAAACTATTCTTGACATTACTTATTTCAGAACAAACCTATTTGATCCTCAGAAAATCATTTATCTGTTTAAAAGTTTTTAAACATAAAAGACTTGTCATCTAATTCCCAAAAACTCACGACACGTGTAGTGTGATGTAAAGACGTATACCAGCTATAGTTAACTTCAAAGGAGAGTTATCTTTCAGGTTTTCAAAATCTAAACATAAGATTTTAGTTATTCCTATTTTTTCAAACAAAAACCGTCGAAATGTTGAATCAGAGTTCTTCCACAAGCTAACTTGACAGAAAAGTTTTTATATTTTAAGAAAATTTTTAGATTTTTATGGATTTTATGGATTTTAATATGCAGATGCAGAATATACATATGAATGCGAAGGTAAGAAATGCGTACCGAGCGTACCCCCAAACTTAAACTGGACAGTGTCCTCACTGTCATTGCATGAAGAGATCATTTGAAGGGTCAAAATTATCGGTTAGCGATACACAATTTTTATTTGTTTTTGTTTTTAAAGAAAAGAAAAAGAATATACACAAATATATACAAAATGGTTTGTACATACCCCCAAACTTATTTAGAACAGTGTCCACTGTTCTTGGCTGGATAACCGAAGTTTGGTGGTAGGCAGAGGAAGATTATGCAGGGTAAACCGGCTCCTGTAAAAATAGGAGCTCCTCTGTTGGTTCGGCGCTAAGGTACGGTTTTAGTCGGTGTCCGTTCACTTTGAAAAATGAACCGTCCTTTGGATTTTCCAAATCCACAGCGCCCTGCGGATATACATTCCGCACAAAATACGGCCCTTTCCAGCGAGATCTGAGCTTTCCAGGATGGAAGTGAAGTCGGGTGTCGTAAAGCAGTACCTGCTGACCAGGTACGAAGGTTTTGCGCAAAAGGTGTTTATCGTGAAACACCTTCGTTCGATTCTTAACGACAACCGCGTTATCGTAAGCCTCATCCCTAAGCTCGCTCAATTCATTCAACTGCAGCTTCCGATGGCTGCCCGCATCTTCGAGAGACAGATTCAGCTCCTTTATCGTCCAAAATGCGCGATGCTCTATTTCGACAGGTAGGTGGCAGGCTTTTCCGTACACAAGCTGATAGGGAGACATGCCAAGGTCGGTCTTACAAGCGGTTCGAAATGCCCAAAGGGCATCAGTGAGTTTCAGCGACCAATCCTTACGGTTCTTGGAAACCGTCTTCTCCAGTATCTGCTTGATTTGCCGATTTGAAACTTCGGCCTGCCCGCAGGTTTGGCGGTGGTAGGGCGTGGATAGCTTATGATTAATGGAGTATTTCCGCATCAAGGCCTCGAAAGTCTTGTTGCAGAAATGACTTCCATTATCACTAATGATCGCTCGGGGGTGCCCAAACCGGGAGAAAATGTTTTCTTTAAGAAACCTAACGACAACCTTGTTGTCATTAGTCCGGCTGGGCACAGCCTTGACCCATTTAGAGACGTAATCAACAGCGAGAAGGATGTACAAGTTCCCAAAAAAGCTGGGAAACGGCCCCATGAAATCTATCCCCCAAACATCGAAAATCTCCACAACAAGATCGGTTGGAGCGGCATCTCGTTCCTCCGGGATATCCGGCCCATGTGTTGGCACCGGGAGCAAGTCTTGCAATAGTCATGAGCGTCTTTGAAGAGTTGTGGCCAGTAGAAACCACATTGCAAGATCTTCTCAGCTGTCTTTCTGGGGCCAAAATGCCCGCCACACGCTTGATCGTGGCAAAATGACAGCACACTCTTGAATTCCTCGTCAGGGACACACCGACGAATAATCTGGTCGGGACAGTACTT
Source organism: Agapanthus africanus (assembly GCA_030015575.1). Taxonomy (NCBI): domain Eukaryota; kingdom Viridiplantae; phylum Streptophyta; class Magnoliopsida; order Asparagales; family Amaryllidaceae; genus Agapanthus; species Agapanthus africanus. Next base: position 543,431,944 of record CM057348.1, read on the forward strand.
GAACAAATAGGGTTCGTCCCAGTAAAAGTGTTTTACTTGGGATAAGAAGCGAAGTCTGTCCTGTCTTGACCATTCAGTCGGTAGTAATCCCGTGGCCAAATAGTTCACAATATCTGCGAACCAGGGTTCGCAAGATACTGTCAAGAGCTGTTCATCCGGGAAAACGTCGTTGATCGGAATTGGAAGCGAAGGCGAAGAAGGAAGTCGTGAGAGATGGTCGGCAACTACGTTTTCACATCCTCGTTTGTCCTTAATGACAAGGTCAAACTCTTGAAGCAAGAGGATCCAACGTATTAACCGAGATTTTGCATCTTTCTTCGCAAAAAGATGGCGCAGAGCAGAATGGTCTGTGTAGATAATGACTGGAGAGCCGATGAGGTAGGGCCTGAACTTTTCTAAAGCAAATACAACAGCCAAGAATTCCTTCTCAGTTGTTGTATAATTGAGTTGGGCGTCGTTCAGGGTTCGGCTCGCATAATAGATTACGTGCGGCATCTTGTTGATGTGTTGTCCAAGGACAGCACCAATGGCAAAGTCGGATGCATCGCCCATAATCTCGAATGGGTGCGTCCAGTCAGGTGAAGAGAGAACGGGAGCAGAAGTGAGTGAGCGTTTCAATGACTCGAATGCAGTCACACAGCTCGAGTTGAAGTCGAATGGCGTATCCTTGGCCAGTAAAAGAGTCAAGGGCCTAGCAATCTTGCTAAAGTCCTTGATGAACCGTCTATAGAAACTGGCATGGCCAAGGAAGGCTCGGATATCTCTGACGCATCGGGGAGGAGGGAGGTTGGAAATGACCTCAATCTTCGCTTTGTCAACCTCTGTGCCATTTTGCGAGATGATATGCCCTAAGACAATACCTTCGCGCACCATGAAGTGGCACTTCTCCCAATTCAAAGTGAGATTCTTGTCCTTACATCGGGTAAGGACAGCGTCAAGATTCAGCAAACACTCGTTGAAGGAATCGCCGAAGATGGAGAAATCATCCATGAAGATCTCCAGAAATTTTTCCACCATGTTTGAGAAGATTCCCATCATACACCGCTGGAAGGTAGCGGGCGCATTGCATAACCCAAAGGGCATGCGACGATATGCAAACGTGCCGAAAGGACAAGTGAATGTGGTCTTGTCCTGGTCTTTTTCGGCGATGGGAATTTGATTATAGCCAGAGTAGCCATCAAGAAAGCAGTAGTACTCGTGTCCGGCCAATCGTTCAAGCATTTGGTCAATGAAAGGTAGCGGAAAGTGGTCCTTCCGTGTTGCGGCGTTGAGTTTTCTGTAATCGATGCATACTCGCCACCCAGTTTGGGTGCGAGTAGGGATTAACTCGTTCGCCTCGTTAGTGATGACCGTTATACCTGATTTCTTGGGGACAACGTGAATGGGGCTAACCCACTGGCTATCAGAGATAGGGTAAATGATACCACTATCCAGACATTTTACGATCTCCTTCTTCACAGCCTCTTTCATGACTGGATTGAGACGTCTTTGTGGATCCCGGGATGGTTTGGCTTCATCCATCAGATGAATGTGATGTTCAACGATCAGGGGACTAATCCCCTTGATGTCCGCCATGGACCAGCCAAAAGCTTGCCTGTTGCTGTGCAAGACCGCGAGAAGGGATTTCTCTTGGTCTGGAGCTAGAGAAGCCGAGATGATGACAGGGAGGGTCTCGTTCTCACCTAAGTAAGCGTACTTAAGGTGAGACGGCAAAGGCTTGAGTTCGAGCGTCGGGGGTGAAACGATTGAAGGCAAGATTGGTGCAGAGGTCTCGAACTCAAAGGACTCCAGCAAAGGTTCAAAACGAGTGTAAGCGACCGAGTCGGATAGTTCAGGTAACTCATCCGGAAATTCGAAGGATTCAAACTCGGGTTGCGAGCGACTAAGATCGTTCAAGAACGTGAAACACTCGTAGTCATTGTCGGGCGCAGAAACAGCAGCAGGTTCGAGGAGGAACGCACTAGTGGCGTTAAGGTTAGCATGATCGAACAGAAACTCCTCGAATTCACACTCTTCAGGGGTGATCTCCTGGATCGATCAGAAGTCCAGTATATGAGCATTAGGTTCGGCGGGCTGATTTCCCAACCTAAAAATGTTGAGTTCAATCATCATGTTTCCAAAAGAGAGGTTCATCGAACCATTACGACAATTGATCACAGCATTTGAGGTTGCAAGGAATGGGCGACCGAGTATCACCGGAATTTGATTCCGGGGGTTAGCTACAGGCTGTGTGTCTAATACAATGAAGTCAACGGGGAATATGAAGTCCCCGACTTTTATTAACACATCCTCTAGCTCACCCCTAGGATGGGTGATCGATCGGTCGGCCATTTGGAGAGTGCAGTGTGTGGGTTTCAGCTCTCCGACGCCTAATTGCTCGTATACTGAGTACGGAAGCAGGTTAACACTGGCACCAAGATCTAATAATGCACGGTTGATGTTCTTATCCCCAATGGTAATAGAAATCGTAGGACAGCCAGGGTCCTTCCGTTTTTGTGGTAAAGATTGGGTAAGGGCATCACTCACAGCACTAGCTAAGAAAACTTTCTTGGGTACCTGAGACTTCCTCTTTTTCGTGCATAAGTCCTTTAAGATTTTTGCGTAGGACAGAACTTGTTGGACAGCATCTAAAAGAGGAATGTTAATGTTAACCTGCTTAAATAACTCCAGAATCTTCTCCATTTGTGGATTTTGTTTATTAGACCTCAACCGGTTTGGAAATGGGACGTTTTTAAAATTGGTTGAGTCTAATGCTTGTGGAGGAGATTGTGGAGTTGGAACGGATCCCAGAACAGGTGTTTTCGTGGAGTGAGAAGTGGGTCCTTTCAGAGCAGAAGAAGAGGAAGGAGAGCCTTGTGAAGAACGGAGAATAGGCTCAGAAGACGAAGAAGCAGGAGAAGAAGAAGAAGAAGAAGAAGAAGAAGAAGAAGAAGAAGCGGCCGGGGTGTCATCGTTGATGCGTGTGCCAATGTCGTTTTACAGCATCCTTCCCGATCTCAATGTGGTCACGGCACTCACATTATGGTTCTGTTGTTCAAGAGCAACATGTACATTCTGTGGGTGACCGGGATTTGGGAGTGGCTGGGACGGAAGCTTCCCCTTCTCTCGCTCGCTTAAGGCCGCATTCAGCTGTGCAATCTGGGCCTCGATGGTCTTGATGCTTTGCCCGTGAGCGGCAGTATGTTGCACTAAGGACTGAATGGAAGACTGGATGTTGGCAGTGGATTGTGTCGATTGTTTGACGAACGCCTCCAGACTTCGTTCGAGCGAGGAAATCTTATCGTTGTTTGACGGAACAAAGTTGTTTGGTGGAAAAGAATTGTTGGGTGCAAAGTTGTTCGTCTGATTTTGAAAAGGTTGGGGTTGGAAGGGCTGCTGAAACTGAGTTTGTTGTTGCGCTTGTTGTTGCGGCGGAGGGGGCCTTTAGAAATTGTTGCCTTGGAATTGATTCTGATTCTGATTCCAGGCGAAATTGGGGTGGTTCCTCCAACCGGGATTGTAGGTGGAAGAGTATGGATCATTCCCCGGTCTTTGCTGAAATGCAGCATTAACCTGATCCTGTCCTTGCGATGGTGGATTGTAAGGACACTCTTCGATTAAGTGAGAAGGATCGGAACAACAAGCGCAAATGGTGCGAAGGGGAAGAATAGGGGTAGGAGCAGGAGAAGAGAATTTGCTCTCTATCGCTTCAAGCTTTCTCGTTATTGCAGCCATTTCAGCTTTCATCGCAATAGAGACGTCAAGTTGGTGAATTCCTACCCTAGACTGACCGGTAGAAGTGGAGGTAGAAGAAGAAGTCGGTCTGGTGCTCTCCCATTGTAGCGTTTGCTCCGCAAGGTCGTCAAAGAACTGCCACGCTTCCTCGTCCGATTTCGATAGGAAGTGGCCCTGACAGATGGTTTCCAACAACTGCTTCGTTGCTGGGTTCAGGCCCTCGTATAAGGTTTGGCAAAGTTGCCATTTCTCTATACCGTGGTGAGGACACTGAACAAGAAGGTCTTTGTACCGGTCAAAGCACTTCCAGAAGGGTTCAGAAGGAAGCTGAGAGAATTGGTTGATTTCATTTCGAATCCTTGCGGTTTTATGATTCGGATAAAATTTCTTTAGAAACGCTTTAACAAACTCGTCCCAGCTGGTGATTGAGTGGGAAGCGGTGCTATACAGCCATTTTTCAGCAAGATCGCATAAAGTGAACGGAATGACCCGTAGACGTATAGCATCGTTCGACAGCTGGGTGGTTTTCATCATGGCACAGACGTTTTGAAATTTATTGATGAAGATATAGGCATCTTCAGATTCAAGCCCATGAAATCGTGGAAGCATGTTGATGAAGTGGGGCTTAATTTCAAAATTATCCCTATTGGCCGGTGGAAGAGAAAGGCAGGTGGGGAGTGCAGAACGGGTGGGATAGAAACGATCCTGGAGCGCAATTCGCGGCGGCGCTACAACAGGCGGGTGTGGTGGGTTATTGGTCTCCGTAGGAGGTGGAGCCAATCCAGGGGTGGTCAAAGAGATGTTCGGATTAAATCCTGACATCGCGGAAGAAGAGGTCGGTGAAAGTGAAGGTGAAGGCGAAGATGTATGAACAGAATTCCGGTCAACGTCGGAGTTGGCCGGCAAAGGTAGGGGTGAAAGAGGAGTGGACGGAGTATCGACGTCTGAGTCGATCGCGTAGTCGGTAGCGACTAACGTAACGCGAACTAGACGGGCGCTAGTGTCCCGAGTCCAAGCGGACATACACTAAACGAGTTTAGTATAGTCAAAGCGGAGAAGGTGAGGGTAAGAAAACGTCAGTGGAGAAAGGCGATGGGTGGTGTGTGAAAAATGGATTTTGGTGACAAAGGGCAAGTTTTTATAAAAGTTTTTGATTTTTTTTTCTTTTCTTTTTTTTTTTTTAGAAAGAGCTTTACAGAAATATGTACGGAATTACGGCTTAAGTAATCACAAACAAGATATGCACAATCACACCTAGATCTAGGGTCACCTAGGTCTGCTAGACCTGCTCCAGAACTTGATTGTCGAAGTAAAACAGTGTCGAGAAATGGGCTCAAGATACACTGATCACGAGGCCAGGTAAGTGCAGAGATAAGGGGAGGTTTTCCAACGCTTTCGCAAAGTTCCTTAATTAAGTAACCCTTTCTCTTTTGGCGGTTGCGCCGTTAACACTTTCCTAGACACCCCGTAAACAATATACCGTTAAGCGAGGTTCTAAACACGGTTTAACTTCTCCTAATGAGCGCGAAGTCCTTAGGGCTGCAGTCTAGTATTTTTTAATTACAATGGACAATGCATATGCTTTTGTGATTTTTGGGGTCCTGGGAAGGGTGATGAAATCCCCACCCAATCTGAATTGGTTTCAAGCCCCTTAAGTCCGTATTAAAGAATGCAAAGCGGTAACAAATCAACTGCAAACAATTTTTATTTTTTAGCGCGGCGCAAAGAATCCTGCACAAGAACAGTTTATTGGAAGGGGGAAAAGAGTTTGCGCAAAGAATGCTGCAGAAAACACAATTTATTGGAGTCCAGAGGAGTGGGGAGGAAGCAAGAAAGACTTACAGAGATTTTGAGTCGACGAGGCCACCAAGTGGCCGCGGTTCCGCGGCCTAAGTCCTCTTTCTCCGCGGTTCCGCGGCAGGAACCGAGACTTGGGCTTCTGGGTTTCTGGTGTGAGCTCCTGTGTTTGTCCTTTGCTGTTTTTAAGATCCTGAATATGGATTTACTCACTGGAACTGCTCCAGAATCTTAAAGTAGACCGTTGGCTTCGTTTTGTCCGTCGCGGTGTAGCCGCGAAATGTGGGTCTATCTTCCCACGTCTTTGGCACTGAACTTGAACTCCGTATATTCTATGTCTTGGCCACTGAACTCGAACTTCGTATTTTCCTGCACACTTGCACAAAAACTAATCAAAAATAACAAGATGATTTTTTTACAACGTATATTTTTTTTTGTTTTGGTTATATTTATATTCACAAGTTAACCCGAAATTACACAAAGAAATAAACTACCGTCTCCCCGGCAACGGCGCCATTTGATTGTTAGAGATTCTGCGTGTTCAAGTTTTAGTTAATTACCGCAATCAAGACGGTTTCGCTTGTAGCTAGCCGGTTGAGTACGGGTCGTCCGCAGGGAGATGGGAATATTTTTCTATGTGCTTTAACGAGTTAAGTCCGAAGGTCCAGATTTTGTTTGTGATTATCTAAGTGGTAAAATGATATGTAAAGAGAGCTTGTTAGGGTTAGGATTAGGTTAGTTTGAGTTAGGAGTCTCCCACTTCTTTCGTTGCCCCTCTTAATGTCGGTGTTACGGTAATCGGCAACAACGAGGATTAGCACGACTAGGAAGGAACTTGCGAGTATAAGCTAGGCTTTCCAACGCATAAGTTCTTCCTTTTGGTGCTTGTCCGTCCGTTCTTGGCTTTTAGCCATAACCTCCGGTTAATTCAACCACAACCGGTCTCACTACGGAATCACCGCTATCATGTAGGATAGGGTGCCGTAAGGAGCGGATTGTGGTTCAATTAACGGGAGTCGATTTTAAGATGTTGGGCAAGGAAAGAGTGAGAGAGATTTCCTTCTCTCAAACTTCCCTTATCCTACCCTAACAAGTATGAAACTACTCACACATCATAATGAAAAGAAAACAAAACAAAGAGGAAGATAGAAAGAAGGAGATTAGAAGATAACAACTAGCTATTTGCGACCTCACCTTGGCAAGGATCAAGCGTAAGCGTCATGGTTGTTTAAGGATAAAGGAAAAGAGAAAAGAAAGAAACAACAAGAAATAACAACAACTAGTTAACAAATGAAAATTACAACAATTAACAAGTTAACTAAAGAATAAGACAAGCATGATAAGTAAACGGTTCTTCTTTATTCATCATTCTTCACTCACAAAAGCTCACTACAAGATTTTCAATGGAGAAGAGATGAGAAGAGGAAGAAGAAACAAGTATTCTAAACCTAGAAAAATACAAGATTATGCCCCCTTTCCTTCACAAGGTTCTGGGGTATTTATAGGCTGGAAAATGAAAAGCTAGGGCAACATTCAGAACCAAAATGAAAAGACCAAAAAGCCCCTAAAAAATCTTCTGCTGACGAGTCTAAACGGCCGCGGAACCGCGGCCTATACCCCTCTTTTGCCGCGGTTCCGCGGTTGAATGGAGGAGTTGGGCCTAGGGCTTTTTGGTGGTACCCTGGTTTGATGTACCCTTCAATCTGGTATATGTGTTTTCTCATAATTTCTTCACGAATTTTCCAGAATTTCTGTTGATCAAAAAGGTGGATCTTTTGTCATGATTTTCTTGAGCACCGCGTAGATTTCTTGGATCTTGTGCTGCCATTGAGCCTTGTGCATGAAAATGACATTGATTTGACATTTTGTCTCTTAAACTGGTGTGTGGCAACAGACGGATAAAGAGCGGAGATCCGTGTTTTATCTGTGGTTGGCAGGAACCTGGATTTTGTCGTGTTTTCCATGAATTTCACCGTTTTTAGAACCGAGAACCCGTATCCTGCAATTGACTAGCAAACACGGCTCAAGAGTATCTACCGACATGCAATGTGATAAAAATTGGGCGGTATGAAAATGCAAAAATCTGATATGAATAAGTGTCTAATTGGGAAATCAGTTTTCTTTTAACAGTACACAGTGAAACTGAAACATTGAAATGTTTCGATGGGGTATCCCGGGTATTCCTAGTAATGCCTCTTCCATTATCCAGATTCACAACCGTAACCGTATAATTCTTTGCCACTTCTCCAAATCCCTTTTTATGTCTTTAGTCATTACTTTCTGTACACCCCTTTAGCCCAAATGGTTTTCTTCCTTCCCTACCGTTCGGCACCAGCCTATGGTTTGGAAGAAGACTATCCAATAAGCATAATGGGTGTACTGTCCTAATCCTAGGAGCACTCGCAATGCGAGAGAAGGTGAAGATAAAAGACACCTGAATGAACTTTATTCCTATTTCTCCTGAAGCAGGATCCATCCCCGAACTGGAACAAGTTCCTTTCGAGTTCGTATATAACCATACGATGGATTATCCAATAAACTTGGGATCTTCATAGTGATATGGAGTGTCCTGGAGAAATACAAAGGTGATTTAGGATTGGCGAAGAATACTTGGTTTGGTCGTGAATAGCAGTCGCAATTTACTTTGCCCTCTTACTAATCCCTTGCTTTGTCTTAACTTAATACCTTCTATACACCGTTTAGGCTAATTGGTTTTCTTCATTTCCTACCGGTCGGCACCTGCCTATGGTTTGGAAGAAGAATATCCAATTTGCGTAATAGGTGTACTATCTCCTAAACCAAGGAGTACTCGCAACCTGAGAGAAGGTAAAATGAAAATACAACTGAATAGTCCTATTCGTTTTCTCCAGAACCGGAAACCATCCTCGAATTCCTTCGAGTTCGTATATAACCATACGATGGTTTTGTCCAATGGAAGTGGACGTTCGTAGTAATACGGGGTGTTCTGGAGAAAAGGGTAAAAGTAGGAGTGGCAAAGAGGTTTGCAACTCTGACAATCCAAAAGCCAGTGTTAAGAAGGTTCGGTCAACTTGGTCACTGAGTCATAGTCTAGGGTCGGGTCAATGGTCGCTGCCAAAGAGAGAGAGAAAAGAAACACTCAGCGTGCACTCTATCCTAAATCAGAATGGTTATCACTTTATCTAATCTGGAAACCTCCCACTGTAACGTCAAATTCTTCCCCAAACCTGAAAGAAGAATTAGCCGGGATCACCCGAGGAGTAAACCAACTCATCAGTGGGAATCGAGATCCAACTGTCATCGCATGATAACGTGACGGAATCTGCTCACGTTATCACACTCCAGATGGTATGCGCATATCTGGCAAGTTTCAGTTCTTTTGAAACTCCCGATGTGGATTTTTGCCCCATGCTCTTATGACCTTGGCGAAGGTCAACAAATCATAAGTCACATGTCAAGTTCTACCCGTCATTGTCCAGGTTAATTTGAACCCACCCGTACAAGCCCTTGACGAAGGTCAACAAGGCTATACGACTGTCCCAAACCAACGCATCTATCTATGCAGCATAAAGGTAACAAGCAGCTACCATACACTATGCCTTGACGAAGGCCAACAAACATAGCATGACTACTACGTGCTACCCGTCTGAAACGACGGAGGGCTACGAATGGTTTCTGGCAAAAACCTTTAACGTAATGAACTTGATATCGTTGAAGGAACTGATAGCTTTATAAAAAAATACAGTGACGAAAACCTTCGCTTAAGAGGTCACTCCCGGTGAAGGGATCTCGGCTCTTTCCCCGTAGAATGAGGTGCAGGATATTTCAACTGAATACCACGATGCAAAGAAAAAGTAATCGGCTATAGTGAAGTTATTGCCCTGACGCAAACTTCTGTCCAAGGGGTCACTCCCGGTGAAGGGATCTCGGTCCTTGCCTCGTCGACTGAGGTGCAGGATATTCCAACTGAATACCACTGTCCAAAACAAAAGTGAACGCCCTTGCAATAACAGCTTTTTGAAAAGTGTTCCAACAACATCAGAATAGGTTTGTTTATCTTGCATTGATCGAATCAACGCAGTCCCATCAATTGATCACACCAATAAAAGAACGAAAATATAATGATGTACGTATATGCCATCCGCATTCGCCACTGGGTCCCGTCATCACCCGTTAGGTTAGCTAACATATACAACATCTACTAGTATATATATAATATATAATTTTCGCTCAAGGCGTGATAAAAAGCAACAGCACAGAAATATACAGCATCACAGAACAATACAGATATCTGGGATCCCCGGGTTTCATAGAGCCGCTACTGAAACCCGACGTTCCCCTGGTCGTGTGGATAGCCTGTGCAATGAAAATCCTAGACCCCTACGGGCGCGGCAAGTTACCCGCCAAAACCTGAAGCGAGGCAGCGCCTTTCAGCAACGTGAATGGACCACCTAGCACTTCACGGAATCCGGTAACTTGGGCACCCCTCCTGGGTCAACCTATACCCCCTACGAGTGCGGCGAATAGCCCGCCAATTCTAGAGTAAAGCCCCCTCCGTCTCAACGCCATGAGATGCGGGCTCGTTGCCTTCTAGAACCCGGCTATCCGTGCACCCCTCCGCGGGGCAATCCTAGTACAGAAAGTAAAATATACATACAACGGGTACATCAACCGCAACCTGGTCATGCTAAAAAAGAATAATACAAACAGGCAGTGACGGCAGTCCACATGTCGGACGCTCGCCCCGCAATATCAAATGTACATATAAAACAGAACTGTACTACCACTGCAACCAGGCTATCCCCCACGACCGATCCGCAACAACACAGCATAACACAGAACATCAACGTGAATGTCACGTTCGCAAATCCGTCTAAAAGGGCTATAGCAGATAGACTGGATTTACCGATCGAATGACATTCACGGTCGCAGATATAATGTAAATACTGTGAACTAGCATGTTTAAAATATCCGATCGAAAAAATTTTATCAAGTGGGCCCCAAGCAGTACTGTAGCACTTACAGAAAATCTGGGCCCAAAAAGAATATCCCAAAACCCCTATTTCCAACTCAGGAGCAATCTGCAAAAATTTGGTCAAGTGATCAGTCAAAAGCGCGGCGGAACCGCTGCCCAAGCATGGGTTTGGCCGCGGTTCCGCGGTGATATAGTGAGATCACGTGACCATTTTTTCACAGATTGCTTAGAATTCCCTGCACAGTATTCTGCAATAACCTGAAAAATTTTTTAGAGCTGAAAAAATTTCGACAGAAACTGAGCATGTGAAAATACGGTTTTTGGGATTTTGATCGATCGAGGCTTTTAACATACTAGAGCAAGCTAGGTAGGTTAATGGCGTGGCTCTGATACCAATGTAAGTCCGCGGCGGCGCCCAGGCCGTCGATCCGACGCCGGAAACGCGGAAACAAAAACTTTGCAAACTAGCAAACCGGCACCACCACGCACTTTTAACACCGGATCGGGCCATTAACCTAGAAACTAGCAAACTAAAATAAGAGTAGAGAAGTATACCAAGCGATCCGTGTCTTTCGGTCTTCGTCTCCACTCCGATCTCCTGCGGAATCTCCGTTCATCTCCTCCTCGTCGGAAAGGGCACCACATAGCCGGATACTTTTACGGGCTCCCACCTCTGGACCGAGGCAACTCGGGCGCGAAGTTGGCTAGCCGACGTTAGTTCTAAGATTTGCTGTAGGCTAGTGTAGAAATGCTTTGTCTCTTACGGGTAGAAGTTGCCATATATGGAGGGAAGAAGAGAAATGGGCTTTGGAGATGGCTATGGAATTTTTGATGCAACATGAGAATGAGAATGATTTTTCACCCCTCACAAAATGATCCTCCCCCTCACAATGAAGTGGTAGGCCCCTTCCCATGGAAAAATGATTGAGTAGTCAAAAAGAATAATGCAAGAAAGAATATGTATCAACAAGAGAAAAGAAAATGGCCACATCCATTTCAAATCAAAGCCCATCATAATGAAAGCAAAGGAAAAGACCATAAAAGGATCTCATGATGAATAAACAATCATGATGCCACAAATATGTAAGAAACCCCTCCATAAAAAGTAATTTGCACAATTGCAAATTACCCCCTCCATTGGAAAGTCCGGCCGCAAAAGAACAAAGGAAAACCGGCCGGAACGGAATGCAAACTGGAAACTTCAGAAAACTGATCCCGTAATAAATTACAGGAAAACCCCGCTACTGCAAATACATGCCCGCATTTGTATTCCCACTGAACACAAATGCAAAGAGACAATACTACACTATCTAATACTAGGATCCGGTTTAAGCCAAAGCCGGCTAGTAAAAACCGTCCGATCACGATCCGTGCAATACCGCACGTATCTGATCGAACCCTGCCATATCTCCATACGGCCTCTACAGCGTTTCGCCCGAAACTTGAGTAACTGTGTGTGGTGGACTCTAAAGACTCGTCAATACAATGGCTATGGATTTAACCACTAGCACGTCAGAGGTATCAGCCAATACATAACGGGCCACCAGCTATTGACCAAAAAGGACATCGATGAGCGAACTCATCCTGACACCCTACTGAGCCTGTCAGTGACAATATCCGTACAGTCCGGTCCGTTCGTATATGAGCATCGCATGGCGGGCCTAGGGGGTTGGTAAAGTCAGACCCCCAAAAGCGGTACAAGTCATGTCGGAGTGTAGCCCAGAACACCCTGAGATACTACTGGAATACCTACCAGAAAATCTCCTGCCTTGGCTAAGGACTTTTCATGTTCTGGCTCTCCTAGACACAGCGCGACCTCACCCCCAATACCGGGAGAGACGAATCCCTGCAGATCCGCTCACTGCCTCCATGTGGCTCGGGACTGTACCCAACTAAAACCTGTTTGCACGTCTCCTTTGAGCGTGGTAGGGTAGTAATCAAAGCACAGTGGGAACTCACACGAGACAAATGACGATCTCAGGTCGATGAACTAACCTGTACACATGTCACCAGGGAACTGCTATCTGACGTCTGGTATAATCCCAACTAGCAGGTTCCCGGCGAGTCCTGTCCGGTGTACTTATAACCCAATGAGCACCTGTATACATCTTAGGTGGACCAACTGACACCAGTGGCTTGTGAGACCGGCCACCGCCCCTCGTCGGGGTCTCGACTGTATACACTAGTCTACTCTGGAGAATCGATGCCCTGTCTCGAAACTCCCACGACTAGGGACCTTTTAAGGATGTGCTTATAGACTCCAGCTCTCACGTATATGATCACCCTCATACTGCTGGTAGTCAAGCAAGAATCCTAGGGGCTCTATCAACGTGTAATAGCGACTCGTAAGGTCACCTAAACAGTACACGATGATAAAGATAAACCAGATAGCATACTATCATCTCGAGTAAGACTGTCCTACCGGCATAGGTCCTTCTCAATCATTGCAATCACGTGCCTGTGATCCAATAATTGACTCTGAGGGCACTATATCCAACAAAAAGAACTGTATGGAGAGCAGTCTCGTATCGCCAGATACGAAGTGTCGAAGAAGCTATTTTCGGCAAGATTGGCCATCGGATCATCGGTAGCGGAACACGTGCTTAAGATGATTGGCTACATAGAGGAGCTCGCGGAACTTGGGACCACGTTGGAGAATGAGCTCTATACGGACTTGATTCTCCAGTCCCTTCCTTCCACTTACGCCCAGTTCATCCTGAACTTCAACTTACAGGAAAAGGAAGTTGAACTTTCAGAGCTCCTCAACATGCTGAGGAGTGCAGAGGGCACCCTACAGAAAGGTAGGGAAACATCCACTTTGTTTGTAGGAGGATCTTCCTCTTCTAAGTCCAGGGCGAAAGTCAAGGGAAAGAAGAAGAAAGCCCCAGCCAAACCAAGGGGCGGTGTTAGTAAAGTGGATATGAAGGGAAAGGCAAAAGCAACAAAGGTAGCGGGAAGCTTGTGGGGAAAGAAGAGTGCTTTTACTGTCACAAGAGTTGACACTGGAAGAAAGATTGCAGGGCTTGGAAGGCCAAAACACAGGATCTGAAGCAAGTTGCGGCTTCAGCTTCAGGTGTGTATGTTATTGAAAACTGTCTATCAATAAACTCTACTTCCTGGGTATTAGATACCGGATCAGGATCTCATATCTGTAATTCTTTGCAGGGGTTGAGAAAGCGTAGGTTTTTGAAGGCAGGTGACATGACCCTCAAAGTTGCAAACGGAGCTAGCATGGATGCTGAGGCCGTGGGGGACTATCACCTGGGAATGTCAGATGGACATGTTTTGGTTTTACGTAATTGCTTTTTTATACCCAACGCAACTTGTAATATCATTTCTGTATCTTTGATTTCTAAAGAAGGTTATGAATTTGCGTTTGTAAGTAATGTTGTAAACATTCACCTTAATCAAGTTCTGATTGGGTCATGTACATTGAGCAATGGTATATACGTATTAAACCAACCACAGATTTTCAATGTCCAGAATACACACAAAAGAAAGTCTCCTGAAATCAATCAGGCTTTCTTATGGTATTGTAGACTCGGTCACATTAATGAGAGAAGGTTGACGAACTTACATACAGAAGGATATTTAGATCCGTTCGAATATCAATCGTATGCAACTTGTCAATCCTGTCTCAAAGGAAAGATGACAAAAACTCCGTTCACTGGACACGGAGTAAGAGCGAGCTCGCTCTTGGGACTCGTACACAGCGACGTGTGCGGTCCAATGTCTACACATGCACGAAGCGGTTATTCTTACTTCATTACTTTTACGGATGATTTTTCAAGGTTCGGACATGTCTTCTTAATGAAGCATAAATCTGAAGCCTTTGAAAAGTTCCAGGAATACAAGAATGAAGTAGAAAAACAGACAGGCAAAAGTATCAAGGCACTGAGATCTGATCGAGGTGGTGAATACTTGAGTGCTGAATTCCTGGATTACTTAAAAGAGAATGGAATTCTCTCTCAGCTTACTCCTCCATACACTCCGCAACATAACGGTGTATCGGAGAGACGGAACCGAACCCTATTGGATATGGTACGGTCCATGATGAGTAACGCTGAGTTACCGCGATCATTCTGGGGATATGTGCTAGAATCAGCTGCATACCTTTTGAACCGAGTTCCCACTAAGACTGTGCCTACCATACCATATGAGTTATGGAGTGGGAAGAAACCCTATCTTCAATACCTGAAGATTTGGAGATGTCCAGTTTTTGTCAAAAAGCAGCATGCGGACAAACTCGAGGCACGCTCAGTACTGTGCAAGTTTGTGGGATACCCAAAGAACACCAGGGGGTATCTTTTCTATTACGCAGAAGAACAAAAAGTCCTTGTTTCTCGTAATGCCCACTTTCTGGAACATCAGTTCTTAGAAAAGGAAATAAGTGGGAGCGCAATAGAACTGGAAGAAATTCCAGAACCACGAGCTATTACTGAAAGCTTAGTAGAACCAGAGGGTTTAAAAGATCAGGACATTCCCACGCTACTCCGCAGGAGTAGTAGGCAGTCTCATCCGTCCGAGAGATACTACGGTTTTCTCATAGACGGGGATAGAGAGGATTGCATCATAGATTGTGATGAGCCTACTAGCTTCCAGCAAGCCATTCAGAGCGTTGACTCGGTAAAATGGCTGGATGCAATACGGACCGAAATGGAGTCCATGTACACCAACAAAGTATGGACGTTGGACATTGCTCCAGATGGGGTAAAACCCGTAGGATGCAAGTGGATCTTCAAAAGGAAGATTGGTGTAGATGGACAGGTTGAGACCTATAAAGCTAGACTGGTTGCAAAGGGTTTTCATCAGCGACCTGGTTTGGACTATGACGAAACCTTTTCTCCAGTAGCTATGCTGAAATCCATTCGGATCCTTCTTGCCATTGCTGCCTTCCACGATTATGAGATTTGGCAGATGGACGTAAAGACCGCTTTTCTAAATGGACATTTAGAGGAGTGTGTCTATATGGACTAGCCAGAGGGTTTCATTCAGAGTGGGAGCAGCGGAAAGGTGTGCAAGTTGCTCAAGTCCATTTATAGACTAAAGCAGGTATCGTGGAGTTGGAACATCTGTTTTGATGAGACGGTCAAGGAATTTGGCTTTATCAAAAATCCAGATGAACCATGCATCTATTGTAGATTTGTAGCGAGAACTGTAGTATTCCTCGTTTTATACGTGGATGACATTCTCTTAATAGGAAATGACATTCCTATGCTACAATCTGTCAAGGGGTTCTTGTCACACAGGTTCTCCATGAAATACCTGGGTGATGCCTCATACATTCTGGGGATCCGGATCTACCGTGACAGATCCAAGAGGATTTTAGGACTCTCACAGTCCAGGTACATCGACACCATACTGAAAAGATTCAGTATGGAAGATTCCAAGCGCGGTAATCTACCGGCTTGTCACGGGATCACCCTCTCCAAAGAGATGTCTCCCAAGATTGATTTGGAGAGGGATCGCATGTCTATTATACCCTACGCTTCTGCGGTAGGCTCTATAATGTATGCGATATTGTATACCAGACCAGATGTGGCTTATGCACTGAGTGTGGTAAGCAGGTATCAGTCAAACCCTGGGGAGAAACATTGGATAGCGGTAAAGAACATTCTCAAGTACCTGAGAAGGACTAAGGAGATGTTCTTGGTGTATGGCGGAAAAGACCTCCAGATTGAAGCCTTTGCTGACTCCAGCTTCCAGAGTGACAAGGATGATTCCAAGTCCATGTCGGGTTTTGTCTTTACCCTCAATGGAGGGGCGGTGTGTTGGAAGAGCTCCAAACAGGAAACCGTTGCTGACTCGACAATGGAAGCAGAATACATCGCTGCATCTGATGCTGCAAAAGAAGCCGTCTGGATGAGGAAGTTCTTGAAAGAACTTCAGGTGGTTCCGTCCATTGTTGATCCAATACCTCTGTATTGCGACAACAACGAGGCTATAGCTTTAGCGAAGGAACCCAGGTCCCATCAGAAATCCAGACACATCTTAAGGCGGTATCACCTGATCAGGGAGATCGTGGATCGCCAGGAGATCGAGGTTCGGAGGGTTGCTTCAGAAGATAACACTGCAGATCCTTTCACGAAGGCCTTACCCCGGACTCAGTTCGAGCGGCTGATCGAGATGATAGGTCTTCGATACGCCAGTACATGGCCTTAGTGCAAGTGGGAGATTGTTAGTGTATATGCCCTAGAGGCCATTACTGTATCATACTAGTATGTATATTACTTGATGGAAGCTTGGGATATTCATAGTTGTATATACAATCTTGCTCGAAATGGTAGTATGCTACTTGGTTTGTCTCTGCTTTAATGTGTACATGTGTTTCTTTTATTATATCACCTATACGCATTAGTGGAGCCCTTAGGATCTTTGCTTGATTACCAGCGTTGTGATGGCGCTCACACTCGTGGGGGCTGGGTAATCCATAAGCACATCCTTATACAGGTCCCTAGTCGTAGGACTATCGAGACAGGGCATCGATACTCCGGAGTAGACTAGCGTATGCGCTTCTCATCCCAGCGTGGGAGACGGTCTGTCCCACAGCCGTCAGTATGCGGGTGCTCGTTAGGTTACGAGTACACTGGACATGACTCGTCGGGAACTGTTGGTTGGTATTATACCTATCGTCAGTTATCAGTTCCCAGGTGACATGAGTACAGCTTAGTCCGCTGACTTGACACTGTCACTTCGCCTCGAGTGTGTTCCTACTGTACTTTGATTACTACCCTACCACGGCTCAAAGGAGTCGTGCAAACAGGTAGTAGTTGGGTGCAGTCCCGAAGCACTTGGAGGCAGTGACGGTTAGACAGGATTCGTCTCTCCCGGTATTGGGGGTTGACATCGCGCTGTGTCCAGGAGAGCCATTACACAAGTAGTCCCTGGCCAGGGCAAGCGAGATATACTGGTAGGTTTCCAGTGTTATCTCAGGGTGTTCTGGGCTACACTCCGACACGACTTGTACCGCTATTAGGGGACTGACGTTTACCGCCCCCCTAGGCCCGCCATGCGATGTATCAGACGAACAGACCGGACTGTACGGAGGCTGTCACATTCAGGCTCAGTAGGAGTTCAGATGGGGTCACCTCGTCAGTCTTCTTATCGGCATCTACCTGGGGACCGTTACGTACAGCTTGTGCCGCTTGCGGTCTGTGGTTAAACCCACTGCCAGCGTAGTGTCGAGTCTTTAGAGTCCCACACAGAGAGTTATTCGCCATTAGGCAAAATGAGTAGAGGTCGCATGGTTTTGCGACAGGGTTCGTTCACATCCGCGCACTTGTGCACGTTTGCTGTCCGGACAGCTTATACTAGCGGGCTTTGGTTTAAGCCGGATCCTAGTATATGATTTGGGATTGGTCTTATCTCATTGTATTCGTGTTCCTCGGATCACGGATACGGGTGCGTATGCACAGTTGACTGAGACAGAGGCAGAGGACATTGATTAGGGTTAATGACCATTGTCATTTTCTTAACCCTAATGCTTATGTGTGTATTATGAATAATTGATATTAGTTAAATATAATTGTGCATGGTTAGGGTTGTTGACCTTTTGACCATACTTGACTTGTTGACCTAGGTTGACATTTTGACCATCATCATTCCATATAAAAGATGCTCTTTGATCCTTGCAATTTGCATTAAATATGAAATGATAATGGTCAAGTCTTGATTAACCATGACAATTATCTAGCTAATTATCTAATTTCATAATTCACCCATATTAGAGAGAATGGTTCATTATTTCTCTCATTCTATCATATAGATTCTCTCTCCTCCTCTTCCTCTCTCTCAAGCTCTCCCCTCTCATGAGTTGAGAAACACATGAGCTTGAGATAAACCTCTCTAACGTAATCTCTACTCTCATCTAAGGTTTTAGGATTAGCACTTCTAGCACCTTAGTTACTTCTAGCTTGAAGTTGAAGTCAAAGGTTGAGGCTCTCGGGTGGATCCTTCTTCGACTAGAGAAGGCGACAAGGTGATCTCTTTCTTTCACTCCAAGGAGCAAGGAGAGAAGGACATAAAACCCAAGGTATAACCTTTCTTCCATATAGCTAAGACCAGTTAGCTTGTAGTTAATTTTTGTTTAGCAAAGATCCTCCTTTAGTTAGTCCGTGTTGCCTAGTTCGATAAAAATATGATTTTTATTCCGTTTTCCGCCTCCCCGCAAGCACCGGGGTGGGCAACGTGGACTTACAACTAGACAGCTGTGAAGAACATTCTAAAGTACTTACGAAGAACTAAAGAGATGTTCTTGGTGTATGGTAACGGAGAACTCCGGGTGGAGTCCTTTACCGATTCCAGCTTCCAAAGTGATAAGGACGACTCTAAGTCGTACTCGGGATTTGTCTTTACCCTCAATGGAGGGGCGGTATGTTGGAACAGTTCCAAACAGGATACCGTTGCAGACTCGATGATGGAGGCTGAATACATCGCTGCCAACGATGCTGCCAAAGAGGCTGTCTGGATAAAGAAGTTCATTAGTGAGCTTGGTGTGGTTCCATCCATTGAACATCCAATTCCTTTGTATTGCGATAACAATGGAGCTATGGCTTTAGCCAAGGAACCCAGGTCCCATCAAAATTCCAGACATATTCTGAGGCGGTATCACCTGATCAGGGAGATAGTTGATCGCCGGGAGATCGAGGTCAGGAGAGTAGATACGAATGAAAACACTGCGGATCCACTCACGAAGGCCATTCCCCAGATACAGTTTGAGAGATTATTCGGGATGCTAGGTATGAGATACTACAGCAGCTGGCCTTAGTGCAAGTGGGAGATTGTTAGTTATGTATATGCCCTAGAGGCCATTGTTGTACATGTGATGTATATTATAATGGATGCTTGGATATATATAGAGAGGACTTTCTTTCTCGTCATGATAGTATGCTATTTGGTTTCACTTTATCTTAACATGTTGACTTGTACTGGTTTACTGTCTTACTCTCACATGTTGATAAAGCCCTTAGGATCAGTACTCGACTACTGGGACTATGATGAGATCATACTAGTGGGGCCATGGTAGTCGATGAGTACATCCTATAACTGTTCCTAGTCGAGGGTATATCGAGACAGGGCATCGATACACCAGAGTAGATTAGCGTATACGCATCTTGACCCATATGATGGGCGATGCATGATCCCATATCCATCGGTGTTGGACATCAAGGATGGTGTGCGGGTGCTCAGTGGAGACTGGGTACACTGGATGGACTCGCCGAGAACTCCCAGATGGTGATATACCACACGTCAGATGGCAGTTCTCCGGTGACACTGGTACAGGGTAGTCTGTAGACCCGAGATCGTCATAGAGTCTTTTGTGATTCCTACTGTGCTTTGATTTCCACCTTACCACGTCCAAGAGAGCGTGCAAAATGGCGGCTTTTGGGTGCAGTCCCGAATCACATGGAGGCAATGAGCGATAGGAGGGGATTCGTCTCTCCCGATATAGGGAGTTGATGTTGTGCTGTGTTCAATTGGCTATAACTGGAAGTCCCTGGCCAGGGCTGATATAGAGATTTACTGGTAAGTGTTACCAGTAGTTTCTCGACCAGTTATGAGCCTCACATCGACACGACTTATCGGTTACTGGGGTCTGACGTATACCACCCCTAGACTTGATATGCGACATATCAGACGAAGAGACCGGACTGTACGGGAGTGTTACTAATTGGATTCACAGGAGAACGTATAGGCTGGCTTGTTGATCTTTTGATCGCTCAATACCTGGGTGGCTGTTACGTTTAGCTGACCGCTTGCAGCTTGTGGGTGTTTGATATGATCATCACCTGCTACCGGCGTATTGACGATTCTTTAGAGTCCTATACAGAGGTTTCTTGGCTCAGGCAAAACTGAGTGGAGGCACATATGTGATATGTGCAAGACCGAGGATAATTCGATATGAGATACCGTATTATATTCTCGCGATATTTAGATATGAACCGGGTCATCGGATCAAGTGTTGATTCGATGAATCGGTACATGATATATTAGTCGGTTATATTCGATATAGCCGGATTGTCGGATCAAGTGTTGATTCGATAATTTAATGTATAATAATATATATGATATATTGTTTTACATTATCTAATATTGGCTCGCTTTATTATTTCATTTTCTCACCGGATAGCACATTGATATATATATGCGATATATATTAATTGTATTATTTTCTTTTGTTACAAATATATAATATATATGTGATATATATTATTGTAACATGATATGATTAATAATGAAACATGTTTAGTGGAGATTAAACAAGGTTAGGGTTTGATTATGGTTAGTTGCTTCATGCACCTTCTAGAAGGAATTCCTTTTGTCATGAGTAAGATATTATGGTTCATATTTACTTATGACTCATTCTTTAACCCAACCAAACCCTAGCCCTAGTTAATTCTCTACAAGGGTTATCCTTGTCATCCTAAACCATGGTTCCATTATTAATTCATATATTCATTTCATTATTCATCAAAAAAGGATTAACTCATTTTTCATCATCTTCTTCTCTCTTGAGCTTTGAGAAAGCTTACTAGATTTTCCTTTTGTGATGATTTCATGTGAGAATTTGATATAAAAAGAAAGCATACATACTACTCCATCATCCTCATCTAATCTAGCCAATTAAATTAGGGTGTTCACCTCATTAGAGTGAGAGAGCTTGAGTTATAGCAACTTCGACGTAGATCATCGGAGAAAAGGAACACTACAAGCTAGCATGGATCGTTCGAGTCGTGGAGCTTCTCTTGAGTCCGGGAGATCGTGGATCGCGGCGAAGGGACTTCTACTTGGAGCTTATGAAGCGAAGGAGTGGACTACAAAGGTTGTAATCCCTCACACTTAGTAGTAAAGATGTTTACTTGCATGTTAAACCCTAATAATCTAGCAAAGATCCCGGCTTTGGGTTGTTCGGCATGTCTAAAATTTTATTCGGGCATGGTTGATACCTTATGAACCCTCACATGAGTGCCTAGGATCCCTTCACGTCAGTCCTCTAAAAGCGGTATAAGTCGTGTCGGAGCGAAGCCCATTACACCTTGAGAAACTATTGGAAAACCTACCAGTAAATCTCACTTGCCCTGGCCAGGGACTTTGCGTAATGGCTCTCTGACACAGCGCGATATCAACTCCCAATACCGGGAGAGACGAATCCTGTCTATCCGCCACTGCCTCCAAGTGCTTCGGGACTGCACCCAACTGCTACCTGTTTGCATGACTCCTTTGAGCCGTGATAGGGTAGCAATCTAAGAATAGTGGGAACACACTCGAGGCAAAGCAGCAGTGTCAAGTCTGCGGACTATGCTGTACTCATGTCACCTGGGAACTGTTAACTGACGACGGGTATAATACCAACCAACAGTTCCCCGCGAGTCCTGTCCGGTGTACCCGTAACCCAACGAGCACCTATATACTATCTCCAGTACGACGTACTGATGGCTGTGGGACAGACCATCTCCCCACTTGGGATGAGAAGTGTACACACTAGTCTACTCCGGAGTATCGATGCCCTGTCTCGATAATCCTACGACTAGGGACCTGAAAAAGAATGTGCTTATAGACTACCCAGCCCCCACTAGTGTGACTGCCATCACAACGCTGGTAGTTAAGCAAGATCCTGAGGGCTCTATCAATACGTACACACATATTAAGATAGATAAAACCAAGTAGCATACTACCATGTTTAGCAAGACTGTTAATATAACTGTGAATATCCCAAGCTTCCATTAAGTAATATACAAGCTAGTATGATACAATAATGGCCCCTAGGGCATATACACTAACATCATATTGGCTAAAGAAACATATATATGAACATGCGATGCGATGATTACCATCTGAATATAAAGGTGAATGTGTATTAACCGCTCATTTAGAATGTACATTTCTAACTAAAAACTATATTACTCGAGCCTAAACTAGTATCTATCTAACCCACTAAGGAACTAAACTAAAGAAACTAGTCGATAAGAAAATAAGAATCCACCTAAAGTCTGAGTCGATATCTCTAATAGTCGGCGATCCAGCCTCATTAGCGTCACGTACATAGTACGACTTTCTCGAATCAAGAGTGCGGATTAATCATCACATCTATGCCTCGTACGGTAAAATCCATCGTACGGCATCCCAAAATCGGGGTACGGGTCAACTATCACCTATGTACATCATCATTCGTATAATATCATCATCAAATAATATCATGATCAACGGTATTGTACTATAATCGCATACATCCCAATATCATCAAAAATATATCATTGTCCGTGTAAATATACATCGTCAAATGGTCCTCAGAAATATCATGTCACATATATCATATCGTGATTAAGTCGCATATTACAATCCGGGTTCTACTTTAGAGTCTCGTACATCTCAATGTCATCATCACCTATTATCGTTTATGTATAAATATCCATTTTCTCATTTCCCAACGATCCACTAATATCATAGTACATCTCATATCATACTCGATCGTATATCTTTAACTCACGGCATCACGCCCAATCATACTGACTCCTCCCCAGATATCATATAACCTCCCCATATCACGTATATATATATATATATATATATATATATATATATATATATAAACCTACACACATTCACTCACACGCACACACACACACACCAAGTCAAATGTATGTGTGTGCGTGTGTGTGTGTTTACCTGAAACCTACGAATTCCCTCCAAAGATTCATCCTCCGGTTAAGTCTTTCTAAATCAGTCTAGTCCAACCTAAAGTCTTTAATAGGACCCTACTCGCCAAGAATCTAAGGTCACATCCGACTTCCTAATGACAGTAAGTAATATCCCTATTCTATGTTTGCGGGGGAGCTAAATGCCATCCACCCGACTTCCCCCGTAGATATACATCTACTCACCTGGCCCTTGTCTGCCGAAGTCGATGCCGCCATCCTCTTCTTCATCGTCCGAAGTCCACGTGAGGGGTACCTATACGCAAACATATATGTACATCATAAACCGAATCGCGGATAAAACCAAAACGACGCACGAAACGCGCATAGGTTAAAACCTATGACCTGCTTATGCAAAATAACCAAATAGCCCTCGACATCGGCGTACAAACGCCGATTGTTCGAGAAAAACCCAAACATACAAATCATAGTTCCAAAACTTACTAGTTATAATATATAATAGATTGCAACTTATCGAAAACTCAAAATAATTTAAATCGGTTTATTTCCAAAAACCTAGAAAGCGTCAATTAACCTTTTCACTTCAACACTTGATGTTTAAACGAAACTAATGGCCATAATATACACTAAATATCATAACTAAGTCATACAAATCATTACTATATTTTTATCACACTAATTTGTATTAAATAGCAAATTCTAGTTTGCAAATTTAGCCAAATTTAACACCTTTTAAGCCAAAATTCACAATTCCACAACTAAACTTGATTTTGCATATTTTAAATTGTTAAAACACTCAATGAAACCTTAAGGATGTGCTAAAGCCCTAACTAGATTTTTAATCCCACATTTTAAATAAATTTCAAAAACCTAGTTTACAAAATAGCATATTTATGACAATTTTAAAGTAAAAGCTAGCAATTTGTAACTAGATTATGTTTCACATTCAATTAACATGTTAATCTACACATTAAAACCTTAATCCAATGATAAAAACCCTAATTTGATCACAACCCAATTTTTAGAATTTTCAATCTTGAACTTAAAACCATATTAAACATCCCAATAATCTAAATTGGAATAATTAATCAACACTTAACAAAAGGGTTAATATTTTACCTCAACGAACTTGAGATCCAAACATGCAACTTGACCTTTAAAGATGGATCTCTTGCTCCTAATTCCAAGCTAATTAGGAGCAAAGAAAATTGGATAAGGTTTAGTGATGGATTTGTGATAATATATATTGATTTCTGATAGATTTTGGAGGCTTTTTGAATAAAAATTGAAGAAGGAAAAATTCGGGAAGGGGGGAACCTGGTTCGGCCAGCAGCTTCATGGGGGAAAAGAGAGTGAGTGAGGTGTCTAGACACATGTAGAAGTTTCCCCCAATTATTCTTCTTTTAAGTCATTTCCTATTTATCTTATTTTCTTTTCATTTTTAGTTACACCTAGATTCTAGAAGACAATGAAATGAATCAAATGGGGGGGGGGGGCTGCTACGGGCTCGGCCACATAGGGTGAGGGAGAGAGAGAGCATGGGGTTTGTGGGTGAGTGTGGAGACTTCAAAATAATCACCTCTTTTAATTAATTAGTTTATTTTTTTTCCCTTTTTCCAATAACTCATTCTATAATTATCTAGAAACCTCATGACAACTCCAACTCAATTCAAAACAACATATTACATTTTGTTTTAGTGTGTCATGGTGCACAAATTTTAAATTAATCCATTTCAATTTGTAATTTACTCTAATTAAATGTATAATTAAAAACTTATGTTAATATTTAAAATAATTAACTAAGAAAAAATATTTAAGTAAAATAATAATTTATAAGTCACTAAATAAACACTATTTACTAGAATTACATAGTTAAAATAGGCGTATTTAAATCTATATTGAAAAATAATTGTAGTTAAGTTTTACGGAAAATACGGTTTATCTTACCGATTATCAGAAAATTCACCTAAAGGATTTTATTTATCTAATTATTTATTTATTTATTTTTAAAACGTTACAGCTTCCACCTCGCCTCCGCGAATCTCGCTATGCGTGAGATATCCGCTGCCCACGATCCCACGTTCCACATTATCACGATCCCCATTAACGAGCCTGTCTCGCCATTAATGGGAGATCCCGCCCATCACGCGAGCGTGATGTCGGGGGCATAACGGCTGGCGTAATTCTCGCACCTGCCTGCCTGCTACCACCGTTATATAAACCACTCCTTCAGATGGTTCAAGTAAGTCATTTTCCACTCACCAGGCCGTTACTATGCTCGGATTTCCTGTCTAACTTGATCGTCGGAGGGTCCTCGGTGGTACAACCACCCCGGGACTTCCTTGCAGGTAGCTCGGCCCCAACAACGTCAAACCCACTGAGATCCACACACTTCAGGAGCTATCCTCCAACTCAAATCTCGGCTTTCCATTATCGCCAACAGCAGATCAACGGAAAGGTAACATCTTGACGCGATACGGCACGCGTCAGCTGGCGCTGTCTGTGGGAAACTTGATTCCACTAAGACAAAGTTCATCTTCCGATCTCAACCCAATGGCAAGCGGTCATCGCGACGATCCAAGCATTAGCCACCTCCTCCCCCACAACGGAGGCGCGGACGGATCTCCTCCCCCGAACGCCATTAACGCCTTAGCCGCCCGGATAGATCGACTCGCGTCCTTCGTGGATGTGCTCATCTGTGTCCAAACGGCAGGGCAAGCTCCCCAGGTCGCCGCTCCCCCATCTCGGGACCGGGACCCCTACAGAGGGAGAGAAGACTCTGCTCGCGTCGGCGCTGCCGACCACCGCCCCGCTGCCTCTCACGGCTGCAGATCTCTTGGGCCGGCATATTCAATGACCCGCTGGGCGCCGCACAGTGCAACCCCGAGGTCCGT